>JAYRBT010000001.1:89288188-89318266 GCA_036023395.1 Myiotriccus ornatus
TGAATCCCTGCGTCTCGGAGGCGGCCGGACATTGCTGCTCATGGGAAGTAGAGAATAAACCCTGTTATCTTTCACTTAGCTTTTGCACATGCAAGCTTCTACTTTGCTTTTTCTTTAAATAAACAGGTAATCCCAACCCACAAGTTGTTTTCCACCTTACTCTCTCTTCTGTCTGGCTGGGAAGGGGAGTGATAATGCAGCTGGGTGGGCACCTGGCATCCAGCCAAGGTCAACCCACCACAGGTGTAAGAGAGAACAGGAACACTAAATCCTGTTAAAACTTACTCTGTATGTGGAGAGTTAAACCGGTGTATTACTCTGAATTTCTTTTAGGGCATGCTGGACTAATAAAACATTTCAAGGACCAGCAATAAATTAAGCCTCCTGTTTAGCAAACCCTGGCACCAATACCGGAGGATGGGAGTCCCGAGTATCGATCGTACCAACCTCTTGGTTTTAATGCAATAGGAACACTCTCAGCATACCATGGCTGCAAGGTTTTTCCTTCCTGTTCTTACAGTAGCAGTGTATCCATCACACTTGTTTTCTCCCACATCCGTTGTGTGTTGGACTTGGCTCCCAGTGTCATCCTGGGCTACTGCTGTTCCAAGGGAGCTGACTTCTTGGTTGACATCCTAATGATGTTTCGAATGAAGACAAGGAAAGTATTTTTCAACCTTTTAATGCCGAAGGAGAGATACGTGGCTCTATGATATGCTCTCGGGCTGAATTTTGATAGCTGTCATGACAACAAATGACACGTTCATTTCCCTGAATGGATGGTGTCCCTCCAGACACACACAGAGTGTTATCAAATTTGACAGGTCTTGAATGATGAACATCAAGGATTCTGGATTCCACCACAGGAGACGTGGGCTGCTGCAAATGCATGCTGCCACCTGTCTTAGCAAAACTTAATGTAGATTTTCTTCTTGGGTCTGAGTTCAGAGTTGTTTTCAGTTTGTTTTTACAAGTTCGCTTTGGGTTTTCATTTTAAATACTCTTAGTGTTGATTGAAAATTTAATTGGTAATTTTAGATTGAAAGTTTGTTTGCCAGATGGTAGCAATAAAAAGAAAAGGTAGTTGGACTTTGTCTGGTCACTTAAAGATGTATATGTTTTAGATGCTTACAGTGTTTTTCATAAAAATTTCAGCAAAACTAGAAGGATAATTTTTGAGTATTTTTTAGGTTGAAAGCAAAAACTTTTTTCACTGATTTTTTTTTTTTTTTTTTTTTCATTTTGTGTTAGCACTATCGCTCAGTAATGATACAAACACTCCATGGTAGTTCAGCTGTGGAGTGCAGGGACAGGAGCTGACACCTGTGTAATTGGGCTGTGAACAGGGGCAATGAGTGGCAGATGGTTTATTTAGTTTATTTATAGCCTTGGCTGTTGTAACTTTAGAAATAAACAGTCTTAGCTGGCCAGCTGTTTCTGGTTTAAGCAGATTGAAGAAGCCCTGCAAAGTTGGGCAAAAACCTGTAAATACTGATTTTTGCATGTTTTGTACTGGAATGTTGTGCTGGATTGTGGTCTGTCAATATCTAGTGCTCTGGTAGCTGACTCAAATGATCTGCAAAGAGCAGTTTTTCATGAGTGATGTTGTATTTATTTATAGTTATGAATTACTTTTGTTCAATACTGTCTGGCTATACCTGTAACATAAGTGAATTAAAAATTTGTATAACTTAGGTGCTGGAAAAAAGGTACCATGTTTGTATCTTTAATTAGTCCTTCCTACCAGAACTTGAAATCCTGTGGATGTAGCAACTTTAGAAATGTAAGCTAAGAAGTATTTTGTAAAGTCCCTGCTATTTTTACAGCATTGTGGTTTTAATTAAGAATGTTTTTGTTTGAATTGTAAAAGAGGTTGGCTACGATATATCTTGCTTAAGTGTGCTTTCCTTTAATCATTGCATGTTGAATACAAAAATATGTAGGTTGCATTTATAAGTATAAAGATGTGTATTTTTACATCAAAAAGGAGTGTAAGGCATTTAGAGTATAAACATACTGAGCTTCACCTTTTGTGTCTTTCAGAAAAAAAGATTAAAAGAGAAATTGGTGATCAATCTTCTTCCTTTACATTTTCAGGTCCGTAGGCAGTCTTTCTGCTGGTGCTGCAGGGATAATATAGAAATAATTATATTGTGGACTATTCATAAATTCACACTGTTTTGAATTCCATTTAATTCCGCTAGAGAAAGAAATTAATGCTAATATCCCAAATAATTAATGCTATAATAAAGAATCTGCCTTCCACTTGACACTAAATGACTTATGTTCCATTACGTCAAAAGATTTAAATCATTTTGGGCATTCAATATTAAAATTTTAGGTCATGAATATTAGAAATTTAATCAGATGTCTCAGTAAGAACTATGTGGATTGTATTGGGTTTAAACACTGGCAATAACAAAGCTTGTGTTTAGCAGAAGTATCAAAATATGACACATCATTTTTTTGAGCTTTGAGGCTCTTAAGGATGCATGGGGAATCATAATGAACTGAAATATTACAGACTTCCTATGGCAGAAAACTGTTAAAGTCTGTGTAATGTTGTTACTGTGGCAATGTGTGTCTTCCTCTGTTAGTCCTGTCTTGTAATACTCTTGGTTGTATTTCTCAAGGATATTTTCCTGTTTTGCTGACAGGAGATCCTGGATGTTTATTTTATTCAGATATTCCTTTCTCCTTTCTGCAATGTGAGGAAGATGGAATGTCATAGTTTTGCCAAAATTTGTATTCCAACTTTTCCCACTGTTGCTGTGGCCCTGTGGAAACACAAGCACATGCTTAGTACAGCCAGTATTTCCTATCAGAGTGGATGTCTTATTTACAAAACATGAAGTTCAGCCATAAAATACATCTTTTCCAAGACAAGAACCACAGGTATGTTGGAGATCAACTCTCTTTTAGTTACACATTCTTTACTTGTCACAACATGTATGTAGAATTATATGTTGAACTTCTGCTGTAGTGACTCAAAACCAGCTTATTTTTAGGGACAGACTTTGGGTCTGTACATAGTGTATTATGACTACTCTGTCAGCAGTCCCATAAAGTCAGTGGGACAGTAGTTTAACACTGTTTAATGAATTATAATACTGAGATGTTACAGAACAGGAGTGGATTCAGCAGTGCTTGATATAATGCCTGCTTAAGCTGATGGAAAAGGAAGTTAGTCCCTCATGGGAAAACCAAGGAATTATTTAATTTGGTGCTTAATTTTAAAATGCGAAAACCTAGAATTTAAAACAGAAACCAAATTTTATGAAAAAAAAAAAGAATAAAAAGAAAAAAAGGAAAAACTAAAATGCAATGCAAGAAAAGCCCTTAAATGCATTGAGGGTTATAGTGCCTTTTTTGGAGGAATCAAGGTTTGAAGATAAGTATATCAATGCAGATTGTTGAAATTAACAATTTTTAAAACTTTTTAACCCCCTGTTTTAACTATAATAGATTGTTTAATGGTGCAACTAGACCTACTTTCAATATTTTGTGATAAAAGTCTGTTCTGTTTGCCCTTGTGATTTGACTGTTCTGTTCTTTGAATATTTTTTTTCCCTTCTTTCCAGGTGGGTAATTTTAGTGGTTAAGTAGTTGGTCATTTGGATTCCTTTGAGTTAATATAAGTGATGTACTTGTGGTTAAAAGAAGATACCATACATAACTGCAATCTAAATTAATGGCCATTGACTTACTCTTCTACAGCAATGGCATACATACCATTAGTGAGTGTACCTAGCATTAGAAGAAGCTTAGTACATTATACTATGCTTGCTAAGCAGGTAGTAAAATTTCAGATGCTTTGTTCTTCAAAAATAGCAATCCTGAATCTGATGTCAGTGAGTCATAAATGCAGGTGAGTCAAGGCAGAGAGCACCTTTTGCTGCATGATAAAGTCACTTCAGTGGCAGAAAAACCTAGGAGGAGTCTTTCTCTCTAGACCATAGATCAATAAGATAACCATCAGCTAACTACCCTGCTGTGTCTGCCTGGGCAGTGCTGACAGAGGAGACAGTGACCTACCTCCCTCTGCCACCCCCCAGGTCAGCTCTGCCTGCCTGCTGCCCACTTGCTGCCTGCCTGACTGGAACCCTTGGCTCCTGTTTCTGTCCCATTTTCCTGCAACAGGCTTTTTGAACTTGAGGGGTGTGCCTAGCTTGCAAGATACCATGCCTAGTGTTAAGCAGCTGTATTTCAATGGATTGTTTCAATTGCTGACACTGTCTTTCTAAAATTGTGGTGCCTACTAAATGTAAGAAAACCCCCAAAAAACCAACAACAATCAAAACTCCAAACCCCAGTAAGAATACTTGCACCTGGTATCAATATAATTCATAGTTTTGGTGGTTGTGAGGATGCACCTTTAGATTTTTATTATACAGAGTCTATAAATACTTAATTTTCATTCAAGTAAATCTTTGATTTAGGCTGGTGCATATCTTGATTGTTGTGCTTTCTAAACCAGTGGTGATCACCTCTGTTTCAGCTTTATTAGTCTTTTCCCTCCTCCTTTTCCATTTGCAGTGTTTTGTAGATAGTTAGGAGACAACCATGTCCACTGGATTGTGAGTGGACATGTTTTTAGGTTGACTATAACCCATTCATATGGCAGAAATATTTCTGCAAAGAAAGTAAAATACTAGGTAAAACTAGAAAAAACTGTATCCTGTCTAGTGTGATTACACTCCTTTGGGAATGAGCGAGATTTGACTGAAAGCTTGCACTGAAGTGATGTGCAGAAGTAGAGTTGATGAGGTTTATGAAACGAGGACACACTTGAACCCTTGTGTACAAGATTTCTATCTAATTGTTTTTAACTTTGCTCTTCCATGAATATGTTCTAGAATTGTGTTAGGGTATTGGGGCAGGCTCCCACATGTTTCAGTCAATAAATACCTTTCCTTAAATAAAAAGAAATGCTTTTACATTAAGAAATATAATGAATGAATGTTTAGCATTGTTTTTGTATTATTTTCAGTGCAGTTGTTTTAAAATACTGTAAATTTATGGAAGGCTAAAATAAATGTGTGTAACTGTCTTGTGGAGAAATCTGTACGTTCCTGTAGCTGCTGTGTGTGATTGATCATCATATGTTGTCTTAGATCATGCAGCCCTCTGCTCTTATACCTCTTTCAAAGCATTTGAATCTGCCTCCTTACTCCCATCCTCCTTCTGCTCTCTTTGCAGTACCAGAGGGCACTGGTCATTGCCTCAGAAGTACACATCTTCTGGTTAATGCACTCTTTCCAAGCAGCACAGGGGCTGTCAGGTAGCTGAATGGCATCCAGCTGCTGTGTTATGAAGCCCTTTGTCTAACGATCTGCTATTAAAGTTCCCGTGGAGGCTATTACTCATGTATTCTTCGTGCTGGAAGAGTCTTTCCATTAAATTAACAGCTGTGAATAGGGTTTGGATGGAGGTATTTTTTTCGGTTATTGTTTTTTTGACTCACTATTCTAAACATGTAGTTGCACAGAAATAGGGTTGTCTGTTTGCTTGTATCTGTTCAGAATGGGAGTAAGTACAGGGTGCCTTACAGGTTATTCTGTTGAATATCATGTTCTCATTTTCTAACTTTATATGTGTATGCCTTCAACCTGGTATTTGAGAAATCTTAATTTTGAACTTAAAATATTTAAATTTGAACTGGATTTATGAATACTACTGTGGTCCAAATTGGGGTAGGATTTGCCAGTTGAACTGGCTTTGGACTAAGATGAATTATATAAAATTAACACTGTACTTTCCTTCACTATGAAACATCCTCCTTCTGCTTGTCCACTCTTCAGCGTGGGAGAGCTGCTGTAGCGAGAACTATGTGATGAGGTTCAGCACTGGATCTCAGTGTGATAGGGTGCTGGGGGAATAGCAGAAGCAGTATTATTTAGGTTTTTCTGTTTTCCAATAGCTGGATACTATCTTTTTTGTAATATTTCTCCAGAACATTGCTGTTAGGAAGAGTCTTTGTTCTTCTGTACTGAGATGTAGCCTGGGGTTTTCAGCTTGTAGATGTGCTCTAATATACGTACTGACAGTTGCCGATTCCGGGGCTTTTGTATGCATCACCAATCTGAAACTTTTACAGTTTTAAGGCTAGGCAAAGCAGAGGGAGTGGGAAAGTAGAAATCTTGAGTTTAGGGAGAATTAGACAACAGATCATGATTTATAGTTAGTAGCCTTAAATGTACATTTTAAAAAAAAGTTTCATTTGGGCATACTTCCGTGATTGCTTTTTAAAATTATTTTTTGTGCATATCAGCTTGTGCTGCAGACTGGGCATAATGCAGATTGCTGAGTCATTGACCCTTGTAACCAACAATTTATGTATCTTTAGCTTTAGCTTCATACCAAGAATCAGTAGAAAAGTGATTTTTATATGAAATCACTAGGTGAATAAACTTGTTCGTGAAGGAAGAGCTTTAATTTTTCTCTGGTATGTCTAATTTTTTATCATTATGTATGGACTTACAGAATGTGCTCAGCTGAGATTGATCACTGGTGTGTGAAATGACCAAATTATAACAATGGAGAGTTTTCTGAGGTGGGTAATATATTTTCATATGTAGCTTCCAGCAATGAGTTTAATACACTGAAGGCCACACTTTCAATGCTTCTGTTATTGAAATGTAGTGCTCTGATCATTTTTCTGCTGAACTTCAATTTAGAGCTTCATCTGGAAAACATCCAAGCATCAAAGCAAAATAATAAGAATTTTCTTGGAATGTAGGAAGATCTTTAAGTATAGAATTAAAATATGCAGCAAGAGCTTGAAAAAGTGCACAGAACACCTTAAAGGCTAAATCTGTAAGTAAGAAAGGAAAAGAGATTTACTGGCTCGTACCTTGATGCTATAATAGTTTGCTAACTTTGGGTACAAGAAGTAAACTTTTGCATTCTTTCTGTTTATAGCTTCATTTCCCATCTTGAATCTTTTGGCTTTGCTTTAGCGAAAGGATTGTTACCATTTTACTGATAGATCCTCAAGTAGTATAATACTACTTGCAGAAGCCTGAATTGGTCCTCTGCTCCACTTCAAAGCCACCAGGTGAACTCTTCCAAATATTTAATCAACTGAGTTATGATACTCAAGCCACTTATGAATATGTTTAGTTAATTTTCTGAGGTTTGAATTTGGGACTTTGTCAAGAAAAGCACATATGTGAAGAAGAAAAGTATGGTTAAAAGTTGAGAATCAGTTCTGGCTCCTTGGCTTTTAGGTATGACAGTGTGAGGACTGCTTTTCTATATACTGTTGTCTGTATCTAGAATAGTTTTTTTGCCAGTGTAATAGTACTTGAGGGAGAACAGTAGAGTGCATGTGGTTTCAATAGCTGTCATCTTTTCTGTTTTCTGTACCTACAATTAAGAATAGTGTAAAAGTTGAATTTGAAACTGATTTTATTGAAAAAATGACTAAAGAAGAAATTTTATCTGTATTACCAGGAACACCTCCATCTATCATGCTGAAGTAATTCTCTTGTTTAGGCTTCCCATGTCAGATTTTCCGTCCTTTACAGTAGGTCTTAACCTGTCAAACACAGATTTGGATAATTGTTGAATTGTTCTGGCAGCATCAGCATGTGGTTTCGGTGCAATCTGAATTATATATGTATATATAGGAAGTTCGGCAAAGTGTAGACTTTCTAGGGCATTTGTTTGGCTTTATTCTGCCTTGCAATGAATATTAAAATGTTCAGGAAATTTAGCATGCTTTATTTGTCTGCTAGGCACAGTAAAATTTTGCTGTAGCATTTGGAAGCTGTGTTTGATCCTACCCGCAAGCTCAGTATACCTGAAAAACCTGGTTACTGGCTGGAGGGGGGCAGGGGAAGAGATCTGCTCGTCAACTTAAATCTTAGCAGACATGGGGATTTCTTCCACCTCTTGTATTACAGAGGACTCTTTGGCTCGCTTTAGTTTCTCCGCTGTCTTTTCAGCTCAGCCCACACATTTTTCTTGCTTTTCTAGGAATAGCTTCCCTAGATGGCAACACCAGCGGCTGACAGCTCTGTGCTTGTTACGCCTGGGGAAAAAGCCCTGGCTTTCTCAAAGCCCACTGCCTCTAGCAGCAATGAGCAGATACACTGTCATCGTTAGGAGATGTGAGTGGCAGGTATGTGGTAGTGTTGTCTCTGCATGGCTGAAACAACTCATCAGCTGGAACAGCTGAATGGATCCTGGTCTTGGATGAACGTGATTGATTAGTATAGTAGAACAGTGTTTGTGCTATGTTATATATCCCAGTTGATGCTGCCACAAATTGCTTTAGGAGCTTGCAAGTATTCTTTCCCAGTTAGGGTGGAAATGTTCTTGACTTTCTTCCTTATGTATAGAAATGTTGCAGAAGGTCTGCACTGCAGATGGTCTGATTGCAGAATCCCCTGAACTTTCTTGCCATTTTTTCCAAGTCACGTCCCCATTCTGGGTGAATGGTATATGTACACTGTATCCCAAGCAAATTTTGCTGTGGAAGATGCACATGGGAAGTTTGTTAGAGACTATAGGATCCACCCCTCAAATAAGATTATTTTCTTGATTTCTGTGTGTATTTAAAAACAAAGTATCACACCCAAAGCAGGTCTTCTCAGTAGTTATTACTCGCTGTTAATTTTCATCCTTGGGGTAAGAAGATGTGAGTTAAGATAACTTAATTTCAAGAGGCAATATGAGGTTAAAAGAGAAAAAGGTAAAACTGAGTGTACCAGCAAAAAAACCTAAATGATTCCCTGTTTCTCTGTATCTAAGTCAGAAAATAACACAATCTGGGATTCCATCCTTGAAAGAAAAAAGAAAGAAGGAAATTCGTTTTGGTCATGTAATGTTAGATTTCAGCTTTCTAATCTGAGTTTTCTGTCTTCGAAAAGAAAGATCATTTCATCTCAGATTGCAAATAGTGGAAAATAGACATCTCTGGAAGGTAAAAATTATCGTAGAAGGATGAATTAGTTGCTTTCTACCTAGAGCACAGGACTTGGTCGTTTTGGCAACAGCAAGATGTTTAGTTCAGCTCCACCAATTTTTTTTTGAAATTTCACTCTAATTTGCTGAGCTTGGAGGCTCTGTGATTATTTCACCCAGCAGGGGAGCCTTATTTCTTATTTTCTTTTTCAGGTTTAAAAGAAATCTGTTTGCTAATTCTTCTGTGTTGTTTTTTTTCTTTTTCTTTTTTTTGTGAATGTTACTTCATCATGTGCACCATTAAATTTTGTATGCAGGAATGGGAATAAGTAATTATTTCTTCTTCAGTTGGTTCACACTGGAATAGCCATAAAACTCTTGATCCTGATTCTCTGCTGTTTTGCAGCTTGTAAATCATTTACTTTGTGCTTCAAGTGCAATGTGTTTGTAAAATTCTACTATTGATGTTGATGTATCATTTCTACTCCAGTCTCACTTAAGGCAAGTGTAAATAACTTTACAGAGTTGCAAAACAGTAGGGAAATAAGCCTCCACAAGCTAAGGCATCAGATTTATTTTCTGGGGCAAATGAAGAGGTCCTTTGAAGCCTGATCAAAGCCCAGGCTCTCCAGTTGTGCGCAGTATAAAGCTGGTGGCGTTTGAGCAGAATTTGTTGGCTTCAGGAGCTTTGGTTTTGTTTTGTTTTTCTTTATTTTTTATTAGGACTTTATATCTCTGGAACCCATATTCAACATATTTCTGGAAATGACAAGTGTACTGCCATATGGTATGCCAGATTTCAAGCCACTCTGAGGTGCATGTGTGAATTTTAGAGTGCCTGGAAGAAATGAATGAAAACCACATTCTCAATTTTATCTCTTGCCGAGTTCTGTAGGCAGAGGAGGGGAGAGGCTTTGAAGTACATTCTGCTGGAGGGATTGTGTGCTTACTTCTGAGCCACCATCCTAATGCAGCAAGGTGTAGGTGTAATTTATCTTTCAAAATATGCACTAATTTCAGCTGGACTGCCGGTTTATTCTGGGAGATGGTAAGAAATACTGAGCAACGTTTTGCTACTGGCAACTGTTATCATTTTCAGTTCTGCATTTCCAACCCTTTTTTGTGCCTAAACCTCTCTTTCAGACTTCAATGTCTGAACTTAATTCTTATGTGTTGTTGAACTGGTTTTTTATATACATGCTGTGTCTCCTTAAAAGGTTCTGTATTGATTGTACTTTGAGTATATTTCTTAAGCTTTTGTTGGTTAGTAAAAGCTGAGGAAGCATTACTGAAGACATTTGTACCAGGGTTATTTTTAATCCCAGAGACTTTATGAAAACTTTTTAAATACAGAAAAGATGTTTGGAGAAATTGTGTCAGGTTTTAGTTAGAAAAAGCATCTCCCTCTTGCAGAGGGCAAACTAATTAGGTAGTTCCTTATTACGATGAGTTGTGTTCATGTAAGCTTACACAAATTCTGTGAATTTTCTTCAGAATCAAGGACGATTAATTTTGAAATTTTCTTCATATGGAAAGATGGGGGGAACCTACTTGTGAGGTTAGTAATTTGAATGATTAGTATTTTGCCGCAGTAGTTGCTTAGCTGGTAGAATTTGTTAAAATTAATTCTGTCTTCCTGTAGCAATAAGAGAGTGTTCACAGGGGAAATCATGTTACTTTACTAAATCCTTTCCCCAATTTTTTCTTTTAAAAAGTGTTGTACCTGGATACAGTAATTGTTCCTAACCCCTTCCAACCCACAGCCCTTATGCTCTTGTATGAAACCCCAAGGCTTTTGATAAGATCCTGAGTTTCTTCCTTGTTAGATCATCTCCATGGTTCAATTTAACTTACTGGTGCTAGTTAATTGCCATTTCTGACCTTGAATGAAAGCATATGTTTGTGTGCTCCAGTTGTAACAAAAATGTGATGGCAAAGGAATGGTCTTCAGTGATGTAAAGCAGCAGTTTTTACATGTGTGTATAATTACCAGCATTTCTGATGTTCTCACACAGCCTCCTGGTGGAAAAATGTTTTCCTTCTTACTGGAAAATACTGATACGTTAGGTCTGTGTTAATTGATAAATCAGTTTGATGAAGGTGGATCTTCTTGTGAGAGTCAAGGAGCAGGAACTCTGATTCTTGCAGGTGGCAGGCAGGAGGGCCAGGAGCTGCACTTGGGATCTGTGTGCTCACCACCCAGCTCCAGGCCACGGGGCAGCTCTTCTGGTCAGAGGACACGGTCAGGGGCATGAATGGATACAGGGTGAGAGCTTTGTGATGCTGATAGCGTGTCCTTTTGTGGGGGGCAGTGGGCAGCTGTTGGAAAATTCAAGGCGTTTTGAAGGAGGTGAAAACTGTATCCTTTCCTTCTGAATGTTTGTTTTGGTTTTTTTTTCTTGGTGTGTGAAATGATTCTTATGACCTTATTCTTTCTGAGACAAAGGATTATTTCAAAATAATTTCAGCAAACTTTTTTTTTATACAAAACCTCAGTTCATATCTGTATTCCACTTAAAGACTTCCGGAGTATAAATAAAACACTCCACAATAATAATAAGTCATTGTTCTTTGCTTTTGAAATTCTGTAACACTGTATGTAACATTAAGCATGGATTCAGTGTAATGTTTATTTGAGATCAGGAATTCAGCATTTCTGAAATGTAATTTCTGTGTGTTTTGGTAGGAATAAAATGAAAAGACATTTTAGAGTTTTTAGCCTTACCTGCTTTACACACAAAACAATCTTGAAGCATAAGGTTCTATGTCAGAATGGTAATACACTTCTCAAATTGCCATCCATATAGAAACTGATTTTGAAATGGTTTAAGAGGAGTATTCATACACTTTATTTGGTAGTATTCTTTCTTCACACATTTGTTTGGAATCTCTCCTTCCACTTTCTCTAGAAATCTTGTGTGTATTCAAAGAAACTTAAATAAGAAACAGTCACAAAATGGAACACATAGCAAGCCATTTGAAGAATCACTGTATGCTGAACCGTTTCATCACGTGTCCCTGACTTGGATCTGAATTAGCAACAAACATTTCCCCAGTTCTTCCCTTCTGAAAGACTGGCTTGAGTTCATTAGTGTTTTATCTTTCAGGATTACAGTTTAGGCTGTCAAATACAAAAGCCTAGCTAAAACCTGAGATCTTTTAGTGTAAAATTCAGTGTATATGGAATGTGTTTCCTTTATTGTGGATAAATTTTCTTGAATGTATTATCTCTGAAATTTCAGTGCATCAAAAACAATGTCTGCACCGAAGCTATTACTACCTAACCCTTATTTTCTGTCAAATTGTTCTGAATACTGTAATAATTGATGGTTGTTTGTCATCCAGCTCAAGAAAACTAAATCTGCATAGGTCTTCTGTGTATTTTTCCTTCCCTGTCTGTGCAGGGAATTGCTAATTGCTTAAAAACTTTCTGCATCTCTTTCAGTTTTGTTCCTGTTACATTTCAGCTGTTCTTGTCCTGTTTCTTCCTCTGCTTTTGACTGCTCAACCTGCTCGTGTGAGTTGTCACACCAGTCTCCCCCTCTGTATTGTACGCAAGGCATGGAGTCTTACCAGCCCCTCTCTAAAAGACTATATCTGCTGTCCAAGCTCTCGCTTTGAAGACACCAGCAAGGAGCAGTGTGGCAGATCCCTCTGAAATGAAATTGTGGTTGCATGTCCATCGAAACTTTAAGCTAGATATTGCAGGTAATGGCACTAATGAAGATGTGATAGCATGGTCTAGCAATCAAAACATATCCCTGGTAGATTTGTACTCGTATTTACCTGTTGGTACTGTTTGGAGAAGCTCTGTAGACCTGAAGCAGAACTCTTGCTGCCCTTAGGCCATCAATTTACACATACTTCTAGTTCTGCAAGTTTTCTTTGAAACTATAGATGCATGTGGTTGGATTTTTTGTTTTGGGTTGGTTCTTTTTTAGTGAAGGATTATTTTGTAACATTTGGTGGTAATTAGCCTGAGTCAGTTGTTGCAGCTGTGGGGGAAGTCCTGCCCTGCTGAGAATCACAGAAGTCTTGTGACTGATTTTTGAGGACTTCATGATCTCATTCCATCTTTCGGTAAACCTTTTGTATAGGTACCCAAGATGTCTTTCAAAGTTTGTGGATGTGTGTGTATTAGTCCGATGGCTTGTTCTTTAATTTGACACCATAAACTTGACTGAGTAACATGTGCCAGTAACTTTTTAAAGCTGGTGTTTATGTCGGGATTACCTACTCTCCTGCTTGCCTGTGTAAGTTGTCTTCAAGTAGCAGGTCCAGACAGTCCTCCTGCCTCTTTGCTCCAAGGAGAGCATTGATAGGAAGGAGAAGCTTTTTGCCTGGGGGTACAATGAAAGGCTGGACAAAGAAACAATACCACCCTCCTTTGAGGTGATTCTTCCTTTGAGAATCTGAGGCTTTGAGTTTGGTTCTCAGGCCCAGTGTGCTAATTTGAAGCTTCCATCAGGTTGTATTCTGCAGAAAAGGGGAGTCACGTTTCTGTGGTGAAGTCAGTCATCTTTTTTAGGTGGCAAAGCTGAAACAAAGGGTGTAACATTTATTCCTACAGTTTATAAGTGTGACACTATCTTGTTTAAAGCCTTGTTACTGATCAGCTATAGGTATAAAAATACATGCTAGGAATTTTGGTGGGTGTGTAATCTGGAGGGCGGGTTTTTTTTCTGTCCTCTCTTTCCTTTGCATTTCACAAAGCGAGATAGTAATATGTCTTTAAGAAAAATAAATAGGCCCGAGTTGCTTTGTTTCAGGTATATTTTGGAATGTTGAATATTGATTGAACTTTCCTGAGCTGATTAATGCCTGCCATCAGCAGGAAGCATAAGGGTAATTCTAGTTGAACAACTAAGTTTGCACATGTAAAGTTACTACAAGTTAATAAAACATAAGGTGAGAATAATTTTTTTTTTTTTTTTTTTGGCAAAGGAATGAATGGTACACCCCATTTATGGGGATAGAACCAGTACTAGATGATGCATCAGACTTTTTGTCCTTAATATTATTTCACTGGGGTATGTTTACTTCTGACTGTTGGACCATCACCAGAATTTTGAATCCTGTTTGCACAGGATGTCTGTTCCTGGAGTGATTTTTTTTTTTTTTTGCCACCATATGTCAAATGTGCGAAGAACGTGAAGCTTGTTGTACTGCTTTCTTAAGGTACCTAGTGCTTCTAAAAATACAGTAGCTATAATTTAAGCACTTACTATGTTCATAGTCTGTATATAGATTTTATTTATGAAAACACTTAATTTTACTGGGAACTGTTACTTTATATTTCTTAAGAAGAAAGCGCTCGTGGCATCTGTGTGATCTAAATGAAAGGTTGCTATAACTGATTTGTTTGAAGAAAAATTGTGTGTATGCTTTAGCAATTGACAG
Organism: Myiotriccus ornatus; assembly: GCA_036023395.1. NCBI lineage: Eukaryota > Metazoa > Chordata > Aves > Passeriformes > Tyrannidae > Myiotriccus > Myiotriccus ornatus. The sequence continues at coordinate 89,302,499 of JAYRBT010000001.1, forward strand.
TGAGTTTCTGAGATTGTTGCTCTTAAGCTTCATGGCAGTAGACTTTGGGTTCTCAAGCATGTGGGATATTTGTGCTCTTGCAGTTTGAGAGGTGTAACTTCCGTAGAGAATGCATTCTTGTTAAAGGACCCATATTTGCCATTGTAGCCTATTGAAAGGAATGTTAAATTACAAGGAAAACAAATCTAATTAACATGCTGCAGAAAGGAGGAGATATCATTCTGCCTCCTTTAAAGTTAACCATGATTTAGAAGTACAATTTTCAGATCTTTATTAGTTTTAAAAAACTCAGAGATGATACTCTTAGATTCATTTCTAGGCAAAGACATTTGGATTGTGAAGCTGGTATCTTCATATTTCTGTTAGTGATGCTTCTGTTCCTTAGGGTGATTAAAGACACTTTGAAGAGTGTGCAGAAAAAACCCTATGGAAATACACCAGAAAAGCTCATGTTAGTAATATGCATGGGAAAATGCCTCCCTTTTTTGTTTCCTTTTCTAGCAGAAAGGAAAAAAAAAATCAATGTTGTTGTCTTTATGATCTCCTCCACACAGAGAAAGCTCTCGCCCAGATCTTCCAATTTTAATTGTGGAATTGGAGTACGAACCTTGGAATTGCTTAATTGCCCTTCTTTCCTCCATCAGTATCCTCTCTCCCTCAGCCTGGAATTTACCTGTTTCTCAGGTTGTCAGTAGGCATGTAAAGGACAAAATAAAATTGTAACTAAAATTGCTTAATGAAATGACTGAACTATTTTAAAATCTGTTCTTGAAACTTCGAACCTTTCCGTCCTAGAAACAGTGTTTGGGAGTATGTTTGAAAGTGGACAGCATATGTTTTCCTGGCTTTTGTTTTTTAACAACAGATCATGTGTTTAAATGTCATCATGACATTTTGATTTCTAGCCTGAATGAGGAAGATGATTTAGTCAGGTCAGCTATTAAGAAAGAGCTATTCAGCAAGCCTTTTGCGTATCCTTCAGGGAGAGCTTTGTCTGTGGTGAGTGCTAACTACAAATGAGGGATTTTTTTATTTGTTTTCTTTGGGTTATAAGGAAGGACAGACCTGAACATTTATAAACATTAGTGCTTGGGTAGTGGGATGAGCTTTGTAAAGACTATAATGAAGGTAAAGGGACACATGATTATTACATATCCATAAATGAAGTACACTGAAGTGGTGAAGCATTCAGAGCTTCTGAAAGTTGTGCAAATTTACTTTGCAATATTTAGCAATGATAGTTTTTTACACTCAGATAGGATAAGAGCTTGTTTTTAAAAATACCATCATCTTTTCAATATCCTTCAGATTGATGAGGTTTTGTTTTGATCTCCCCTCTCTGCCTTCCAATCTGGTTTCACCCTGAGTCAAAGGATTCCTTCCCCAGGAAATCTTTGAAAAACAAGAAACAAACAAAAGAAAAACAGAGCCTAACAAACAAGAAAACAACAACTAGAACACCATTGTAATGAGGAAATGTTGAATTTGCTTGGTGGTTATTAGTAAGGTTTACATACATTTTGAGTACTGAGACAGGAAAACTTCTGTGCCACAAGCAGAAGGCAGCGGTGTTTGAGAAGCAGGAAATAGCAATGGCCAACTAGCTTCTTCAAGGGATGCTGGGAAGAGGCATTTCCCAAGTCTTTCTGAAATGCCTGGCAGAGAAAGAAAATTCAGAGCTACCTTTCTTGTAAATGGAATTTTATTAAGCTATGATTGCTAGCTATGTTATACTGTAAAGATGGTTGAAAAACGTGCTGATGCTCATTTTGTTCAGTTTATTGTCCTACTGTAGGGATTTTAATGAGACCTAATAGAGTAATAATTGGATTTGCAGTGCCTATGTGACATGAAGAAGGATTTATGGTACTGTGCTCAGTGTGTGCTAGAGAGGAAATGCAAAAATAAAATCTCATATAATAAAGATCTGGAAACAAATAGATTCCTTGTATATCTCCTTAAACTTCAAAAAAGTGCAAAATTGTAGCTCAAGAATTTTGTTCTAGGCTTTGTCAAAATGTTTCTGACAGCCTCATTGACTGCATGATTCAGTTGGAAACTATTTTAAATAAACTATTATTTTCATTGTAAGTAAATACAGTAAAGTATATTAATAACAAGTTTAGTTAAAATTATTGTTTGATATTGGAAGTTACGCTTTAACAGCAGAAAACATGGTGGGTTACTGATTTGAATTTGGTCCACATTGGTAATATCCAAAACTACTGCCTTGCAAAGGGGTCTCTGTGAATACCTCTGAAGAGGATTTTGAGATTAAGTGCTCTGAGCAGGTGAAGATAGCTACTCTTTGTGGGCACTGATTTTGAATTAAGGCTATCTTGAGTTCTGGAGTGCAACCCTGCATTTGTGTATTATCTGGGGGGGTTGTGTTTCTTTTTTAATTAGTTGTACACTCTAGAACATACCACATTTTGAGCAAAAAGAGTTCTTATTTTCTGAGTTTCCTTAATGACTGTGGTCAGGGAAAAACCCCAATCAAACAGCAACAGAAAACACCCACCTCTAACTGTGTGAGTCTTGGTGAAAGAAGCACGAGCCTGGAGTAATCCTAAATATAGGCCCATTCATAATGAATGCTTGACATTCTCTTGAATTTTATATCATGTTGATAGCAGAAGCACTTATGATATATGCGAAGTGAGTTATATTCTTACATTTGAAAGTATTTTCCATCCTGCAGACATATCAGGATTAGAAGCTTTGTCTAATCAGTCTGCTATTTTTCATCATCATTCATTTATAATATATTTATATTTATTTAAAGGTTTATTTATAATAGAGATATGTTTCTAGGTAGAATGTATTTACCAACCAATATATATTGCTCCAGTTACTTGGCATATGCAGTTTTTTCTTTAGTTTCATAGCAGTCCCTTGAATAGTTTAATTTAAAAAAACAGATAAACTTATGTTCATCTGTAGTTTCAAGAACAGTTATTTTAATATGCCTGCAAAGAAAGAGAAAAAAAAGTCCTTGTATTTTTTTTTCTTAGTTGAATTAAAAGGTTGTTTCCACCCCCCTTCTGCCTTGATCCTTTTCTGCTTTAAAACAACAAATAAACAGAATCCTATGGCACGGTTCAGCAAACTGAATTTGCCACATAATTAAGCACTAACTTCCAAGGCGAAAGGGAAATCAGCAGTTGAAATGGCTTAAGGAAAGCAGCAAAGTCAGTGAGATATCATATTCTTGAATTAAAAGCCCTGGATACCCTTTGTCAAAAAGAGGGAGAATGTTACTTTCTTTTATGTATATTTTAGATAAATTTATTTCATGCTTCTTGGAAGTTGGCATGTTATACTACTGGTGTTAATGTTTTATTGGGAAAAAGAAATTTTGAACCAAAATGATAGTGGAGGATGTAGAGGTAAGCAGAAATATTTGTAATTACTTTGAGTCAATATGTCTTTTTTCAAAGAAGTGAACCTGGAAGTTATTATCTTGGGGGGGCAATTTTGGACAAGGTAATTGGCTTTTACCTTTTGCCAGATGTCTAACAGCTCTTTTTTCCCCTCTCCCTTGTGTCCAGATAAATGTCATGCCTCTAGGTTTTTGGTCTCTTGTTCTGGTTTCAAGAGTGGAGCTGCTTATGTAGCTAATCTGCGCTTAAAATTATTTCCACTTCTAACCCCAGTAGGACTCTCTTTTGGAGTATTCAGACAGAATTGACATAATTGGATTTCTGCCCAGATACTGTACTTAGATAGCTTTGGAGATGTCATTAGTTTGACAGCTGCCATAGGAAATCTTTGTTTTGACTATTGTTACAGGGCCTTCAATGTTTCTATTGCATTTTCATTTGTAATCTGCCACTGAATTGGCATGATTAAAATAAGTAGAATAAGACACCATAAAATGAGTATGAGACATGAAAGGGAGAAAATCACTGCTAAAACCCTCAGAAAGTGGGCTGTTGCCAAATTTTATTTGGGTATGGTGAGATTTTGGAATACCTAGTTATCTTTTAAACAGCAATAATAGCAGAGCCTGTGGCTAGAGCTGCTGTGTGCTGTGGTGAAACCAAAGCTGTATTAACATTTCTCTTCTTGTTGTCAACCTAAAGCAGAATTTCTGGTGGTTCAGGCAAAAACTGCTTCAACTGCTTTTCTGATGGTTAACTTGGAAGAAAAAAAATCAGGTGTTTTGGGGAACTGTGTTCTTGGGAAGTAGTGATCCTAGCAACTCAGGCGTTTCTTCAGACTAAGGAAGAATGAATAATTTGCCAGAATAGGAACTCTAATAAGGATTGCTGTCAACCTTTAACTTTGAATTGCCAGTGGGCTAAGTCTGCCTTACTTGACTGTCTGTAGGCCCTACTACAGTCCATTTTCTGTTACATCTTGCCCCAAAGCAAGTCTTCTCAGACTGTGTAACTGTGAGATTTATTTGCTTACTTTAAACTTAGTCGTCTTAGCCACGAGTGGTAACCAGCTCTCTCTCCCTAATGTTTCTTTGATACTGAGTTAGTGTTACATCCTTCTGTGGCAGTTAATTCATTGGAGTATGTGGTTTTCACTTCTCCAAAAGGCATCTGTGAATGGCTTTTTCCAGTGGAGGCGTGCATTTTCAGTAACTTACATGTGCAGATTACTAGATTACTGTAAAGAGTATATTAAGATGCTTTTTGTTGTCATCTTTCACAGTCCTAAAATCTGAAGTATCAAATTGAAAGCTCAGACTTGAGTAGAGAGGTTTAGGAGGACTGGTATGATTCAGTGGGTCTTATGTGTCTTTGCCATTAAAATGTTTTACATAAAGATGCAATAGGAAAAATAGATTTGGGAAGGAGCTGCTTTGGCTGGTGAGTTGTTAACCACTGAGGTCATCCTCAAAGACTCTGAGCTGATTTTATATTTAATGGAAAAGACTGTCGTGCAGTTTTTACAAACAAAACCTTAAATTATCAATCAGGAAAAGGCTGAAGTTCAAATGGAACCAATTATTAGAATGTATGTACAAAATACTAGTTTATAAAATTCTGAAGAAAAGTAATTAGCTATAGATGCTAAGATGTTGCTGAAAATGAAATCTGTAATTTGAATAATAAAGTATCCTATTAAGGAAACCAAAATAATTATCTCATGCTCAAACCATGACCTGAGAAGCATGTTTAGTTAAGTATTACCTAAGGCTGAAGCCTAATCCTTACCTTTCCCTAGAGATGCTCAGAGTTTATGAACAGCCTTGGTACATATCGTTTGTTTTCTGCTTACCTATTGGCAGTTAAAATTGGTAATGCGGGTCTTTCAGGGTGCATTTTCAAGGCTTTTTGAGCTGGTTAGAGTCGTCCTAAGCATAAATCAAGACCTTTTTTTGCTTCTCCTATGTGGGCTTTAGGGATATTTATACATATGTTTACATAGCCAGCTTCTAAACCCTTAAATAAAGAGAACAAGAAAGATTGTTAGATCCATTTCCTTACTGTAGTGCAAAAGGAAAAATCAGGAAATTGATATAAACCAGAGTTTGGCTCTTGAATAGGAATGCTTAAAAAACGTGGGGCTATCTTGATGGCATAGTACCTTTGTTGTGAGCTTCCTTCAGCTTGCAGAGTGTGACTGGACACAGCTTGCACTTATTTTGGTGCTTAATTATCAGTCTGAACAACAGATACATGTGGGTTTTTGGGCAGGGGGTAGGGGTTGTTTGATTTTGAGACTGCAGTATTACATGTCCTCTCAAACGGTTTGTAGCCTTCCTTATTCATGATTTATCCACTCTGCTTTGTGGGTTTTTTCTTTTTCTCAGGCAGGGGTTGCCCTGGAAGTTTGCAGCTCAGCATAATCAAACATGAATTAGATCAATATCAGCAAGTATCAAGATCGAAAATCCTGCTTAACTCAGGAATTAAAAAAATTGCATATTACAGTGAGTTTAGGTAGTAATTTGGTATCAGCATCAGCTGATACCAAATAGCTTTTAATAGCTTTTCAATAGCTCAGACTTTTAGGGGAGAGCTGAAAGAATGTAAGAAGTATGTGATTTCTCTTAAAATAATGTGGATTTTTACAAGTATATGTTGTAGAATTCTTAGCAGTTGCAGTCACTAACAGATGTAAGCCTTCTCATTTCTTTCCAGTTTAAAAAGGTGGTAGTCATTCATGTATTTGGAGGATATAAGTACAAGTCATCTGACACTAGCAGTATTTATTTTAAGTACTGATATTATATAGACAACCAGCTACTTGCGTTTCCTGAGTAGATCAGGAGTTGGTGGTTGTGCAAGCAGATGTAAAAAATAGTCTTGTTTTATGAAAACATGTCGTGTATGCACCAGTCTGTAGAGAATATGAATTTGACTGCAAGAGTTACATGAGAATATAGGTCAGTGTAGCCTCTTTGGTTGTATGTGATGTGTGAGACAAGCGTGTTTTCTCTAGCTGCGTTTCTCTTCCTACTCATCCCTGCTCCCCCCCCCCCCCAATCAAATAGTTGTTTGAATGACCAATGATACGTGTCCAACTGCTTCCTCTTCGGTGCAAACAGCACGGCCGGGAGGTGTGCTGCAGCTCTGGTGTGGCAGGTAGGAGCACAGAGAAGGTGCATAAACTCCTGCGTGGTTCAGAAGAGACACAAATTTCTCAGGCTGAACTGTGCAGCCTCTGGTGATGGCTCCAAATCTGGACTGCTTAAAAAAACCTGTTTAAACACAGAAATTTGTCTTTGCTTCAAGGGCTAGTCTCATTTTTGCAGCTGGCATACAAGTTCAGATATTTTTGAGTGTTCTAAGTATCTGGCAGTCTTTTCTGCATGTAAGGCAGTGAACCTATTCTCGTGCCTCATTTCACTTGCTCCTTTTGCTGTTAAGGAACCACAATCTTAAAAGAAGAACAGCTTAGTTGTGTAGAGTACATAGTATAAAAGGATTTTAACGTTTTTGCTTGTTTTACACGTATTATAATGAAGCACTGCAATTTGCTGCCTTTCTGAAACCTTAAATAGGATGTGAATCCAGTCTTCCTTTCTGTTTTCTCCCTGTGTTTCATAGTGAGCCTACAACTGTAGTATTATTTTAATATTACCATTTTCTTAGCTTTAGAAGAAGGTAATATTAAATGAGTTTTGAAAGGATATATATGACTAGAAGGTTTAAAATACTGAGCATATAGTAGAGTCTTAAATAAATTTGGCGGGTTTCTTTTCCCTTTAAGCAAATTCAGACAAATTTGAGCTTTTGAGTACTTATGCTGATCTGTCTGCTGCTGTATGAAATTGGACTGTGCTTGCCCAACTGTCTGCATAGTTAAAATATTTTGAACATAGCCTATTTTGATGTAACTTCATTTGAAATATCTGCCTAATGGAGAAGTCTTAATGGAATACTTTAATAGCCCAAAGTGCTTACCTGCAAATGCTCCAGTGTATTTCAGTCAATTACGAAGAAAGGCAATATTTAATGTTGGAGTGAAGCTAGATGGTGTAATGAACTGGCAGATTGCCAGCTTGATCTTCTCCACTGGAGAATTTGTATTAATGTGATGCTTTTCATTTGTTCTCCAGAAGGTCAGCAGTAATACGTCAATTGGAGTTAAAATTTCCACTCTGTGCAGTACAGGTTTATAGTCAGATCATTCTTGTGCATTAGCATATTAAGTATCAAAGAGATTATTTTAGCGATTTCATGTCAAGAATAAATAGGAGGTGGGTTGGTATTGGGAAGAGAGCCTGAGAGAATTGTCATCGAAATAGGCACTGTAAGGCTGAATCTGGATTTCAGCCATGGAGATAAAGAAAATGGGGCACATTAGAGCTATTACTGAAAGGAGAGGCGGTTAATAACTGTGGATGTTTCTTGTAGTGCATTCATTACAAGGGCCCTAGTTTATTCTTTGAGGTTGTCATCTTTAAAGATTACACAGTAAAATATAAGGTGCTTAGATGTTCCTTATATTAACCTTTTGGTGCTTGTTCGCAAGCCTCACATTCAAACTTGTATTTCTGACTATTGAAAAGGGCTTTTTACAGTGGGATTTGTATAGTTCTTGTGTTCGGAAGACCGTGATCTAGAAAACAAATGAGTCACTGAGGTTACTGTTAAGGTGTGGACAAATTTGTCTTTCTTCCTTGCATGTTTGTAATCATGTGTTCATCCAGTTCCTATACTCTGCTGTTTCTGTTCCTTATCACTGTCTTCTGTTCCTCTGCTCTGGGCCTCAAGTAAAGTGAGGATATGAAGGCAGGCATGAGTGGTAAGGAGCTATGGCATTTTACATCCAGTAGGGCTGACATTACTGCAGTAGTATATGTATTGAGTGAGGTGTCGCAAATGGGCATCATGCTAAATGATACAGACGTGATGGGCACTGGGGATGCCATGGGACAGGACTGCCAAGCTCTGTGCCTCTGTTTGCTGCCATTCAAAAAAAAGTTGACTTGATTTCCCAAGGTTTCTAATTTTGTGTCACTTTGTCTTTCGGGTGGACAGTGTTTGCCCCATATTCTGCCCCATGTGCTTTTGAAGGTCGTTGGAGATGATTTTGTATTCTTAAAGTTTAACAGTTCATCCCCCAGCAATCCCAATTTGCTATCAAATATTTCTGTCTGTAGTCCTGGCTGGTAGGACACAGCAGAAGAATCAGAAAACCCCATTTGTGGTGCGAGCTCTGCCTAGGGGCAGGTAGTCCCAAACCCTAACCACTGTTTCCATTTATTGCCTTTTGAGAAGAGAAGTCTTGAACTTCTGTAACTGAAAGATTGTTTCAAGGAACATATTTAAAATAGAAGTGAATATTTGAGGTCCAAGTTTCCATCCTGAATTTGAGTCACTTGGCAAGTCACAATGTTTTGGGTGAAGTTTTGGTCTGTGGAGGTGTGTGGTGGAAATTGGCTACAATTCTGGGGAAGTGACTGTTAGTGTGACTCATAACAGAAAGCTTCCTATAGCTCTATCAAAGCAAAGTGAAGATTTTTGTCAGGAGAAAAATAGAAATGGAGGTCACAATGAAACAAAATTGAGCCCAGGGAAGACAGAGACCAGTCTCCATCTTGTGCTTGTGTGTCTTTTAGATTAACAAAACTTTATTTCAGTCAAAGTGTTGGTGGGAATGAGGTTTACTTGTGCATCTTCTTTTGACTCTGTCCACTGTAACCATTAACATTCAGAGCTACTTTTAGTGTGTGTTTATTGAGCTGCAAAAATTGAACCATTCTTGCTGTACCGAAGGAAGTTAGCATTGTTACACTGAGATAAACATGATTCATTCTTTTCTTATATGTTTAGATGAAATTGGACTCTTTCTTCTCCCCAGCTGTATTTCATCTCCATTTAACTAATAAATACAAGATTTGGTTTTCAAGTATTGCTGATGAACAGTATTGTTTTTCAGCTCACTTTCAGACACACATTCTACATACAAATGTGCATTTGTGAAGGTGGAAATAGTAATTGAGAGAGTGTTGGGTTTTTCTTTAAGGAACAAAACAACAGAAAAACCCCAACAAAAATATCAGAGGCTTGGTATACCTTTTCAGTGATAGATAGTAATGGGCAGTAGATAATTTGTAAGGTAAGAAAAACAAAAGGTAGTACTATTCAGAAGATCTTTACCAAAAAATGAAGACTTTTATTTTTTTTTTTTTTTTAACTTTTCCCCATTAATATTAAAAATGTCCCTGTATTATTGACAGGAGAAAAACATGTACTACAAAATATTCAGCCAGCAGAAAAATATATTTGCTCTGCCTCGGGGTTTTACTGTTCCATCATTTATTAAAGTATCTTTCCAAGTTGATACCTGCCCTATAACTTCAGTAGCACAGTTTTCAATGAGAACACAGTTAAAGTCTATAATCAGTTAGAAAAACTGATTTAGCAAAGTGTGGTTTGCCTGCAGTCTGTGTCTGCAGAAAGCAGAAAACACAGGTGGGGTGGCAGGTATTCCAGCCACCACCTGGCAGAGGAGAAGGGATTAGTCACTGTCCAGTCCTGTCTGCTTTCTGCAGTCACAGGCATATCTTCATTCAGGTGCTGAACTGGATTAGGAGGATCTTATGTTGGAACAACACTTCCTCATTATTTGCTACCCTCCATTACTGTTTTGTTGGGTTTTGTTTGTTTTTTTTTAATCTTGTGTTTTTCATGAGGGTTGGAAATGCTTTGTCTCCCCTTGCAGCTGCTGGGGAACAGGGAGTGAGCTGCCAGGAGCTGAGAGGCAGAGTCTCTCGTGCTTTATCTCCTAACTATATGTTTATGCTTAAATATCTGTCAAACTGGGGCTTTAATAGTTCTTTTACTCCACTTATTAACGAGTGGAAGTCTAAATCTCACTTTTAAACATCTGCGTAAGGTATTTATGGTACCATTGTTAATACTTTTTATTCTTCCCTTGCTTCTCTATGATGCATGGGATCATTGGATGAATTGCTCCTTTAAGTTTAATTTCTTCATAGAGTGCTTTTGTAGAGTGACAACTGGTTGGAATCTGTTCAGAAAAGACTTTGAACAGAAACATTTGTGCATGAGTGGCTTCAGGTTGTATAGGAGTTGGAACACATCCTCCTTATGAGGTAGGGGCTGCATCACAGGAAGTTGCTCAGAACTTTTTTCTTCTTTTTCAATTGCATCTTAATGGGTTTATGCTGCCTGGATTTGTCAGACACCCTATGGAGTTAGAAGGGTCATTAAAAAGCAGAAAAGAAATATTTAAATGCTCTGAAGTCTCTTCTGAACAGCAACTTTTGTGGCTAGAAACATTTGAAAGAACAACAGAGGCCAGGAGGGACCTCTGGAGGTTTGTTCCATCCAGCTCCTGACGGGGCTGAGGCCACAGCTGGGGCCATGTCCAGTAGAATTTGAGGCATGGGAAGAAGGCTCATGACTTCTCAGGGGGCATGTGGCTGTGCTTAGCAACCCTCGTGGCTTCTTTGCATCCAGCCAGAATTTCCCTCAGCGAAGTTCTCCAACCCTACAAGCAGCTTTGCCACCTCTGCCAGAGCTCACTTTTGTTGGGTCACTGCCTCTTGTGGCAGAGGGTCCCAAGCCACATGTGGTACTAATCCATCTGGATTACACATCCCAGTGTGTGTGAGTGCCTCCTGGATGGAAATAGTCAGATACCCCACAAAATTGCTGGCTATACTTTTGCTGGTGTACGTTCTTTACACATGTAATGGCATTTCCTTTCTCTTAGGAAATGCAGACAAGTTAAACTGACTAATATGAAAGTGAAGGTAATGGTGCTTTGTAAAATATAATCTTTCTAAAACTAGGTAAATTTTTAATTCTGTTTCTTGACTGATTTTTCTCAGTATTGTGAAGCCTGAGTTTCTAGGTGGTTTGGATAGTTTGTGGTTAAAATGACCTTGTATTTGTTGAGAGAAGTTAAATATGAAATGGAGTCTGTTTGTGCTAAACAGGTGAATCAAGTTCAAGCCATTCTACCTGCTCTTTAGCATCTCATAGGAGATTTTGATAGCATGAAAATTAAATTACCTAGTTCCTGGTCTTCTAAGTTTAGTGCTAGAACTAAAATATATATTGTTTATTGTTTCAGACGGTGGTATATATAACTTTGCCGGAGAGTTTTGCCTTTCACTGCCTGGATCCTTTTAACAGTGTGCCAAAGGTGAGTGATTCAAGTATAGCAAGTCTTTTTCTGTCAGTGATCTGGAACAAATCAGTTCTAGCTCTTACTTTCAGAAAAAAGAAAACCAAGAAAAAATTATAGGCTCAGACTATTAATTAAGCACTAGATGTTATTTTATGGCTCCTGTCTCCTGCTACCTACTGCTTTGACATGGAACATTTTCCCCTGAAGGCACAACATGGTGGTGTGGGAAGTATGGAGGAGTAGCAGCAGCCAGCCATAGTCTGTGGTGGAGCAGGCATAATATTACTCTTTGATTGAATTTTGAAAACTAGGTAATAGCTTTGAGAGTATTGAGAGTAAAGTATTGAGTATTGAAGGTATGGAAAAGGGGTTTTGTGTTTTCTGTGGGAGCAGAACAGAATGGCATTCAATTTATTGAGAGTATCTTAGGCTGGCGCTGAAGACCTGAAGTAGCCTAGTGAAGCTGATGTTCCCACAGGATTCTTTTTGTGTTAGTCTGGCTATCTTCTTTCTGTTAATTTGTGTACCTTATTGTAAATTTCTAGTAACTGGAGTTGATCTCTGTGGCTTCATAGTGATTTATCAACAGAAACCTTTAATAAAATGAAACTCATTACGACTGTACTGAAACATAAAAGCAAAGTGGCAGAACACTGAATGAATGTCCAGCGTTGTAGTGGCTGCAGCATGGAGCAGAAAAGTCGGAATCTTAGCTTCATTCTTCATTACTTTACCCGGTGGATTTATTATTTCTTACTCAAATTCTCTGTTTATAAAGTAAAAGTAATGTTACCTTCTTCAGAGGGAAGTTGTGAAGTCTAATTATTGACATTTTGGAACCTTCAAATGAAAGGGAATATATGAAGTCCTTGTGTGCCTTGATAGTTGTTGTGAGTTCTGTTAAATACTTGTTCAATGAAGTGTTATGAGATGTTGAAATTAGACTTAATTTGTTCAATAAAATGCAGGTGAACCAGTTAGAATTAAAAATGCAATCCAGTCTTAAGTATAATGTCTGTTTTTGTGAATTTTTCAGTTTCCTTCAAACTAAAAAGGAAATTCTGAAGTACAAGGGTAGAATCTTTGAGGTAATAGGTTTTTGTGCTATATTTTCAAATTATCCAATATGTCTTTAAATGTATTAAAAAATTTTATAACCCTGGCCTTTCTAACTAATCAGAGTGTAGGTATTTTTCTGTGATTCAATATGTTTGTAGTTGTTAATTTTTGACATTTTTAAACCCAAGGAAAGCAATACCCATTCTAAGTGTTTGATATGAGTTAGGTATGGGAAACTGATTTTGACAGTTATGAAGAGAATGAAAGGTATGTACTGAGTAGATGTCTGGATTCCTTTCCCTTAAAAAAATTAATCTTCTGTAATTATGCCGATTATCCCAGGTGCTTAAAGTGTTGATTTTAAGCCTTTGAATGGAACTTTAGTATTACTTAAATATATTTACAAACATTTAGTGTAATAAATGAATTTGTAGAATGCTGCCCATTATGTTATGCTAGTGGCATAGCCTGTAACTGTGGACAGTAGAGAAGAACACTCTCAGCCCACTCCTACAGTTCCATAACCACAGGTATACACCCCAAATAAATTGATCTTCCCTGAATTATGTAATTTTAGTACTTTCTAGTTTAGCCTTTTCTTTACTCCATTTTTCTGTTTCTCTTTGTAGTAATTGTAGTTCTTTGCTTGAAATACTGGCATGTTTTAATTTAATAATAATATGAAAATTGATTAAGAATCAATGGTCTATTTTTTCCAGCTTTGATAGCTTCACTTGGAACTCATGGTTGTAAGGGTCAACAGTACATGTTACAGCCCACAAATGGCCTTTGCAGTGTGCTTAAACTGCAGTCCATATGGATTCCTCATCAGAGAACACTGCACAGCTTTCATCAATATGTGAAAATTCATTTCAGTTAAAATAAAACAATTACCACGTTTTTCCTGGTGGATGTAGTTTTGTGGTATGATAGCCAGTATGGACTTTGGCTGTCTTGTCATCCAGAGTGTCTCTTTTTCTAAGCCAAAAATACTTTGTCTGCTGAAAAGAATCTAGCAGGTTTCTCATGAATATAGCTGAGTTAATGTATGTAAAATAGTTAGACTTGGGTACAAATTAGCTCACTCATATATATTAGTGAACTGAGTATAAAACAGTCAGTGACAAACCTTGGTGTCTTAACCAGTGTTCAGAGGAATGCCACTGACAGAAGAGGTTATTGAGCCCCTGTTTCTATGGTTTCTAAATAAATACATCCAGGTGTTCCACCAGTTTCTGTTAGAAGATTTAAATATGCACTGCACTTTTGAGGGACAACTGATGTGACTTAGAATATGATCTTGAAAAACACTTAAAAAAATAGCTTAAGCACTTAAGCTACATCACAGGGAGGGTGTCCTGAGATGCTGAACGTGTTTGTGACTTCAGTGAGTTACACAGAGTCAAATGGGGAAAGTTGTCTTGAGGCTTTTGGGAAGTGGGGTCCAGGAGCAGTCCTTGTGCCAGCTCAGTGTAGTTCTGTAGGGCTGTATTGGTGCGGGGGAGGGGTGGTCATCCCAAGACCTCCTGAAGGAGGAAGCAGATTAGCAGCTGAGGCCACTGAGTTATTCCAAGGTGTGACTGCCCCATAAAGAAGCATTTGTCATCTGCATGAATGTAACATTCCATATTCAAATGATATGTATTGCCTCAAATGTATTATGATATTAAAAACAGTTGGGTTTGTAATAACTGTGAAGAAACTGTAAGTGCAGTCAGTCTTGATCTGTATCTGGTGAATGGTTTTGTGTGTGTTATCTAGTGGGACACTCTGGATAACTGCTGAAATCGGTGAATTTCACAGAACAGAAAAATATTTAAAGGTTAGTGTGGAATATTTCTTGTGGAATTCTGTTTCTAATAACTTGGTTAATTAGTCTTGGATTACAGTTACTGTTTGCACTGTAGTAACAAAGCTCCAATTGTACTAAGCAGAGAGGACTGAGAAAATGAGCTTGTCCTGTTTATTTTTTAAGCTGGCAGCAACATGAAGCATAGAATAAATAAAATGTGTATTGATACAAACCTTTTACGGTATATTTTTCTTCCCCTGATTTTAAGTTTGAGAGTCTCATTTGAAGATATCACAGGTTCCTTGCAGTCTTTTGGGTTTAATCCCCGCTTTCCTTGTGCTCTCTCTTCGCACCCTTTTGTTTCAGGGATAACCTGCAGCAATCATCCCTCCTTATTTTGGAGGCTGTTGTCTTCCTCAGCTGCTTGTAGTTGTTTCACAAGCTGCCTCTGTGCAGCTTGTTTTCTACCTGCTCCATCATCCTCTTTTATCACCCCTCCTTTCTTTTAAGTGATTCTTCTGCTTTTTGATTCAGCAGCTGTATGCGTAATGCTTCCAGCAGGTCCCCTGCTACTGTCATTGCTACTCACATAGGGTTTTTTCCTCACTACTTTGAGTCCTTGCATTTTTTTAGCACATCTTTTTCTTGTGACAGCTTGTTTCACTTCTTCCTACTAACAATTTAAAATTTACCTCTAGCCTGATTTTTTTTTTCTGATGTACAATACTGATGTTTTAGCTGACGTGTTCCTATGTGCAAGTTAGGTATCTGCCTCTTATGCAAGTAGCTAAAGCAGGTGATATCAGAGAGATCATTTCCCAGCAGGAAGTTGGGGATCCAGATTTTCTCAAAAGGCTGATTTTGAATTCTCTATCTTGCACCAAAATCTGTAGCTCTTAGCACATTCCCTGATAAGCTCAGTTGTCTCATACCATTAGTTCTCAAGTTATCACATACCAGCCCCAAAAATGCTGTTGAATGAGGGTTAGACATCTCTTCATATTTGATCTCTGAATTTGTTTTTCAAGATTAAACAGTCAGAGTATTAGCTTTCCTTTCTTAGTTCTCCCTGAAGATTACTGAATGGTATTTTCTGCCAGCCCTGGATTAGCATAGGATCTGGAAAGGTCTGTCCCATTATTGCTAGGGAGAGTACTGGTTGGTTATGATGAAAACCAGGGTGCTCGGTAAGCTAAAGCATTTGTCTCAAAACAAAAGGGTGTGACATTACAATCACACAGCAGCTACAGGATGGACAAGGGATCAGAGCCAGCCAGCACGGGTTTAGGAGGGGCAGATCCTGTCTGACCAACCTGATCTCCTTTTACGATCAGGTGACCCGCCTG
>JAYRBT010000001.1:89334098-89375752 GCA_036023395.1 Myiotriccus ornatus
GATATTCCTTCTGTTTCCAATCTGTTTTATACCTGCACATAAATTCTTCACAGCAGAGTATCATACAGATAAAATAAATGTTTATTTTGAAGAAATGTATTTGAAAGTCAGGTTAAATTAATTTCTCTCTATCACTTTTAATGACTGATTAGAAAAGGCTTTGTATGTGGCTAGAAAAGGTTGGACATAGTGATAAGTGATCTTTTTACATATGGAGGCCAAAAAAACCTACTCGTGGTATTTTAGGATGTAATGAATAAAACAGAAAAACAGGTACGTGGAAGTGTTTTGAGAGATCTTTGTGCTTATGTTTTGTTTTTGCCTGTGTCTTGCAAAGTTTTACATATGGAAAGCTTGTTGCAGACTGCTGTACAAAATGACTCTTCAAGAGAAGAATTACATTTTGGGATTGGACTCTTTAGAAAGCTAAAAGGTTCACTTAAAAATGAAATGACTATAGCTCATGTAGGTTTATCCTGTGTCAGTGTTGAGTCTAATAGGTTCAGTTTCTTAGTCACTTTCTTCATTACTGTGTCCTCTACTGCTGAGCTGCCATGAAGTACATGAAAATGACAAACAAGGTTGTCATAACATTTACCAAGGTAATATTTAAAACCATAGTCCTTTCTACAGATATTCTTGGAATATACTCATTACAGTGCCAGCAAATGTGATTATGCCTTTTCAAAGATTTGTATAAAGAGTAAGCTCCAACGTCAATTAACTGGTTAAAATCAAAATCCCAGGTGTGACTTTAAGCTCCTTTTATATGAATTTATATTGTTTAAAATATATATATATTGTATGGAAGCTATTTTATTAACAGATTGCAGTTCTGTTGTGGTAATATATCAAGTGTTCATGTAAAATGGGGGCAGTTTTTACTTGATGTAAACATAATTCAGAAATGTTTAAGTGGAGGAACAGAGTTGTGCACGTTTACTTTTTCAATCTTAACAAAGCTGCATACTGCAGGGTGCATCCCTTTGCTATGTGGTGCACTGTGAAATGGTGTGAGAAAAAAGCTTGATAGTTTCATGGCTGAGCCTTCACTAATGTCACATCTTCCAAACCTCAGCCCTTTGCTTGTACGAGTTTTTAATTTCCGAAGCGCCGTTACGACAATCTACTGATTCACTGTGCCTTTTTAAATTGTTTTCTCTGTGTGTTTGTTCAGCTGAGGCTGAAAGTATGTTGTGGTGGAGCCTGCCTTTTTCTTTTGCTGTGGCCATACCTAACCTGCTAAGCATCCATGGTTTAAAGCACCTCTCATGCTCTTTTCTGCTCATATATCCTGTGAGAGTAAGAAACTGCCTAAGCTATACCTAACTCACAAATTGACTCAGGATATTCTTGACATCCCTTCAAAAGAGGTGATGCTTAAGAATACTCTTTTTTATAGTAAGGACTGTGAATTCCTTAGCATAATGAAACATATCTGCGCTGTGCACCATCTATCTGTGCAATTTTCTTTTACCTTTCCTGAATTGGGGTCCTCAACTAAACTATAGTCTCTAAACCTTGCTTGTCTTGCTGTACGGTAATTTCCCATTCAGAACAAGCAGAGCATGTGTCCTTCCTTAGAGGATCCATTGTTCTGAGAGGCCATCAAAAATGCACTCCTTCTTTTTAAACAAAGGCTTGCAAATTGCAAGACTGATGCTTCATCTAGTGAAACAACTTTTGAAAGTTTTTCTTCACCCAATGAAACAAGTTCTTAAGTTCTCTTTATACAAATATGTCTGTCTCATCAAGCCTGCCTCTCCAAGGATCACAAGAATATTCTTATTAAAAATACCTGCTAACCTAGCACAGTGGAGTAGTTGGTCATGGGTATTAGTCCTTAAACCAAAATATGTTTCCAACTTTGATCTTGAAGCTAGTGCCAAAATATCAGGTATTGAACTTAAGTCATTTTTTAAAAAAGTCATTTAATAATCAGTAATTAATCATGAGTCTTGTGAAATCTCAGGAGAGAAACAGCAGGCTCTTTGCTGCTTCCAGTGGCAAGGCTACCAGGCTCTAGAGAGACCCTCTGACTTACAGAGACCCACTTCTCATATTTACATAACTGCAGCAAATGGTTGCTCCCATGGAGATGCACTTTTCTCTACCTCTTCCTTAATACACTAGATTTCCTTGTGTTCAAACATTTAATCTGAAAGCATTGTTATCTTGCAAGTGATATAATGTGTTGTCTGTGTGATTACCTGTAGCTATCTGCCACTCTTATGCTTATCCACAGTAATTACCAGTGGTTGATTTATACTTTTGTCAGATATTCAATAAATATGGAAAGTGCCAGCCATAGTTCAAGTTGTGGCAGACCCCACAAGAGCTATAGCTATTAAAGTAATAGTTCTCCTAGCTGGCTGGTGAAGATGCATCATCTGAATAGTTCTTCATTCTTGCAGTCTGTGTTCTAATGAAATTTTATGGCACCAGTTACACTGGTGTCTTGTACATAAAAACCCAAGTGCACCGCGGAAGTTTACTATCTTTCTGAAGTTGCCTTTATCAGGAAAACTTTTAATCTTATCAGAGAATGAAGTCATGCCTGTTTGACGATAAAAACGAATTTTCCCAGAACTGTTGACTGTCATAAATTAAATCTCAACCCTTGAATACTTTATTAATAGAATCCCATCAGCTTTACTGTTGTTTGGCTTGTGGTTGGTGGAAGGTTAATAGGCATGTGGGTACCTAGAGCATACAGCTTGATGGTTTAAAATATCAGCCTATTTTCAGCAATGTCTTAAGACTGATGAAATTTCCACTGTATTTTCAGCATTTTTTGAAAAGAACAGAAATAAAATATGTTCAGAGACAGCTCTTTAAATGTGTTGGGTGATTGTTAAAATGCTGATGAACACTTGTTTAGCGTATGTTCATTAAACCTGTTACTTGTGGAATTAAAACCAACTCACCTCAAATCTCGAATGACCTCCACCTCCACCCCCACTGCCCACCCGAGTCACCCTACAACTTCATATAAAACAATGGCCTTTTCTACACCATTCACTTTGTCTTTGCCATTCTAAGACCTTACTCTGTTCTACTGTGTCTTCTTTTAGTCCTGTCACCAGGGAATTTTTCAAAAACTTAACTTTCTTACAATGACTTGCAGACATTTCGAGACTTGTAATTTTTCTATTGATGGCTGGGGTTTTTTTGTCATTTTTCTGTTTGATATACATTACCTCTGTATCTCAAGTGAAGTCTAATGGTTATGTAGCTACAATGGCACAGTTTTTACTATGGAAATGTAGCATGTAGGCCACCTATTGAGTATTTTAAATAATTAATCTTTTCATTCCCTTTTTTGTCTTAACTGAGTGATAACAATGAGTAAAAAGTAATGGCAATTTGGCCATTTCAAATTGCTGTCTTCTGTTTGCTCATATTGAATGAAATCTGGTAATTATTACTATTCTTAGGGCAAAAGCCAGCTTCCAGGCCTGTAATTAAAATTTCATCGTATTTCGTTATGATGAAGTTTAAAATAGTTTCCTTGTACAGTATTTCTTTTGCAGGGAGGGTATTTTTCATACATTTTGAATAAGTCTTGCTAAGCAAGAGACCTCCAGCATGCATCTTCCAAACTGTAATTTTCTGTAATATAATTCTTTCCATGCACTGGGGGGTGGAAAGGAATTCCCATACCCATTTGGTTGGAGTGGGTGTTTGCCAGCACCAGCCCCAGAGCTACCTCTGAGCGCGACTCCACGGGTTTCCCCTTCTGCAGCAAAGATGATCTATGCCTGCTGGCTCATCTCTGTCATGCTGAACAGAAATCTTATCTGAAGGAAGCCAAAATAATTGAAAAGTCAGTTGTTTGTGTACTCAAAACTTCTGCATTTTTTCCATCTCTTTGTAAGTCATTTTCCTGGCACCAGCACAGCTCCCCAGACAGCAGCGTGCCACAAGTGACTGATGCGTGTGATCCAGCAACAGAGTGCTGTTTTCATGGGAATCCATGATTTTCTGAATGCTACTGCTTTTTCAAAACCAGCGCTGAATGTAGGGTTTTCTTACAGGTTTCTGGTCTTGTTACCTTTAGTGAAAAACCAAATAGGAAGCCTTGAAGACTTTTGCCCTCGGCTATTGGTGTCGGTTTTTGAACAGATACCCATTAAAAGAAAGAAGGTTTATTAAAAGGTATTGAAAGAGAGATTGAACACCATGAATACAGGAGATGTGTTTGCAAATCCATAGGAACAATAGAAACACTAGGGTGAGTGTTAGCAGTGATGGCAAATACCAGTCACCTGGATAATGTTTCACAGAGATGTTTGAGTTGCATGAGAGACTCTTGGAGTCACTTCTTTATTAAGCTTCTGTAAGTCTGAAAACTTTTCAGTAGCTTTTTAGTTTTAATTCACACCGTGTGTCAGATTTTCATGTGGAAAATAAGAATTGCCAAGTGAGATGTAATGTATGGAAACCAGTCCTTACTTACATCAGTGTTTCGAGTGTGTTGTTTCAGAAGTGTTACAAGTGTCCAGAAGTATTTCCTGAGTTCATCAGCCACCATGGTGTGTGATTTCCTGGGTCAATCTGCAGATCTGTGGAGCAGTCCCTGAAGTACTATATATATATAGTTGCTTACAGGAATTAAGTTTTCTACCTCTCCATTTCTCTCATTATTTTTGTGAAAATGTGGGGGGGGGTTCACATTTATAACTTCACATTTTTGCACTATTTATTACCACCTTCTCCATGCCTTTTTGGAAATTGATGGGGAAGTTAACTTTTTTTCATTGTAGAGTCACTGATTAATAAGAAACATAATTCAGTAATTAATCATTCTTTAATGCAATATTTTCTTTAACAGTGGAAAACATTGGTTAAGAGGTTTGGTGTACTTCCTTTTTAGATATAAACAATTCAACTCAAATTTAAACAATAACCATCATAGTTTTGCATACCATAGTTATGAAATATCATTCTCCAAATAAGTCATCAACCTTTACTTCTGGTGTGTGTTTTAGTGGGCCTTTTTTTTTCTTTGATTGGTTTTGAGGATTTTTTTCTTTTTAAAAATATCTTAGTGGGCCAGTTTTAGTAGTTCTGATGTGGTATGTCTAGTAGATTTAATTGTACGAGATGGTATTTTGACATTCATCAGATTGTTTCTAGTTCTCAAGTATTAAAATTTGATTACTAAGGTCTTTCACTGTTGAAAGTTACTGATGTGATTTTAATGGTTGTGGTTTTGAACTGAACATTATCGAGTTTTTCAGCACTGGTTTTAAAAAGTGTAATCATGAGATGTATACACAGTATTTTTAGCATAGTTACAGGTATAAGCTGATCCTTCCATACTCCCTTCTTGTTAAATTTGTTTATCAGTGAACTGCCTTAACCATATGAGCTGCAAGATCACAGAAAACACATTAAATTGGCAATATGACCAAGTACCAGTTTGAAAATATTTGTGTTAGTTCTTAATTACTTATTTCCAATTGTAGTCTTCTCTGGACACCATGAGAGTGGAAAATTTACTACAAAATGAAAGAATGGTGGAAATAAAAATAAATATGGTATCACTGTATAATAAGTACACTGTTGTATAGCACAGCCTCTTAAGCCTTGTAGAGCTCATGTTAAAAAAACCAGAACTGCCTTAAAAAACAAACAGAAGTTACTTTAATTTCTTTAGAACTTCTAGTTCCCTGTGTGTTTTTGGACTTCCTTGTCAAAGACCTGTAAGAAATGCTAGTCTTTCCATTCAAAAGTAGGCATTTAATAAATTTTATTTTAAAAAATAGCTTCCTACGGTATATAGCTACTTGTCAAATTATTTATCACATATAAAGATTCCTATGAAGGAGTGATATTAAGCGTTCTGTTTAGCTGAACATCTCTGTTGAAATTAGCAGTAAAATCAGTCCCCTTTTAGGAATTCAGCACAATTTTTTCCTGTATCTCTTAATGTTGCTTTGAAGCTGTCTAGCTTGTCAGAAAACATGGGCATGACAGTAGTGGAATGTCTGTTGTGCCTCTTGGAGGACTGGATGAGCATAAGTCGTCTGTATTTATGCTTTTAAACAGTCAATATATAGGAATTTAAGTTCCTCTTTAGGGAGAGGAAGTAGTCAAGGTGTTTATATACAGCACAAATTCTTGCTCTGTTTCCTTGAATCTGTGTTAAAGTAGCTCATTCCATGGTTGAATTTGCTCAATAAAAGCACTTTCTCTGCTGTGTCCCACCCTGCTTTGTAGCTGCACTGCTCAAAGCAAACATGTTTGTTTGTGGGACAGGGTGGCAACAGTGGTGACTCTTCACCAGTGAGGAAATTGAGGAACTGATGGGAACTTTCTTTAGGTGTGGTGTCTTCAGTGGTTTGAGAGAAAAAAAAAAAAAAGCTGGAACAATTGCGTTTCTTCCATATTCTCAGTAATAATAGATCAGTCTGGTTGCATAGATTGCTGAGAAAGGAGAAATAGGAGGTTATCACGATGGTTTCAAAGACAGGGAAGAGATAACTTCCATTCCTGTCTAGAGCATGTGGAGTTAGGAGCTGGCAGTGCTGATGCCACTGGAGTGTTAGCAGATGAATTGCATAATAAAGAATTCAAACTTTGCTACTTTCTGGAAACACGTGCCTCATGATCATCATTAAAACCTAGACTTAGCGTGAGTGGCCATTTCCACTTCATTGATGATCTTTGAAGATCTAGACATATTCAATAGCAGTAGCTCTGCATATGGGAAATTATACACGAAGATATTGCTGACAGGGTAGGGCCTGCTCTCTCACCATCAGTTAGATACATACATAATGGCAAAAGAATATAATAATTTTGAATTAGTGTTACTATTATACATGTTTAAATAGTTATCCAGAATATGAAACAAATGCACAAATGTATGGATTTGGACCTATTATACACCCGTAAATATTTAAATCACTTTAATATGGGTATCAACAGTGTCCATTGAAAGTAGCATTAAAGGAATTCAAGTCTCTGCTTTGTAGAATTAAAAGCAAACTTTCTAAAAAATACTGTTATCGTTTCTAAACAAATGTGCCTAAGAAGGAAAAAAATCTGAAGTTGCAGAGCAAACGAATGCAAAACAAATTTGAAAACCAACCAAGCAAACAAAAACAAACAAAACCCCAAACCAACAAACAAAAACAAACAGGAAACACAAACTTCATACTTTTTAGAGAGTTGAAAGCAAAGAATATTAGTAAATATTCTGGAGAAGTCATGATACAGAGTAATGCTTCTTTTATCACTAAATAAGAGTTTCTCTGCTGCACGTATGCATCAGGCCCTTTATCTTCTCCGAGGTTAAAAACCAAAAGCAGCACTGAATGCAGAACCTGCAGCTTATTGCAATGCTAGCTTGTGATGGGAGCAGAAGTTTGGTTTTTTTCAGTTCATGATTGTATTCTGCTGAGATTTTGTCTTGCATGCATTATTTATTGGGGTAGATTATTTAAAGGATGTGCTGCTTCAAGAGTTTAAAACAAACACATAATGGAAACCAGGATGTGTCCTACCTTTCAGCAGACTTATCTACTGTGAGGGTTGCAGTAAAATGTTGCAAGGGTGAAGGTGTAAAGAAATCTTCCTAGTTTTAGTCTACATTGAGAGAATAAATGTCTTCTTTGCACTGTATTAGAAGTTTTGTGTAGCTGATACTTTTCTGCACCGTCCCCATGCAGTGTGTGTGTGCTTGGAGGTACATTGACATTTACAGATTGAAGAACGAGCCTTTATTGTAGTCATAATTATGTGTGAAAAGATAAAAGGATCATCCTAACTCAGTGTGGCTGTGTGTACCGATGCCTTTGGTATTATTTCCCTCAGCTGTCACCTTGGAGGACCCTGCTTTTGCCCCTCTCTGAGCCAGTTATTTTTCAGCCTGTAATTGTTTGGCCTTAGAGCAAGCCCAAAAATTAGCTCCCAAGGTAGTTTCACAGTTCCCTATTAAAGGAAGTCACCCCATTGCCAGTAGCTATTCCTACACTCTCTTCCAGCCACGGAGGCAAAGCCTTTTACTCTCTTAGCATTAAAAGTTAGTGTCTGAACCCTCAACTCTTTTGATGTTTAATTTTTTCCATAGAATAAAATCCTTTAAGCAATCTGCTAATTATGTCTCTTCTTCTGAGCCGGTGATAATAGAGTACTTTTATTCTCAAGTGGTGTCTTGTACTGGATTTCTTGCATTATGTTCCCTTCTGTCGCCCTTTCCCTCAGGTTCCTGGGAGGACTGAAGTTCGCTGAGGCAGCAGAACTGGGGCTGCAGTGTAGGTCACTGCATTACACCCAGCTGCCTGGGTTGGACTCTTCCCATAAGCCTGCACTTCTGGGAGTACACGTACTTGTGTGCTTTGTGTACTGTCCTCCCCTTTGGCTTCACTTCCTAGCACACGAAGGCGGTAGCAGAGAGAAGAAGCATGTAGCTGACAGTAGCTGATTTTGATGTATTGCATATACCTTGTTTGGTGTGTGTATAGCTGGCTCACCCTTCTAAAGACCAAGCTAAGGCAGCGGGCAAAAATCAATAGCCTGTGTATGTACTCTTGTGGACACCATTTTCCAAGGAATACCAGTGACTCAAAGGACAAGTGATTTTTCCATATGGAAGAGACAGTATCTGCACTTTCTACCATTTAGAATCATTGGGGAATTCTTCTCCTTCAGATGTGGCTATTTACTTCAATATTCAACCTTAAGCAATTCTTTCAATATCATTGTATCTCTCTTTTTGAGGCCCTGGGCTGTCTTAATTTTAGTCCTCCATGGTCTTTTAAGTATTAATTTGCTTCTTTTTCTTTATGTGTTTCCGTTTGGATTCCATTGCTTTCTGTTTCTGTTTTTTTTTTTTTTTTGAACACCTTAGCAATAGGTAGCTATTCTGTGATGTGCTTTCATACCATGCAAACAAAATTTCTAAATTAGCATTCACACTGAAAAAATTGGTCTTTGTCTCAGAATGTGCAAGGGAAGGTTTCCTTCCATTTTCTGAGTCTCAAAAATGTTTTCTTTTGTGGAGTGTGTTCATAAAGCAAGAATTGAGATGTGTGCAGTGCATGCAGAAATCAAGCATAAAGCTGCTGTGTGAGAGAGAATGCCCACCTCTGTTGTTTTTGAGGGGGAGGGTTCCAGCAGAGATGGCTTTCTTTGAGAGTCACTTCAGTGGTCACCATGTTTACTGACAGTTCGTTTTTGTGGTCTCAGCGAATGCATTTGGACAGACACTGCTCTTAATGGAAATGGCTGATCAGGTTAGCCAGGTTGGCATTTAGGGGTGCTCTTTCTAATAGATTACTATTTGTAGGTGTATTTTGCACTAGAAAATTGATTTAGGACTTAGGCTGTAAACTATCTAAATTGTATGCGATCATTGCCATCACACCTGTTTAGCAATCTTTGGGACTTTGTAAATGAAAAATGAAAAGTGAAAGGAAAAAAAAGGAAAAATGTATTTTGATGTAGTGAAAATGTCATTCTTCTTGTATATGGATTCTATCAATTTACTAACCTGTAAGATACTTTTGTAATTGTTAGTTCAGGAAATTGTTCTCCAGAACAGGAGATAAATTTGTTACTCCAGTATGTGCTAGTTAATTATTGAGTTGTAATCTAGCAAATAAATTGTTTTGGTTTGTATGTGAGTTGTGGGGTTTTGTTTTTTGGCTGCAAGGGCTAAACCTCAGAGGAGACAGGCTGTTTTGTTAAGTGAGCCATTTCCCCATTACTTCCCCTTCAGAGGTGGAGAGGTCTGGTTTTGTGTATATAATTGCAAATAACCTGAGAGCCCTTGATTAATGAAGCTATGTGCCTTGAAATTCAGAGAATAAGTTAGTAAAGGAAAGGTGGTATTTGGTTTGTTTTCCCTTTTGTAAAAGGAGCTGTGAATAAAATTGTAGTATCTATGACAGGCTTCTAAGGAGGTCTGAGATTTATAAAGAGAACAATGTAATAAACACCTTTTCTTGTAACGTGGAATGTAAAGTTTTAAAACATTAGGGTTGGATAGCATAAGCATTCTGGCCTTATGGTAGAATTTCTAAGGCTTTACATCATGCCTGGTGTTGGTATGGGCCAACTGGAATAAATCACAGTAACCTCGAAGAGTAGACAACCATGGCATATTCAGGAGGGACTACCCTGAGTTTTTTTGATGCTGAGGTACTGCCCTTTATTCAATATTTGCATCATTGTCTTCTAATGCATTTCTTTGAGTTGAGATTATAAGCAGTTATAATTACTGCTTTATAGTTTATCTGTTCAGATTTGGGCTTGATGATCTGAACTTCAATCTGTATTTGTAACATCTATTAAAGCTTTGATTTTCATATACAGAATTGAGAGCAAATTTGAGCAAACAAGAAAAGACTAAGTTAGTACTATAGTCACATGTGCCTGAAACAGAATGATTCCATCTCAGTTATTTGGAAAGTCTTTAAATTGGAGGGTCATCATCTTGCATTCAGGGTAGTCTACTTTGTACTTGCTGTATTTTAATTTTTTTTTTAATTGAGTGAGTTCATGTTAGGAAGTTGGATTTGTATCCTGAGCTGCCCTGTGCACCTCTTTTACCTCATATAAGTGTGAGATAGATAGCTGAATATAAATCTTCTTTTCATCAGATAGTGTAGGAGGAGAGGACACATAAGCTATGATATACTTACTGAGGGACAGGAGTATGTACTGAGTTAGATAGTTGGGAGAACCTCATGCATAGTAGGGATTTCTTTGTCAGTATTCTGTTGGTGTTTGTTAAGAAGAGGCAAAATGGTGTAGCTTTCCTTGTCTACATCAAGGGAACAGAAAACATTGGGAAGTCCTACGGTGCTACTGTGCCTTCTCCCCATACCTTATAAATCTGTTCTTAGAATTATGGGTCTGCCTTAGATTTAAGGTAGTTCTGGTTATTTTCTCTTATCAGGACATCCTACAAAATCAAGAGTGCATCATTTATAAGATTATAAAGTAGGTGGAGACTTCTGCTTCAATTTAAATATGTAGACAGAAATTGGAAATGTAGGTCTTGAGAAACCCCATTCGTTTTATATATCCTCTATCTGGGACCAAGACAGCAGTGTTCCTGCTCCACAGAGGACTCAAATCCCAAGACCATTTAAATTTGCCTAGTAGGACTTCTACTTCATTTTGCCACTGGGATAAAAAAATACATGAGGCAGTTTATGAAAACCTTCAAATCGTTTGTTTGTCCACATATGTTCCTCTATTACATCT
Source organism: Myiotriccus ornatus (assembly GCA_036023395.1). Lineage (NCBI taxonomy): Eukaryota > Metazoa > Chordata > Aves > Passeriformes > Tyrannidae > Myiotriccus > Myiotriccus ornatus. The sequence continues at coordinate 89,345,322 of JAYRBT010000001.1, forward strand.
TTCATTTTAACCTTTTGCTCTAAAATGCTCTAGGTACAGGAAACTCAGTATCTGATATTGGTATATAAGTGTACCTTTCCTACAACAGATAGGCATATTTAACACAGTGTAAAATACAAGAATTAATGCTGTAGTTGGTTTTAATATGATTGTTGAGTTACGGAAGCCTCCATACCAAATAGTATTTGATGCATGGAAAACTTTGACACTACTTTTTCCTGTATTGGAAAAACAGTCATAAAGCAGCCTGGTTGTCGAAATGTCAGAATTTTACTTTGACATTTAGAGAAGAGTTTCCACTTTTTAATTTGTTCTAGTGTGGCTTTTTTTGATATTGAGCTTCTTAAAGAAAATACAAAAAGTCATTAATAAATCTGTAAGGATTCATTTCTGTATCACAAATGCAGCTGAAGATTTCTGGAATTTATAGCATTGTCCTTTAAAGAATGCTGTTGATGGATATGTTGCTTCTAAAACACTGACTATCCCATATGGATCTTGGCTTTTGAACATTTGCTTGGAAACTGGACGTGTAGGTGGAGGGGGAGAAAAAGGAGTGGGAGGTTGCAGTCTGAAAATGTGCAGAAAGGTTTGGTTTTTCTTTCTGTGTTACAGAAGAAACTTTAGTCTGCTGAATTCCTTAGTAATAAAGAACCAAACCCAAGTTAATTTAAAATTACAAAAATAAAAAAAAAATAACACAAAGCTAAATGCATGTTTGATCAGGACATTCCAGCTGTCAGGAAGTTATGTGTTTATCTCTTTACTGGGTGGATGAATTACTTAATTTACATTGCATTACGGTGGGGTTTTTTTCTGAAGAATTTTCCTGAAAAGTTAATTGCTTCTTTCTTAAAACAATTTTTAGTTTGCTATGAAAAAGCCACTGTATACTTTGCATACTTATTAACTGTATGCATTAATATGCAATACAGTTCAGAGCCTTAGTATTCAGAGATGAATAACTTACTTGGTAAACAAAAAAAGGATCATTGTTTTTAAGTGTATCTGTATAAAGTCAGATGGAATTACAATTTTATTAGAATGCACCAGAAAAATAATCATATTAAGTATCGTAAATAAAAACTGGTTAATATGTTGAATAAATGCTACCTCTAAATAAAAATGAGTTTTGAGAAACTTGCTTGTTTCTGCTGCGTCTTACAGAAAATGCTTCATTAGTAAATTGAATGAGAATTTCTGCTTGCTTTGTCTTGGAAGATTTTTAGAACTAGGAGAGCTGTTCTGTAGAATTTGTTTTTATATTTGGAGGAACTAAAACATGTTCACATTTCAGCTGAAATTTATTAATTTTTATATATGTCTCTGAGCTTAGCAGAAATTATTGTAAAAATATTTTTTTCTAGCTCTTTCAGCTATTACAAGCATTATTTGGTATTTTAACACACTCTTGTTTTAGGTATTTATACTGGGAGTTCTCCTAGCTTGTTTGTTTGACTCACTTAAATTTATCAGCCTCAAACTTGTTTTGCTTCAATGTTTCAGCTGTTTAATGGAAGTTGTTGTTTTAATAGATTATATAATGTTAAATTTTTCAGCACTCTGGAGTGCTTTGTTTCAATTTAAATTTTGATGGAGTTGTTTTAAAGAACAAAACCCATTATTTAAAAAAACGGGTTAAAATTAAAATATTTCCATTAAAAATACACTGTACCCACACTCTTTGTGGTGGCTTCTATAATTTTTTTAGGTTTTTTTAACCATAAAGCAGATTGTACAGTTTAAAAGCATTTTACTCTAGAGGGAGAGTACATAAATTGAAATGTAGCAAAATTTCTATGAAAAAATTTACAGGTAACTGTAAATTGGGGGGGGGGGGTGGTTTTGTTGTTGGTTTGGTTTCTTTGTTTGTTTTTGTTTTGTTTTTTAATTCAGATAAGAATGGCCAGTAATATAAAGCAATTCAATTACTGGGTAATTCATATTGCCAATGAAAGCTCCTTTTTAAAATTCTTCTTCTTTACAGAGATAAATTTTCAAATACTTATTCATGTTCCGTTCAAAACCCATGCTGTGACAGACTGTGTGAGGGTTGTGGCAGCATGGATAAGATTTAATGTAGAAGCTGAAAGAACCATCTCCCAGAATTTCTCCCTTTTTCCTTCTCTTTTCAATACCTTTGTTTTCATATGTTAGTTTGACAGCTGATAGCTGTGAACTCGAGTGCTGAAGTTGAGCATCATGCTGAAAGGTGTTGCCCTTGAGTGTGAACAGGGAAGTTGGATGAGGGCGTTACCCATGGAAGGATGGAGGTGCTCCAACCCTCCAAAGAACAACCCCAGCTCTGCAGTCAGCAGGGGCACCACAGTGGTCCTGCTGACACACCAAAATCATCCTGGCATTGCATTTGACTCACTAAAATCATACCAATTAGTCAGATTTTCATAAAACTGTGCATCCTGGATTGATTTTTGGGTACTAACCTGAATGCAGAGCAAGTCTGTTTGGGGAGGGCATGGCTGGTGTGGGCAGTTTGGGGCTGGCAGGAAGGTGGGGATCCTGCCTAGCCCTGCCTGCCATTCCAAGTGGGCAGAACATCACCTGTCACTTTCTGGAGAACATCTACAGAATTCAGTTTAGAGAGGTAAACATTAAATATACCATTTTTTACCCACATTTAGGGTTGGCTGTACAGGTGTCCCGTTCAACTCTAGTATCAGGTCCTGTGTTTTGACTAACTGATAGAATGTAATTTAGTTTTTAATTAAGTAAAAACTTGTTGTATTTGTAAATAGACTATGAAAGACAGTACCTGTCAGTATTTTATGCACTATTAATTCAAGTTATCTATTTATTGTCCCTTACCTTGCTCAAGTTAATTTTTTGACAATTAGCTTTGTAACAAATAGCTTTGTAACAATGTACAATAGCTGATGGAAAACTAATTTCAAACATAAAAGGTTGAATACATGATACAAAAAATCAGTTCTGACTTGTTATGAAAAAAAATCTATTAAGATATGTAAATATAGCAATAGATGAAAATGTACAAAAAGTTCATTTTCTAATTGCCATGGGGAGAGCCTACAGCTTTATTCAGCAGCATTCATTTTCACATTTCCAGGTGCATATTTAGACTTAAAACTGGCTTCTCCAACATTGATACAGGATATTTGAAGGACACCATTTCATAGAATTCTAGTCCCTTAAAGAGGAAGTAGTTTCCAAGAATCATTTGTATTGAGACACTTTTGTTGTTACTTTCGCAGTAGATTTTATAGTTTAAAGGTCTCTTTTGGAGGAGGATGTCCTTCCTTAATTGCTTTTAATATTTGAATAAGAATTTGTTGGAAGCTTCTTAAGGAGTTGTATCTATCATGTTTAGTGGTAAGGCCTCTTTCATTGAATTCTGAATTGAAAAATTCTGCTCTGGAAATTTAGTGTTACATTTATGATTTCTCAAAGGAATACAGTTTTCTTGTACTGCAACATTTTTCTGAAGGGGCTTTTTTTTTTCTGTGAATTTGATATGTGGGTAAGCTGCTGAAAATATTTGATTGTAAAATTACAGAAGGTTTTAGAAAAGATAGATTGGAAGAATTCAGATGACATTAGTTTCGCTTGCCAACTACTTTTCAGAATTTGGCATTTGGTATTGCATGACCTTTTTTTATACCGACTTTTCCATTCTCCCACCTTCTCTAATCTAAGGTATCAGATCAACTTAAAATCCCTTTGGAAAAGAAATACTGCTGTATTTAGTCTATTTGAAGTTCAGCTACATACAAGATGTTACAAATTTAGAGAGCAGTCTTGGGAAGAGATTGCTGGACAATTTGACTGCAAATACCTTCAGTGTTTAATTCATTTTATTCTTAATCAGAACTTAAAAAAAATAACTGTGAATACTGATGATGCTGCGGAAATTTGTTATACAGCCACATCAGTGAGTCTGTTCTGGGGATGAGCAAAAGCAGTTAAAATACAAAATGTGGTCACTCATCAGTTTCAGGCAAGGATGCCAGTTCACAGGAACATGGAAAGACTCATCAAATGAGCCTTCCTAAAATGAGGAAATTGTCACTTTTGTAAATAGTTTTTTTCAGGTAAAGATAGTATGGAATATTAGACCATCATTCGCAAATGGAATCCAAATTTTTATTAGTGGCAGGTCTGTGCAATCAGGACACCTGTGCTGTCTGACATGTGGCCAAGATTTGGGCCAGGAGCATGGCCAGCATGGCAGGAGACACAGGCAGGGATAGGGAAAGTGGGACTACCTCAGCATTGGGCCAAAGAAGAGCAGTCAGAAGGAAATTCCACCACTTTGAGGTTTGGGGGTGCTCAAGACGTTTCTGAGGGATGTCTAAGGAGCACGAGATGGGAAGGCTGGAAGCACTGTGGGGAGAGGGCACTGGGAGAGGTGGGAGCTGGAGGACCTTATGGGTACAACGGGAAGGCCATTGCAGGGACAAGATGGTAACGAAAGGGTGCTAAGCTGGGCCTTGCACAATGGAAACTTAAGAGACAGGAAGCAAATTCATAGGAAACTGGTCTTCAGCCTGCTGCTCAAAAAATAAGCTATTCTTTAGAGCCACAACTGAGCTAGGAAAGGAAGCGGTGACATAGTGATGAAACTGGCATGTTTCTGAATTCCCTAGGACTAAACCTGGGGCCAGAAGATTTCTTTCTCTGCAGAGAAAAGGAGGGTTTACAGTGGATCCCTTCTCTGGAAATGATGCTAACTACTTGATTCTTTTCTTTATCTCAGCTATATCTTGGCCTAAAAATTAAACGTTTACATCACTTGGCTACGTGTTTGCAAAAGTGAAAATGAACACGTTTATTGTAGGTTAGTTGTAGACTGTTACTTCCTATGAATTGCAGTAACATAAAACAGGCTTTCTGCTGCTTTGCAATACTTTTTTTGCTCCCACCCTTGTCCCATCCCTTGAAAGCTGATCTCTTGCTTTAAGTTTCTCCTTCATGACAACTATGTTGTTACAAAGGATTATGGCTTCAGGTGAACTGTAACCAGTGAGTCATAATGGGAAAAATACAGTTGTATTTCACTAGTAGGTAAGTTTTTATTAGAACAAAGACAACAAAAGATGCCAAAATTATGACTGCAATTGCAAATACATTTGACTTTTCTAAATATGACTCCTGAAGTGCTTGAATGTTTTGTTTTCCATTAAATTCTTTATATGGGTTTCATTCCATTCGAACATAAGAATAGGGATACCCTTACAAATAGTAGTAAGTGAATATTTTTGTTATTAGTGAGTAATGGTGGTGTTTACGCTTTTTAGAGGTGACTCATGTAGACTGTACTTTTTTTTTAATGGAGTTGTGAGTTTTGTCATATATGCATATACAAAGTTTAAATTAATCCTAACTCTATTCTTGCTTAGCTATGACCAGCTCTCCTATTAAATTATATTTTTAGACTTGTTTCCTAAGGAAATGAAGCTTACACCAGTCATGCTGTCACAGTCAGCTGTCATCGTCCGTCCATCTGTCCACCCTTGATAACTCAGCCAATTTTAGGCAAACTTGACAGACTGGCAGAGATAAACTAACTAGTTTTCTCCAACTCTCTGCCTGGGAGGCACACTGCTAGTATCCCTCACTGGAGGAGAAGCCAGAACAATCCCAGCTCTTTGCTCAGTCCAGGCAAGGCTGAAAGGCATCGGTGTGCCAGGCATTGTGCTTGGCTGGCCAGCCCAGCAAAGGTAGGGAGGAGGGCAGCACCAGGGGAGATCAAGTATGCTTTGAGGGCAGTTTGGACATGGCAGTAGGGAGCTGGAGATACGAGAAAGACCTGGGGATGTGAAGGCAGTCATATGGTAGGGGGGCTTATTGTAAATCCTGCAGGAGATGGAGGAGGCAGAGGAGGAATAGTGCAGCAGGAGGTATAAGGAGAAAAACAGGAACAGATTTCCTTCATTCTGCTCATGGAACAACTTGTTTCCTCTTCAGTCATAGACGCAGTTATGAGTATTGTAACCTTACAGGAAAAATGATTGTTAGATAATTAGCATGCCTTTCACTGTGCTTGACTGCAGCCAGGTCTCTGCATAGTTACTTTGGTCAATCCAACTGGAAACATACTCGTTAGTGCTCATTGCTGCTGTTGCAAAAGGTTAATCATTACCATGCTGTCAGCCTTAAAACGTTTGTTCATATGAAATGTTAAGCTTAAACTGAAGAACTCCAGCTGCCTTTGTTGGTTAAAAAAAAAAAAACAACATAATGAAGTTTCTAATTTTTATTTTCCCAAAGTTGTAATGATTTGTGTTGAATGGGGAGGTTAGGAACATTTGAAATGTCAGATACGCAGTTGGAAGGTTTGTGAAAAAAGATGAAATTTATGAAACTCCAAGTGAAAGAAAGTGCTTGAATTATAACCTTTGCTAAATATTTAGATATCTTTATCAGACTTCAGAGGTTTTTTTGAGAAACTTGGTTTTTTCACCTGTTTGTCAACTTTTTTTTCTCTAGATACTTCAGTTTACGGCATTCTCTTATCACACTGCATCTGCATCTCTCACAGTTATCTCTGTGCTCTGATTTTCAGCTAGTTTTCTCCTGGCCAGCTACTTCATCATCTTCTTGGGGTTTTATGTTTTATTAGTTCTTCTGCTGCGATTCCAAGTGGTGCTGCATAAATTCATTAGAGAGCATATAAAAGCCTTAGCTTTTAATCTGCAAGGTTCAGTCTCAGTGGAGGGCTTTATGTAGAGTGAATCTGTTGAAATACAGTAGCTTGTTTTCCATGAAGTTACAATAAGTAATTTCCCTCCTTTCTTAATAGAACAAGCCTTAAGTTGTGTTTGTTTATATCACTGTAATTTAAAGCTCGTTAGTTCTGATACATTCTTGTCTTTTGGTTAAAAATGATCTCTACACTGATAAAAATTTCCAGTCTTGGCAGAGATCAGAGCCTAACCAGCTTCCGATTAGTGCTCGCTTGGACATTCTTTTCCTGTGATTGTCTCCCTAGTACAATAAGCTGCTTTCCCTCATTTTGCCTGAAAGTGCAGCTGCCAGCTCTTTGCTGAAATGATGTAGTTAGAATGACATTAGGATGTAGCTGGCTCCAGCAGGAAGCAAGGAGCTGCTGGGGCAGGTCAGGAAACACTTTAGGATGATCGGAATTTTCTGCCATCTTCTGAGACCGTAAAACTGTATTAGTTAATGTATTTAACCCTCCTGGTCAGCGATTCCTGCATGGCTGTGTGTGTATTGTTTGTCTGTGCTGTACAGATAAACTTACGAAATAAGCAAAGAAGTTTTGTGTTGAACAAACAGCTTTGCTGAAGATGCTCATAGTATATGCAAGTACATATATATCCATATATATTACACATTTTGGCAGTGGAGAAGCAAGATTGAATAGCACTGAATTGTTAAAAATGAAATGCTATGCATCTCCTTATTTCAAATGACTTGAAGAAACAAAACCAAAGTACCTTTTTTTTTGTTTTCCTTCCATTCAGTCTTCCATAATTGGTGTGTGTGCTCTTGTGTCTCAACTAAATATCTTGCCTGTCAGCTAGGCTCTAGGACCATGGAGAAAAGTACAAATGCTCCTGTTTCAGTACTGGTTTTGCTTTCTGCCCTGTGTGTGACATTTTGGGTGTTGCTTGGTTTGTGCTATACTGAGACTTTGTTTTCAGAACTTCTATAATGGAATTTTACAGGAGAGGGCTGCTTGTACCCTTTATTGTTTTGCTTATATATAGGCTAAAGCAGTCCTTGCTGCAAAAGTTTGAAAATACAGTATGTTGTGCAGTTTTTCTTCAATATTTAAACAGTCATTAGCATGGTTCCTCTAATTAAGAAAAAAAAAAAATTGCGTGTTCAATGTTGCTGCTTCTGTGGATTGTATTTCACACTGTAATTAAAGCTGTGACAGATCATCAGAATCTACAGATTATAGGGACACATATGCAAATGGTCTTACTCACTGTCAAGTTTATGCTATTATAGTACATGATGAAATGTAGATGAAAGAGGTGTGGATTTCAGAAGGTGGCTTGCAGTTGGAAGGAGTTGCAGCTGTACCTGCTTGGGGACTGCCTTAGGAACAAAAAGAGTAAAACATAATCTGCAGAGAAACTTTAGATTTTATTTCTGTGCTTGCTAATTTTTGTAGATTTTCTTCCACTTTTTGTTTGAGCCAAATCAAAGTCATCTCTAAAATGAAAGGGCATAGTCATTTGGCTGGAATTTTAAGATACCTAAGGGCAAACTCTGAAATGTCGCAGTGACTAGGTCTTCTCCTAGTGAAGAAACCACTGTGTTTAAGTGTATTTAAAGTCTGGTACTTCTGAGAAGAGAATAGAAGTCATTATAACACAAATTGCTCCTTACCTAATGGTGCATCAGCTGGATGTTATTGAGAATCTCTTAGAGGTGTTGCTATTTCCTGACTACGTAGTGTTACAGAAGAGATCTCCACTTAGCAGTGTTGTTGAAGTGATGGAGCAGCACGTCACCAAATCCAGTGTTTGCAGTCTAGGGACAAGCATTCCAAGTGACCACTTTACATTTCTGTCGTTAACAGGCTTGGGAAAAACCAAGAGAAAGACGAGTGCGAGAGACGCCTCACCCACTCCCAGCACAGACGCAGAATACCCATCCAACGGCAGCAGTGCTGACCGGATCTACGATCTTAACATTCCAGCCTACGTGAAATTTGCCTATGTTGCAGAGAGGGAGGATGAACTGTCCCTCGTTAAAGGATCCCGAGTGATTGTCATGGAGAAGTGCAGCGACGGCTGGTGGAGAGGTAGCTACAACGGACAGATCGGCTGGTTTCCTTCGAACTATGTGGTAGAGGAGGTTGAGGAGGCTACTGCAGATTCACCCAGCTTTCTCAGCCTAAGGAAAGGCGCTTCCATGAGTAACGGCCAGGGCACCAAAGTACTCCACATTGTTCAGACACTGTATCCATTCAGCTCAGTCACAGAAGAAGAGCTCAACTTTGAAAAAGGGGAAACGATGGAAGTCATTGAAAAGCCTGAAAATGACCCAGAGTGGTGGAAATGTAAAAATTCCAGAGGGCAAATTGGTCTTGTTCCTAAAAACTATGTAGTAATCATTAGTGATGGTCCTACCATTAACACTTCCCATCCACCTCAGATAAGCTACACGGGACCATCTTCTACCGGACGGTTTGCTGGAAGAGAATGGTATTACGGGAACGTTACCCGACACCAAGCAGAATGTGCCCTGAACGAAAGGGGAGTGGAAGGAGATTTCCTTGTTAGAGACAGTGAATCTTCGGTAAGTGGTGCTCAGCCCAGCAGGTTTGTAATGCCCCGTGTGAGGGGTACCAGCATGGCAGTGAATAGATCCCCTGTCTTTTCACCCTTAAAGAAGCAAACAAGTCTTCCGAGCTACCAACTGATACATTTACTGCTTGTGAGAATCAGTCTGTTAGTGAAATACAGTGCCATTTACACTGAAATTTCACAGCTGTCGTCTGTATTATCCAGGGTTTTTTTTTTAATTACTGGACAAGCAAGTAACGAATTTCAAGTTGCCATTTGACTTTTCTTGTGTTTCTCATGCCATCCTCAAATTTACAGTGCTACAAGATAAAATAATCCTAGCAAATTGAAAATTTGGTCATTAATTTGTTCTTAAAGCTAATTTCAAATAGTCTTTGGATTGGTCCATTTTGGTTTTTTAATTAAATAACTACATAGGTTCTTTATTGGTTAAAGTCACATTTTAATGTATTTCTGATCTACTTAGATCATTTAAGATGTAATAAGGTAAACTCATTATTGTATCTAGGTAAGATTATGATATACAACAGAGAAGGTCAAGTCAGCAGCTCATATGCCTTGTAAATTGAGCCTTGATGACACCAGAGGGATATAAGTAATGCTGATTATGGTTCACTAATTCTGAAAGTTCAAATTTAAAATTTATCTGAAAGGACTTTAGTGTATGCTGAGGCCAGAGAATTCACAGTTAAAACACTCAAAATTTAATTATCCCTTGACTGTGATTTTGAAAAGCTGACAGATTTTAATCTTGCATCAAATGTATCATTGACAAAATTGACAATGTACAACTCTGTAACAGTCCCAGATATTTTTATCTGAATACAGTAGTGTCTGATTAAATTTCAGGTGTCTTTCCTTGCTCTGCAGAAGACATGATATCTATCAAGCTACCTTTCTTTGAAACTCTCTGTCATTGAATTCCTATTTCTGCTTAATTGTAATCACTAAACAAAGGCAAATGAAAATAAACCACAGCAGAACAGGAAGAAAAATAGAGATTAAATAAAAATAAACCAGAGAAGGACAGGAAGAAAAATAGAAATTTAGAAATCATGACTGACTTAGAGAGGCTGAGAGGAATGAAGTTTGTTTAGCCAACAGAAGAAAAAACTGATGTGGGACATATGGTCTTCTAAAATGTAGAAAGCCACTGGAGGTTTATGGTAGTCATTAAATTACAGTAGTTCATCTGACTCTTTAAGCAGCATCTTGTCTGATAGGGGCAGGCAGAATACTGGATGCAGTGTACTGTCTGTGTCTGTCTAGCAGGTAGAAGCTCACTTTCAGATCTGGATACTGCCTTGTGATTTACCTTGAAACTGTAGCTATTAATTTTCTTCTGCCTTTTGGGAAAGTACCAGAAGAACAGTTTGAAGTACATTACTTGAAAAACAGTAACCACCATGCTATGGCTTGTTTTTTTTTTTTTTCTTAGGAATCTACCTCTTATCTCTGGAGTAAGTGAATTTCCTTGAAAGAACACAATAACCTTTTAGTGCAATATGACATCATACAGTAAATGCTAGAACACAATAACCTTTTAGTTTAATATGATGTCATGATACTGAATGCTTGTATTCAAAGCAATTTCAAATTTGCTGCCTGCATTGTTGCTGGAGAGATCATTGCTTGTGGAGCACAAAAAGATTAATTCAGGATGTGGTCTTGAAACTGTTTCCTGTATCTAACGCTTACTGGAATCCCAGAAAATTTACTCAATTCGTATTACAGCAAGTTATTTGCACACCCACAAAAAAAAAATATGCTGAATTGAGGAACTTACCTTTTTTCCTGACTTTTCTACTCTTGATCAGGCCTTGCAAATCCTGTATTTGGGGGTTGTTTTAGCAATGAGAAAACTGTATTATGCATGTAAATGCTCCCTTTGTCTTAGTACTGTTTGAGAGTTTTAGTTTTTATTAGGTTTAAAGGAATAATTTACTGCATCTCAAGCTTTCGTCTGCTCTAATCTTTATGTATCATACCATCATATAGTTTGTTTATGTATGTGAATTATAAAACATTGGGGATTGCTAGTTTTTTCCCTGAAGTGCCAGGAGTGATATATGTGACTGGGCATACTTGATAGCATTGAGAAAAAGATCATAAAAAAATCTGTTTCAAGCTTATTATGGATGGAATGAAGGAAGAGTTTAGCAATAACTCTTGAACTCCTAAAAGTTGCTGTATTTCACATGCATGACTACAGAGGGTGTTCATGCTGTGGCTTAAAGTCACCAAGAGTGTCTGCACAATCCAAACAAAAGATTTTGATTAGAGAGACCGGAGTGAACAGAGCCAAGTTGTCAGCTCTCTGGTTTGCTCTTTCCACCAGACAGCACTTCCCATTACATTGTGTTGTGAACCCACCTATTAAAGCTGTGGATGCAGGGGTTATTCCTTTCTGAAAAGGCCCACAGATAAAACTGTGAATCATCCTCTTAATTCTGTGCCTGATATTTGACCTCTTTTAGGGTTTTCTATAGCCTTCCATCACCATAGTTACAAAAATTCATCTGTATAAAAGTTTTCCTTAGATTTCTTTGAGTTTTGTTCCTGTTTTTGAGTTATGAAAAGCTCTCCTTGTATAGAGGAAGGTTTGTATTATTCTGTATTCTCTTGATGAGACTGTCACGTTTTTCCATTTTAAGTGTTAGTACTTGCAAGATTTTACAATGTTTCTCTAGGTTTAACTTACCAGATGTTTGTCTCACAGCTAGATTTCTTTAGCCAAAAATATTCTCTTCAGTTACACTTACGTCTGAGGGATGCTGCCATAGTGGAGAATATCCTGAGATGAACTCTGTAAGATAGCTAGGAGCCTGATAATCTTCATTAATTACGAAATACTATTATTAGAACCATAAACTGTTTGAACCATTTAAGCCTATGGTTTATGTAACAGGCACAGTTACCTACTGATAACATTTTTGCCTCTGTTACACCTAGCTAATGTCACCTTAGTTTTGGAGATCTAAAAGAACTGGCACAAGACTAGTTAGAAATACTGCCTGATTTGTTCTTGCTGTTGCAGGCTGCTAGGTTGATTAAGTTTATTGTCTTGTTTAAGTAGCAGTCCTCAAAAAAAAATGTAGATTTAACCTATGCAGTCTCTGTACATCACCTTCTTACCCGTTTTGAATTGTAGGCTCTTCAGCAGTCAGATTTTTGTTCTCTCTCTGTAGTTCCTGACACAAGACAAACAGGTCTTGGCTGATACTGGTGGCCTGGTCTGGGTGGGTGATCATAATGCTTTGAAGATCTCAGATTTCACTAAGTAGAGAAGCAAATTAGGGTAGAAGAGGATTGTTTTGTTCAGATTTACCCTGGGAAACAAGTAATCTTGCTAGTGCTGTAGCTAACAGGAAGCAGTAGTGTGTCAGCTCTCACTTCTGAGCAGAGCTTTTACTGCAGGCACCCTTAGGCTTCAAAGGGAGCTTCTGTCAGAACTTGTGGGCCCCTTGCCCTCCACTGTGGGTGGGTGCAGAACTGGTGATTAGACAAACATCAGTGCTTTGTAGTCCTATGAGGTCTTCTCATGAAGCAGAGAAGGTGTTATTTTTCTCAGACTAGTTCTGTTTATTAGCATCAATGAGCTATGCAAATTTTGTTACGATTTCAGGAGCAATTATTCATTAGGAAGTAGTGGCTACCTTCTACTGGTATCATCACAGCTATCAAATTATAGTAACCCATTCTAAATGGAGTTTCAGGGTATAGTTTTAAGATGATACTGACACTTGTAGGTGTATTAAGATGATACTGAGGATTGGAGGTGTGACTGGATTTGTGTCAGTTCTTTGAGATAATATTCAGCTTCTGTGTTCTTTGTCCAGCAGTAGTGACAACAGAGGGAGGAGGCACAGGTTGAGAGTTTGTACATTTTTTTTGAGATGCTAATTCTGTAGCGTTCAGGGTCCCATTTTTTTCCTGGGGTTTTAATCCTGCAATTGTTGGATAGAAGCAGTGAAATGGGACAACTGTTTAAAAACAGTTGGTCATGTTCTGTGACATGCAGTGATTGATGAGTGCAGTGGACACGAGGAGAAAGTTTTTCTTTGAAAACAGGCATGAGGAAATATCCTAGTGGTTTATTTTAAATGGAAGAACAGAAATCTTATTAGAGCTATATTTGAAGATCGATGGAACCAATTCATGTTTCTGACCTGTGTAATAATGATTTCAGAACATGGCAAACATTACACAGGGGGGAGAAGAGTATTTGGTTATATTCAAATGAGGTAGAAGGGGTAGAAAAAGGAATTAACCCTCCCAGATGGCTCTTTCCAGACTGACCCTAGATCTCTGGGGTATGACTTGGGTTTTTTGGCTGGGTGACTGAGGAGGAGAAGGAGGAGTAAGGGAAAATCTGGGTATGGAAGTGGAAGGAGTTGTGGAACCCCAGGGCAGGCTCACAGATGGGAGTTCAAAGGGTCTAGAATAGTTTGAGGAATAAGTGCATGAGAATATCTTTCTTGGAGAAAGGGCATTGCCAAATGGAATTGGACTGAAAGAAAAAATTTGAAAGAAGTTATAGGATCAGTAAAAGGCTTTCAGAGGGAGCTATTTGTCACAACTTTGCCATTTATGACAAAATTATTGTTTAATTCTTAGAGATTGTGAAGAGGGAACTCTCTTTTCCTGTTTCACTCGTTCTCTCTCTCATGTTGCTTTATAACTTATTGTCATGATAGAGTTTTCAATTTTTTTTTGTTTCTTTTTTTTTTTAAAAGATAATGAAGTTCCTGACAAAAGAAATAAAATTAAAGGAACATCTTCCTATCTGCTGTTTTCCACATGCTGTAGGCACCAGTTAGCTTATGGTCACCTTAGTTATAGGCAAGAGTTAAAATAAAGGAATCAGAAACAAGTCAGAATAGTACTACACCTGGACTGCAGGGCTGCAGGTGTATTACAGTTAATCTTTAATTTTCTCTTTTAGGAATCAATTTAACTTCAAGTTTAGGTCTTTCCTATTATGATGGTGCAGAAATATTCACAGGATCCCTGTCACGAAGATATGCTCTGTAAATCTGTTGCAGAATCATCAACTCTTCTATAGATTTCAGGGATTAAAGCTTGCTTCTGATGTGCCTTTATTTAGTGTATGTCTTTTATTCCTGGAAAAGTTAGCGTACAAACATCTAAATGTAGCAATTAATTTAAGATAAAAAAGGAAGAAAAACTGGCCAGCAGTTGAAACAAAATAGCTTAAACAGTAAATAAAATAAACAGACTTGAAGCAAATCCAAGGACGTCAGCAGGGAACCAATTTAAACTGCATCAAACCAGCATAGTTTGAATTGGCAATGTTAAGAGCAATAGTTTTTTTTAATAGTCTTTTTAATGAATTTGCGTGTTTGTTAGGGTGGAAAGGAACCAAAATAAAAGCAGATACAAGTCCAATTGCTTTTACTGTTCATACTTGAATCCTGTAGAAGTTACTACTCTGAGACCAATAAAGGGTTTCAGGATTTTTGCAACAGCTGTTCAAGCTCTTCCATCTCCTTGCACCGGATGATGACTCTCAAAAGAGTTAGATCAGCCCTTCCGCTTTTTAAAGATTTTTTTAAATTAAGTCACATCATGAAAAGAATAAACTTTGTAACATATTCTGCAGAAAATAAGTCATGGTAATGTCTTCTATTTATGTATCAATCTAATTAGCAGCTCCAGGGCTAGGGAGAATAGACAATAGTTCAGGAGAACGTTCATTCATTAAAGTTATAATTAAAATGACAGGAATAGTATTTAGTGTATTGTGTAGATCATTTTGTAAAGATCTAAGTCTGGCCAGTGCCTGTGTCCTAGGACAGTAGATCAGAGGTCCAAGAGCTATTCCAGCCCATCTCTGTGTGTCGTTAGCACATCCTTTCTGGTCTAAAGATAGTGATCCTTAACAGATACAAGGAGCTTTGGAAGTTCATAATTTTGATATGCTGAAAACAACTGGTTTGTCAGAAAACATTAAAACCTTGTTGAGTGCAAAGTGATTATTTCACTTATTTTTAATCTTTTGTCATAACTTCTTTCCCTGTTCCTAAAACACACACACAAAAAAATGTTTAGTTCAGATTATGAACTTCCCATTTGTAAATTCTTCTGTTTTAAATGAGGACCTTTTGGTTAGTGGTTTTTGTTTGCCGTAGACATCACCCATGGAATCAGTAGAACTTAGTCAGCAAGACTTGTTTTTTGAATCCTAAACAGCGAGTCTGCTGTAAGTGCCGCCCTCAGTGCTGCCCTTGGAGAGACCTTACAGACCTGCCTGGTAGCCCGTGTTCAGAGATCAGTGATGAGTGTGCTACCTGGAGGCTGTGCCCTAAATTTCTCTTCTGTGAGCCCAGAGTCCCAGAGCTCCTGCAGAACTTCATTTGTGCAGGCCTGTGCTTTGTTAGTGTTTAATGGCTCCTGCTTGGGGCTAGGGAGATGCCCACTGGAACAGGTCCTAGGCCTATGTGGTTATGGCTGCCAGAGGATTTGTCCACACTGTGTTTGGGGCCTTAACCACAGCACGGTGTTGGTACAGTTGGGTTAACTTTAACCCAGTGGGGTAAGTGCTGAAAATAGGCCAGTCTTAGTGTGAGCTCTGTACGGTCTTGTTTGTGATGCTCCTGAAGTAGGGGTTTAATATCAGTGATAGCTGGCTTAAAATAGCAGTTTTCAAACTTGGAGTTAGGGATGGATGGAATATAGAAGAGAGTTAGTCCAGAGATGTGGGGAGCTTGTCTACCTTGAGCAGTGTAAGTGGGGAAGAGCTGCTGAACAAAGCCAAGGTGTGAGTCTGAGTAGTTGGACCAGAGCCAGGTCAACAGCCACACAGGAGCTTTGTTTGCTCTTGGCAGGGCACATGGAGAGGGAAGGCAGAGAAAGCATTAGAACTAAAGCAGGTGAGGGGGGAGATACAAGGGATGAGATTTTGGGATAAGGCATAACATGACAGATATGTAGGGCAGACACACATTATTGCAGAAGCAAAGCCAGCATGCATGAGAAAATGCTGTCCTACACCTTATTTGGGTATGTACTCAGTGTGTATCTGACCCCTGCACATGCAGTGTAGAGGACTCAGTGGCTGTGGTTTTGTGAGCCAAGGTCTGGTGACAGCAGTAACATGCAAGGGCTCCTGAGCCCCCTGCTCTGCCCTCTGTGGTGCCACAGCTGTGCTCGGGGTGTTTCCTCAGGTGATGCCATGAACCAGATGGTCCCCTGTGGGTTTTGTTTAGCATGGACAAGTTCAGGTGTGCAGTGCTGGCCCAGCCGGAGCAGCAGTGTGACAGGGGGTTGTGTCTGAAGCCTGGCACGTGCCTTCAGTGGTTTGTGCCTTCAATGGTTTGTGCCTGAAGCTGTGCCTTCAGTGGGCTGAGACCCTGCAGCAGTACCTCCACAGTCACATCAGCTATTACTTACCTCTATTAAGTGCTTATTACAACTCTAGTGTGTGCTTTTTATGTTTTCCTGGTGGCTGGCAACACCTGCCTGCATCCACCTATCACAAGGCATACACATACTCCCATCTCTCACATCCCAGCTTCCTGTGTGGAAGGGACAACCCAAAATTCATAGATGGCTGTCACTGAAAAAGGAATTTAAAACCAGAAGGATCCAAAAAAACTTCATGAAGTTTTATTAGCAAACTACACACTCAGCATAGAAATTCATGTATGTTTTGCCCCTGCCTTCTAATAGGAAGAGAAATAATAAAAGATATGAAGAGAAAGTGAAATCAGATAGGGGAAGAAAGGAGATCACTAGTCCTGGATCCAGTGTCAGTCCAGCCAACAGGGTGTACAGGATCCAGGGGGTGCATCACCAAGGCTTTGTGGGGATGCCTTATTCTAAGTAAGTTTTCCCCACCCTGGAATTAGATTTCTTGCTCTTCATGTAAATGAGTTAGCATGTGTCATCTGTTCTTCTGGACCTTTCTGGAAATGGGTCAGGGGGAGGAAGTGGGGGGGCTTTGAGGGTCTTTTGGTGGTCTTGATCCCCCTCTACTGGACTTGCCTGCTCCTTGACCCATTCCTGCACCTGCACTGTTCTGTGTTGTGCTGTCTCCATGGACCAAAACAGGGAAGTTGGCCACAGAAATGTGCTGCCCTGCCTCTGTACATCCCCATTTGCCAGCCACATTGTGTTCTAACTTGCCTGCTTGAGTGGTCATCGGTATTTGAGGCACAGCAACACATTAAATCCTTACTGCCCAGGCTTCTACACTATCTCTGTGACCAGCCAGCAGTGGTTGCTGGCTAGAGATCGAGTTCAGCTGGAAGTGAGGGACAGTGTGTCCTATGGTGGCATGTGAAGCAGGAAGTGGAATGGTCTCATCCTGACTGTTGGGATGACAGTGCGTTCTTTGTTAAAGCAATTGGTTGCCAAGACGAAGAGATTTATCATGAAAAATTGTTCTGTTCTGAGTAACTTAATTAGAGCTTAAATTTTGTCTTTTGTGGGTGGTGGTGTGATGGTGAGACTTGTACTGTGTTTTTATTCTATAGTTTTATCTTTTTTTACAAAGAAGGTGTACTCAGTGGAAGAAATGATTCCCCACACGTGTTAATGAAGATAAAAGGTGAATGTGTTTTTGTCTTTTGCAGTGCAAAGCAAGAACAGCCCTCTAGTGGTCACTGCTCTAAAAAAAAGTGATACAGGGAATTTTCTTCATCTCACCCAGGCAATATTGCGATAATTGCTTTCTCCAGGGCACTCTAGAAGGAAGGCATACATGATAAAAGTTTTTCCCTTCTCTTTGACATTCTCGTGCTTCTAGATTGAGTAACTAAGATAATATTTGCAATTTAGTCATGTAATTGGCAACTTCAGACTGCAGCTGGGGAGCTTTCACTTAACTGACTTAACTGCACACATTGATAACAATGGCAATTATTTATTGAATAATAGGCTATTGGGTTTTTTAAATAGCTAAAGCACTGAGCTGTGGAACAAAGACTAACAAATTACCGTCAACTGTATGACACAGTTCTTTCTTGAAACCACAAAATTACACCTTCATTTTGTTCGCTTTTATGTAATTATTTTTTTTCTTTTTGAATTCTTCTCAACAGCCCAGTGACTTCTCGGTATCTCTAAAGGCGTCGGGGAAGAACAAACATTTCAAGGTGCAGCTCGTGGACAATGTCTATTGTATTGGGCAGCGACGCTTTAATACTATGGATGAGTTGGTGGAACACTACAAAAAGGCTCCCATCTTCACCAGTGAACACGGGGAAAAGCTATATCTTGTGAAAGCACTTCAGTGACGTTGAAGATGGACTTGGCCGCCTGGGCCTCTTATAACTTACAAGCCTTAGGTCCTAAATTCACTTTTATAGAGCAGAGCAATATCTGAAGCAGGCTTAAGGAATAGGCTCTTTCTAAAGTGTTTGCTCTGTCAGTTGCTGTTTGTCTTTTTTTTCTTTTTTTTTTTTTTTTTTGTTTGTTTGTTTGTTCGTTTGCCTCTTTTTGTGTTCCAGTTCTGTTAATCTCCAACCACCTCTCTTCAGGTTGAGAGTTTCCCTTGGGTGGCCGTGGTGAGCACTCACCTTCCCGGCTGAGTTCAAAACTCCCCTCTCTTGTGTACGTTTACATAGTTAGCTCAGATCAAGGAGGGGTGTTTTCAATTCAAACCAGTGTTAATCTGTTCAGATTTGCTCACACAGGCAGAACTCTCCGTTCAGAGACATCGGGCACAGTTTGAATGCACTGAAGCTGCAGCTGCTTGAGTGAGAGAGAGTAGAAATAACAGTTGTGGCTGTGAGTTCTGTAGCTATATCGCTTACCGAGTAGGATATTACAAAAATTCCTAGTTCCTAGAAGCACTCTTTACACTGTACTCTGCTATTACATTGCCTCTCTGACTCTTTGTGAAGAGTACACTAATTAAAAGCATTTTGTAATAGTACTTCTTAAACTACTATGGTAAGATTGTAGTAAAAGAAAATTATCTAGTGTATTTTGGTCTGTAATTGCAACAAAGAGAAATTTTATTTGAAAGTTGATTACTAGAGAAAGAATAAATGAATCGTAAAGACTGAATGTTTTGGTAATCTACAACCAAATGTGCCATCCACATAATGCTTTTTCCTCTTGCCCTTCTGCTTGTTTGAATTAAACGATTATGTATTTAATTCTCAAAGTAATATGTATCTGTAGCTGATTGTTGACACTAATACAGAAGATTAATAAAAACTGATCTTGGAACAGGGTGGGGCGGGCTACCAACACTATATATATATTTGCTTTACAGAAAGAAATCTTCGGGTTTTACAGAGGATGATGTGGTTGGTAGGAAGAGACACACAGAATGTTTATGAAGAAAATGCATTTTTCTCTTTTCTTTACATTTAAAGTCCTTTATGGTTTAAATATACAGTCTTTAGATGGCACATTCCTGAGATTGAAGAAGGGATCATGAGATCTCAAAATCTTGCATACTCAGTTTTTTGGATATTGTAATAAAAAAGGTATTACGTCATGATGGAGTACTGGATTTATCCTTGGGTGGTAGTCCTGGTATTATTTTGTCAAGGTGAAATAGAGTGAATAATTAATTTGTTTGTCTTGGAATTTGTGTGGCCTAAAAAGGAAATGTCTGTGACTGCAGAGGACAGTTTTGATATGAGGCAGTATCTAATGGGCTCTGTCTTTCCAGTTTCTGTGATAATTAAGTCCGTTGATAGCTTTAATGAAAACTGCAATATGGACCTGTTTCCTGGTACCTTTTTGCTGTTAAACCCTTTGCTGTTAAAACACATTCCTCACCTATTCTGTATTTCAGACAGTAGTAGTACAACTACCTCTGTGCAGACAACAGCACTGTCTGACTTGCTTTGGGGTTAATCATGACACTGCCAGGAGACTGCACTGTACTTCTGTGAATGAATTGCAGTCTTGCCCAGATCCAAGAGGCAAGTACAATTTTCGAAGTTCTACACATCTACTATTCTCCCACCACTCTTGAAATCTTATTTCTGTAAGGTTTTCTGAGTTGACAACTGTATCTGAATTAAAATTGTATTTTTCTGTATGTGCATTAACTAAAATCTGGGCAGTGATACTTGTGCTTGGTAAAGCTTAATGAAGGAAAGCAGTGATTCAGAGCAATCCAAAATGATCATGCGTTATCCTGAAGAGCACCTATCTGTGACTGTCTTCTAAGAAGATAGAAGTTTTCCTTAGGAAGTTGATGAGATGTACCAGTTGTTTACAATCTACCTACAGAGGGACTCCACAATGGGCTGTTTCTTAAACGTCGTGAGTGAATGCTGCAGAGAATGTAGAGTTTTGCCTTCTAATACCTAGTTTTTAATTAGGTGAATCTAAGCATGTACCGGGTATGGCAATGACATTAAGAAAGTCAACTATATGTTGTATAAGCATTTTCAGGTTTCAGTGAAATGCTTTTCAGTCTCATTGTCTCTTTGTAGTATTTGGAAAAATTATATATGGGAATGGTTTACCTTTTCAGTAAACTGATTACGCTAATTACTCTTTCATGCCCCTTGTTCATTTTTTTCTGAAATATTCCCTGGTTTCCTGTCCAGCCTTTGTATTTCTCTTGCAATCTTTTTTCACTTTTTTCTATACTGCCTTTTTACAAGCTCTCTTAGTTCCTAACCCCTTTCTAGTATTAGTAGCTTAAAACTAAATCAAATACATATAAATTAAGGTTTTATTATATGCCTTATATTTTAATGCTTTGTCAAATTTTGTTCGGAGTTTTTACCTCATCCTCTGTAAACAGCTTCTGTGTCTTAAGGTGTGAATTCTTAAAATATTTTTTTTTGGAAGCTGTTAGTTAATTTATGACACAGTGCTGTAAATGACTAGCTGAAATAATGTTTTTCTTTTAAATAAGTCTCACCTGGGTTTTGCCCATGCTGTATTTAATCAGCATGCTTTCCATTCAACAGGCTCATTAATAGTTCTTCAGTTGTTCCTGTCTTTACTAACTGAGATATATTCATGCAAGTTTTGCTCATTTTGCTGCCCTTTTGACCTCTTGTTGGATTTGGCCCAAGCATTAACAGTCTTCAGTACTAACTGCTCAATAAATGGGCAGTAGACATGGATTTTATTTTTATTTTCCTATCTTATATGTACCTTTCAATTGTTTCACAAAACTTCAGCCTTATTTTTTAACTATTTATAGCCTCTTTGTCAAAGCTTGGGGGAGGGGTGGTTTTTTTTAATATGAGTGGAGTCATGGTGACCTGAGTTTCTTTGCATGCAGTATTCATTAAAAGCTCAAATAATTTCTGATGGAGTAGAAGTGGTGATTTTTCTTTATGATGTTCAGTCTGTCTTTTCCCATCATAGCTGGTTTGTGCAGGTCTATAAGTTGTACCTCTAAGTATTATTCCTGTGCAGCTGTTAGTGTTTTGTTGCCTTGTTTGTGACTGTAGAGGTATATGAATGAGTTGTCTGAATCCATAGTAATTACTGTATTTTCCACGCAGTGTCAGGAATTTGAGATCCATGTCTTTGATTTTAGCTCTGGGAGCTTGATGACAAGTTCCCACTTGAAGTTATCTTTACTGTGATATCACCCCTTTTTAGTATCACTTATTAGGTGGGGACAAATTAGTAAAAGATTCATCTAAGAGTGAACTGAGAGCATGTCAAGCAAACTCACATGGATCTAGTGTATTATAAAAGCAAAGGATTTGCTTAATCTTTGCTTTTGGGG
This sequence comes from Myiotriccus ornatus, assembly GCA_036023395.1. Classification (NCBI taxonomy): domain Eukaryota; kingdom Metazoa; phylum Chordata; class Aves; order Passeriformes; family Tyrannidae; genus Myiotriccus; species Myiotriccus ornatus. The sequence goes on from JAYRBT010000001.1 coordinate 89,367,273, forward strand.
AGAAGAAAAAAGAGGCAATAAAGATGTTCAGTTGGTATTTAACATGAATGTGGACTACATGAATGAACTGTAAAGTCCCACACTTGAATGATTCTGCTTAGTGGTCTCTATTCAGATATTTCTGTCTCATAAATTTATATTAAATCCTTAAAGTTTATAGCTGTTCTTCCAAGCCTTTATTGTAGTTTTTCCGATACTATAAAGTTTGGTCTGGTTTAATGATTTCACTCTGAGGAAATAGAGATCTTTCACACTTAAAACGATAACTTTTGTTATAACACAAATTTGAAGTACTTTCAAAATGCCATCGTACAATTTAACCTATAAAAATGAGTCAGATTTTTGCGTAAATTATGAATCAAAAGTTAGAAAATGGATCACAGTTCTATTTAATTAGGTCTGGCAATTTACTTAGCAAAAGCTACTAAAAAATTGTAAGGGCTTTTGTTTCTTCTTGGTCTTAAAACTAGTTTAATTCTGTGCTTTAGAGGTAAATTAAACTTGTGCAGTCTTGACAATCTCAATCTGACAAGTTCTGTTTTCTTACTCCAGTGGGATGGGATGACTCATTTTTAAATGGAAATTTGTTAACATATTTATAATGGTAAATTGTGAAAGTTGTATTGCTAAAGCAACTCTGAATTCTTAAAATGCATTAGTAACCCTGAATCTTCCTGTTGCTTTCTCTTCAGTACATTCAAAATTCAGTGTTGTTTTTTATAAAGTGGGAAAGTGAAAACCAGCAAGAGCACAGGATGCACAGTCCTGAAGAGTGTTACAGGTCACACCTGGACCACGTGAATGAAACTTTGTAGAGTAAAAGGAGAATGCAAGTTAATGTTGCTGTTCACTCACTATTTGCATGTAGGTGGAATAACCTTTTGAGTAACAGGTAAATCAGTTTTGCAATACTATTTTAGAAAGTGTACTGCAATTGCAACCTAAATGTACAGCAGCTTTAGTATGTGCTAACAATGCCTAATGTGTGTATGTTCCTTTGCCAGTGTCTTGTGAAAGCCGTAGCTTACTTTTTCTCCCTCTTAGGTGGGTATTCATACCTGTAGCTGTTGTATGTAGTTATAGTTTGTTGAAAAATCCAACGCACAGAATAGTTTTTGACCTAAATTGACTTCACATGTAGAATAACCTATATATAATAGACTTAAAACTGTAGTATTTTCTGGTCCTTTGCATGCTGCTGGGACCAGATGCTCTTTTTGTGTTTCAAAACGCAAGTTTTTTCTGGCATATTCTTAGTGTTTCTTAATATAAAATAGGTTGTCTCCCCTGTTGTTACTTACAAAATCCACCCAAGCTGATACAGAAGCTGACTAATAGAAGTGGCATGTAACCACTGACAGATTCGGCAAGTGTTTCCTTGAATTTTCTTTCCCATGTGGTAATATTAAACCTTTTAGGAGTGGGAGGTTAAACAAAAAGAAAAAAAAAAGAAGACTCTTTAACTTGACAGGGTATCTTCAGCAGTGGGAGTTCACAGTTCTGAGAAAAAAGCAGGTAAGGAATGTTCTTTTCTATTTTCTTAAATGGATTTAGTTTGGATTTTAACTTGACATATATGGCATTAGAACATGAAGTATTACAAAGGTTAAAAAATTAATACTGATTTAGTCCATCTTACTGAAGGATTGGATGGATAAAATTGTTAATCTCAATGTCCTACTCTAGAAAATAGTACTTATCTTAAAAAGGGGAGAACTGGGGTTTTGGGGACTTTTTTGTTGGTGGTGGGATTTTTTTGTTTGGATTTTTGAGGGAAGACTTCAAAAGTGGTGTCTTGCTCCAGTGTTCAAGCCAGATTCTGCTTCTGAGCTTCTTCCCGAAAAACATCTCTTGGGTGTGAGCCAGGCCACAGAGAATATGTTAACTGGAATTATTCTCCTAGCTGTAATTGAAACTGGTGGTGAATAATGGGTAACTTTTTTTTTTTTTTAATTTTGATCTCCATTAGATTGGATACATACATCTATATGGTAATTAATTAGTGGGTTCTGTGAGTTACTGGCTTAGTTTTTCATCCAGGTTCAACTCTCTCAAGTTAAAATAAGCTTGATGATTTTTTCTTTTAATTCCTTTTTACGTCACAGAACCAGTAGTGCATTCAGTGCAATTATAATTGGTAATGCAAAGAAGCCCTTCAGTTGTGGGCAGCTGGTATGTTTGGAATACTAAGTCCATAGATGATGATGATGATAATACAACCATGAAGAATTGCAGGTAATGGTACCAGCAGACAGTCAGAGAGAACAGGCTCCTGGGATCATTAAGCAAGTATCTTGGTGGTTTCTCTTTGGCGAATTAGGATGTTTATTCTCATTTGAATATAGATAGCTAATTTGTAAAAGTGGAACTTAACCTTTTTTTTGGTGTGCAGTGGTTTTATACATAAATAAATTCCAGGAATTAGCACTGCAGGAGGAAATGTGAGTGTTAACTCTCCATGAAAATGAACAGTACTGGTGTTTGTGGCAGCCTTTCCTACTGAAGACCCTTTTAGGTTTATATCCCAGTGAAAAGTGGAGAACTCCTTCATGTTACTTGGTTTTGGACTGACATTGGCCTGACTTTGTGCTGCCATGGCCTGACTTTGTGCTACCATAACCTGTCTCCATCAAAGACAGGTGAACTGTGATTATGGTAGAAGATATTTTCAAAATTTCAGGGCTCTTATGCAACTGCCTTGGGCTAAGCACAGAGTGCAATGTGAAGAGAAAAACAAGATGTTGAAGAACCCACCAGAAATGGGTGGGTGCCATGGAGAACTCATTAAATCCAGTTATTTTTGTCCTTTGACCTTACTAATTCAACAGCGAGTGCTGATGTTATCAGTGTTTGATGTTTTATGTTAATAAGAGTTGTTTCTTGTTCTAGCAGGTAACTTTGATCAGGTGTGCCCCTTCTCTGGCTTGTCTCTTTGAAATCATTCTGCTGTGAAATTCAAAATGGTTTAAGAGAAATTATGTCTTCTTTTTAGCCTGCGTTTCTGATGCACTTACGTTGTCAGCCTTCTCATGCTCTTTAGTATTACATCTTCTGTAAAAATGAGAAGTCTGAGATGTTTCAAAAGTTAGCAATCTCAGCTCAGTCCCTTTGCTATGCAGTGAGCATGGGATTACCAGTCATGGGCCCCTTGATGGCAATATCCTGTATTGTTTAACAGTGGTCTTGGAGAGTTGTCTCCCTAAATGAACATCAGATTTGTCTTTTTTTCTTCTATTTTTTTGTCCTTTGCTGTTTTCTTTTTCTCTCTACTTTTTCCTCAGAAATACACATGCATCTCTCTTTGGCAGTCCTGTTACTTCCCAGAAAGTCTCCTTGTCCTTGGCTGCTCTTCTGGAACTGTGTGGATCATTTGGAACAATGGTGTTTCCATCTAATATTGGCTTATTGGGAAAAAATACTCTTCTTTATGAATTACATGATCCTGTGGTGGGGAAAATAAGAGCCAAAGGTGCTTTCCTACTTTATGCTATTTCTGGGAGGCACTTTATACCGATAAAATGAATTCTGGCTGTTCTTGAGAAAAGAAACAAAAAAAAATGGGTAACAGGTGAGAGTTCTGGATTAAATAAAAGAGCTTTGCAAATGCTGGCAAATCATTCTAAAAGTGTAAGAATGGAGGAGCTCATTATATAGTGCAATGTCAGGATCTACTTTAGTTACTGATGAAAGGAGGAGATGGCTTTCCTCAGCATTACCAGGACACTAATTCTGCAGTAGTCCTGGAATTTCTGAAAATCAAACCCAACCACCTTCAGGAACATACCTGAAAACAACCTGTGCATACTACAGTTCTGAAAATTGAGGGTAAGACTGCACAGGCATCTAGCTTGAATTTTTGTTATTTTACTGTTAGCTGCAATGATTTTACTTTTATAATGAATCAGATGAATCATTTTTCTTGTGTTTTTTTTTTTTTTCTAGTACAGTTACACGTGGTCTGGCATTGTAATTGTTCAAACTGGATGAGCTTCCAGAAATCCCGCTTGTCCTGTGCTTTGTTTAACAACTCTGCCTTCCTACCCTGTTTGTACCTGGTTTCCTACTATGTCTTTTTCTCTTCTCACCAGTTTCCTCTTGTGCCCTAAAGCTTCTTCAGTTTTTCATCTCCTTCTTCTTGTCTTCAATTATTTTTACTCTCCTTCCATTTTTAGTCTTTAATATTTAGAGCCTACTTAATGAACAGGAAACATTGCTGTATTCCACACTTCTCCCTTATACACCCCAGGCTGCAGAGAAGCAGGCCCAGTTCAGAGTGTGCAGCTGTATTTCTGCTGTGGGAACATCAAGGAACAGGCTGTCAAGCAACTTTATTGCTTGAGCAAACCTGTTCTTATTCACAGAGATGGTTACTGGACAATATAATCCCTTCTTGAATCGGCAGCTTGACTTTTGGGCTTCAGTGCATGTGATCTCACTGTGGCAGGCTTGGTGCTCAAACAGGCTATGCAGTTGCAATTCTGAAATGGGGAGTGGAAAATTACATGGTCAGTATTTCTGCATATTTACCCAAAATGTCACACAACGTGCTCATCAAAACAGAGGCAGTGAAATTCTTTTGCTGGTATTTGAGAGTGATTGCCCATCCCTCCTTTCTTGCTTGAAGTTTCTTCATCCTGACCTACTGAATGGTATTTTCCAGTACTGAACAGAGAGAATAGCAAGGATTCCTCCAAGAGAGTTGCAATTCAGCAGTAGCAGTTTTTGTGAGATCTGATTTGCTTGAATTGCATGGATGCATATTTAGCCTGATATAGTGGAGTTGTTACACTGGCATATAACCACACCACTGTGTTATAGCTGTAAATGCCAGTTTGTGCTGTTTATTGGGGCTGTTATAATTATGATGTGTGCTATAAAGTCTTCATTCAAAACCTAATATCATAAACAAAGCTCTTTAATTGAAAGAGAAAAAAACCTCAGCCCACATACAAAAGGAAGGAATGGCTCAAACTGAAGAGAGCAGCCAAAATAATTGTTCTGTACTGTACAGTGATGATGGAGAGCGGACACCGAGGAGCCATGGAAATGAAGGAGGAGCCATGGAAATGAAGCCTCATAAAGAGACTGGCAACAGCACTATTAGGAGTGTGCTCACCCACACGAATGGAGTGATGCATATGTTGGCACCAGTGAGCAAGAGAGGAGTTCAAAATGATCGCATGAGGCATTTACTGAGGGACTGGGCTCAGCAGGCCGAGGCCAGAGGAACCTCAGTTTTGTTCTGAAGGAGTTCATGCTTTTTCTCCCAAGATGCAGAGACGGGATATAAATAGCAATAGTCTTGAATAAGCAGTCAGCCTCTACATCAGCAGCAGGAAATGAAGACATCTAAGAAATCCCCTTTGTCCTGATTAGATGTGTGTGCACATGTTTACTTTCTCTCCATTTAAAAGACTTCTTCAATTTTGATTTGTTCCAGAACTAACTCACTTTTCCGTTCAGAATCAGTGCACAGCAGAGTAATTGCTGGGGAAACGTTTGATTATATTTGAACATGAGTGGAGTCTTAAAATTCAAGTTATGTGATCTAGGCAGTTAGAGATTTTCATGCTTATCTAAGATGATAGATAGGCAGGTACTGAAAAACACTAAGAGTTAATGAAGAGTTAATTTCTTTCTCTGAATGTCTTCATCCTTCCTGTAAGCCTTTCCAGCCAATAGGGAAGTTTGACAATGCTTCCTCCCCTCTGAATTTCTTGCCCTAAAACTCAGGAAACTGGCCAGTCTTGGTACTGTCTTCTGGTAAATGCTTACAATTTACACTCATCACGTGTTGAATATACAGGCTTGTTAACGTATTTCAGCAAGATTCTTGTATAATTATGCAAGCACAAACACAAATCGCTGCACCTCAGTGCCTGTACTGATAACTGCACATGGACCTTCTCTGGCAGCCTGATTGTTAGTTTGATAATACTTTGGTTTTTAATGGGCAGTGGCCGTGAACTGAGATACAGAAAAAGGAAATGATTTGCAAAGAACCTTGCGATATTATGCAATAACCACAAAGAGCCTCAACTTTTACTTTACAGGTTTTCGAAGGGCTTATACGAAGGCAGGCTGAAATTTAATGAAAAAATCAAAATGACTAGACTTGGCTTTGGATCAAACTCTAATACAGTTCATTTCTTACTGACTTTTGTTTGATATCAGAAAATATTAAGACACTTGCCCTTATGATTTTAAGAGGCCTAGTTTCAGAGGATATAGGGGATCAGAAATGCTAATTTCCATTCCAGAGCAGCTAACTGAATTATACATCTGTGTTTTCTAAACTGTCATAGGCAAGGCACATTTACTTTACCAATCTCACAGAAAGGATAAAAGTGGAAATGGTGCCAAGTCTGCAAAGAAAATGTCATATGAAAGAGGATTTCACGCTTACTTTGGTATGAACTATTGCACTGTTCTTTAACTGAACCTGACTTCCCAAGTTTTCTGCTATAGAATTTGGCTTTTCTCAAATTTTCTGGTTATTAAAATTCATCCCTCCAACTTCAGAGCTCCCTTTCCTAATGTTATTTGATCCTAACTAGAGGAAAGTAGTTTAAATGATAAATATATTTTGAATGGACAAAACCTTAATAGTAAGAATTTAAAGAATCAAGAGAATCACAGAATATGCTGAGTTGGAAGGGACCCACACGAATCATCAAGTCCAACCCTTAGCCCTGCACAGAACCATCCCTAAGAGTCACACCATGTGCCTGAGTGTATCCTCCACACACTTCTTGAGCTCTGTCAGGCTTGATGCCGTGACCACTTCCCTGGAGAGCCTTTTCCAGTGCCCAGCCACCCTCTGGGTGAAAAACCTCTTTCTAATATCCAACCTAAACCTCCCCTGACACAACTCCAGGCCATTCCCTCAGGTTCTGTCACTGGTCACCATAGAGAAGAGATCAGGGCCTGCCACCTCACTTCCCCTCACAAGGAAGTTGTAGACAGCAATGAGGTGTCCCCTCAGTCTCCTCCAGGCTGAGCAGACCAAGTGCCCTCAGCTGCTCCTCATACGGCTTCCCCTCAAAACCCTTCACCATCTTCTCTACCTTCCTTTAGACGCTCTCTAATAGCTTAATATCTTTCTCATACTGTCATGCCCAAAACTGGCACAATATTCAAGGTGAGGTCACACCAATGCAGAGCAGGACAATCACCTCCCTCGACCAGCTGGCGATGCTGTGCCTGATGCCCCCCAGGTCCCTTTCCATGGCACTGCTTTCCAGCATCTCATTCCTCAACCTGTATGTACATCCGGGTTTGCCCCATCCCAGGTGCAGAATTCTGCACTTTCCCTTGTTGAACTTCATGTGATTGGTGATTGCCCAGTCCTCAGATTTTTCAGGGTCTCTCTGCAGGCCCTCACTGCCTTCAAGGAAGTCAACAGTTCCTCTGACTTTTGTATCCCTTAGTATCCCTTCCAGTTCTGCATCCAAGTCATTTATGAAGATGTTGAAGAGCCCTGTGGAACCCATATTATACTTCTTCTGGACTTAAAAACCTCAAGTTGGAGAAGAAAATAATGCTATTGTTTTCTTATTTTATTGATTTCACCTTTCTATTAATGTTCCAGCTCTCCAAGGAATACTGTGGTGTTACTGTGCCTGTGCACTTGGAACTTATGTTTCCATCACATAGGGATTTTGCAAGTTTTCTTCATCTATAGTAAGTCAGCATTAAAAAATACATTTTGGATGCCTCATAGAATCATGGAATGGTTTTGGTTGGAAGGGACCTTAAAGATCACCTAGTTTCAACCCCCCTTTCATGGGCAGGGACACCTTCCATTAGATTAGATTGCTCAAAACTGCATTCAGTCTGGCCTTAGACACTTCTGGGGATGAGGCAGCCTGTTCCAGTGCCTCACTACCCTCACAGTAAAGAATTTCTTCCTAATGTCTAATCTAACCCTACCCTCTTTAAGTTTAAAGCCATTCCCCCTTGTCTTATTGCTACACACTCTTGTGAAAAGGCCTCGTCCAGCTCTCTTGTAGCTCCTTAAGGTATTGAAAGGCTGCTGTAAGTTCTCCCAAGAGCTTTCTCTTCTCCAGGCTGAACAACCCTAACTCTCTCAGCCTGTTTTCATAGCAGTGTTCCAGCCCTCTCATCATTCTCAGGGCCCTCCTCTGGAATAGCTCCAACAGGTCTGTGCCTTTCCAGTGCTGGGCCGCCAGAACTGGATGCAGTACTCCAGATGGGGTCTTGCCAGAGCAGAGTAGAGGGACAGAATCACCTTCTCTGACCTGCTGGCCACACTGCTTTTGGTGCAGCCCAGGACATGGTTGGCTTTCTGAGCTGCAAGTACACGTTGCCGGCTCATGTCTAGTTTTTGTTCACCAAAGTTCTTCAGACTTCTTCTCCTCAGGGCTGCTCTCAATCAATTCTCTGCCCAGCTGGGCTCTGTGTAGTAACATACAATCCTTCAGTCTTTTGGAATTACAGAGGAGACAGTGTCCTGCATC
>JAYRBT010000001.1:89375852-89408326 GCA_036023395.1 Myiotriccus ornatus
CTGCCCAGCTGGGCTCTGTGTAGTAACATACAATCCTTCAGTCTTTTGGAATTACAGAGGAGACAGTGTCCTGCATCCTCCCAGTTTTGGGACTTGTCTTTGGAATAGTCAGTTGTTTCACCATTGTAGTGAAAAATTTGTCAATGTGTGAATGAGCTCAAAAGGTAGGTTATGAATGGTTGTTTATCTCGTGGGTTTTGCTGTTCATCTTTGTGATGGTATAGCAATACGATACAAACCGTAGCTAAAGGCTGGTTCTTTATTCTTCTTGGGTTCTCTTTCTTTCAGCTTCTCAGTCCTCGCTGCTTAGTGATGTTCCTTTCTTCTCTACTGGGTGGAATTGGCTGGATTCACAAGCTTAATATTGCAGTCATTACTCTGGAATTCATTATAAGATGTTTAGTGTTGGAGATTGGATACTTAAAAGAGCAGCACGTTTCCAGGCAGGGATCAGGTTCTGACAACTGCTTGCAGAAGGATTTAGTGAGGTTACACCTGTTTATTTTCTTCAAGCTGGTCTTTTTTTTTCTTGCTGCCATTTTCCCACGTCTTCAGTGATTCACAGCCTCCTACACTGTGGTCCGCTGGGACTGCCAGAGATGACTTTGTTATTAGTTGATGTTTCTTGGATGACCCAAGTTTTCCTTGTAATCTGATTCTATCAAGGGTATGGTGTTAGGCCTCTGGGATTTTCAGGAATGACTTGCCTTGCACACACTTAAGAAAAGCTTGTTCAAAGTGACCTAAAAACTTTAAAGTCTCAGGGGAATTACCAGTTTTCAGTTCTGGCCTCAAAAACATGACTTCCTGAAATGCCTATGTTCTTTTGGATGAGTATGCTTGCTCCAGGCTAAACTCTTCTGCTTGCCTCTTCTCTAATCCTAAGCTCCTCTGTGCAGGCAAGGTCACAATCCTGTGTGGACATGGGGCACCCATGTCAAATGATCCCCCCCTTGTCTATGTAACCCAGCTGCTGTGCCTTCCTCTTGTATGTGTGTGCTTGGTATGTGAGATTTCTTGATCACACATGAAACTGAAAGCACAACCTTGGGCCCTGCTTATGAGACACCATTAAAAAGGGCCTCTACACACTTCTGCTTGTCTTGGATGTATGAAAGTCCACCCTCTTGACAGAGTGGTATGTGATAATAAATCAGAAAATATCACAAGATTACTTCTGTACACTGTGTACATTCTTTATAGATTCCCCCCCAAAATACAGGAAATTGAAAAAGGAATTATAAAAATAAGTGGTACTTTGTATTTTCTGCCAGTGGCTTAGACCTCCTGTTTCTTTCACGTGCTTTGCAGCACAGAAACATAAACACAGCTAGTCTCTTCCTTTTTCAGCGCTGCTTAGCCAGTGTATCCCTCTGCTACTCAAATTCCTTGCCAGAGTTGCCAAGTGGCAAATCACATGGATTCATCATGAGTGGATATTCATTCACATGAAATGGCTTGGTGCTGCAAAACTTTTCTATAGGTCACTGATTTGCCGTCATTTAGGTGATCAGCAATGTTATTCATCATTTCTTTTTGCTGTTGATCTGAGCTACACTTTAGTCTGTGAAGAAGGGTGCAGAAGCATATTCAATATAAATCTTAAGGTACATGTCATAAAGACGCCAGAGAATTACTTCCCTTGCTGTTTCTGCCACAAATGGGATTTTATGTAAGCCAAGAAACTTCAGCTGATGTTCCATGTTTTATTGCATGTCAGGCAAGCCTGGAAACTTTCTCCATGAGGGCTGTGCATGCTCTTGACTGATGAAGTATTTCACCCTCTTCAACAGTGGAAGATTGTTTAATTAAAGGAAATAGGTAGTGTATATTATATCAAACATTTTAATACTGAAAACTTGGAAATGAGAATGGGAATTAATGACTGTTGTTAAGCTGGTGATTATTCATTTCCATTTGGAATACATTGGTCTGAGAATAGTCTTAGGATCAAAAAAAAATTAAAAATGGAGATGTGGGGACTTAAAGATGGGAAGTTCAGGACTGAAATGTTTTTCCCTCCAGTGACACGGCATTAAAACCCACTGGCTGAGGCTTCAGGTAACTGTGACTGTCATTTGAGTTCTGCATGTGACCCTGGGGACTTTTTGTTTAGTTTTCAAGCATGCCATAATGCTGAAGATAAGGCTTAAAGAGAGCTGAAAATAAAGGGGGGAAATGTTAAGGAAAGCCCAATTTCATGCCAGTGGCTGGGGGGAAGCACAGTGAAGGTTTGCTCGATGTTCAGAGGGGCTTTGGTGTCACCCTTCTCTCACTGATATCCAGAGTCCTCCAACAGGCTCTGAGACTTGAATCAGACAACAGGCTCTGAGACTTGAATCAGACTTAGTTTGCCTGGATTATCAGTGCAACCTTTTTTCTCCCATCTTGCTTCTTCCAGAATAAAAGAAACTGCATCCCAGTTCTAGGACTGGGATTTAAAACACATGGGCAGTATGAAGATACATAAATAAGCCCTTTATAAGAAGGTGCCCCGTGGAAGGATATTTGAGGAAAAACTGAACAAGAGAAAGCCGAGGTACCAAAGTGTGAGTTTTTCATGCAGCAAGCATGGGAGGGTGGGGAAGGTGACAAGGAAGATCAGGATGAGGAACAAATCTCCACCAATACTCACACAGGAAGGGAAGAGTATTAAATCAGATCTATTGATTGGCATTGGTACAAAAGTAGTACTTTTCTCTTTAACAACTCTGCTGTCACAGCTGTTTGGTTACTGATGTCTCTTCCCAACAAAAGGCATTACCTTAATACAGAGGGATCACTGAGCTTCAGGAATAACAGAGACTGTGACATATTCTCAAGCATGGTTATGCAGACAGTTTTTTCTAGTGCATTTTTACATACGTGTTTTCATCTCCTGAATGGTTGTTGGTAGTCAGACTTCCTCAATAGTTACTGCTCACATTAAGTGGTAGGAGGAGGCAAGAGTAAAAACCTGAATGTTTATGATGCTAGGCTTCTTTCCCTCACTGTTGCAAAATTGTTATTGGCAGCAACTGACATCAACGTGGGGGATTAGATAAACACAAAAATAGCACATGAGGGATTAAAAAGACAGTGTAAGTGGCTGTAGAACAACATCTTCCCTCTCCCAAATACAATTTTCTCATCCAGTAACTCATCTATCTCAGCCCTCATTAAAGTTAGTGGGAGCCTTTCCATTAGAAGGATATTGGATCAGCCCCAGATCCTCCATGCTGGGTGTAACAGGCACAGTCATTAAGCTCAGAGGTGAGCGGAAGGAATTTTATGACTGAAGAGTCTGTGTGAAATTTCAGCCCTCTTGAATCCAGTGGTGAAACTCCCATTAACTTCATTAGCACTGGGATTTTGCGACTAGACTCAGCATGAAGTGAAATCAATGTGGCAAGAGTCAGCGGGATGTTTGACAACAGAGGTGCTAGCTGTGTTTTACCCACGGCTGGAATGCCAAAGTGTAAACTGTTTTCACTGTTGAAGTTTCATGCTGCCATTTCAGTGGCAGTAGTGGTGAGTTGAGCTCAACTACAGCTGCCTGTCTGGTACGGAGAGAAATTCTGGCATGGCACATGACTTGGGCTTTCCTTCCAAAATCCCCTCTTGGATATCTAATATGCAGCAGATAACTGGAATATAGCACACTTCCATCCAGCAGCAGAGACCGTGCCCATAATCCCTACCCAGGTGGAAGAAAGCATAAGGCAAGAGTTCAAATCAAAATAAGGAATTTTGAAGAAAAGAAGCTTCTGAGAAACCCATCCAGCTGTGCTATCTGCAGGGAAATGATGTGTTTTTGAATTGGAAAGAGATGCGTGTGTGTAAGAAGGAGGAAAAAATGATTGAAAACACATGAGAATGGAAAGGATTTTTACCACCCTCTCCCCCAGTTTGAAAAGAAAGCTGTCCATTATAATAATTGCAGTGTAAGTTCCAGAAATGTTCTGCAGTGTGAGGCCAGATCCATCCCTGGAGGGCTTGCAGTCAGAGATGAATATAAAAAGGCACAGGAGTTCAGGGATAGGTCAATATGATGATTTCAGTTTTTAAGCAACTAATACTGGGTTTTCTAGAAAGAGCTGGAAATCTCTTTCCCTTAAGTGGTTGGAGTTGAACTCCAAAATTCAAGTGTTCTTGAAACTCCAGTTGTTTTCTGAAATATTTGTGGTTATCAGTATCTAATCCTAGCCTGTTTCCAAGCCTTGGGTTGACTTTGAAGTACTGTTGAACTATTCTGCTCTCCTGCTCTGCCCTAGCCTGCTCCCTTAGCAGCCTCCAGAATGAAAGGGTTTGTTGTAAACACGTGGTTCACCTTTTATTTCTACATGTTGTCGACTGGTATAAGCAGTACCTTCCTTAAAAGAGATGAGGATAATAACAAGGTAATGCTTAATTGAGGTCCCTGAAATAAGAAGCCACTGGCTTTAGACTCCCTCTGTAGACACCAAAGATCTTTGTCCTTGAGGAGAGCACGTAAACGTAGGTGCTCCGTTGTAGTGCCTGCATTTAGATGGGCTGCCTGTGAGTCTGATTTCCCCTGGGGTTAAATTGTTCATCTGTTCAAATACTATTTTATTGGTAGTGCCAGTATGTCACTCATGTAGAGAAGCATTAAATGGACTACATTTTTTCTGTCTCCTTTTTCACATGTTAATATTAAATGTGGTCTCCCATTCCTGCCTTCAACACCCCCTTCTCACTCCCCCATCCATTTCTCTTTCTGGAATGTTCAGGGTGCATGACTTCATCTGCTTGATTATCTTGAGCCTTGGGAATGCTGACTTTGTCTCTGAAACCACCAGAATGTGCTGAGCAAACACCACTCCTAGTCAGGCTGCATCAGGGCTGGCGGCTAAACCTCCTATGCAAGAAAACTTGCTAGGAGCTGCTTTTCAATGAGATCATCTTTAATGATAGGGGGTTGTCTTATTTTGGTGAATTAGATTGAACACGAGGGCAGTATCAAGGCCAAAATAAAAGAGCTGTTGTTTCTGAATGTTTTTGTAGCTTTCTAGGATTGCGGTTTTGCACAAAAGTGGGCATTCATTCTTTGTTACGTTGCAGTTTCATCTTTCATACTGACAACGTGGTTTCTGTCATTGGTAGGGCCAGTAAAATCTACAGTGGATTTTTAAAATATAATTGGGGAGAGAGTGGGTTTTCTCTGAGAGGACTGGGCAGCTATGTCTCTGACTTCCTAAGAAGAACTATGTTGTTCACTCAAGTCAGTCTGGCTATAGACCATTGCTGTTCTTGTGCATCGAGCGTCTTGTGCATGGAGTAAGCTGAAGCAATGGAAAGGGAAGGATGGCTAACAGGTATCTAATGGGGACCATTTCACAGGAACTCCTGCAATGGGAGTACAGGAGCACTCTGTGCAACATCTCCAACTTGTTGAGGGGTAGGTATATTTGCTGCCACAGCTGTTCTGATGAGCCACCTCATGGGAGAAACAACAGGAGATTAGAATGGGTTAGATCTTACCGGGATACAAGGAAGAGTATTATGTTTCCATATTAGCTGATAATATCTAGGCTATGCAAATGCAATCTGTATGGTCTGCAGATATCTCCTTCTGCCCTCCATGAGGAAGATAACTTTTTACAGCTTGCTCAGAACTTCACAGAACATCAAGCTGTGGCATGATATTGTCAGAAGTGATCCAAAAGCAGGGAGGTAGCACATGAAAAAACCTGATGATTTAAGTTGCATACCCTGGCCCCCAGTCTGCAAGGGACAGGCACATCTTGATATCTTGAATTTTTTCCTTGAATGTTCAAAAAATGTGGGCCTGCTACTGTTGGTACACTGCAGAGGCAAATAATGCAATAGGCAATTACAACCACTATTCAAATCTTAGTCAAGCATGTGCTTATTAGTCTGAACACTGTCAAGGTCCCAGATTTCTCCCTCCCAGGCAGTCCAACCCCTGCAGGTTTAGGAGCTGCCAGTGCATGTGAGGACATTTGCTGTTTTCTGTCACTGTTCTTATATGTATATGAAGTTGAGTGTTACCCTGGTGTTACAGTGATTACTTGCAGCACAGCTTTTTAGGTGAAATAAATCAGTCCAGTCAAATTAGGAAGTGATCCAAGATCTTCCTCATAACCCAAATTAAGGAGAACAAAGCTTTTATTTTATTCTGGTTTAGAAAAGGTTTAACTCTTTGGCGTGAAGCCCTTTATACTCTCTCCTAGTCCATCACACAAGCATCAAAGAAATTGCTATAGCTTGGCCAGAAATTCTTAAAGATGTTCTGGAAAAGAGATTATTCTCACCGAGCTGAGAGGATAAGCTTATGCAGAGCTGAAACTGGCTTCCAGGCGCTTTCAGGTGAAAGCTTTGAAAGTCCAACCTGGAGACTGGCTCAGTTGTGATTGTTTCTATTGAGATTGATGCTCAAGCCAGTGCTAATGCAGTTTTGCATGGCCTAGCATGTAGAAGATGTAGCTCTATCACAGATTATGAAATTGAAGTATTTTCCACTGACACAGAAGCTGAAGAAGGTTACTCAGGACAACTGCTGTCTGAACATTTCAGAATTCTTAAGTCTAAGAAATTTGTTTCTGTGAAATTTTAAAGACCTGGAGGTAGGAGCTCTGTTGACCCCTTTATGTTGCTTTTTAGGCAGTGAGTGAAAAAAAGTGTACGGCTAACAGGGTGTGAAAATTGAATGCTGGTGGTAAGTATAGTTTGGTCAGCTTGACATTGATCCAAAGCAAAATAAACAGAACAGACAGAACAACTGAAATAGGAGTCCTTAAATAACAAATTAAGGAAGCAGCACTTTGTTAGTATTTATCTACCTGAGCCCAAGGAAAATGAATCTTGTCAAATCAGCTTGATGTAGTTTACCAAGATTATCAACTTGCTTGATAAAAGTTGCAGGCAGAAGTCTTCTGAGTGGATCTCTTCTGCATCTTGATCCAGAGAGAAGATGGACAATATCCAACAGAAAGTGGTTTTGGTGCTGACGGAACTCTGAATGGAGATGGATGGAGGGAATCATCTCTGAGCTGTTTGAGTATATAGCAGGCTTCCTCGGGGATCGTTTGCTGGATTTCACTATTTAACACTTGTGTCAGTAGCTTGCTAGAAAGCATAAAATCATTACTGCTAGTGTTTGCAGATGTGCATGCAGACTGGAGACAAGTGAGGGAATAACTAATTCAGCTCACTGTAAGAGCCACCCACATTATTTGATAAACTACGACAATGTAAGAAATGCTCATTTATTATTTGCCTGGTACATGGGCTTCTATTTAAAGCTCAGGACAGTGGGTCTTGGGGGGGTCAGAGGCTTTGGTCCTGCAGAGCAGCAACCAAGAGGCCCTGACGGATGGAAAAGGGAGTATAAATCCTGACACTCTGCCAGGGTGTGGGGTTTGATAAGGCACCATTGTGGATGTGGAAGGAAACATTAGAAAAAATAAACTCAGTATTGGTAAAAAGGAAGTGGGTTGTTTACAAAGTCACTGTATGTTGGATAAAATCCACTTTTGTGCAAAGGGTTAGCACAGATGATATCAAGGTTTGGAATGAGATTTTCATCTTGGACTGCCTTTCAGTGCAGGAGTGGAATTTACCCTTCAAGCCTCAGTATGTAACTGTGCTACATCAGGATTTAAATTTCCTGTTTACTGTTTTCTGGCAAACATTTAGGTAAATGATGCCTTAAGTAGACATTTCTTTTTAATAACATTGACATTTCTCTTGCTTTTCTCCTGACATTTTTAGCATCTTCACAGATACCTGCATAGCTACTTCTGTTCTAAAATATGCAGTAATTAATTGCTTTTCTGTGTATCTGTGGGAGCAGCTATCAGCAAAGAGAAAGGGAGGCACTGCAGTTTCACATCCTTTGATTAAAGGTAAATTGACATAATTAAAGATGTGGTATTTAACGTAGAGGCTTTAGGGCTAAAAACCAACATCCTGATACCTGCTGAGAAATACCTTTCACCACAAATAATCTCTGTTCTGTAACTTCTGCCATGGCTAAGGCTAGCAGTGGAATGTGGCCTGCAATAATTACTGTTCTGAGACAAAGCGGAGGCTTTCTGTTCACCCAGAAATAAATCACTTTGATTGCTTTTCTCCTGTGGCAGAGCAATGTATGTATAATTTAAGATGTACAGCACAGCAATGGAGCCTTTTAGAACTGGATCATCCCACTGGCCAGCAGTAAGAAAGCTGATGCAAGTGATAGGTGAGCAGATGAACACTAACAATTTTGGGAGCTGACTGGTGTCAGGGATTCTACACGGTACTTGCGCAGCTAAGAGCGCCCTCCATCTTTTGGTCACCAGTATAAGTCTGTCTGGAGGTGAGACCATGCAGGAATGTCTCAGGATTGGTCTTTGGGGCATTGCCTGAGCACTGAGTGGAGCTGCAGTTGTGTCAAGAAAACCAGTTAATCGTGTCAAGTGCTAATAACAGGAATTAAGTCATTCTGTGAGCACATTTTGGAAGTATAAACAAGAGTATTGTTTGGTGTCTCTTAACAAGCTGGTTATGCGTGTCCGTGTAATGACTCTGAAGAGCTTTGCAATAGCTTTTGGAGTGGGAGGCAAGGGAGAGCATCCCTTTTGAGAGGGTATTTGCTGAAAGTGTAGGGTTTTCTCGTAGCTGTGAGTGGAGCCGTTCCATGCACAGTCTGACCTCACGAACGCAGGGTTGGTTGTTGAAGTATTAACCAGCTACTTGGGGAGGGTTTCTAAAAACATCTCTTTTTTACTACTTGTCAAGCACTCAAAAAAAAAATTGCTGATGTGGTTGTATCAATTTCCTTTCGACGATTGTCTGTTCTTTCTTTACTTTGGTGTCTGAGATGCTTTGGGAAGTCTGGGATCTTCCTCCCTCTCTTCGTGACTCCAGCTTCTCTCCAGGCTGCTCAGTCAACCTCAGTCTCTCTGTCTCTCATCCTGCTGTGAAATCTTCAAACCTTTAACCAATGCTGTAGTTAAAGAGCCCCTTCTCACAGTGGTGCGAAAGCACGTCTCACTCAGTTTCTGTACTGGAGTCATGGCAAGAACTGGAGGAACAGCCTCTGCCACCTGTTCCAGGGCTTTCCGCCCGAGCAGGCAGCCCTTGGCATTTGGTATCATCCTTGCTGTGGCTGAGAGGAGAGGTGAACAGCAAGCACCAAGACTGTGGTGTCACAGATCATCTGAGGGGGCATCAGGCAATGTTAGTGAACATGGGCTTGATACCATGTTTTTTCTTCTGGCTCAGCTGAAAGGCTGACAAAAATCAGGAATTTTAGTAAAACATGTTAAGTAGACACCCGGCACCTGCCAAGAGACAGAAAAAGACCAAAAAAGGCATTGCCATGTGGCATTCTTACACCCTTTTTTTTTTTTTTTTGTTTTTTTTTTTTTTTTTTGTCCTTTATGAAATTTTATGATTTCAGTCCTGAGTAAATGAAAGGTTTTGGATTGGCTGCTCCAGGTGTAGATGCTGTCTGTTCATAAAGCAGGTGCTGTACAGTAGTAGAATTAAACTGCCAGTTTGGTTGCACTTGAGCACCTCTGATTTGATCCAAAGAAACCCTCATGCCAGCAGAGAAAGTTACCAATTTTGTTTTCAGAGCAAGCATGAACTTTCATGATGCAGAACTCTTATGATGCAGAAGTTGTGCGGCTGACTGAAGTAAACTGACTGGTGATATTGCTGCTCTTCCATGCCTGTCCTCACTTATTGGTTATAAACCCCTGCCTCTTTAGCCCCCTGTTCACAGCAGATTTCTTACTTTCTGTATCTGCTGCGCTTCAGTAACATGTTTGCTGAGAAAAACTCCTGTTGTCTAGTCTTAAGCCTTGTGTGTTTTTATGCATTTTCTTTTTATTTGCATTAAAAGAAAAAAGCGGAGGGAGGGACAGAACTTGGATCCTAATGAGAGGTTAATTAAGTAGTGGGTGCAACTTGGAGGCAAAACGAAAGTTTTCCTTTTGAATCACTCTGTGGGTGGTGCTGCTTTTGTACAAGCACAGGGTGCCCTTAGTACCTTCGTAATTAAAAGTCATTTCCAGCAGTATGAGTGCAGATGGAGCCAACCATGGGTCCTTATTTCTAGGCTCTTTCTATTTTCTCATGGAGAAAAAAGTCTTTCTGATGCTCTTTTGAAGCTGAAAATGATGCAAAAATCAGGCAAACCTTTCATCTTTCTATCTTCTCTGTTGAAACATGGGGACATGAGTCTAGCACGTGGATCAAGTCTCCTGTACACAGGGCTGGAGACAGACCACAACCATTTCTTCTATACAGGAACCCAAGAAGGTGCTCATCCCAGCCCCAGCCTATGGAACAAACAGTTTCATGAGGGTCTGTGCCCAGCCCTATTGCTGGACTGGATCCCCATCTCACTCCAGACAGGAACTGGGGCAGGCTGCCCTCCCGTGGGACAGCATTCAGTGCTGGGATGAATGGCCCTTGCCCTCACCTGTTGCTATTAAAACCTGTGGGAGGTTCCTTTCCCAGAATCCTAATGGGATATGTTTCAATCTTTTCTAATTGAGTAGCACTACAAAACAAAATGCTGTTTGAAAAATCAATGTTCTTTTGTATGTAGATCTCTTTCACCTCTCTCATCATGATCAAGGTACAGAGCTGAATTACAAGCCCTACAACATCTGGATAATGACTGATAACAAGGTACATTTGCAAGGGGACAAAGCTTGGCCTAGACTGGGGAGCTGGCATAGAGAAATCCACATTCTTTGAGGAAATCTGGCAGCTCAAACAGACTGGCACAGTTTTTCTGCCACTCATCCAGACCGTGGTTAGCTACTGGGCTGGCACATTGGTGGAATGCTCTCCACATCCATCCTCTCTCTGCAACACACAATCTATCCCTCTGTGCTAACCACTGGAAAAGCATGTAGGAGTTATTTTACAACGATCTGCCTGTGCAGCTGGTGAAGTGAGAAAAGCCTGCTCTTGGATACAAACTACAACAGCTTTTTATTTTTTAACCAAATTATTTATTTGAGTAGATTAGGCGGCGACTGTGCACTGTCTTCAGAGTCATTTAAAGCCAAATTAATGCCATGCACTTGTAAGCCGAGGCATAGGGAGGCAAGTAAATCCTTCTTCCCAAGTCTCAGGGGAGCTGCTGTTTTCCCTGCAGCGTGCAGGAAGTGTTCATGCGTGCTTAAAATGCCATGTGTCAGTTACAGACTATGCTGCTGCTCAAATGACACCACTGATAAGCACAGAGTTTTCTTCCTCTTGACCTAGTAATGTGTGTGCCCTCTCATCATCATCCTGCATTTTATATTAATAGGGAGCAGCCTACACCACCAGCATAACAATTTGTTCCACGGGGGCTTATCCTCGCCTAGGGATGATCTTGAGAAAAAGACTGGGGTTCGATTGACACGTGGGAAATTACTATACTAAACCTAGATTGCATGGGGAGATCTGCATTCAAAGCTGATGCTGCTGTTGCTTTTGTAGGATTTTTAGGATGGCAGAAATTCAGGCTGGGTGCAGCAATGCTGCTCCTTGCAGCTGTAGGTGCAGGGAGAGGTTTGTGCTCCATTATGTACCGTCATGGGCTGTTGGGTTGCTGGAGAAGCTGGCAGGTTGCTCCAGATAACTACCTGGGTGGGGTATTTTTGAGTAACTGCTTCTGGGATTGTCCTCAACCCAAAGACCTGTTAAAATTAGAGATTGTCTGCTGAACAGGGATTTCTGCTCGTTGCCACAAAGGCTAAAATTACTGGATAGAAAAAAGCTATCAGTTTCCAGTTCTCCTTGAGCAGATGTTTCTATCCAGGATAACTCCCCTCCAGGGGTGGGCAATGAATGAAAATTAGTTATAGGGAATTCCAAAGAAAGGCAAAAATAAAAGCAATTTAATAATAAGGTTAGTGTTTATGTTGCAGAAATAATTAATGGGTTTTGAGCAATAAAGATTTTAGGATATAAAATATGGAAATGAATATTTTATGCATGGAAAAAATGTTGCTGGATTCTGAATACTAGATTTTATGCTGGACTAAATGTGTACTATTAGTTCTGTGCAGAAAATTGAGATTTTTTTGTAAGAGAAACAGTAGCAGGACATTGTCCCATAGAGAGACATGACGAAAGAAGAGCTTTCACTCACCCTACATTTACATCCAGAAAATTTTGCTTTTTTCCTGTTGGTATCTTGACCAAAAACCCAAACATTTTTAATGCATACTCTGAATACTGCTTTGCCCTGTACTGCACAGACTAGGGGCAGCTAACTGAAACAGACTGATGGGAAAGCACAAAAATTATTGTACAAGGAGAGATTGTTTATATATCTTTATTTAGCAAGTGAAGTACATTGCCAATAGGAAGGAGAAAAATGGAGACTCAGCTGTGTTTACCAAGGCAACAGAAATTTTCCTGAAGTCAAGCCAACTTTGATATGAGCTATTAATTTTGCTTGATTTTTGTAGGGCTAATTCTGAATAGGGCTTGAATGTCATGTTTTTGTGTGAGGGCATAAACAACTTGCTTTCAGTTCATGTTAGTTTTGCATCTGTGCTTCTAAAAACTGACGCCGGCTCTGGCACTTGCAGACCTGTATCGTGGCTGAGAAACAGGTTGTGCCCTGTGCGGTTCTGGGAAGGGTTGGGATCCTAGTGGCACCAAAACAGTTTCTTGAAGCAATGCCAAGTTCATCGTGTTAATCTTGTATTTTTTGCCCTTCTCTTCTTCCATCTCAGCAAAGGTTTTCCTTGTGGCCTCGATCCAACAAGCCGTTTAACTGCCTGCAGGTGCAGGCATATGATGGGATCTCCTGGTATGTCTCACTGTGTGCTAAACTGTATTTTCAACAAAAAACAAATACAAGACGACTTCTGCACCCACCTACTCCTGCCAGCCGCAGCCTTTGTTAGTGATGAGTACAAACATCTTTCCATACGCCAGTGTACAAAGGTACAAGTCCCTTGGCGCGCTCTGACCTTCAAAGATGGGTACAGCTGCTGGGATTTACCTGCAGCACTTTGGCTTTATCCATGAGAGCAGTTTTGCTGGGCAGTGCAGCAGGCTGTGCCTGGGTCTCCTTGCTCCCTGGATGCAGTTGTCTGAGCACAGGTTGGCTGGTCACACAAGGCTGCCCACAACTCTTGCACCATCAGTGATCCACACTGTGCCAGTTGTCAGTGGCAGGCACAGGTGGTGGTTGTGTCCTGGAGGTTGCCATCCATGAAACACTAGAGAAGTGTGAACATTTTTCTTCAGGGCTTCCTATGAATCACATTTTTTTCCATGCCCTAGGTGTGGCTATTAGTTGGTGGCTTCAATACCTGCAAACCTGTGTGAGATGTCAAATTTATTTCTGCTTCTGTTCTGCCTCAGTAAAAGTGCCAGTCATGAGTCCCAGTACATGAATGTCCTTTCTCATCCCACAAAGCCACTCGTGCTCCTGACCCATTGACCATTAGCTTGATAGTCTTGTTCCTTGGCCCTTTTTCTACTGCAGATGTAGGTAAGAAGTAGCTCACACCTGCTCTAACAACTACCCTTTCCCATTAGCAGGAACACTCGGCCTTCTCTTTCCCCACTGATACCTTTCCTCACAATTTCACCCTATTGTTCTCCCCCTTCTCCTTAATCCAAACTTTTCTGCCAAGAATTTGTTTAGGTTCAAGTGGTTTTTTTGATTTTTCACTGTGCTCAAATTGCAATGCCTCAGAGTGAGCCCTGCCCCTCTCCATCACCTTCTTAGTAGAGCCAGGTTGTAAGAGTATACCATTACTTTACTTCCTTCCATTCCCTGGATTAAGAGCACATTTAGTAGGTATTGTTCAGGTTTTGGGGTTACTGAACACTCCTGATTCTGTTGAGCAAAAGAGAAAAATTGAAGGCTAGAAATTTTCTTGGCCTGACCAAGCACGCAAACTCTGACCCATTTGGCTGAACCTCTTGCACGTGTGACTGTCCCCTGAAGAGCTCCACTGTTGTGGCACTGCACTGCTGAATTGGCCATATCCTAGTAGGGAATTATTTGGTGCTACTTAAGTGAAAATGTCAACAGGTTTGCAAGTATGAAGTTACGACCAGAATCTACTTAATATGCAAGTTCTGATAGACCTTAAGAAAATGATGGATTTGTCTGTGGCTCCTATCTCCTGACTTGCACAACTGAGAAGAGTCAGTCTCAGGCAGTTATCTATGGTGTTTGCCTGACACCAATACTTTCCTCCTTCTGAGCACTGTAAGCAATCACTGGGTACAGTCAAGTTTATAAGATTTGGGTGGGAGTTTTATTTCAAATAACTTCTACGTAATATCTAAAATAAGATTCGATTTGAACCCTGAGGAGGAATATACAGCTAATGGGCATGACCCAATTCCTCCCTACTTAGAAAAAAATCTAGTAACGTTGTTTGACAAATGGACTTGAATGAGGCTTAACCAAGGACCCTAAGCTGTGGGCCCAGATAAAGAGGTTCCCAGAGAAGTCTTTGTGCAGCTTGTCCTTTCCTTCAGCAGCCCCAGGCTGATGGAAGCTCTAAACTTCTTTCCTTTCCCAACCAAACCCTAACCCTAGGCACAAGCTAAACTCTTTTCCAAGGACCACAAGCTGCAGCAGAAATCAAGAAGTTTGCAGGGGAGAAATATTTTTACAGCCTCCCTTGTCAGCCACAACACAACTTGAGTTGAAGGATTTTCCCTCTCCTGACCTTAAACACTGGCCATGGCTGGACTATCACAAGCCACACCAATGATGAAATTTTCAGAGACAAAATCCCAATGAATCCTATCTCTCCCTCTGAGGGAGCTCCTTGGCAGCTCTACATCACATGCAGCTTTAGGCTTTGACGTTGTCCTGAACCTAATCCTAAACCCCGTGTATGAGCTGAGCATTTGCCAAAAAGACCAAACCCTGGTTGAGATAAAGAACTTTTGATAGAAGAAAGCTCTTTGCAGCGTCTTCTTTCCCTTTGGCTGTGCATTAACAACCCCATGCTAGCTGGAGCTAAAGAACCTATAAGTGCCCTCACTGTGACCCTAAGCCAAGGTGTAGGCTGCTTGATAGGTAAAAACACTCAGCCATGGCTGAGATAAAAAATATATCAGGAGGTTAAGTTTTCTACTGTTCATTCCATCCTTTCCCAAACCCTTTGCAGACCCACGCCAGCTGGAGCTCTAGGCATTTTCCCTCTTCTGCCCTTAGGCCTAAAGGCTAAGTCCCTGAGGACAGCTGATCCTTAGACAGGCACACAGAGCAGTGGTCGAGATTAGAAAGCAATAAGAAGAGAAATCTTTCTGTGGCCTGCACTTTCCTTCAGAAGTCTCTCACCAGTGCCATGCTAACTGGTGCTCCCTTTCCCAGCACCAAACTCAACTCTTAAGACTGCTCAGAGGATGAACCCTTTGCTGAGGACCCAAAGCCCAAATCAAGCAGCTATCAAACCTTCTAGGAGACTGCTGCTTCTTTTGGCAGCCTGTGGGAAATGCAACATCTACAGAAGCTTCTGGGTTTCTCTCCTTCCTAAAGCAAACACCTGACCTTGAGTTAACTATAGCTAGGGATAACCTGCCATGGTCCCAATGAAGATACCAAAGGAACAACCTTTCAGGTAACCCATACCTTAATCCTAACACTAAGTGTAGCATGAACCCTGGGTCATCATTTAAATGAAAAAGTTGTAGGGAAAAAACCCATTTTTGCTGCCTCCCCCTTACTTTGGAAGCTCCTTGGCAACCCCATGGCAACCCCATGGCAACTGGAGCTCCTGTCCCAATCCTAACCCTACCCCAGACTCACAACTCAGCTTTTCTATAGCCCAGGCAAAAAGGTTGTCAGGGGATCATTTTCTGTCAGCCTACACATTGCTTTGGCAGTCCAGTGCCAACTGGAGCTTTAGGCTTTGTCCCATTCCCAAACATTAATGTTACTGTTACTTGAATTTTAACCCTATCCCTAAACTGGGCTATTCAAGAGATAACCAGGTTACTTGAGTGCTGAAATGCTGACAGTCTGTATCCTTCCTTCTGCCTATAGTGACTCACTGTTACTCTTTAAGGCCTGTGTTCCTTTTAACTCTTTTCTTAGTGCCACAGCTAGGCACAGCACAATTAAAGATTATTAACAGAATCGTGTTGCTAGAGTGTTTGCAAGACCTATTTAGGGTTCTTCCTCTCTAATGAAAAAAAAACCACCTCTGCCAGGTAGCACTGTTGTGTCTGTGATTAGTTATGGGGCAGATTGAGACCAGATGACATCCTGGTGAAATGAGCACATTTGTCCACTAACCTGCATGAACTGTGTGATGAAGTGGTGGTGACAAGGGCTCCAGACACCAAGTCGCTTCCTGCCTGTTCTGTTGCAGGCCAAGCACTCTTTACCCCCCATCCTGAAGACTTTCCCTTGGCATCCAGCTGGGCTAAACAGAAGGGTCAAACCAGCTCCCTGTTCCTTTGCATCCGTCTCTTGCTGTTCCTGCCAGTGGAGCTGAGAGGAAGACCACATGTTCATTTTCATGTCACTTTCCCACCCATCAGCTGGAGCAAGCCATGGATCCCTGCCATCTAAATCCTGCAAGTGTTTCCCTTCCCCTCCCGCCCCCTTCAAATATGTGTGCCCATGCAGGAAAGCCACTTAATAATAAAATAAAAGGCTTTCCATATTAGGAGTTATTATTTTCCATAACTTCTGCTACAACATGTTCCAGTATTCTCAAGGACCTCTGCATGTCCTTTATTATGCTTTAATGCTGGGAAGGCTGGGGCATCCACCCCCAGGGCATGTAAGGAAACCTCAGCACCCATCTGCCTCAGATGTCCACCATGTCCACATGGGAGGGCTCACAGAATGGTCATTCTCAAACGCCCACACAAATAATCCCCATGCCCATCGGTAATGGGGCTGTGCAGGAATTAAAGTGGAGCACTCTGGTAGGCAGGAGCTGTCAAACCCAGCAGGTCTGCTCAGGAGTTGTCATCCCCACCAGCTCATAAGACTGCTGCTTTCCTCAACAATCAGAGAGCTCCTCTCCTGTGCAAGCAAATCACAAAATCTTACACAACTCTGCAATGTCATATATTCCCAGGCTCAAACTCTGGGAACGTGAGGGGATATCTATCATCCTGAATAGAGACCCAGGGAGAAGGTGTTGGGTAGCCAGTAGAAGAAAACAAGCAGTAAAAGAAGTATTTTCCTTCAGGAAAAGGAATAAGCCACGTGTCTCGAAAGTGCAATAGTGAATGTTAACAGATCCTCACCCTGAGGTGTGCCCTCTGGTGATATTGTTTCAGATGGCTGCAAATGAGGGTTGTCTCCTGTAGCTTCTCAGATCCTTAGCAAAAGAATGAAACCTGCTCCTTGAGATCAGCCCAGCTACATCTAAGGCTGTGACTGTACCACAGCTCAGAGCTGTAGGATTGAATTTAGACTAGTGCAATGGAAATCAAGGTAAACATGCAGCATGTTCAGAGACCTTGAGGGTTTGAGGCCAGGAAGGGAGGATGACTCTGAAAGCTGGAAGGAAAAGTGAAGGAGCCACTAATATGAAAGAAAATTGCTGTATTAGGGATTTCTGTAGGCCAATACCAGGTTAAGTGCTGATGAATGGTAACTGCACGAGCATCACTCGTGGGTTATTGCAGGGTGGATAATAAAAAATAGACTATCATTCAGCTGGCAGAGCCCTGGTGCATTTTCCTGTGGTACACAAGGGGTTACCTATATGGTTTTGGTAGTGCTGTAACTCCATCAGCAGCAATTAAATCAGGACATCCCTCTGGCGTGGATGCAGTTAGACCGATGGGAGCTGACTCCCACACATGAAGTAGGAAAGGCTACATGGATGCAAACAACTCCAAGCTGATACAGCCATCACCCGCACAAAAGTTTGTAGCATTGTGATGACACAGTGTAAATCATAACTCTGTACCCAAAAGTAGAGTGAATCATTAAAAAAAAAAAAAACACCCCCCCCCCAAAAAAAAACCAAAAAACACAACCACCAAATCCGTGTGACATAATCTTAAGAAAAGACAAGCTTTGTTTGGCTGCATGTTCATCTTTCCAGCTCCTTGACACCAAAGGCCAGATACATGGATCCACAGGCAGCAGCGGAGGGGAAAGGCAGGGTGAGCTAAGGGTGAAGAGCTGCCCTGGCACAGCACAATGAAGCCATGCTGTAACTACTGCAGGGCTGTTGTTGTGCAGTGTAACAGGCAGCCTGACAGAAACAGGGTCTGAGGGAGGGTTTGATGAGGCTGAATTCGCCAAAGGGCTCTCCAGCTGTAGGAAACAGAGATGGGGAGGGTGCAAGCGTAAAGCGGTTGGCAGGGTATTGGAAAGCCATAAATCTTCAGTCCTGGCACATATCTAACCATTTCGTGTGCTTGCTAGGTCAGTGAAAAAGGCTTGTTATCAGATTGTTGTATCCTGAAATGTGTTGTGTTTTAGCAGAAATAATACTTTGAAGCAAGATATATTATTTATTCCTGACCCTTTCACCTCAGCCACAACACTTTTTCATATGATTTAACTGAATTAACAAGTAGTCTGTGATCTGATGAAGCAGTGAATTCTGCAGAGGTGCTAGGGGACAGAACTCCCCTGTACTCAGGGATGGGGCTGTGCCACCAGATCAGAGCAGCAGCTAGGGCAAAAAAACAAAAGGAGCTTAAAACCCATTTCTTTTTGTTGGGTGTTGAGGTGGCATGAACAGGCAGATTGGGGTGAGGGCTTCAGCTGGCCTTGCCATGGTGTTTTCAAGCCTGAGCCAGCAGCTGGACAAAGCAGAGGAAGCAGCAGAAATAACAGTTTGCCAAGAGCTGTTGTGATGTATTTTGATTAATGCCGTTTGCAAAAGTTTACAAAAGATTGCAACCTGCTCATAGGGTGAAGTTAAGCTGAGGAACGTTTTTTTTTAGATTTGAGAAGAAACCGAATTTATTTGATAATATATCCACAACAAAAACAAGATAATTCTCAGTACAGAGATCAGGAAGTGCTCTTCCAGCAGGAGGCATGAAGGACATGCATGACCACCACTCATGCAGCAAGCTGAAAACATGCTTTTAAATGATGGTCCTCTCTGGTCCCAGCATTTGGAGTGACATTTAGAGAACCAAAGGAAATCTAGTGAGCCTCCATGGAGATGGATTTTCTTCTTCCAGGAATGACTACTGCTTCCCATGGTTACTCTGAGCGGGGCTTGTGTTTGGTGTTGGGGCAGTGCCTTGGTGCACACTCAGTTCCCCAGCTCAGGGTTCCTTTGCTCGAGGGGGGTGAAATGTCTTTCTCAAAAAGTACAACAGGAGGAGGAAGAAAGTTCTCTTCTCTCAAAAAGTGCCAGCATTAGTGCAGGATGTGGTAGATGGGGATTAGCTTCCTCCTCACTCCCTCAGGCTCTCTGGGCTCATCTCTCACACCTTCCTGTTGAAGCTGCTTCACTTTTTTTTTAGTAGTTACTTGGCTAGAGAAAAAAGGAGCAAACACAAGGCAATTTCAACAATAATAGTAGCAGTAGTAGTAGTAATAATAATAAAATATAATAATAACAACACTAATAATTTACTGCTGACAGCTGCATGGATCACATCAGGTTCTGACCATTTTTCTGATCAGTGTATCCTCTTGCACCTCTAAAAGGACAGATGTGCTGGCCCTGGTCTGCATAGGTGAGTCAGAAGGACACTGAGGAGGCAAATCTGAATCACTGGAGTTGCTGTCTGCTGTCCTTCAAGACTCTTTTTACTCTCCAACAAACCAGGAATGCAGGGTTACAGCCCGTTCAGCTCTGCCTGGGAGAGAATACAACTGATCCTCAGAAATCAGGGTGAATAATTCCTTTTGCACAAGAAAAAAATAAAGTGTAAGGAAATGACCAGAAGGAAAGAACAAAAAAACGTGCTGAAAATTAATTGTATTGGCAGATGCAGAATTTGCCCAATCAGGAAGGTAAATGGCTGGGGCACTGCTGAGGCTGAGCTTGAATGTGAATATTTTTCTAGCCTTGCACACTGCCACTCTGGATTTAAGGAGGCATCAGCTGGGGAAGAACTTGCAGTAGTGATTGCCATGTCCAAAAGCAAAGCCAAAACAGACCTCTTACGAAAGCTAAATCTTGATCCCCATCCCCCCTTTAGCGCCATTCTCAGATCACTAACTGGTGGTTGCAGCTACTCCAGGCTCAAAGGGGAAAATGCTGAACCAGGGCAACTCTTCCTCCTCCAGGACATTTATTAAGCTAACACCTTTATTATTCAAAATATTTGAACAAGTGGTAGCGGGGTTACCTCCCTCTTTCAGAGGTCTGCTGACGCCAGCCCTAACACAGCAGAACAAAGCAGAGACTTTTGCTCAGCACACCATTTCTCCTCTCTCTGGTTCCCCCTGCACGAACTGACCCCTGAGGAAGGGCAGGCGAAGGCCTGAGCTTTAGGACAGATTATTTTGTTCACCCTTGGAACTGAAAGCAAACACTCTCAATTCTCCTTTGATGCCAGCTGACCTGAATCAAAGCTCGCAGACCCCTGGCTGATAATGTTTACCAGATGCAGCAGTGAAGAAGGGTTTCTAATCTAATGTCTCGCTTGCTAGGCATCCATACTGAAAATTAAGTACATGGGTAGGAGTTTGGCATCTGACTGCTGTGAGAGAGATCTTGCAGCAGCAGAGAAAAGGCAAACAGAAAATGAAGTGATGATCTTTCTTCATAGCCCAGTACATTCAGGTACTTGACTAATAGCTTGTGATAATCCAGGTGAGTGCAAAAGGCCCCATTACAGGTTCTGCAGTGCAGGGGTTTGTTGGCAGCTGGATCTGTACTAATATTTGGGAGAGCAGGGAGAGTCCTGTGTAGCAAACATATATTGGCAGAAAGGCAGAACCAAGCAAAGGGAAGGAGCAAAAAAAGCAGCATTAATGTTTTTGGTGGCAGAAACAGAAGAAAATGGAAAGTATCATCTGAGGGACTCTCAGTGGCAGATATGGACACTGGCAGGGCCTGAGGGTGCTGGGCATACAGATACCTCTGTCACCTGCTGCAAAGAGAGAGAAATAGTGACAGGTACCTGATCACCTGTGTCAAATAAAACAGTAATGCGATGCAGGTATTACTTCATAACCTGCAATCACTGTCTTGGAGAGTCAGTCCTACCAACAGCTCAGGAATGACAAAGCAAAGGTGCTTCGGTACAGAAGGAGGAATGAAGTTGTCTTAGGAGAAAGGCAAAGAAAGTCTCACAAATGCACGACTTCCAGAGGCACAGTCTATTACGTGAGCACTTCAGCTGAGCCTATTGAGAAGGGGAGAAGGAGAAGGAAAGGGGGAAAATGTATGTATTCATATTTCTGAGGCCCAGCTGCCCAAAGCAAACTCAAACAAAAGACACTGTTGTCCCTTTGCTGGAAATAACAGCAAGATCTGGCTTTGGGGCAGCAGGAGAGAACTAAGCATCACATGACAGGACATGTCCACGCTTGTGATGGCCTTTGTTCTGTATATATAGCTTTGTATATATTGTACAGAAAAATACTAAACAAAAGAAGAATATCCAGGCCCCACAACTCACTGGGGCTGTGTCTGTACTCCCAGGATATAGCTCTCTAGCCATAAAGTCACATCAATTCCCTGGGGCTCCTGGGAATGTGCTGGCCATCCTGGGGAATGGATCCTCCTTTCAGAAACTGCCTTAAAAAGCAGCAGCTGGCCGGGGGGGAAGGAAAGCAGTCAAAGGATGTAACCTTGTGCATGAAACAAAGGCTGGTGAGCACGGCCTGCATGGGGAGGGAGTTGTCTGGGGTTCAGGGTAGTGGCAGGAGATGTGGCTTGTCTGCAAGTCCTGCATTCAGGGAGGGAGAACATAAAACAGGGCTAGATCTGAGTCCACAGGAATATTCCCCCCTCCCTCCTCCTCTATTTTTTATGTGGGTGTGCCAATTGCCATTCCTGAGAGACCATGTTAAGGTAGTTTGACCTGGGCTAAGACCTCTCATTTATCTTTGCTCTTTAAAGAATTGGGGCATAACCACATCATGTGGACAGTGAGCTTCACACCGTGCTCCTTCACATCAGGCTTTGCTCTCTGAAAAATCACCAGCTTGCTCTCAGCTCCATGAGCCTGTGACAGCCAGAAGGCCAAAGAGCACAGTATGGGATGTGTACATCCCCTCCAGAGGTTGAACCAGCTGCTGCACAGTAGCTGGTCTCTCCACCACCTGTCAGACCCACATCAGGTACAGCTGCTGGTGTGCTCCCTCACCCCCTACCCTGTATCACTGAAACACAGGAGCCACAGCCCCTTCTGCAGTACTGGTCCCAGCTAAATCCTTCTCGCAAAGGTGTTTTACCCTCTCTTGTTTTGCAGTCCCTTTGCCTGAGCAGGACCCTGACACTTCATGATTCAAGCAATAAATGACACATAATTAAAAAACACACATGACCTGACTGTCATATGCTGTTAACCAGTTCTTTGCAAGAAGCGAGTGGCAGAACCCAGCTATCCTCAGCAGGTCTCATCCCTTTTCTCCCAGATGCCTGCCTTCTTCACTCCTCACCTCATTGTGGAGCTGCTAAAACATCAGTGGGACATCTGAGCCAAACTCCCACACAAGTCCAAATTTTTGTTCCTTAGGTCCTTACATGCATCCTGCTGCAGCCCTCCACATCCAAGACGAAAGCCAAAAGATGGAGAAAAAGGGACCCTCTGCACGGTCTGATCCCCCATGGGCAGGTGACAGAGAAATCAAGGCTCTTTCTTGTCTAATCCTGAATCCTGGGTTGCAGCCTTCCTGACCTGCATGTGTTTTACTGTATTCTCATTCAGTATGTATGTGCTCATGTACTCATAATGGGAATGTCAGTTTCAAGGTCACTATTAGCCTGAATGTGCTGCCCCACCCTCTCCCAGTCCGTCCAGTATGTTTTGGTCTTGGGCTGGAGTCTGAAGTGAGGCAATAGGTCTTTCAGACAGGAAACCTGGGCTCAGGACTGGCAGAAGTTGTAGGTTTGGGAAGCAAAGGTGTGGGGGTTGCACTCTCCTGGCCCTCCCTCCATCTCCCAGCAGTGCCAGCAGCACAGTGCCCGCAGCCTTTCCTTCCCTCTTTCCTCCCAAAGCACCTCAGGGATGCCACCCTGGCACAGAGCTGCCTCCCAACAACAGGGTGCTTAAGATGACATGCATTTAACTATTATTTAGCATGTGGTTTGCATGCTGTCTAGTCTTTGCTTGAAAGACAGTGTATAGGGAGAGAACCGACAAGTCATGGTTTTTTTATAGTCCTGGAAGAGCTATAAACCCAACCAGCTCAAAAGTAACACAAGCTTCAGATGAAAGGAAGAGCCATGTGTTGTTGCCACAGGTGAGCAGCCAGGCATGTGCTTTAACAAGGAGTGTTTAAAGGCCCCCAGCGAGCACACCCTTGCTCAAGTCCCTATCAAAAGGAAATTCATTCTCAGGGTGATTTATTTTTTTTCCCTGAGAAGTTTTCCAGCCATATGGTGCCAGTCTCAAGGATTCATGTCTGAATCATTTATTTTTTATAGGTAAATATCTTCCTTCTGTCTCTCCCTTATTCAGGCTTCATTAGTAGGACCAGAATTATTTTTTTTTTTTTTTATAGAGAATGAACGTCCTTGTCTTGCTCTCTTGGATTTTTGGAAGTTTTGCCTTGAGAAGTCTTGCCAGAAGGGAAGGAGGCCATGATTGTCCCATCCTATGAGGTGGCTTAGGGAAACTCCACTCTTCGCCACCTCGTAGGCAGCACAGAGATGCTGGCAAACATCCCTGCTGAAGTAAAGTCCCTCAGAAATTGCATTTATGTGATAACATACTTTTATTACAATATACATATCCAGCTCCTCTTACAAAGACCACAGCTGTTTCCTTTCTGCTGGCTGTGTTGCAGCACCTTTGGAAAATACACTTCATCATCACTTCAGCAGTCCTGTTCTCCAGGTTGTCTGCCATCATCTCTTGCAAGCTGGGAATGAAACCGCACTTTCTCTTTTTATCTCATGGAAGCCAATACACAGATGTGTGTGTGCCTGGATGGGTGTGGTTTTAAATATGTCTCCTGCTTAGTTGCTGTATGCTCACCAGCTGAGTGAGAACACCAGCACTGCAGCTGCCCTCCCCTGCTTCCTCTAACTGGACTCCACCATTTTAGGGCTAAAATATCCTCCCAACAGCAGACTGAAAGCAATGGTGGGAGGATGCTTTCATGTTCAACCTGATATACTCAGTCTGGGCTATAAAAGTGCCTGAATTACATACTGCAGTTGGGTTGTTACCTGCAGCGATTAGATGTGCTCTAGCATGTATAAGCAAGTGGATCTATCCAACTCTGGGAAAGATTTTAAATAGGCAGATAAGGCAGTCCTCTCAGTTTCTCTCCACATGAGGATTTTCTGCTTTACTGGTTTATTTTTGGACATGCAGGCTGCAGATAAAGGAATTCTGTTAATAAAGGCATGCAGTCTCGTTTGTGAAAGTAGCTTTTCTTTTCAGAAGTACAGGAGAACATTGTGCTGTTATACACAAATCTGTACATGTTTTGCTGACTTAGAAGTTGGTACAGCATTTCAAAGACTAACTCACTAAGCCTGATTGCTGTCCTTTTTCTTTTGGTGTTTGAAAAGCTTTTCTTTCCAAAGTTTTCTTTTCTTTCAAGGCACTTCAGTGAGAAGTCTTCTCTTGCCTACCTTCACAATTGCACGTAACATCCTTCATTCTGCCTGATTTATCTTCTGCATTCTCTTGACTAGAGGCAGATCATAAATTTGCCCTAATTTGTGATCTGGTGTTTTTATTTCTCTTTTATTTCAATTCTACATTTTCTGACACATTTATTTCACCCTAATGAAAATAATGTATCTACTGGGGTATGCTTGTCCCTCTGAAAGTAAATTATGCTGGCCTACCACTACAATAAGGACAATAAATGTATGAACCAGAAGCAGAATCAACTGATTCCTTGCTGCCATTTTATCAAGCATCTGGGCCTTTTTTTGTCCCTTGAACTACTACTACTTACATGTTCAAGTGAAAAAAACTGTGTTTAAAAATAAAGCAAAGGGTCAAACTCTGACCTTGTCTTCTGTGGGAACTGCACTGATGTGGTTCTTAAGACCATGTTCTGGCCAGAATTCCACAGTAGAAAGAAGAGCCTTTTTTATTTTCTTCTGGCATTTTTGGGGGGCAGCAATAGCTACAGACTAAAAGACCCACTTATGTCTTGTTTGAAGGCTTCAAAACAAGCCACAGTCTTCAGTGACAGTTCTGGGACTTTATTTTTGTACTTCTAGCTTTTGTCACAAAAGATTTTTGCAGGAAAAGAGGATTATTATTATTAATTTTAAGGAGGTTATCTGCTCCTGCTTCATCTCTCTCTCTCTCCTGGAATCATCATTTTCTGTTTGTTACATCACAGTTGTTTCTGTGGAAGTGTTTGTCATCTCAAAATAGAAGAACATGACATCATGCAGGAAAATAACAGCATAGCTGAGGAACTTTTAAGGGTGTCCGCATTATTTTTTATTTTCTTAAACCTGATTTGATCCGTTTGCCTGAAAAAATAATTTTGCGGACAATAGGCGTTCTACCTACCAGTCCCTTCCTAATATGTATGGCTTCCCAGAGCTTTCATGTTTCAATATGAGATGATCACCAGTGGCTCAATATTTAAACTTCCAAATCAGGGTTAATCAATCACAAAAATGCAACTAGATCCTCAGCCACTGATGCCCTGGCAAAATGGTCCACTGATTGTGACTCCTGCCGACCTGGGATAAAGATTAGTTAGTGCCATGCTCCTGATGGTCCTTTGCATAATGTTTAGTTTATCTGTGGGGAATAGGGAAGATTTGGACAAGATAAAATATCCTCCCACCCCTCCTTGGTGTTTCTCTTCTTTCTGCAGGTCAGAGACTGGCTACAGTAGGAGGGGAGAAGATGGTCAAGTCAAAGCTTCTCTGTGTAGCACTGAGCAACTTCATGGGTGACAGGTCGTCTCTCTGGTCCTTAGACTCAGAACTGAGATGATTATCAGGTATGAAACAAGAATCAAGTTAAGATTCAATGAGTTGCCTCCCAAGGCAATACAGGGTGCAATGCACCCTTGAAGATCATCTGGGCTTTTTCTGCAGATGTGTTTTTCACTCTGGCATTATCCTAGGACATTATGACCCTTATTGCTACCTTTCTGTGGTCCTTTGATGTGGCTGTTGCATACTTTATTTCTGCACCAGAGATCTTGAGTTTCTCATGGATTAATGAAGTATTTTGTGGCAAAGCAAAGATGGGGTGTGGATCCTTCCATTATATGGTTGCCTATGACTGCCAAAGACTGGATTTAATGACTCAACAGGCTTCTTCCAGTTACACTGCTGATACCAGTAATTCATGCTGAGGTTGTAGGAGAGTCTGGACTATAGCCCTGACCATGCTTTAGTTGCATTCAGGTCTGGGTGTGGAGTAGGAGTATTGTAATGAGCTCTGAAAGTCACAAGTTATCAAGGGGAAGGAGCTGAGGGGAGCAGTCTACAGACCACTGATTTGAAGCCTTTTGATTTCATATCCCATACTCTTCTTCTGAATTTGCTTTATTAGAGAAAGGCTTTCTCATTCTCCATGAAGCAATGGAGTCTCCTTGCATATCACAGTCTTAAACTTCCCTGAGGCCTCTTGATGCTTTAATCATGAAACAGTAATTCAAGAACCAACAGGAAAGACTTTTGGCAGGCACCACAATCCTGCAAACACAGTCCCTCCCTTATT
This sequence comes from Myiotriccus ornatus, assembly GCA_036023395.1. Taxonomy (NCBI): domain Eukaryota; kingdom Metazoa; phylum Chordata; class Aves; order Passeriformes; family Tyrannidae; genus Myiotriccus; species Myiotriccus ornatus. The sequence goes on from JAYRBT010000001.1 coordinate 89,402,577, forward strand.
CTGTCCCTGAGTCTGTGTATGATTTTGCTGCAGAAACTGGCTTAATTTGCTGTGGAACAACTCCTTCATGCCTATTTTTCTAGTGGGATTTTGGAGACCTCTTCACAGTTCTTCTTATCTCCACCTCCATGCTCCTGCTCCTCTGTTTGTCATGTCTATTTTTTCATCTTTCATCAGGTGGGATCATGCAGTCTCTCAGATAGTGAACATGTAGAGGCATCCTCACCCCACAGAACTTTAACGAATACATATTACCTGCATTACTACTCTGGCCAGGAGGCATTACCCTGGCACTGGAGTTGGAGAACAAACAATCAGGTCACACAGAGGGGCTGAGAGAGAGTTACCCAAGATGCTCTTCAATGCTTCATCATGGATTCACATGGCCAAATGGCTCTGAAAGCAGCAACCAGGCTGGGTGAAGGGACTTGAACACAATTCCTGTGAGGAGAGGCTGAGGGAGCTGGGGTTGTTTAGCCTGGAGAAGAGGAGGCTCAGGGGAGACCTCATCACACTCTACAACTACCTGAAAGGAGGTTGTAGCCAGGTGGGGGTTGGTCTCTTCTCCCAGGCAATTATCAGTAAGACAAGAAGGCATGGTCTCAAGCTCTGCCAGGGGAGGTTTAGGTTAGATGCTAGGAAGAAATTCTTTACAGAGAGGGTAATCAGGCATTGGAATGGGCTGCCCCGGGAGGTATTTAAGAAGAGACTGGATGTGGCACTGAGTGCCATGGTCTAGTGACTGTGGTGGTAGTGGACCAAGGATTGGACTTGATGATCTCAGAGGTCTTTTCCAACCTGGCTGATTCTATGATTCTATTAACTATGACAGACCAGATGTACCTCTTGCACTGAAACCCTCAGTGCCTCTGATCATCCCAGTGGCTTTTCTGAAAGGGAAAGCACAGGGAACCATGGTGCAGGCTTCTCAAGGTGGCCCCATGGGAAGTCTAGGGGAGATGGGAAGATCCATGCTGGTCCCATGGTAATGAGTCCTTCTTGGCTTCTGGAATGACTTATAAGCAAGGAAGCCATCACTTTCTGCAAAACAAAAAATACGATAGAAAATATTAGGCAAAATGTTGCCGCAGCAATTTTAGAGGCCTGCCTCAAAGATACCTTGATAGAAAAAGCAGCAACTAAATGTACACAGTATAAAGCAAAAGAGAATATTTAGAAAACATCAGTTGTTCTGAAGAGATAAAGAGAAGCTGATGGATGTGTTTTAAAAATGGGAGCTTTATCCTCATCTTTTTTATTTAATAGAAAAGCTGATTGCATTCTCTTTCATATGAAAAATCATAGAATCATAAAATGGTTTGGGATGGAAGGGACTTTAAAAATAATCTAGTTCCAATCCTTCTGCCATGGGCAGGGACGTCCTCCACTAGACCAGGTTGCTCAGAGCCCCATTCAACCTGGCCTTGAATACTTCCAGGAATAGGGCATTCATAGTTTGTCTGGTCAAACTGTTCCTGTATCTCACCACCCTCAAAGTAAAGAGTTTCTTCCTAATATCTAATCTAAACCTTCCCTCTTTCAGTTTAAAACCATTATCCCTTTTCCAGTCAGTGGGAACTTTGCCAGATCGCCATGACTTCTCAAATATGATGGGTAGTGGCTTAGCTGCTTCCCTGACCAGTTCTCTCAGGAGCCATGGATGTATCTTGTCAAGTCCCATGACCTTGTGCACCTTCAGGTTCCTCAGATGTTCTCGAACCTGGTCTTCTCCTACAATGAGCAATTCTTCATCCTCCAAGTCTCTGTCTTTGCCTTCTTCAACTTGAGCAGTGTGGCTGGAACACTTGCTGATGAAGACTCAGACAAAAAGGTCATGTAGTACCTCAGTCTTCTCTCCATGACCCAGATAACCAGGTCTCCCATGTCCTTCCTGAGAGGGCCCACATTTCCTCTAGTTTTCTTTTTTTCACTGACTTGCCTACAGAAGCTTTGTTTGTTTCTCTTGATGTCCCTGACCAAGTTTAATTCTGTCAGGGCTCTGACTTTCCTAAATTGATCCCTGTCTGCTTGAAGAATTTTCTGTATTCCTCACAGAATTGCTTCCACCCACTGTAGGCTTCCTTTTTGTGTTTGAATTTGTCCAGGAGCTCCATGTTCATCCACACAGGTGTTCTGTCATTTCTGCCTGACTTCCTTTTTGCTGGGATGCATCAATCCTGAGCTTGAAGGAGGTAATCTTTGAATATCAAACAGCCTTCTTGGGCTCCTCTTCCGTCCAATGCTTTATCCCATGGTACTTGATTAAGCAGATCCCTGAAGTGCCAAGATCTTCAGTCCTGAAGCCCAGCATAGTGTCCCTCCTCATCTCCTTGAGGATCCTGAGCATTTCATGGTCACTGTAGCCCAGGCTGCCCATGGGCTTCACAATTCCCACCAGCGCCTCACAAGGTCTGGCATAACCCCTCTCCTCATTGGCTCCTCTGTCATTTGGAGGAGGAAGTTATCATCAGTGCTTTCCAGGAACCTTCTGGATTGTTCACACCCTGCTGTGTTGTCCCTCCTGCAGATGTCAGGGTGGTTGAGGTCCCCTGTGAGGACCAGGGCTTGTGAATATGAGGCCATTCCTATCTGTCTATAGAGAGACTCATCCACTTGGTCTTCCAGGACGGGTAACCTGTAGCAGACCCCCACTATAACGTTACCTGTCCCAGCCCTCCCTTTCATCCTGACCCGTAAACTCCTGGTCAGCTCCTCATCCGTCCCCAGGCAGAGCTCCGTGCATTCCAACTGGTCACTGACATGGAGGGCAACACCACCTCTTTGTCTCCCCTGTCTGTCCTTCCAAAGAGCCCATATGCTTCCATTCCACACTCCAGTCATAGGAGCCATCCCACCGTGTCTCCGTGATGCCAGTAAGATCACAGCTCTGAAGGTAGGTGCACGTCTCTTAACTCCTCTCATTTATTCCCCATGCTGTGTGTTGGCAGAGAAGCATTTAAGTTGGGCCCCCTGATGAAGCTGACAGTGGCTGTGGTGGCGGGAATATTGTTGTGCTGCCCTTCGGGTGCTCTCCTGATCCTCCTCCGAGCTTTGGTCATCTCTTGCTGGCACTGGCATCAAACTGGAAGGGATGCATTGAGGTTCCCCTCCCCTAAAAACTTTAGTTTAGCAAACTTTTAAAACCTTATTAAACTTCAAGTTTAATGAACCCTTTATTTTAAATAAAACAAGCAAGCGAAAAGGAGGCAGTTGTAAATTTTTAGCTGCCTATTTAAAAACAAGGGAGCCAAAACCAGTTATTCCAAAGGCATTTGCTTCATCCTGCTCACTAACTTGTAACTCTGGTGGAATAATTAATTAATCTGAGACATTCTGAAATGTGCAAGTGCATTTCTCAGCATCTCCTGTAATCAATCACTCTACAGGGAGACAATTAATTTATCAAAATTAGAAATTCTTGATAGGGCTGTTTCACAGTTCCTCTACCTTTACAGAGGAAAACAAAAGAATGAATTAATTAAAAGGGAGAATTTCTCAAAGCAATGACTTCCCAGCCAAATAAAATTGAACCTATTGTGATAATGAATTTACTTTGGGCTTGGTGAGGACGTTGCTGAGCTCTGAAGGCAAGCAGCTTCCATAGACAGCAGTGCCCAGAAACTGTATGAGCTCTCAGTCTGCGCCAGGTCTCAGAACTTTCTCCTAACCCGTTCAGCAACACTTTGAAACATCAACCTAATTTTAGACTCATTGGCTCACTCATTAACTGCTGAGGTGCTGTTTCATCAAACACGTGGCCGCAGTACAGGACATATGGGCAGATGCTCCCTCTGCAGGCTGGTGTTGCCCTCAGGATGTGCTGGAAGTCATGGTCCCTGCAGCAGCCCTTGACTGAGACATGATTTTTCTCCATGGCCCTGGCAGAGGGGAAGCTATCAGGCCCAAGACTACTGAGAATGGCTGCAGGGCTCTGCCATTTCACAAGCTCCAGCGGTTATTAGGTGCCCCCTCACTTACAAAATCTGATGTCCTCAGTGATGCTTATCCAGAGCTCAATATGATGGAACCTCAAGTTTGGGGCTTTTTAGTGCTCCTACAATGCAAATATTAGATAATATTTTATGCAAGTAAGAATAGGAAAATAAACTAAACAAAAGCTTGGCTCAAATTCTGTTGAAATCAGTGAGGCCTTTCTTTTGAGCCCATTAGGGTTTTGATTTGACTCTCGAGAAAAATTATTTTTTTCCATGAAAGAAACACTAGAAGTATGTTTGCTGTTCCTGCATTGAAGTATGGGATTCTTCCACTTTTTCTCTGCATAATGAAGAATTATAGACTTAGTCCTAATCAGTTAGCAGCAAGGAGTGAAGAACAGATCCTACACACTAGGTTTTATCAGAGAGATAATGAAACCCAAATGACATTTCAGGAAGACCTTTGAAAGCCTTTTTCCTTAGATAAGTTATCATCTGCTCTGTAAGCAAAATTGTTATGACTATGGGGTTTTTCCCCTTTGATTTTCATTAGCATAACCATTTGCATAAAAAGCAAGATTTTTGTTTCTGAAAATTTCTGCTTATTCCCCTCCAGCCCCCCAAAGTTTCCATTCTCTGTTGGCAACTTGATAAATCACTTCCACTAAACTCAATTATGGTATCACCAACGTGGCTTTATCACTTCGGGTGATAAGGAATATGCAGCAAGCACAGCCACAAAACTGCAGGAATACAGATTATGTTTGCATGTCATTTGCTCCATTAACAGCTTGTATGGAGTGTTTCAAAAAAAAAAAAAAAGAAACAAAAAGAAGACATGATAGAAAGAGATTATATTCTTTACATATCTCAGATGCTTACAGCTGAGGTAATACATAAATTATTAGCCCTAGCTACAGCCTTCTGAGACCAGTGGAAGGACTTTCATAAGCTTCAGTGAGTTTCAGATAGAACAATGCTTTTGGAGTGAAGCAGAGCACCCTTATGTAATGAATGCTGACAAAAATTGGAAAGAGAAAAAAAAAAAAAAGCAAGTGAGAGGAGAAAAAAGGCTGCAGGCATTTTTGCTGACTTGGATATGAAGGTTCACAGCAGACTCCATTGAAGCTGAAACAGATCCATATCTAAATGGAAATAAGGAAACCACTACATCTGAATGAGATTTTGCTGATCCAGTCTAATTAACCTGGTATATGTTCAGATATTTTAGTAATTAAACTTTAACTTCAGAAGTTAAATTGCTTCTAAATAAGCTCCTGGGACTTACTTTTGGCAGGGAGATCAATAGTATTCTTGTCTTCTACACTATAAGAGCCTGGAGCACCATTATGACAACCAGCATTATAGTCCAAGCCACCACCAGAAACAGATTTGAAGAGTTGGAGACCCATATTTAACTAGAAGACCTATGGAAAAAGAAAAACATTAAAGAATTTTAACCAGCAAAATTTCTTCTAATATTTAAATCATTAAGTGCTACAATGAACTTCTGCTGTAAAATAAAATGAACTGTGGGAAAGTCAGTGGATGAAACTACAGTGATAAGGATAGGTTACAGAGAAAATCATGGCTGGGCTTCGCGAACAAAGATTTGAGAAGGGCTCTACCCACGCTTGCTACAAGTGTGCTGATGGCTAAAAAAGCCAATGCGAGATAGACAAGTCCGGTTGCAGAAGGCACAGCAGAAAGACTCCCCAGGTGATATCGACAAGACGCCATTCTTTCTGCATTGTCTTTTCTCCTCGAGAGTGATCCTGCGCGTGTTCTCAAAAGCAGCAGCAGCGTTATAGATGG
>JAYRBT010000001.1:89408426-89454238 GCA_036023395.1 Myiotriccus ornatus
GGCTGAGCAAGGTGGGCTTGGTGAGCAGTTCTCTTCTTTCTCAACAATTCCTGGATCTCATGATTGTTTTCATCAAAACAGAGAAAATATTTCTGGTTAATAATCACCATCCAAAACATGTTTAGATATTTCTTAAGTAGAGGTACATTGCAGCTTGGAAAATACAAGGAGTACCTGTAAGACGGGAGAATCTGTCTCAGGAAGGACATGAGAGTGATTATGAATAACCTCCTCGGCATGACTTCCCAGGGCAATGCTGCACAAAAAGAGGAGCATCAAACAGAAGTTACATTGCCCTGTGTCAATGCAGCATCCACAAGACCACTTCTGGAGTGAGATTGCCAGTTATGGGGTCCATGGTGCACAAAGAATGAAGAAATACTGCAGAGAGTCCAGAGGAGAATGGTCAGGGTGACCCTCAGCCAGGAGACCAACCCTTCCCAGATGTGACTTCAGGTCTGGCAGAGGCTGGCATTCTCACTGAGGAAGAATCTGAGCAATGACTTAGGTTCTTACACACAGGAAAATCTATCTGAAAAGTGAATGGTGGGGTTGTATAAAGTTGCAGACAAGGGGATAACAAGATCGGGTGAATACAAATTTAAGTCAGATGAATTCAACCTTGATGCAAGAAGTAAACTGCTGAAGTTGATGGGATGTTGGAGTGCCTGAACAGGGGAGGAGGTGGGCTCCATTCACTGTGCTAGGTGCCTCTGTTGCTTTGTGACAACACATGCCCTGTGCAAAATGCTGCTTTCTTAAAATCAGCAGCATACAGAGTATCTTAAGATCAAAATGCATACAGAGTCACAGAGGGGTGGGTGGGCAGGAGGGACCAAAGTATGGGAGACCAGGTGCAGAGGGTAAATTGAGGCAGATGAGACCTGGCACAGATATATCCGTGTTATTTGCACTGCTGTGGATGACTGATTGAAAACACAATGATTCCCCTCTTCGGTGCCTCCTTGCTCCACAGAGAGGCTGGGGAGTGCTGTGGGTCTGGGCAGTGCCAGCATGTGCTGATAAGGACATTATTGCAACGAACTTCCCTGCATCCAGGCTTCATGCAGTTGCCTGAGGGGTGTTGAGGGGATATTTTTATTCTGCCAATGTATGACTATTAGATATGTATTTCAGAGAAAGGCTGAGAGAAGAAATTTAACTCCAACTGGTCACAGTAAATCCAAACAGAAAGAGTCGTAGCACAGCAGGGCAATCATTTGGTGCTGGGAGATGATATAGAGATCTTTTTTGCATTTTATTTAGACCATTAACAGATACAGAAATAGGCCAGAATAATCCTTTGGGTAACATCTGCTGGTGTCCACCACGCTGAGCACAGGCCACCATGGTGCCCACAGGCCCTGGGGCTTGCTGACTCCTGCTGCCCACCCCTGCCTGCCACCACCACAGCCTCCTCAGCCGATGGGGTCCAGGCTTTGCTTCTGTCTCCAACCAGGAGAGAGCCAATGGGATGCAGTGCCGTGGAGGGAGTCCCCGTGGGCTTCCTGGCCTCTGGCTACCTGAATGCCGAGCAGAAATGTTGTTCATTGAGAACTGGATTCCTCCGGCTTCCTGTTGAGTGTGGCTGAAGCCCTTTAATTAGTGGGAGCTAGTCTGGGAGCTAATTACACTTGTTAGAGAAGGAGGCTGTCAAGTAGCATGGGAAGAATTATTTTTGATTCAGCAGAAAGCATTTTAACCTGAGGAGTTCTGTAGGCAGTAGGCACAGATAGGAAGCAGGCATTTCTGAGAGCAGGATGCATTGTCTTTTCAGCAATATTCCCCCTTCACTGGGGATGTGTCCTATTTGGACAGTGTCTGAAAGATAGGAGATGAAAGGCTGCTGAGGCTGAGGTTTCATACCAGCCAGCACCACTCCACCTTCCTGCTGCATCAGAGGAGTGACAGCAGCCAGCGGGGTGGGATCTGCCAGGGCATGTTTAGGCTGGTGTTGGACCTGAAGAAGGTTTAGGATGTGCAAAACCTCTGGACATATTTGCTTATCAAAGGATTTAGGCTGAACTTTCTAGAAGAACCTGGCACAGACTGAGCCCAGCTCAGTCCCACCAGCATCCAGGAGGAACTGGGCTCCTTAGTTCCTGGACTCTTTGAAAATCCCAAGCTTCCTCTCCCCTCCTGCCCCTGGGGGGCTGGGATTATCTCAGAGTGCTTACTTGTGACTTATTTCATAATGTAATAAAATAATCATGATATGGCAGATCTTAAACTCGCAGAACTCCAACAACTAGAGTAACATGGAGTTTGAAGGGCTGGCGATCATAAGTGGTTAAATAACAAGTGTTTACAGCGTCTCATGATAGTTGCTGGCACTAAGACAAGGGCAGTAAAAAGTGGATTAGATGAAGATAAATGTGAGACACAGGCAGAAACAAGTACTCCGGCAGATGTGTGTGGAAATTAATGGGGTGGTGATAATGACAAATTCTGATTCGTCACACAGTAAATGTGTCTCTTGATAATTGGTTTCCAGTAGGATACCAACCGGGCGTGCAGGAGACAGAAACTTAGATGGGGTGACATCTCCACATTGCCAGTGCATGGGATAGACACAGAATAGCTCAAGAAAGATAGCTGTAAAAGTTGAGTTTCTTTTGTCCCCTGTCGTCTTCAAGATTTTATTTTCTGGATTGGTGACTCAGTCTCTTGATAAATAAATCCTCAGGGCCACCATGGAAAGATCTCAAGCTGAGATCTTGGTCACGTTCCAGCTACTGCTGCAGATATTCTGTCTGATGTGGGGTGGGCAGTCACCACTGACCCCACATGTCTGCTCATCTACCAAACTGGGATGTGAAAGCTCCCACACAACACAATGCTTTGCCAGATGTGTTGTTGAACTTCATGTGTTTATGTTTGTGAAGGGAAAATAGGATGAAAGGCATTGCAGAAATGCAAGATATGATTTGTTATGATTTAAAAGCCATTCTGGTTTAGCAGTGCTGCTTTCAGATATTTGCACCCTGAAGGCATTTCCAGATAAGGACTCAAGCCCAGCTTTTCTTTTCCGGTCCCATTTTTTAAAGAAGCAGAGTAGCTTCCAAACGCTTTGAAAATGAGACTTTGAACTCACCTGCTGCGGCCTGTGTGACTGCAGGGACCAGGCTGTGGCTCCACGGGCATGGAGGCATGGAAAGTAGTCCCTGTGATTGCCTCTCTTCCCCATATGAACAGATACAGTTCCTCCCCCAGCTTCATCCTGCACACCCATCCTTGCAGGCATGTGCAGTGAAGATAGCACAGACCCACCCAGGGCTTCAGCTGCATCCATTCCCTGTTGCCCAGGGAGAACCAGGACAGATGGAATGAGTGGCAGGGGAAATCAAGAGGAGGGAGATGTTTTGTGGTTCCTGTGCTGGAAGCATAGGCTATGTATCTGGAGTGCAATGTGAGGGTGTAGGTCTACCATGCAAAATTTCTTGTCAAGGAAGTCACTCAGGAGAGGCCTATTTCACCATCCTTTGCATCACAGTTCGCTGCTGCCTGAACTGTGCAGTTAAAACTGGGCAGCAGCTCTGTCCACCAAGGCCTTGGGAGCTCCAGCTTAATAGCAGATGGAGAGTTTTCTTTGCTTGCTTTGTTTTGAGGAAGTATTGTGGGTTTTTTTCAGTTGGGGTCAGTTTGGTGAAGCTGTTCACAGATCTGTGCTGTGAACACATTTCCCAGCACAGTGGAGGTTGGGAAAATGAAATTCAGCTTGCAAAAGACTGGAACAGCTAAGCCAGGCCTGCACCAATGTCTATTTTGCCAATTGCATGGAGCTCAGGCTGCAGCAGGGGAGGGAGGGGAGGAGGAGAGAAAACCTTAAGATTGGTGTCTCTATAGGGGTAACTGTAAAAAGGACCCACCTCATCACTGGTACTTGGTATTTCTTCCCAGGTTGGGTGAATGTGAGAATAAATCATGTGGGATGTCTCTGAGCACCTACTAAAATCTAGTCATTTCTAGAAGTGAGGGGTATTAAAGAAAATAGAATTTATAGATTTCTTTCTTACATCCTAAAATAAATATGACATTTCCCATTGTCAGTGAAGGTAGAAAGTACCTCCCTGCTTGAAGTCTCCCTGCTGAGATTGCTCTGGCCGCATGTGATGGTGCTGCTCAGATACTCTGGCCCCTGGCCCCTTTCCTGACCTCCCCATGTTCAGCCACATCAGTCCTGGGCCACTTTGCCTCAGGCTCAGGCAGTGAGGGGGCAGCAGCAGAGTGCAGTGCTCAAGAAGTTCCCAAAAGCAGTCCCTGAAATGTCCCTGAAAGCAGTGAGCAAGGGATCTGCTGGCTCCAGGCTACTGACGATGTACCCCAGTTGAATGCATCTAATTTCCCAGTCACTGCCTCTTACACACATGACCTGTTAAAAGGATTAAATTAGAAGAATTCCCAGAGCTAATCTAGTGATGATATGATGAGAGACAGGAGCTCAAGCATATCCCAAAGGTGACTGATCAGGTTTCCTAGGATGTATTATTTATAGGACCATCTGCTTTAGACAAATATTGAAGTCTGAAGGGGAGGACGATTTTGATATAATTCACTCATTTAACTGGGACATAGTGATGGTGGGGGAGAGAGATGCTGTGGTTTGCCCCCTCCACCCACCTCCCCTGCCCCCCCCCCAAAAAAAAAAAAGTAGTTATTTATTGGATAAAGCTGGCAGCAGGGTACCTGCGTGTCAGTGCTTTCAACAAAATGCTGCTCAGCTCTGAGAGCTCAGACATGTCCTCACAGAAGGGGCCATTCATAGCAAGGTCCATTAGCATAAGGGATAGAGGTACAAATACATTCCAGTCTGAGTTACTGGTGCTGTGAAATACAGGCATATAAACAGAGCCATGACTGGAATGTGAGGAGGCAGGGGGAGCAGCCAAAAGAGGCAGAGTCAGCAGGAGAATAGGAAGAATTTCCCCAAAATAGATGATTTAGTTACTATATAGCTCATTAACTGCAAAATCTGCTTACAACTATTATAGACAACATGAAGCAAAATTGCAAATTTAAAAAAAGAAACTGTCTTTCTTTCTGATTTAGGCTGGCATGCTATTTAAATAATATAGGTCAAACAATCTGAAATAAAATATCTTCATGAACAGGATTCCCTTCTGTCCATCTCCCACGGTGCTAAAAGCAGCCCTCTTCTGCTGACATTTCCCCACCACATGTGCATTATCAGATCTCTAAATATTGAAGGATCCTCAGGGTAATGTCTAAACCTTTCTTAGTGATCAGGAGTCAAAGTCCTCTCAAATCTTTGGTTGGGTAGGTTCTACTAAACCTTTACATAGAAATTTGCTGGAAGCTACCTGTCAGTTTGCTGCCCACTTTCCAGTAATTCAGACTAATGACTCGTCAACACCCCTTCTTTTTTTTTTTTCTTTTGCATCTGTCTAGAAGGAGCTTTCTGCTCCAGTTACTGGTTTAATAACACAAGGCTATATAACGAGGCAAAATTATTCTCACTCAGTCTTACATGATTTGTCTCATGACTGTTTTCTTAATCCTTACTTTTTAGTTTTTGAAAAAAATTATCTGAGCAACTAGTTCTAGCATGAAAAGATTTGTAGGTCTGAATTTGGGTATTGCTTAAGAGCTGTTTTCCTGGACACTGGGCTCATGAAGGGAAGTTTTGATTACAAAAAACAGTCACAGACTGTAAGAAAGGTGGCTGTGAACAACATTAGAAATGCTTTTATGCAGAGTTTTTGCTTAGGTGAAATTTCAGTTCCTGTATTATGAAAGGTTCCTCAGCATTGCTACCTATCAGTATGTTATCCAAACAGGCAGGAAATTAGAATTCTGTCTGATGGGTAATTTCTTGTATCATCCATGTGCCAAATGGTTGGTCTGGGAAATGCAGTCTGCGGAAGGAGCCTGGTTTAGGCCCAATGGCAGGATTGTTCTTGGCCATGAGCTTGACTGAAGTGCCCCTTCTCATGTAGCTGCCATCTCACTGCACCCCTGGCAGTGGTACGCCAAGGCACCATTGGGCTCTTCTGGCAGGGAGACAGTGTCTTGGGACGTGGCCATCAGGAAGAGGGAGCAGTGAATCTCCCTGTAATCAGTTATCCAAGAGGGCCTATAGCAGGGGGCTGGGTGCCCTCAGCATCCCCTGCTCTGTGGCATCTGGACACTGGGGGTCAGGGTGCTACGAGCTAGGGGTGTACAGTAGAGGAGAGATCGCATGAAGCCCTGTCTGTGGGGCCACACAGGCAGGTGTCTCTTGCGTAAGAGTCCATGAGGTACCACAGGGCAATTCCTTGGCACGTGCTTCAGTCTCTAAATACCCAGCACAGTGAGTGCAGACAGAAACCTGCATGGAGATGAGTGCTTGGAGACAAAGCAGGGAGGGACATGCACTATCTTCTCGCTGCAGAAGTTGGAGTTAGCAAGATGATAAAAAGCAACCAAGCCACTTTTTGTTCCTCCATTGCTGTAAAAGTGATTCCAGTGACAGATTTGTCTCTCCACCTCCCAGCCCAAAAGCCTTCCAGGGACAGGATTTTTCTCCCAAAACTGCTCTAGTTGGCGGCCCTTTACCTACTGCAGGGAAATGACTCACAGAAGAAAAGACCTTTGGGCCAAACAGAAGGCCAGAGATTTTAAAACCCTTGCAGTAAAAAATACTGGAGGGGTTTGTCATCCAGTGGCTTTTGAGCAAATGTCTCTGCACAGGCTTCTTCATTTTCCATCAAACAGGTGGAAATGTTATGAGATCTTCTTAAGGAATACCTACAGAAAGCAAACCTCCCTATGTGTTGGTACAGCCCTTATCACAAAATGCCTTGCTGCTGCCACTCTGCAAATAAAACAGGGATAGAAAACCCAGTGCCCTTGCTGCTGAGTTGGTATTTTGCTGGACTTTTCTTCTGTCGGATTATTCTTCTGCTGATTTAGTGAGTTGAACCATCTGGGTGAAGAGACATGCTGTTGGAACCAAGATGCTGTAAGCAGTGAGAGTAGCTCCTGGAAGAGATGAAGGGAGAAGAGGGGCTGTTCTTGGTGGTATCTGGGTCTCAGCTGACTTGGTTCTCATCCCTACATGCTGTTCTCCTGTCCTCTGTGCTGTGGCTCATTCAGCCAGTGAGAGGGTGGATCAGGAGATCAACTGAAATGATGGGAAAGTTGCTTCTCTCTTTTTCTGGGGGGTACTTCTGCCAAAGTTGCTTCCCTGATCCAGACCACTGCATGGTTCTATGAAGAGCTATGTAGGCAGACACAGAAATGTGGAGAAAAGCAGGACAGAGTTTGCTTAATTCACCTTTGCTGCTAAAAAAGCATTCACTACATTGGAGCCTCACAGGCCAGACCTGAACCTAAATTTTATTTTTCTAAGAAGGCATCTGTTCAAGTAAACACTGATGTTTTCTGTGGAGTCAGCAAAGAAAAGGCTTTTGGTGGCTTCCAGGTCCTGTTCCTTTAGGTTTAAATGTCTATGCCATGTGGAATGTGTTTTGCTGTATAAACAGCAAACCAGAGTAGAGGTACTTTTGAGGTCTGCGTGATCATGTTACTTCCAAGTGGTGGCAGTAAATACAGCCACGCATCTCTGTACTCCTGCATGAAGGTGGACATGTGGCTGGCTGCCTGTAGGTGTGGAGTGTCTAGGTCCTTATGGACTGCACAGGGGTCCTTCGACACTGTATGTCCAGATATATCCCGTGAATATTCACCCTGGCATGGCCAGACATCCTGAGGTATGATCTGAAGGGTACATCCCTTTCCACTGAATGTCTGGATATGTATCTTGTCTTAGCCATTAGCTAAAAAAACATAATGTACCTCCAAAATACAGCTGCAACTGCATCAAAAGTTTCTTAGTTTTTTTAAATTGATTATGATTTCCTTGGGCATTTGCAACGTTACTGGGGAATTTCAATGAAAAAAAAAAAAGCTTTTTAATATGCAGATGCCACACTCATCTGTTTCTGATTAGTTACAGATTCAGATAAATTAATTTGATATTATTGATGTCCATCTTGTTTATTCTTGCTGGAACACCCATAACAAGAGGTAAAAATCACTGCACTTTTGGTAAAACATAATTTTGCTGCTGCAGCCTTGTAAGGTTGAGCACAGTGGGTGTTCTACCAGGAGAACAGGTCTTGATGAAACACAGCCTTGTTCCCTGCAGTAAGGTGAGTCTGCTGGTCATGCCTTCTGCCTCTGGCCCTCCTGCTGACCCCAGGTGTGCCATCCCTCCTGGATAAAGGGTCTCAGCTCTGCTGCACGGGCACATACTGCCTCTGAGCACCTGCAAGGAATTAAGGAGCATTAAAATACTCCCTGGAGCCGGTCGCTCATCATACAGTCCACACAAAAGCCCAAATTCCTTTCACATGAGAACACGGGTACATCTGCTTGCAATCATCTTCCTCCAGGCAGACGGCCTGATCAAGCAGAAATTTGATTCTCCACACTTAGTCCAAGGAGTGCAGGGTAGACGCCTACAGCCAAGGGGTTGGGATTTGGGAGAGTCAGAATAAACGCGCCTTTCACGCCCGGCATCCCCAGCAGTCCAGTGGCTCCTGCGCTCACAGCCTTGGTCACTTCTTGCTCTGCTTGCAGGAGGCAAGACATACTGAAATAAAGAGAAACTTGTTCTGTGGCAGGAAAGGTAATTTCTTCTGGCCAGACATTTTGGAAGGAGACAGGAAGCATATTACATTAAAGGTAAACTGATAAAATATTTGTCTGCTGGAGGAAGGGGAGGAATGTCAAAAACATGTCAGTGTTCTTTAGAAAAAATTATTGTGGTGTCTTACTCCTTCCCTGACAACAACTGTGGGGTGTCGTAAAGAAATGTTTAGCCTTCAGTGGTCTGTAGCCTCATGAAGGTCATTTTCCTTGCTGGAAGGATGCTATTTGTCCATCTGTGCACATGTGTGTGTGCACACCAGGGTATGAATGCCTCCTCTGCACCAGAGGAAATGGCTGAAAATATTAGAAGCGAGCGGACATAGAGGGGATACTAGCAGAGTCTCTGGAAATGCTGTTGTTTGTCTCTTAATTTTCTTTATTGCAGCTGACCAAAGGGAAAAAAAAAATCACTTCTTTAGCGGAAGGTGCAGTTTGTAGCACAGATGTGTTATGGTTTATGTACTTTTGTAGGTTTGTCACATTCTATGTTAAAACTTTCATGCTGCTACTCAAGAAGACTGAAGAATTAATTTATAGATGCAATTAAGAATGCTATGTTTGGGCAATAAAGGGACAGTATTTTTAACAAAAGCAAGCTTGACTATTGGATTGTTCAGCTTCTTCACAGTGATTACTGAAAGCAAGGTGAAGACAGCAGCCACAGTGTATTTTTAATGCTCAAATCTGATCATCAGTTAATATGTTTGTAAAGGCTTGGTTGTCCCACCTCCTCAGACTGGTTTTTACCAGCTCCTAGTCCAGATATCCTGAGGACTTAAGCCACGTTTGCAGAAGGCAAATGCAGAAGGCACAGCAATGCAATTGTAGCCTCAGTGCCCCAAAGGCAGGGGTGTCCCAGCTCAGCACAGCATCCCCACAGCTGGACTGATTAAAATGATCAGAAGTGACAATTCACCACATCCCTGCAGGAAAGTGCTGTGCTGCCAGGCTGGGCAGGAGGACCTGGGGCAAGACAGCCTGCTCTGTATGTGCTGTTTGGAGGCATATGGTTAAATCAGGCACGAGCTTCTCCTAAACTCTTTGAACTGAACCCTTGCCAAGACTTGACAAGGTCTTGGTTTCAGCTAAGCTGTATTCCTGGCCTCAAACAAGTGCCTAATAGAGAGGACAGCTCTCCAGAATAGGTCTTTGGGCATTTTTAGGAATCTATCTTGTTTAGGGAAGTTCTTAATATAAGGGTAAGGTGGAAGAACATCATCTCTTAACAAGTGCAGGGAACAGTGATGGACAGACAGTGTTTTAAAAAAAACACTGGCATGCAGAGGTCTATTCACTAGTCTGCATGTTTGACCACTGCAGTTTATTCGCATACATTCACATATACATGCAGAGTTTTAAGGTGACTGCAGAATGATCTGTGCCAGTGCATGAAAATTCAAAGGGCAACATCTACCATTAAAAAACAATAGGGAAAAGCATTTATTTAGCACAGGCTGAAATACAGAAATGTTTGCATGCTGTGTTTGCCTTGATTTACTATAGGGAAGGCTTAATGATGTACAGAAGGGTTGTCTGTAAGAAGCCGTGCAGGATCTGCTGCTTTCTGGGGCTTCAATCCTGAATGTTCATTTGGGTGTTGCAACACACTGACTCTCCGTAATAAATCCATTAGGGTATTATTTAAAGGCCTCACACTCAATGTATTTTTTTAATATGGCTTCATTCCCTGTGAATGCTAATGCAGATATATGAAGATGAGAAGCCTTCTGGTGACAGACACAGATGGGATGCCTTTAAGGCTGTGTCAGTGGCCTCTGAAAATATTGATTGCCAAGTGTGGTTAGTGAGAAAAGATGCTGAAGCCTTTGGAACAGAACAGTTAACAGAGAGTGAATCAAACCTTGATTTTCAGTTATAGGAAGGATAAGCCCTTATGTGAGTCCATCCCTGTGGCAGTCAGCCAGTCTGATGGTTGGGTCTCAGTGTAGCTATAGGAAAATGTACATCTGTGTTCCTTTGCTTTGTGGAGGCTCTCTGTACAGAGAATATTCTCACCACTGATACAGACTTTATCCTCAGCAGGAGGCACAAGCACAAGTCTTTAACTTTCGGGAGTAAATGCAATTTGTCAGGCCCCACTCTTGCCCCTTGGTCTTTCTAAGATGCTGCCCTACTGCCTTTTGCCTGCTCTGCTGCTTACTTGCAGCATTTCTGCTCCTCATAGCACTGTCTTAAGTCATCATCCTTTGTCAGGTATTGTCTGAAGACACTGCCATGCAATTGATGGGAAAATGGTGATGGTTAGGTGGAAGAAAAGCTGGCTTGGATGGAATTTCGGAATAAATTTGGAGCAATCCATTTTATAGGTGATTTGTTAATGCACAAACTCTACACTACCACTTGCCTTTTCCTTCCTTTTATACCTGAGAGAGATGCATTGATTTTTAAGTCTAGAAGACATCACTCTGGGCTGACCACCTGCATAATTCAGATCCTCTATCATCCTTGTATAAAGTAATGTTTCAGGATCGAGAAGAGTACCCGTGACAGAGACTGTCTGTTGTCAAGAACAAAAAACCCTCCCCTTGATTAAGAAATATCCACATAGTCCAAGACAATCCTTCAAAAGTTGTTTCCATGTTGACCAAGAAAAATATCTTACACCTTCCACGTGCTTGTCAACACCCATCTGACATTTTCCCTCAGAAGTTAGACTCTGAGCCCATTACACATGCAATTAGGTTCTAAGTGCCCCAGAAGGGAGGCTGCTTCACTGCCTGTACATGCATCACTCATGCACAAAATTCAAATATTAGTAAGCAAAAGACATGTTTCATAACTGTAATTGTTCTTGTCTACATAGTCTGAGAACAGAAAAGGCATATCCAACATATTTCTACATGGAGAATGTGCTTAGATCTTTGATTAACATTCCTAGTTTGTATTGTTTATTTATGTATAACAGTTCAGTTCTCTATAATGAGAGCTTATTTTTAAGTGAAAATATATGATGTTTAAGTGAAAACCAGAGATGAACATGAGAGAGACACCTCTGATGACATAATAAGAGGTGGAATTTGTCCATAATGAAACTAAAATGAAGGTATTCTCTCAGGCTTTGTTTTAATCTGTTTCTTTTTTTAAGCCTTGCCTGGAGTTGTGTGTGTACTTGCAGGGAAATCAATCTGTGTCTTGGACAGTGGGATCTCTCCATGGCTAGGGGAGACTGATTGTTTCACACATTGAGATTGTAGGTTTGACAGGAACTCTATAGGAATGGTGACAGCAGTGGAGATTTGAGGGATTTGGCTTCTTTACTAAAATATATACCTTACAACATATGTTCTTTTTTATCAGACAAAAATTCCTCTCTCCACTACGTATTCCTCTCTTCTTTCTGCTGTGTTTCTCTTTCTCCCTCCTCCTCTTCCCTTCCCTCCCTTCCCCTCCCCTCCTCCTTCCAAGTATGACTGATCTGTGCTCCCCATTTTCTCCTCATTGAATAAAAAAAGGCAGCAAATTTCCTATCTGTTCCTATTTACTCTCTGCTGTCCAGGGAAGTGGTGGAGTCACCATCCGTGGAAGCTTTTAAAGGATGCATGGATTTGCCACTTAGGGACATGGTTTAGTGGTGGATTTGGCAGTGGGAGATTTGTCATTGGACTCCATGATCTTAAAGGTCTTTTCCTACCTAAATGGTTCATAGATTCTATCATGTTACTATCTCTGATTAATAGTGATTATTAACAAGTGAAATTGAGGAAGAATTTCTTCACAGAAAGGTTTGTTAAGCACTGGAATGGACTGCCCAGGGAGGTGGTGGACTCACCATCCCTGGAGGTGTTCAGGAAATGACTGGACATGGCACTTAGTGTCATGGTCTAGTTGACAAGATGGTGATCAGTCACAGATTGGGCTCAGTGATCTTGGAGGTATTTTCCAACATAAATGATTCTGTATGATTAGCAACAGCAAAGTCATATTTCATGTTGCATGCTGTCCCTGCATCTGCATTAATCAACATGAAAATTAAAATTTTTAGTGATAATCTTTAAGATATTCCTAATCCAGTTATACCTTGAATGAAAATAAACAATCTCATACCACTGTGTGGCCTCTCCTGATCTATGATATCGTCATTACTGTGCTTGTGATATTTCTGTAAGGTACAACAAGTCCTCAAATATTTGTGTGTTTACTCACTGCTGTATGGATAAAAACTAACCTGGACACATGTGAGAGAAAGAGATTGGTGTCACCAGAGAATGACTGTGCAATTACTCAGGTCCTCCCCCAACTCCAGTCTTTCCATTGTGGCCATTAGGTGGTAACATTACCTAACAGAAAGGAAACCAGTGTCCTTCACTCAGGAAGCATAGTACAGATCTGCCATGCAAGGTGTGAAAAGGTACTAAACTTTAAAGCAAAAATCACCACAGTCCTCTTTAGGGGAAAAAAAAATTAAAAAAAAAAGACCACCAAGTTTGGACACAAAGGTTTAAAATGGCAGATCCTGGAAGAGGAGGAGGTGGAAGACTTCTGTGTAGAAGTGCTAGAAGTGATTGAATTGCTCACCCCTCCTTGAAGAATTATAGCCTCAGAATTCCTCTTTCTGAAGCATATTAACTTTCAGATTAAAGTGTGTACCTAGTCTGGTTCAAAATGGAGTGATTTGACCAAAAATGGGGCTATCTTGCCCACCAGGGCATTTTTGATAGTGAGGAAACAACGTGCTGGAGATGGACAGCAGTATATTAGCTCCTCTGTGCCACAGCCATTCTCTGTGGCAAGAGTTCCAGGGCATAAGAGCAATTATGGCAATTCTAGAGGAGCTCACAGGGACTTCACAGACCTACCTACATTAACAAGTGCAGGCAGGTTCTTCTGTGTGGCTGATGGAGAAGCCAGCTTGAGTTCAGGACTTATGCAGTCCCAGTGGCAGAGGGAGAGCTAATGAGCCCTGATGTAAGCTGGGTCCAGCCCCAAGCTAGGCTTCAGGATCAGAGTCCAGTAGCCTTCCACTCCACTGCTCACCATCAGGCCCAGGAGAGCAAAGAACTGGGGATGAAATATCCACCTTTCAGGGGGAGCCGTGTTTCTGTACAACAGTGTTTTGTGATATCCAGGCATAGCATGAGATTTAATCTTTCTGAGATAAATGGGACTCTGTAGGGCTCTTGTGATTAAAAATACATGTGTGCATGAACACTTGCAGGGTGTGTGCCTAAATGATCCCAACAGGCAAAAAATCTCCCGTCATATTTCCATACCCTTTGAAGTCACTGGCATCCAAGGACAGCTGGGTGCAGTGGGGCTTCACAGGGGGAAGATTAAAGATGTCACGATCTCTTACTCAGCAGCAGCAGCATGGAGAGAGTACGGAGAGTGCATTCTCCTGGAAACAAACCGAACTGTAAATCAGAGAGGTAATCCAACATCAGATGAGCAAAAGCTGGGCTTGTTCACAGACAGGGCTTAGGCAGGGCATTGGTGAAACTGGGAAGCACAGATATAAAGTGGAGGCAGCAGGAGCAGCCACGGAGCAGATCAAGAGAGGTGTAAGGTCACATGTGATAACGTCAGGAAGGCAAGTGAGGTTTCTGCTCTGATAACCTGAGAATTGTGCTCTGAGCTGGGATGCTCTGCCTGTTATTAAGGCTCCCAAGGGCTCATGTTTGACCTGATGAGACAGAGCAGTCACCTGCCCTCTGCTGCAGGTGACTCTACCATATTTCGACTGTTTGGGCAGACGTTTTGCATGCCATGGGCCTGCCTCAGGCAGGCTGGCAGTGTTGCTGAGAATTGTAGCCCATATGATTCCTACCTGGCTGAGAAGGCAGGCAGGGGAAAGCAGGTTGTTGTGTTTATGCTGAAAGTGCCTGAACATTGCTTCAGGCAATGTTCCAGCTCCTGTGCTTTGAAATGTGGGCTTCATGCCAAGCCAGGGGTGGCAGCAGCTCTCTGGGATGCTCCTCTTTTCCTTCCCCATGAAAACACACCCACTTTCTCCCATTTCAAATAAAAAACCATAGCTTTAAAGCACATGCTCAGTAGGCACATGCTGTGTCCCTGCAGGTCTCTGAGGCTCATGGTCATGCTGGTGAGGTTGCAGTGGAGATGTGCAGGGCATGCCCTGCTGCCCAGGCTATCATGCATTGCTGCAGGATCCTGGGACTGAGTCACAGAGAGAGAAATCTTGAGTAGATCTATCACAGATTAAACGTGTCACTGCCTCAAGCTTTTTGCTCTTCATCAAGCAAATTGTTTTGCTAGTAAACTTTCCTGCACGTGCAGAAATCCATTCTGGAGCATGCCCAAATTCAGCTGGCATCTGAATCACTGATAAGGGGTCATGAAGATACTGATTTGTCCTTCAGGGACCAGTTTTAGGCATTGCTCAAGCCTCAAACACAAAACGGGAGAAGGAAGAAATCAGGCAGGATGGGATTGGTGTGGAGTCAGATTGCCTCTCTGCAGTCACCTACTCTGGGGACAGTGCTTACCAAGCATCATGTGAGGCTATTCCTCAGGGTGTGGTGGACATAATACCCCCTCCAGCAAAAACGAAAAGTTCTGTTTCACCAGTTTCGCCCCATTCCCACTTCTGGCCATACTCTCCCATTATCTTCTTATTTGGCTCTAGCTCTTTGAAACCACCTGCCTGAGCTATCACAGCTCACTAGTCCTGATGGTAACAAACCCATCAGACAGAATTGGCTTCAAAATGTACTGGAGCTGGTAAGGGTAGAGAGGATGAGGTAGCAAAGGGGAAAGAGACCTCCCCATCCTGGTGGTAGCACCACGCTGACTTCAGCTCTTAAGTGTAAGGCAACAGGCATAGGAAGCACAACC
The DNA here is from genome assembly GCA_036023395.1 of Myiotriccus ornatus. Classification (NCBI taxonomy): domain Eukaryota; kingdom Metazoa; phylum Chordata; class Aves; order Passeriformes; family Tyrannidae; genus Myiotriccus; species Myiotriccus ornatus. The sequence continues at coordinate 89,423,895 of JAYRBT010000001.1, forward strand.
TGGTTTCCTGCCATCTTCCAACTGGTGCTGGGTACTGAACTGTGGGTTGCAAAGGCTGGCTCCTATTTACAGAGGAAGAAACTCATCTGCCAAGAGGTTTAGGGCTGCAGGTGGCAAGAGAAGGTATATTCCTCCAGATGAGACTGAAGGTGCCCAAGTGCTTGTAGGTGGCTGGGTTTGCAAGAAACTCATCTTCTCGGAGCTGTCCCTGGTCTTGAGTGAGCTGCTGATGTGATGGTGCTGGGTCCCCAAACCAGCTTTTTGGTGAAGCTCCAGGGAGGAAATAATGCTGTCATGATGAGGGCCCCGGAAGATATGACAGCCAGAATATGGCTTCTGGCACTGGGGCTGGACACTCTTCAGGGAAGGACTGGATGCCTGTGAACAGCACACGGTCACTGTTGACCTGACGCAGCACAAGGTCATATTGATTTTTAGATATTTGTATGAACAATGCCCATCCCATCAGAAAGCCCAGAGTTTTGGGGAAGGAACAGAAATATGTACAAACCGCTAAGACAGCAATGATGTGCAGGAAAAGGGATGCTAAAACCAAATTGTTAAATTTAAGATTTTTGAGACTTTGTATTTCCTAATCTTTGAGTAGGTGCAGCCTGTTTGTTGGGTGGATTTCAGGCTTTTTGTTGTTTGTTTTTTGTTTTTTTTTTTTGTAAGAGTGTATGTACGTTCTGGATGTGAATAATAAAATAAGGGAATGACACAACTAAAAAACAGCTCAGAAATAAGAGTTCAGAAAAAAATGTTTTGAAGTATAAAAAATAAGAATCCCAAGAGACAGCAGTAAAAGAAAGAATGATTTTAATGAAATCAAGGCATGATAAAAAGACAGGTATTAAGGTACTACAGTCTCTCTCCATCTCCCTTCCTGTTAAATCTGGCATGCAGGCTTGCTATATATTTCCAGGTTTATCCTAAAAGAACGCTGGAGACAGTGGAGGAGAAAAAAGAGAAGGATTTCTTCGAGAGAGAACGTTTTTATCCCTCTGTGGATAGGAAGCAGCCACGATCAGATAACATTGCCAAACTAATCCGCTTCTCACTGTGCTTATTACCAGAGTAATAAGCTTAATTCTATAGCAAGGACAGCAAAACACTGTTATTAAATGAAGAGAGGAGGACAGAAAGACCAACAGACACTCTTTCTTATTTGAAAGGCTCAGACAGATGTTGCAAAAAATATCAGCAGTAGCCAAGTACAGGGGAGAAAAAGAACACCAACATCTTTATTTTAAGCTATTTTCTATGTAAAATATGAGCTCTAATATTTATTGCTAACATGGGCCAAAGTAACGGTGCAACCAGCTGAGATGCAATGGCAGAAATGTGTCCCAAACCTTGTGTCAAGGTCAAGGAGTCTCTCAAATAAACTTTGCCTAAAGAAAAGAAAAAAAAGTGTTTGCCCTGGCACTTCGGGCTGGTTCTATCACTGTCAGGTCATGTCTAGAGCAGTGGAAGAAATAGTATGGAATTCAAAATGTTTTGGAAATAATTTACTGGTGATTTAAATATTCTTCCTGCTGCTTGGAAGAAAAAAAACTCATGCAGTTTTCTTGGAACAGGCTGCAGAAAACAATCTGGAGTGCCAAGTGCCTCTATCCTAAGGCTACAGACCAGGCCAATATGTCTGGGAGATTTTGTAAAAAACCCATTAGCAGAAAGTAATAATTTTCTGGGTGTTGGGAGTGTTGTTCGTTGCTGCCATATTCTTGATCAAACGGATAATTTTAGTGGATTGTAAAAATCTACATGTGCTTCTCCACAAAAGATGAAGTGGCATCTCCTGCAATCCCTGGACAACTCCCAATTTATCTATTTGCCTACTAAGTTATGATGATTATTTTATCATAAGTCTCATATAATGAAACTTATGGGAGTCGTTCTTGGAAACCCAGCTTTTGAAGTCCTGTGATTATATAAGCATTTAATCTGCAATGTATTTAAGAATGTTATTGTGTTGAAATGCTTGAAAACATGCAGCCTAATAAAGGAAGAAGGAAATAAGCCAAGATCAATCTTCTTAATGCATTTTTTTGTGCTCGGAATTACTGAATATCCTTGAATAACCATTACTGATACTATCTCTTACATTTTAATGAATAAAACACAGTTCTCTCAACAGCTACTGTGATGAGATGCAAAACCAGAGGAATATTTTTTTACTAAATTTTAGGCAAAATGTACAATAATAATAATAATAAAATTAAACACTTAAAAATTCAGAATGCTTTGAGGCAGAGATTTTCCCTCTCCCACCCCCCCAGCTGAACTGCCTCACATACCCACACCACTTTAGGTACCTGCAGAAGCTGCTGGGCTTAAGACCACTATACATAAACTCAGAGATCACACAGATGAAATGGCGTAGCTCAAGCAGTCACCAAACACACAGCAAGTTGCAGAGCTATTTAACAAACCAGCTAGAGTCTTCTTTGCTTACCCCCAGAATTATACACAAAGTTCTGCAGGCTCCAAAGACCAAGGTGGCCAGCAGCAGACTCAGCTATCAGAATTTCTCTGTCTTCAGTGATCTCTCTGCCTTGCTTCTGCCTGTAGTTTCTCAAGGTCAGGCTCAGAGTGGTTTCTGTTGGATTGCTCCCAGATTTTTGCCTCAGGCTTGCAAGACCATAGTCCTCAGTCTAGCTCCATGCTGGGAATGTGATGAACCTGCCAGCTCCAGCAGCCTGCTATCCTGCCAGAGACATCCCTCCCATTCGTGGTCCAGATTATGCTATGAGGCTTGATGGAGTTTACACTGTGTGTGAAGGGGCCCTGCTCATTCGAGAGCTGTCTGGGGAACAGTCCTGCTGACAGCATTAATTAACATCTTTCAATAAAATTTCAGCACCAAGAGTCTATTATTGTCACCAGTGGTGATGAAAGACATTTAACTGAATGACATCATTACTGCAGACTTGCTTAGCTGGTGCCCTTGGGAATGCTGCCCAACCATCCTAGCACTGGCATGCCAGTGGAGGCAAACCAAGCCCTAAGACAAGCCTTAAACTCATCCATGTTTTAAAGAAAACAATGTTACTGCTGAAGGAGAGATCCCAGGAAAACACTGTGTTATCCAAGTTGCACATAGAGCGACTCTGTTTTTTCATGGCAAATAGCAGAAAGGGGTAGGTACCACAGGCATGTCAATACACTTGGATATTCACTTGGGGGTAAATAGTTCAAATAACAATGCCGTAGTTGCAAGCTCAGCAGAAAAAAATATGTCTTACTACAATACCAGGGCAACAGTGCCTTAGTCCTAAAAACAACCTGAAAGAAATAAAGATTGCTACTGGGAAAACACCAGTCACCTTTCACCCCTGCCTTTGAAAAGAAGTGGTGTTATATTTTTACACAACTTCTTTACTTTATGTCAAAAACTTCTGTCCCCTGAACTGAGAAAGTGACCTCTTCTGTGGAGACACTGCACTCGGTTTAAACCTGAGCATTATAGTCTTCTGTCAATCACTTCTTCCATCACTAGAGCACTGATTTTCTACGATAACCTTGTACTTGAGTCAATCCATTCTCTGGGTTTCACCAGATTGCATTTTATCCCAGCAGTTTCTTGAGTGATATATTTGGTATCCAGAGGAGGTTCTGTGCTTTGTATTCCATTGGCCCAGAGGTAAAAATCACCTGAAGTTCTGCACAGCCCCAGCTCCCACACAAGGTTTGTTATAAACCACCCAGCTGAACAAAACATCCTTTGCCATTACCAGTATAGCAGTAAACCATGAATATTCATGAATTATTGCCCTGGTTTTATGAATTATCTCCATCATAGCTTTTACATGTTGCCTTGCATATGTGCTTCACTTCTGTCCCTTCCAGCTATATTCTGCAAATAACTATCCAAAAACCTCAGGTGGTTTTTGCAAACAGGCTGTCAACGTTAAGCTGATGAAAGAGTGCACTGATTCAGAAGAAGGGGCGTTTGCTCCAACACACAATGTTGTCTGATGGCATTTGAAGCATGGGGCTATAGGGAAAAATTGCTCAGAAGCAATGACAGAAAAGACAAACTCATTTTGATTCACAGTTGTGTGGGAGTTGAGCCAGGACCCCAGCTTCCTGTGGAAGTCCTTCCATCACAGAGATTTGGAAGGTGCTGCTTCCTCCTGCTTTGCCTCTGGGGAAAGATGTGACTCCTGCAGAGAGCAAGAGGCACTTTGGCTGAAGCAGTTGCATGGTTTTTTCAAGCTGTTGCTGCTGCTGCTTCAGCTGGGATCACGGAATCACAGCAATCATAGAATGGTTAGGATTGGAAGCAACATTAAAGAGGATCTTGTTCCAACCCCTCCCTGCCATGGGTAGGGACACTTTCCCCTAGACAAGGTTGCTCAGAGCCCCATCCAAGCTGTCCTTAAACACTTCCAGGGATGGGACGTCCACAGCTGGGAAACCTGTTCCAGTGTCTCACCACCCTCACAGTAAAGAATTCCTTCCTAATACCTAATCTAAATCTACTCTTGGTCTGAAGCCATTCCCCTCGTCCTGTCACTAGTCTGACAAGTTCTTATATAAAAGACAAGTCCTTATATAAAAGATGAGCAGAGAGATTTCAGCATTAGCTCAAGGGTGCTGGGGAATGAAGGGTAGCAAGGGAAAAGCTTTGAGTGCAGGTCCAAGTAATTTTTTCACAAGGGGAAAGATCCATGGGCAAACAGGAGCGGTTGCATGAAGCAGCATTCAGGGTGAGGCTGGGGCACTGCTGGGACCAGCCCATGCTGGTGATTCTTCTGCATTTTATGCTGAGTGATAAAGCCAGCCATGGGGTCTGGTCTCACCCCCACAATTAGCTGTATCTGAGTAGCACTGACAGGTTACACATCTCATCACAGGGAGTTGCCACACCACTGCACAACTCCCTCAGTGTGCACTTCTGTATCTGTATGTATACACACATACATATCCAATATACATATTTATATACAATTACAATATATACAGTATGCAGAGTGTGTGTGTGTATTCAACTGCAACTGATCTGTAACCGATCCTTGTATCACGAAGCCAAGGCCCCAGCACTTGCCAGATTTCTCACAAGTAGTTTACAGAGAAAGCCCAGCTCTACCTTGTTGTACTCTGGCACAGGTTCAGCAGGAGGTGAGATGCTGGTAACGGTCTCCTGAGTGTTGTGGGTCTCTGCTGTGAGGGAAGAGAGAGGTTTGTGTCTGAGGATGGGTAAGGAATTCACTAGGCATTCATCTGGGGTGTTTCTGGCATCTGCAAGGGAAGGAACTGAAATATTTATTAACTGAGGAAAGGTTAAGTCTGAATTAGGAAAAGAGAGAGTAAGTTTAGGCACCAGTACAGTTATGAACCTCCTGAGCAAGGGCTTTTAGTTTGCTACTTTGCTTTTGGTCCCTGAGTTTTAGAATACGTTAAAACTCCCTATATGTAGAAAAAGAAATAAAAATTATTTTTTAAAGCTAATCAGTTAAAATGCATTGTGCTTTTCTGTGAGCTTGGGAGACGGGAGGAAGGGAGAGGGAAAAAACCCTGAACTAAGTCACCTTTCGTTGGTTCTGATTAGTTTTTCCATCAGAACAATCTCTCCATTTCCATCTGCTTTTACAAGGAACAGACAAACTGGGTTTATATAGAGAGCAACGTGAAACGACAGACTACAGTTTTTTTTTTTTTTAACTCCCCTCAGAAGGGGACTCCTGTCAGAAAAGCCAGCACGAACCGCTGACGGCTCTTTACCATTCCCACTGAACTGATTACGTGTAACACCAAAAAAAAGGCGCTGCTGGCAAGTGGCCGAGCACACGGGTGGGTGCCCGCTCCTGCCCAAACGAATCTCCCTGCACCTCCAAGCGCAGGCTGCGCAATCCCACGGAACCCCCCACCCGATGCTAGGGAATTGCCGGTGTCGGGAGCGCTCCCTCTGGTCCCGCCCTCTCCCCCCCGGCCCGGCCGCCTCCCCGCCCCTCCTCGTGGTGTCGGGCCCCTCTCCCCCGCTCCGGCTCCTCCGCCGCTGCCTCCATCTCCATCCTCTCCATGTCCTCCTGTGCAGGTGGGTCTCCTCGCCTCGCCGCCCCAGCCGCGATGCCGCCGCGCCCCCGCGGGGCCCTGCCCGGGGCGCCCCTGCTCCTCCTCCTCCTCCTCCCGCTGCTCTGCGCGGCCCCCGGTGAGTGAGCGCGGGTGCGGGATAAGGGACAGACGGAAAGCGTAGTCCGGAACGTCCTGGGGAGCGGGAAAAAGCCTTTTCCTGGCATTCCGCGTGGGGTAGCACCTTCGGACGCTCCAAAACTTGTGCAAGTTGGGCATCTTTTTTAAAAGGTTTGCCAGTGAACTAAAGAATTTCAGAGAAGCAGGGCGCTTGCAGGTCTCCTGGTGCGCTGCCGGACCGTGGGTTGATGCCTTGGGGATCAGCAGGATGACTGCTTCGATGTACTTTGGGGCAGACTGCCAGGCTGGCAGACAACTTTGGAGCAGTTAGCATTGCCCTCACCCAGTGACCAGGGTTTCGTGCTGCCTCGGATGCTGGTACTGGCACCAGCTGTGGTTTTCTGATGAAAAATATAATTTACTTAGTGAAGAAGGCCAGTATCATGGTTATGGTAGCAAGAAGATCTGGGGAGGGGATGCTGAAGCAACAGAAGCTTCCCTGCGGTGTGTGTTGTGCTCAAATGTGGAAAGAGTAGCAGAGGGAAGCACTGGGAGAAACTTGTATCTTTTGCCTTTTGACCTGGAGCTACGACAAAAGTAATTCTGGTATTTTTTGAGAAATAATCTTTATGTTGTTATTTCCTTCTCAGTAAATGCGTGTGCTTTATTTTTATTTGTCTAGATGTTCCAAGGGGAAATAAGCTTAAATTGATGCTTCAGAAACGAGAAGGTAAGTAATGAAGCAGCAAAATGCTTTCCTTTATTTTTCCTTTGAGTCGGTTGTTGTCAGTTGAGGCTGCTGCTGTGGTGTCTCGGTACCTCCAGCCCAAGGAGGGCAGATGGAGCAGCAGGCTACAAGCACATGGCCACCTTCACTACGTACCACACCAAAACCTCCCACTTAGACAGAGCCTGTGCCTGCATGCCTGTTTGGGACCTGGTATGGGCAAGGCTCTGCTTACCACAGCCCACTCCAAAAAGCGGGGTTCCCAGCCTCCCTTTTCCTCTGTGCAGTGCAGAGCACCCACCTTTCCCAGTGTACGCATGGCAGACGTGGCATTTATCTTGTTCATTCTGGGAAGTCACAAGCTTTTCCGAGGAATTATAATGCATGGAAATTGTGCTGGCTCAGGCACAGAGAAGAAAATGTGCAAACCTGGCTTGCTTATGATGCCTTGACTTGTTCTTTTAGTCTTCTTGGCCCCACATGTGCTTCCTTTTTGGAAGACTGCTTTCTTATAGAAGAGATGATGGGCCCAGCAGTCAGATGCACAGAATGGCTTGCTGGTTGAGGGAAGGATGTGGAAATCATGCCAACTGGGAACAAGCAGCACCACAGCAGATGAAATATCCCAGAAGTTTTGATCAGCTCCCCTCAGCCTGCTCTATTGCTGAACCAAAATATTTATAACGCCACAGAGGGGATTCTCATTTTCTGCAAGCCTGCCTGATTTCTCACTGTTTTCTCCTGGCACCACCTGCCCTAAAATATGTATCCCATCCACATCTGTTTTCCTTGTGTGCGGGTTCTCTACGTCACCATTCTGCAGTGTTTGAGCGCAGACAGAGCCATCCACGCCCTCCCTGCACCCCAGCAGCAGGCCACTTGTTTGCTCGGTTCCCCTGGGGAGAGGGCACACCAAAGGGGAAAATTTTGGAGCAAGCAGACAACATGGTTTAGACCAGGAAGAACTGCAAAGCCTTGAAGGAGGGAACACGCAGCCCCTCTAACTTCAGCGTTGCTCCCCTTTTCTGGTTGGTTTCTAAAGTGAACAGGCCAAGAGCACGGTACTGCTTCCCTTGCTGGCAGTGTCCCTTGGGTGAGGCTTATTCATGGGACATTTGCTCAGCTGTCCCTCTTCCCAGTAATAACACCCAGCTCACCCTGAGTTATCAGTTTCCAGCTCATCCTTGCAGGACAGCCTACTGTTTCCCACTCTTCCTGCAACAACTCATCTACCACTTTTATCTCTTGAATTGCCTGCTCACTGCAGTCCTTTGTCTCCCTGAGAGTCTGACCAGCTCCTACTTCAAAGGTTTTCACATCTCCACTTGACTTCCCTCCCCATCTGCCCCAGTCTCTTCCCTTGCAATCCCCAAAAATCCCCATCCACACCCATGTTCCTGATTTCTCCCTCATTCCAATGAACACTCTGAAGCCAAGATATTTCTCCTGCTCCTCCAAGTGTGTCTTGTTTCACAGGCAGATCAGTACCAGGTTTTATCATTTCTGTGTGTGGCTGGAGGCTGGCCAGTCACTGAATCATAGAATTGCAAAGGCTGGAAAAGATCTGTAAGACTGAGTCCAACTATTTACCCAGCACAGCCACGTTCACTACTAAAACGTGTCCCCAAGTGCTACATGTTTTTTGAACACTTCCAGGGATGGTGATTCCACCACTTCCCTGGGCAGCTTGTTCCAATGCCTGACCATCCTCTCAGTGAAGGAATTTTTCCTAACATCCTGTATAAACCTTGCATTACTTGAGGCCATTTCCTCTTGTCCTGCTGTAGTCCTCACATCCATACCTTTTGGAGGTACATAAATTAATCTAGCAGCCACAGCAAACTGCCTGACTCTTAGGCATGGAGCAAGCCAGGCAGGCACATCTGGGTCTTCCAGGTTGAGGACATTCCCATGCACCCACCATGCAGTGTGCTATGAAAGCCTAATGGGCTTTTATTTTCAGGCATACAGGGCATTTAGTAGCACTCGTTATTTCAAAGCTACTTTCTTACACAGCAGATTTTAAAAATCTTTTCATGTGTACCTCCCTTCACCCTGAAAAGTTAGCAGTCTCCAGCTTCCTCAGGTTTTTTAACTTCACCTGTCATCTTCAATCCGATTTCTCCAACTGCAGCACAGAGGCCAGTCTTCTGTTCTCTCCTCAAAGCACAAACGCATTGTGTATATGCTCTTTGGGTGTATACATTTAAATTCCTCACTAAGCTGCTGTCTTTGAGCTCAGAACAGCTTTTTGAAAATCCAGGAGAATGAGGGTAGCTGAGAAATCCTATTACATCAGTGATTCCTGGGTTTATTACTGTACTCTGCTACAGTCACAGCACTGGCAAGCACAAAGGTGATGGCATGATGTGAGAAGCGTTTTCTTACTTGCTGCAAGCAGTACACTTCAGGCTGATCAAAAATTTCCTGGCATGCCTTTTGTGGGGGGAATTAATTTCAGCCCGTGTTGCTGCAAAGCCTGAGGTGTCAGTGAAGGAAACTGCAGCCAAGGAGTTCCTGAGCAGCCTGAGACGCCAGAGGCGCCAGCTGTGGGACAGAAGCCAGCCTGATGTACAGCAGTGGTACCAGCAGTTCCTGTACCTGGGATTCGACGAGGCGGTGAGTATACGGAATGGTGAGCAGCATGGAAAAAAGAAGGCTCCGGGGAAACCTTACTGCGACCTTTCAGCACTTACAGGGAGCTTATAAAAAAGAGGGAGTGCAGACAGTGATAGGACAAGGAGGAATGGTTTTAAACGAAAAGAGATTTAGATTAGATATTTGGAAGAAATTATTTACTCACAATTATTTTGTTACTTTTGCTGAGGCATGAGAGAGGTTGCCCAGAGAAGCGGTAGGTGCCCTGTTCTTCTAAGTGTTTAAGGCCAGGTTGGATGGGACTTTGAGCAATCTGGTGTAGTGGAAGGTGTCCCTTTCCACAGCAGGGGGGTTGGAACTAGGTGATCTTTAATGTCCCTTCCAAGTCAAGCCTTTCTGTTTGGTCAGAAAGGCTTCTATAAGGCTTGGGAGGGGTTCAGACTGAGCAGTGGCAAGTGAGGATGCCCAGCCGCCACAGGGGCACCCAGGGAGAAGCTGCCCTGCTTCTTTACACAGAGACTGAGATTTCTTCTTCTGAAGTAGCAAATGTCATACAGAAATATTAGCTCTCTTACTTGTTAAAGATTTCTGCAAAATGTTATTAGCAAAAAAAGATTTTGTGTAGAGTTCCTGCCTGCTATCGGAGGTAAGCTTAATAAATTGCAATTGGACATATGAACAAAGTTTGCTTTGAGAAATAAATGGCCAGACTCAGAGCAATCAATCGTATTTCAGGAAATTAATTTGTCAGCCTCAACCTAATAAGCTTGCTTTTAAACACGCTCAGAAATCCACACCAAACTGGTTATGATTGCCATTCCTCGATGAAACCACACTGACATCACGTACCTAATGCACACATGTGCCTCCACAGTCTGGGCAGCTCCTGACTACCATCTACACCAGCAGCTGTGCATTGACTCTAATTGTGAAAGGAAAACCATTTGATAATATTCAGCCAACCTCCCTTCAAAAGAGAAGGATACATTTTTTTAAAAGTTAATTTGTAAAAACACTGGAGTGTAATCAAGCTCTGCACAGAGCTCTACTAAATTGATGCTGAAATAGGGCAAAAAAAAGTGCCTTTGGTTGCAGTCCCACATGTAGCACCATTTCTACTTTTAATAAGGGATAAAAATAGTTATAGATGTTGAATTCTTGGCTTCTGTCAGCTGCATGAATATGTTTAATGAGATTGCATTGGAAAAGGCAAGCTGGAGTACATTTTAGACCTTCATGCTATGTGGATTGCTTAGAAGATGAATGCACTTATTTTCAAAGCTGTAACAATTAGAAAAATAATCCTTTGCTTGAGCTGAAATAATGAAGGGTACTTTTTTTAATTCTCCTGGACATTCTGTGGATAAAAGTCACTTTTTAACAGCATGGCTATATCCCCCTCCATCAATAGAAATAGAAAAGAAAATAGGAAAATTGTTTTATACATTAGAAACTTAAGACTGGGGGCAAATACCAAAAGTAATAAAGACAAGCCATGCAGAAAAAGTGAATTCTCCTCAGAGTTCCCGTGTGTATTTCAAAAACTGAAATGAGGCCTGTTGAGAGATACAATGAATCCACTTAGTAGGTTTTCTTGAGTATTAAGACACAGTTTTAACAATGAAATAACTGTTTGTTCCAGCAAAGGACTTGGGTCATACTTATCCATTGTGTATTTTGCAAAACTTTTTTTTTTATTTTTCAAATCTCAGCCAAAAAATATTTCCAAAGAGTCATTCAGATGGAAAGGCTTTGGCTTGGCAAGTATTTGAGATCCTTGCACACTGTTTTTCCTCTGCTGTTTTGAGCAGAATTGGACTGCTTATTGCATTTCCATAGCTAGAAGGCTGCACTGTACCTTCATTTTTACCCAGGCAAGGTGGGCGTGAGAAATCACAGACAGAAAGTAAAAGCCTGTTGCACCCCAGTCACGGACATAACAACTAAAGGCATGGGACAACAGACAACTAAACCTTTAGATTTTTAAGTGCAAAATATTAAAATGGTTTTACAGTCCACCACTGTCAAGGTAACAGAGATATTAAAGATGCTTAGAGCACGTCTCAGTTGAAGGCATGCTCACCTGTAGCACTTTAGAGTGGGCAGAGGGTGTAGGGGTGGGTGGCAGGTGGGGTTGGGCAGGACAATTCCTGCACTCAGGATCCCGATAATCCCACAGAGAAGCCAAAACATCTCAAAACCTCTTAGATCTAAAGATTTAATTTATGATAAACATGCAAAGGACCCAAATTTCTAAAAGAGGCTCTTGCACCACTTCCCTTTCATCTCATCATTGTAAAGTTTCAGGTTGGAAAGCAAATGTCCCCCCCCCCCTTTTTTTTTTTTTTTTTTTTTTCATTTTCGGCAGAAATTTGAAGATGACATCTCCTACTGGACAAACTTAGGGCGTGCTCGTAATGAATATTACGGTGGGTACTACCAGCACCACTACGATGAAGATTCTCCAATTGGCCCACGAAATCCACACAGCTTCAGGCACGGAGCAGGCGTCAACTACGACGATTACTAATGTCATTTGTCTTACTATAGCTGGTGCCTGTAGGGCTGCACTGGGCAAGAGTGAGTCCTCCCTCAGTCAGAATGACCCCGCTTTCCTTCTATTCGTGTCAAACAGCAAAAGTAGAGGAACTCCCAGACTTTGATGAAAGCAACATGACTTTAACTGCCATTACTTAGTAGTACACGATATATAAAGTGTTATAGAAATAAAGCTTTTTTGATAAAATAAGCAGGTTGCCATTACTCAGTAGAGTTCGTAGCAGCAAGTTTCATTCCAATTGTATTACTGCAGATTTCTTTGTAAAGGGCACTTTCATTTGCTTTCCTACAATCAATTGCAAAATTACATTATATCATCTACTTTGGCATATAGAATACATAATATAAGCCAGTATACTTAAGATGTGCCTGCTTGTTCAGATTTTTATCAACAAATAAATCCAATTATTCTTGGGGGAAAAGAAAAAAACTCTTCTCAATTGAAGTGTTGCCTTGTTGCCTCCTCTGTTGTTTCCACACCTACTGCACACAGCCTGTATGACGTGGCACTTCTACAGCTCCTGTTGGGTCAAGGACAGATACAAAAGCTAAATTAAGTGCAGAGGAACTCACCTACCTACAAAGCTTGTGAAAACATTCTCCAGGGAATGGGCTCAAGGCATGAACCTGACTTCAGAAGTAATTGCTGAGAGGCAGAGCATCTAACCTGAGTGGCCCCAACCCCTCCCAGGCGCGATAACCCAAAGGTTATCTTTGGTGAATATTCCCCTTTTTTGTCCATTTCACTTAGCGTCAAGCTTTCAGCTGACCTCAAAACAAGCAGCTAAGCTATTTTAAATGAATTTAGCATCAAACAGCATCCAGCACAATCCCCTGACATAATTTCCTACTGTGAAGTTCCCTCTATCCCCAGTTCAAACTGGAACGTATGCGCATTAGTCCGAGCATCAAAATATATCAGAGGCTAGGCATCTGTCAATGGGAGGGTTGTTGGTGGCATCACGTATGTTAAGAACCTCGAAATACAACCAACTTGTACCACAGCAACGTCAGCCATTATTGTAGAAAAGCACTCATGGAGATCTAAGCCTAGGAGGGGGGTTTTGGATGTCAGGGGCTTCAGGAGGAGCTTGGCAGAGGAAAGCACTGCTGGTGCTTGACAAATGTAGAGGACTGGGAAGGGACAGGTGAGGAAGGTTGGCTCCACGACTTCTGGAATTGAAGAATCAGGATAAATAGAGATGAAATGGTTTCCACCAACCATAGCAGTCAGAGGAGACAGCCTGGATGCTTTAGCTGTCTGTCATCTAAAGCTTACAAGAAATTTCCAAAGCATGGATCATGGCAACACCATTCTTTACACTTCACTTCTTTCTTAACTCTATTTCCTAATCTTTCACTTAAAACCCTCATTGTGTGATGGACTGGTGTCTAGGAGAGGCAGCCCAGCACTACCCAGCTCCTTCCAGGAACGCTTCCGGGAAATAGCTCTTTGCTGAGGGAGTCAAACAGAACAAACATATTAGTCACTTCTCTGCATTCACAGATATGTGCTAGCCTAACATGCTCCAAACCCTCAGCTTTCCCAAGGCTTGCTCTTACCATCCTTGCCAGCTTAATTGGTTTAAACTGGTGTGTTTCCTTGGTAGAAGAGCCTTTATTCCAAATATGGAACAATCCCATTCTGAGTCAAGCATAGACTCTTTTGCACAGTTGGAAAACACCTATTCCTAGAAGAATACTTCCATTTTGCATCCTACCAAAAAAGTGCACTGAATTTGGCAACATTTGAAGCACGCTGATAATTTCCATCATTTCCCAGAATTTACAACAACTGGGAATTCAGATGTGCTGAATAAGGATGAATTTAGAAAGTGCTGAAAATTAAGATCATCCCTCCCTAAGCCTTTGTAAGTTGTGTCCATTCCTGCAGGCTGACTCAGTTTAGCAGTTTTCTGTGCCTTGCAGGCTCACAACCAAGTCTATGATCTCTATCTTCTGAATTCTCTAAGAAAAAAAATAAAATCTTATCCATTATGTTGTGTTGTATGGTTAAGGACTGGGATAGAGTTAACTTTCTCTGTAACACCTATGATGCCATGACTTAAGATCTGTGACTAAACCAGTGTAGGCAGAACACTGATGCTCTTGCTGTGGTTGAACAGTGCTAGCACAGCCTCTAGACTGCCCATCTCCCATGCTGTCCCCTAGCAGGCAGGCTGGGGGTGGGTGAGAGGTTGGGAGGGGGTGTGAGTGGGACAGCTGATCCAAAATGGCCAATTCCGCCTGACAGAATGACTTGCTCAACACTAGAAGCTGGGAAGAAGAATAAGGGGGTAGGGGTTTTGCCTTCCAGGGTAGCTACTGCTAAGGGACAGGGTAAGCAACAGTCCTGCTTAGGGAAGATGATGAGTAGCCTTTGCATCACTTGCATTTTTTCCTTCTTTGCTTCACTCACTAAACTGCTCTTACCTCAACCCTCAAGTCTACTCATTTCTGATTTTCTAATTCTCTCCCATGTCCCACTGGGGCAGGGGATGGCAGTAAGGGTACTTCGCTGCTGGCTGGGGTCACCCACCACAAGGCAACAGCTCTGAGGAGAGGGCACTCTCCTTCCTGCAGACAGGTACACGTGGCCTGAAGTGCAGCAGTTGCAATGACAAGAAAGCAAGCAAGGATGAGCCATCACAGGTTTGGGCAAAAGGAGGAAGACTATCAGGGGAAAAAAAAAATTCACCAGATATGCATACAGTGCTTCAAACTTAATTTTCTTTGACTATCCCAAAACAGACAAAAACTGTGCTCCCTCTCCCAGCTTTTCCATTCTGCTGTGCAGACAGCACAGAGCACTTGACCTCATCACCACTCCCAGCACTGACATCATGGTAACCTCTCTCCACCAAGACAGAAGAGCAGCAATTGTTCATTGTGGCTCCCTACAGAGCAGGAACAGCTTGGCCATACTCCAGCACTTCATATTTCAAGACCCAATGCTGCCGATGCCCCCAGTTTGTGGGTGTGAGCCAGGAGAATCCATCAGTCAGACTGACAGGGCAGTCCCGCCTCCTTTGCTGGCAATACCTGCCAGGTAACCCTTCTGCCAAAGCAAGGAAATATTACTGCTGTGTCCCCACAGCCACTCCCACACACTCCCTAAAGTCTAGATGGAGATCTTTCTCTCCAAATCCAATGCTTCAGCAGCAACCTTAAATACTTTTCCTTTTTTTGGGGGGGGGCGGGGGGAACACAGGCCTTCATTCCCCTTACGTTCCTATTTGTAACACAAACATGTTGAGAATGGGGGATTGGGCACTTCTGTCCCAGGACCGTTTCCTGGCTAAAAGATGTAGCTTTCCTTGATCAAAACAGGGTTGTCTACAGTGGGGTGGACAGAGCCCAGATTGCTGTGCTTGGCTTTGACAGCACTTAAAGGCCACTATTCCCAGCGGCTTCATTATTTGGACCTTCCAGCTGCTTCAGCCATGGCACGGACCAAGGCATTCAGAGGATCCCCATCCTTGTCAAAGAGCATGTCAGAATCTAGGGAAAACATAGCAAGAATGACCAAGCTGTTGCTTGTTCCGGGCTGTAAATGGCAAAAAACCAAGGTGGACAAAAAGTTGCCACTTTACTATTACCGAACGGGCAAGTGAGACAAGGAAAGGGACTGGAAAAACAGAACCAGAATCTGATTTCTTTGCAAGAAATATGAATTACTTTTTCAGCAAAACCTCCCTGTTGATACAGAATTGCATTCAGGAACCTCCTGCCATACAGAAGGAGTCCTGCTTTGCTTCAGAGCTATTGCTGCTCTTCCTGGTAGCTCCAGGGAGTCAGGGCTGCAAAGGAGGCATTCCCTTCTGCCACTTGAGATCCCAGTACAGGGAAACATTCATAACAGAACACCTATGGATTTGTGGCAGCTACGTTCCCAGCAATTTCAGGGAAGGGATGTATGGTGGTTAGGGCTAGCAGGGTTGAGCACACAGTTCCCTTGCTGTTAACAAAGCATCTTCTTCCTGTGGACAGGTGGCCTCTGATCAGCCTCTAACAACCTTCAAAGACTTCTTAGCCTCAGCTAGCATTAAACTCAATACTAATAAGGCTGCAGACTAGCTAAATGCATCAAACTAATCAAAGCCCCATTTTGCTCTCTGTAGCCTGTTCTCTAAGGCAATGATGCCTCTTTCAACTTTGAAACTCCATTCAAACCCCGACAAGAAGTGTAAGTTTTTTCAAATATATTACATTTCTAAAAATTTCTTGTAAAAACAAATGATTAAGACACATTCATAGATGTCCAGAGGGCAGTAAACTCACTGGCTACTAAACCCACTGGCATCTATATAGGTTAAGAGAAGCTGCAAACACCTTATTCACAGGGAAAATGTCACATCATTATGTCCCCACACAGCAAAAAAATCTAACCTAAAGATAGGCATGACGCTTCTCTAGATTACACATTCATGGAACTACTTAAAATAAATTAGGTCTGCAAGCCCCACTGTAGCTTGCTGTAGACTAGCAATGTGGTTGACAATGCTCCTGGCACATAAAGGAGAAGTACATAATGCTTAAAAAAAATAATAAAATACAACTGTGGATATCATGCTTTAATAACTTCCAGCAGCAAGAGTGGTCCTTCTTGTGAAGTTCAAGGAATCCACAGCAGTGGGTACCCTGCACACCTCTCATTCTAGAAGGCTGATCTCACCAGCACCAAGCTGGTCAATTTACTCTGCTGCATTGTGTATTTTCATAATGAGAGCGAAGGACTTCCATCTGACACCGGCTGAGCTGCCCATTCATACAGATCACTGTGACTAAATAGGCATCTCAAGTTTGATCATGTTAGTTTTACCTTGTGTGCCTGACCAGATGACAGCAGAAAATTCCAATTCTCAAATTTTCTGAAAAAAAAAAACACATCTCAGCTTCATTTACTCCCAAATTTCAGTGCTGTATTCTTACTGCCCTCCATCAAAAATGGTTCTTCTAGAGAGGCAGCAGCTGTTTCTTACCTGTGCTTCCCAGCAAATTTGATGCCTTTTTCTCATAGCAAGGTATGTAACCCCAGATGGGAGCAGAGAACACCAACAAACGTTCAAATTACCCCAGACTTCCAGTCCAAAGCACCAGCAGACTCTGTTTTAAAATGATTCATGCCTTTTAAATCAGCTAGAAGGCCAGCCACTGGCTTCAAAACCTAAGGACAACAGCTGCCTCAGCTGCTGTTTCTGAAGGATACTATTTCGAAAGAATATAGGAGTCAACCAGGAACCTCTGAAACAAGAAGAAGAAACAGTACAAGGAAAGTAGCAAAACCAGTCTGGTCACTCAGGCCCACTGGGAAGCATGTGACACACTCACAGATGGGTTGTGCTGGTACCAGCCATTTGCCCTCTCTTCAATTTGCTCCTTTTATGAAGAAGCTGTGTAGTAACCTAAAAAGCTTTTAAATCCTTCTCTGTTGTATCTAAAGGTTCAGACTTCCCAGGGGATTTTTTTTTTTTTTTAATGCATTTGGTCTCCAGAAGCATACTTGTGCCTGTACAAGTTTACATATTTTGTAGTGAAGTCACTGCATTAAATGAAAAACAGCCCTGTAAGAAACAGCTGGTACTCACAGCTCCAAATTACTCTCTGTGACTGCTCTAAAAGCTGCACCAGGGTTGCACTCTTGTGTCTTACCTCTTCATAGATGCTTTGGCATCCAATGGCACAATCTGTATGAGGAGCGAAACATCTTCCCCCAAATATTATCTAGAGTTTAAGGGTTAAACCCACTATGCTGGGAACTGATTAACAGTTCTCTCTATAGAACTATTAAAGAAGCGGGCACTACTTTCACATATGTCCAGCTGTGCTTTGAGTATAAGGAGAAGCTGTGCTTTGTGAGTGTATCAATAACGACAGGTTAGACACATCTGGAGCACGCACTCCATGGTATACTCTGCAGGCAATTTAATATGGAATACATGCCCAGATCAAGGACCTAGAAAAAGGTTTCAAACAAAAAAGCAGATCTCAAGCTGCTCAGCTGTGAAAAGATGGAGGCAATGCATAATACCTAAATTCCCACCTCTCAGCCCAGACAGGAAAATGCACCC
The DNA here is from genome assembly GCA_036023395.1 of Myiotriccus ornatus. Taxonomy (NCBI): domain Eukaryota; kingdom Metazoa; phylum Chordata; class Aves; order Passeriformes; family Tyrannidae; genus Myiotriccus; species Myiotriccus ornatus. The sequence goes on from JAYRBT010000001.1 coordinate 89,441,988, forward strand.
TGGCTCCCCATCTTAGTTGTACGGCAGATTTCCAATGAAAGAAATTGTGCACTTGTGAGCAAGAGAAAACCCATTTTGTTTTAAAAGGATCACTGCAGCCCCACTCCAGGCAGGGCACACCAATGAACACAGCAGCCCCATCACTGCTGGAGTCCCTAGGAACTTTACCAGACAGCCTGGATGGGACTCCAAGCCTTGAAAGCACCACAAGGCTCTGGCGGATGGCACACTCAGACAAAGGGGCCTAAACACCACACTGCTCTCAGAGTCTTCCTGGATCTAGGCATAAAACGTCATCACTACAGGTTAACTCCCACTTTGACCACCAACCTAAAAATACTCAAAAGCTAATAAAACCATCAAGCTTTAATGAGATAAAGTCAAGTCACTTTGCTTGATGAGATTTAGGATTTTCAATTTTGAGTGGCACTAAGCCAAGATACCTTTTAAAAACTCTCTGCCAGTCTCCCCCCCTAGATATTCAGGATTACATACTGAAAATAAAGGATAACTATTAAAAATAAGGGCAATTGGATTTTTTTTGCTTGGTTTTTTTTTTTTTTTTGTTAAGATGACAGGCATTGTTATCAAAGTTGAAAGCATTTACTGGCAATTCAGTAACTGCTTAAAATAGAAACAACTTCCTCAGTGTTTCCTCAGGGAGGCTGAAGTTAGACTCCATGGTTTAAAGATAATCTTATACTCCTGCATCACTATCAACTACCTGAAGTGGAATAAATTATGATGTTTTTGTCCAATCTATTTCAACAGACATCCTGCAGCCCTTACGATGCATCTAATAAGAGACAAGCAATGAAAGACCAAAGTGGCTAACTCTGAGTGACTTATTTACAGACTGTTACTTTATAATTAATACACAGTAAATCCACAGACGTGAAAGGCCAGAGAAGTCCCTGCTGTGAAACCTTGAAACTAGTAAACAGAAGTTTCAATATTTTATTAAAATAGCATATTCAACCACTGTAACCAATAATACATTAACTTTATTCCCAGAGTATGGACAACACAGTAGTGATTCAAAATATCCTTATCCATGGTAATCAATGAAAATATCTAAAATTCAAGTGTACAACTAAAACTAAACCTTTGAAAAAATCTCTCCTTTAAAGAATACATAAAGCTCTCATAAAGAATTCTTTTAAACTCCTCTATATGCAGATGTCAGTGTCTCTCACCTGACAATACCATTAGCTTTTTTCTTATGCATAGTAGAACATTTCGTATTTTATAGTACCCATTTTATAAATAAATTGGCATTTTCCATCCCATTTGTGTTTATCATCAGCTTCACAAAGAAACCAGTAAATAAAACTGTCAAGGACAGTCACAACAAAATGATCTCACATCAAGATATAAAACTTGAAGATACTAAAAGATGCTTCTACTCTATTTTACATAAAAAGACAGATTTAAAAAGTGCAAGGCAAGATTTGCAGGGAAAGGGAATATTTGTTTGTTATTTTTAGGCACATCCACTTCTTTAAAGCAAGCTTCAGAATGAAATTCCAGTTCGTTCTTCATGATACCTGTTTGAAAGTCTCTCTTTAAAAAAAAAACCAAAAAACCCAAAACAAAAACAAACAAACAAAAAATTACATCCGTCAAATGTCAAGCAGGGAATTTCCTGTCCAACGAATAGACCTCAGTTGTGTCTTGTTCTTCCTTTTTTCATCCTTGCAGGTTTTGGTTTGGGAATATACTGATTGTTCGCCTGATACTCAAGTTCTTTACGGAAGTAATGAATTGCTTTATTCAAACCTTCTTCCAATGGGACCTGTTCCCAAAAGTGAGGAGAGAATCACATATCTCTAAGTTCACATCAGCTCATTTCTCAACAGTATATTTTTAATACAGCTATCACAAGGCAGCCAGGGAGTCTCTTATCCAATATAAGTATTAACAGCACCACATACTGGTTACATCTTCACACTGCTGGTGCATCTGAGCTTTTAAACAGCAGATATATTTTCTGAGATAGTAAGCTGAAAACCCAACAATTTTAAATCTCACACGTGGTTATGATTGCTCTGTTTAGTATCAAAACAGACATACATAATTCTACTTTTAATTCCTAATACACTGAAAGAGACAAACACACAGCATTTAAGCCCCCTCTGTTTTTAAGGATTAAACATCCTCTTTCACAGAACGGTATCAAGCTGGCATCCACTATCTCATTTGATATTCTTAAGTCCTATACAAATAACTGTAATTCCACAAATCGTCATCTTTAAATATGGGCACAGAATATGGAGACAGGAACAACAGAAATACAAATACTCCACTTTTCTCTGGAGCCATATGCTGACATGCTTGGCTGATACCATCCCCAATACAGGAGGATAAAAACAGCAGCACAAAAAGCTGCTTGCCTTGCTGTACCAACACTGTACTGCTACTTGACAGTAAGTTTTGTTACTGCCTGTGCCAAACACAGAAGGCTAGAAGTACAAAAGTCAACTGTTTTAAACCTTTTGTGATTGCAACACTTGCCATCACCCTTGTGCTTTCAGGCCTGGTCTATTAACATTGTGTGTCTCTGTGAATCCTTTCAGAAGAGTCTGGATCCACCTTTTTCTATTAGGTTTACATTTATTAGGTAGGTTCACATATCCTGGAATGATTTTTTCCTGCAAAGCTAAGACAAGCAACAAACCACAGTGCTAGGTAGAATGGGGAGTTGGTTAAGAAAGTCAATGCTTTTCAGGGGATTAGGCAGCCCTTACCTCCCCAAACCAACCAGCTTTTACCATCAGCGACAGGAACGAGAACTATAGTAACAACATCAAACCCACTAGCTCTGGGTTTGGTAACGTAAGTAACTATGTACCATGTCTTTCAAAGGATTCACTGGGCTTACAGAAAGGTAAACATTTCATAATACACAAGTGAAAAAGTTAAAATGTTTATCCCAACGATGTTTTTTTTCCTACTGAAGTCTATTACAAATGCTAATGCTAATCTGCTCTTCTGGATGGCACAGGCCAAACAATCTTACTACGAAGTTCCAGAATTGTGAGCATATGAGTTAGGGTAATAGATGAGGGACAGTCTTCTAAAAAACTGTCCAAGAGACTGTGTTAAGCAGATATTCTAAAAAAGGAAATGTATCATTACCATGTAGCCCTCCCTCAGCCCTGTCGGCCTCTCTGTGTTTTTGCACACAGCAACAGAAAATCATCTGTACATACCACAGGTTCCCAGCCAAGCAGTAACTTGGCTTTTCTGATGTCAGGTTTTCGTTTCTGGGGGTCATCTTGTGCTTCTGAGAGAAACTGGATTTCACTCCCACTGCCTATTAAACAAGAGACTGTGAATTATCATTTGCAATTCACTACGCTTTTCATTTACATTTTTCCTACCAATTGCAGCAGCAGGTCATTCTGCAGCTTTCTGCTTCATGATTCTATCCCTGAAATACTTCGCACAGACACAGCTGCACTGCATGCAACAGCTGGGTGAATCACCTGTCCCACAGCAATATGATTCACAAAGCACTTCATAAAGACTTCAGCATGGATTCACAAAAATTAAGTTATGCTTGACTGGTCTAATAACCTCCTACGAAGAAATGACTGCTTCAGTAGCAAATGGTAGAGCAGTGGTATCATCTACCTTGACTTTAGGGAGGCTTTTGACACTGTCTGCCGTAACATCCTCATTGAGGGCTGGATGAGCAGACACTCAGGTGGACTGAAAACTGTCTGCACAGCCAGGCCCAGAGGGTGGTGATCAGTGGCACGAAGTCCAGTTAGAGACTGGAAACCAGTGGTGCACCCCAGGGGTCAACACTGGATCGACACTGATACACCGAGTGCTGTGCTGCCATCCAGAGAGACCTCGAGCAAGGATGCTGAAGAAAAGGCTGACAGGAACCTCGTGAAGTTCAACAAGTGCAAAGTTTTGAATCTGGGGAGATACAACCCCAGGCACCAGTAAAGAATGGGGGCCAACCAACTGGAAACCAGCTTGGTGGGAAAGGCCCTGGGTGTCCTGGTGGACACAAAGCTGAGTATGAGACAGTCATGTGTGCTTGGCACAAAGAAGGCAAATGGTATACTGGGCTGCAGGAGGAAAAGTGCTGTCAGCAGGAGGGAGATAGTTTTTCCCACTCTTCAGAACTGGTGAGATCCATATGGAAGGCTGTGTCTCATTCTGGGCTCCTCAGGACAAGAGAGACACAGACATCTAGACTGAGTCCAACAAAGGGCCACAGAGATGATGAAGGGGACTGGAGTACCTCTTCTACCAGGAGATGCTGAAAGAGCTGGGGCCCCTCAGCCTGGAGAAGAGAAGGCTCAGGGGAATTTCATCCCCATGTATAAATACTTGATGGGGGGCAGTAAAGAAGAGGGAGACGGGCCATTTTCAGTGGTGCCCAGTGACAGGACCAGAGGCAGTGGTCACAAACTGAAACACAGGAGGCTCCCTGTGAACATCAGGAAACACTATTTTACTGTGAGGGTGACCCAGAACTGGCACAGATTGCCCACGCAGGATGTGGAGTCTCCACCCATCTGAACATGGTCCTGGGCTACTGCGGTTGTAGGCTGCCCTGCCTGAGCAGAAGGGTTGGAGCAAATGGTCTTCAGAGGTCCTTTCCAACCTCATCCACTCTGTGATTCTGTCAGCACTTTGGCATTGTAAAAGGACTTCAGTTTCTCTTTGCCTGTATTCTCCGGTCTGATTTAAATAACCAACATAGCACTTGCCTTTCCTGATGACAATACATGGAAACAGAACGATTTCTCTAACCTTATTTAGCAAATATTTTACATGCCATGTTACTGTGGAATTTTATGGATGTAGAACTAAACTGCCTCCCTGGGTGGAGAGGAACAGATCAAGTTAATCGTGAAGAAACAGACAAACAGAGGTGACAATTACTCTATACGCTTGATAGGTTTGGTGCTGTGATTTTTCAATTTTCTTCCCCGATCTGTGGATTCACAGAAGTGTTCTGGAGGGAACAGTCCTCTTTTAGAAAAACCACATGCATCAGCTTCTGTAGTACATGTTTGAACTCAACTTTTTCACATCTGTCAGAAGCACTTCTGGAATCTACAGACTATAAACCAGTAGCTAATGGCAGCAGTATGTTTTTCATCTCATTGGGAAGCCACACTAGAAGATGAAGCACAACCATTTGCTTCCATTCCTGAGACCTCTGATTTGTTACAGGTATCAGAGCAAGAATGAAGAGGAAGCCACAGTGGTTTTTTCGCAGTGCGTTGCACTGTTAAATCAGTGAAAAGCAGAGAAAGACCCTTCCCACAGCATGAGATTTTTAATGGTAGTTGAGGGAGCAAAGCCTGCACAGTTGTGAAGAATCATTTTCTAAGTATCCTTATTGCAGCTAAAGTGTTATGCAAGACATTTTTCATTCATGGGCTTTATATCTCATTTATGCATTGTCCTTGTGGCAAAACAAAGCTAAAAAATTATCTAAACATTACATAAATTAATGGGTATAGATTACAGATACACATAACATGTATTCATTCTCCTCTTTGTGCAATATTTTACATGCAATTGAGAGGATCTGGATTATATTATTAATATTTAATTATATGATTAGGATACAATTAAATGCCTTTGATAAAATTATTAAGAAATCCAAAGACCAATTAAATTATCCACATTACACACACTAATCAAGTAATAATCATCTAAAGACAATAAGTACTTCATAAGCTTTAGTAAGAATTACTTATCATACTCACCAACAAGTTTTTTAATTAACTGGGCAAACTCCAGGATAGTGTGCTCTTCTGGGTTTCCCTACAAACAGAAGAGATATTCACTACAGCAACAATTAAACACCTTACAACATGCTAGACATGAGATGATTCTAGATGAAGCATGTTAAACTCTGAAAAAGCTAATTGTTAAGCTTTATTCCTACTCTGATGAAAAAAAAAAAGTAACTTTGACAAGCGCCATACACATTAGTAAAGTTATGCTCCATTATATTTGCCTTGGCGATTCAGTGTATGTGTGGAGATGCCCCCAAAAAATGAGTCAGTAAAGAATGGGTAAATGCACCTCCATTGCAGCAAAGGCAAAGGTCACTCAGCAGCCCACACAACCACATTATCAGCTGAAAATCTGCATCAAGGACTGAGCTGAGTTGAAGACAGATGATACAATGAAGAAGTATGCTCAATTCTCATTTCAGCCAAAGTTAGGAAACCAAACTAATTTAGCTGCAAACAATTGCTTCTTCATTTACCGTAGCTTACATATCAATACACAAGGGCTACTTGTTTTCCCGTACAATATTTCTTTTCTTAACATTTTTTTTAACTATCTTGCACATAAACTCCTGATCAACATTTCGGAACAAAATACTGAAAGCCTCCTGCTGTAGTACTAGCTGACCTTCATCAGACTCATTTCCCACCATTCCTAGCTCTCCTTGTTTTAGAACTCTTCTTTATTACATCTCATTTCACCTAAAGCTGAACATTTAGATACATGTAGATTTAAACATGGAGTTTTCTAGAGACAAAACATGTGATGGAGTTCAAATATAACAGCATCTGGATGAAACATAAAAATTAATTTACAGCCACAGTAGAAAAGGAGAATCTAGTGAACAACTGCCCTGTAGAACTGAGTATCTGATTTGGGAAAAAGTTGGCATACACAGAAATGACCTGGCATATGCATCCTTTTTGTACTCTTATATCCACTGCTGAGAGCAGGGTGACAACAGGTGGGACAGAACAAAAATCCAAGCAATTTTCTAATCAATATTAGAAAACTATATCATAAAATACTGTTCCATTTTCCTCTAATCAAGGCTAGTATGAAGTGGTTTATAATTAGAGCTAAGTATTCCTTCAGTGCTTTTTTCCATTAAAACTATTCTTCAATCATTTCTTTGTATTTTGCACATGTCCCCCTTCCTTCATATTCTAATTACATAAATCTCTTTGCTAAAACAAATTAAAAACTCCATCAAGTTTATATGGTACTTGGAACTGTAAGATACCAATATTTAGGGGCTTAATCTTATTTATAAATACAATACATGGGAGAATACATTCTTCATAATGGAAAGACTTCTTTTGCTCCATTTATTTTTTTCTAGAAATTAGTATCAGTGACAAGCAGGAAAGTGGAGGTGATCTTGACCAGTGCACAGTAACACAGCAGAGTGAAGCTCTCATACTCACCAAGTTGACAGGACTGCTGACATTGCTGTTCATCAATGCCACCAACCCATTTACAAGATCACTGTAAAAAAAGGGAAGAAGAGATTGAGGGAATTTCCACTTCTCTATAAATAATATTACTGTCCAAAAAGAGACCTGCCTCCTCAGAACTTCAGTAAAGCAGATCAGGCAGCTGAGGAATTCAGTAATCAGATTTCCTTCAAGGGGTGCACTTTTACTCAAGCGTTTATTACTACAAAATGAATAATGTTTCCCTTTCCTCCAGCACTCAAGCATATTTAGAGGCAGATTTCCAACACACTTCAAACAGAATAGAGCAAGTTGTAATACAGAGGCACATGATACCACCACCTGCTTTGCAGCCTGTTGCTTGAATTGTCTTTTCATATTCAGAAATTCTTAAACCAAACTTTTTAAACCAAGTTTGCAAAACCCCAGTATTTTGGTGTTACCTTCCTCTAGTAAAATAAGTTATTTTGGATTATCAGCAACAAAGTTAGAAGTTTGGCCCTGGACACAGAAATCCAGATCCCTTCCACTATGACTTACACTTAGGCTACTTTGACCTGATGGGGTTTCTGTAACATCTACTACCATTGTTATTACTTTCAGCAGAGGTAAAGAATATTTCCAAGTGGAGAATAACTGAAACAACCCAGTAGTCCAGTCTGGATTTTTTCATATTCTTTTTAGTTTTTTGTTGTGGTGGTGGTTTCTTCTTTTTTGTGTGCACAGTTTGCACACCGACCACAGCAGTCCTCAAGACACAAGGTGGCAGCACTGCATTAAAATGCAAGGAGTGACAAACAGCTCAGCATTAAAAACTTGCCTATCTGTTACTTGCTATATCTTGAAGGGAAGAATGCATTAATATCTCGATTAAAAGTTCTAAACCAACTAATGTTTTATTTGTTCGTACTTTTATAAATCTCTGTGTCTCTCTTCTGAAAGTAAATCTGGCTTAAGAATGAACGTAATCTTTTTGGCTAAGATGAACATGCAAAGCTGGGCAACCTCAGAGCACCATGAAGTGCAGTAAATTATCAGCCAGTACAAACAAGGCTTACCTGACATACTGGAAGGCTCTTGTCTGAGTTCCAGGTCCATAGACCTAAAACCACATGGAAAATAGAAAAGTTACATAAATACAGAAGTCCTTTCTAGCACAATTATCTTTTCCTTATCATTCTAGAAAAATGTCCCAAGAAGAAACACCTGAGACACAAGTTCAGTGTTACAGAAATATAAAAAATTGTGCTTGCAGAGCCTTTGGCAAAGTATCAGTTCTTTGAAGGTCATCTTCCTCTTGGATCTGTTTCCAGTAAACATATCCTTAGGCATTTTGTTAACCAGAACTCTGCATGAAGGAAACATTCTCAGGGGTGTAGGACAGAGTGATGCTTTGTCCTCTCCTTGAACACTGAAAAAGGGTTCAGCATGCACTCAGCCAGAAAAAAGTGCCAAATATTTAAAGCAAACTTCACACTACTAAGATGTGGTTATGATGAGCAATTTTGATTCACTCGTTAACAACAGCCAGCTTCAAAGAGACCACTCTCCAGAGTGGTCTCTAAAAAAATTGTCAAGAGAAACAGTGCTGTGCTTAAAGCAATCAGGGCAAAAAAAATCATGTGGCTCTAAATAGAATAATTTCTAGATTATGTAACTCCCAAAGTCTCCTGCATAGATTTGTATCAAAACCTTAAGAGAGAAAAAAAAAATAAAAAGTTTTCTCAGGTTATGTGCTGGTACTTTGGAACAAAGTTGTTTAAGTTCAAATAGATAATAAAGTATACTTAAAGTGTACAGAACGCATTTGATACTGTTAATTTTTTTCACAGTTTAACTGTGTGCAGTACTGAAATTCTGCAAGCTGCCAGTGGGCACATTTAAGTGGCGAAAACATTTCAGTTTTAACTGGTGACGTGCACCTTCTACCATCAACCTGCTACAACAGAAAGGCTTTCTGGAAGGATGGAATAGAATAGAAAGCATGCTTGTTTTCCTAGAGTACAGAAAGGACAGTACAATTGGTATACAGGCCACCATCGGTCACTTGGTAAGTCTCATGCTCTTCGAGGCTGACTCAGAGCCAGAAGGAATTCACATTCCAGTATGTAATGGGAAAGATCAGGCGTCTAAGAGTTTACCCAATAAATGATTTTGAGAGGAATGCACCAGGAGAGTACACTGACAGCATGATGAACTCCCAAACAAACAGGAAGCATATTTTATGTATTTATGTAGAGATTCCTGCTTGTTTACTTTTAGCTCGTGGGGTAAGTTTTACAGAACTAAGTAATTTAAGAACTAAGTAATTTGTGCGTGATTTCTGTGAAGTCATTCATGTAGCTGTCTTTCCCACTTGCACGCAGTGGCTGGAAAATACAATATAGTTTCCACCTTCCAATAAGGTGGAATAATACCTCCCTTGATACCTCCCACTTTCTTCTAGTAGATCCTTCCTTTACAATAATATAAAGCAACAACTGTCATATTTGCATAAGTTATAACTACAAATTAACCATATTGTTCTCTCAAGAGATTTACTCCATTTGAACAATAACTTTGAACTAAGAGACCAAATACCAGTTTCTAAAGAGGTCAACACACTTGGTATTCCTTTCAGCCAAATTCTGTGATGATACAAGGGTGACATGTTTTTAGGTCTCTGCTACTCCTTATTGCTCATAACTCATTTCATCTGACTTGGTCAGCTAAACAACTCTCTCCTTAGTTATTTTCTCATATTAATTTTCAACATCAGCCACTTATTCCCTACAGAACATGGATGTTGGGCAAATATTCTATTTTAACCTCTATTACAATTACAGTCTTGCTAAACTTCACACAGTATAGCAGCTATAAAAATAAAATTAAAATAAAGCTTGAAGTATTCCCTCCCACAGAAAAGCACTGACTTCAGAATTCTCTTATTTATGTTCTGAAATATCCCATGGATTGTATAAAGTAAGATAACTGCTTCATATTTAGTAAGGCTTCACAAAACTTCCAGTTAGTGTTCTTACTCTGCTCTTCTTATAAAAATTACAGTCCTACTGTCAATAAAAGTTGAGAAACAACTATGCATGAATGAAAAAAAACATTTGAGATTCCAAATATGGCAACTATATGCACTGGGGACCAAACCTAAAAAATGGGAGTACCTTCTGATCGATCCTCTGTAAGCCCGGTTAAGTTTTCTAATCAGCATTTAGAGGCTCAGATTTTAATGTCTGAAGATGCCATCTTGGGAACATACGATACTGACAAGCCAGCATATGGTTACACTCATATTTTGATACAAGGAAGCCCCACAAGGACCAAAAGACTGAAAACAAGAAGCTCCATTCTCTAGTCTGCTTCTATTTGTTTAGTGTCTTGCAGGTTTGGGGAGATGCCTGGGTAAGAAAATGAAATTCTTTTTGCAGGAATTTAAGTGCCCTTTTTTTTTTATGTTTTGAAAGGAAAAAAAGCACTGAACCCACACAGTTGTGCAATTAGCCTTTGCAGAGCTAAAGAGACTCCTATCAGGGACTAGGCAAGCTGGGCTCACTGGTTTAGTCAGGTACCCAAGACTAAGCCCTGACATTTGCAGTCTTAATTCTGACTTATATGACAGATTAAATGTCATACGCCCTAGTAAACACTGGCCATTAAGTCATAGCATCACACAATTGCCACCATACACTGAGCGCTGACAGTGCTTTCTACAAAACCAGTAAACCTCTGTGGAAAAAGCAAATCTTTAGGCGAAGCGGTGAACACAGCATTACTACATGCTTGTTACTCTGAAATAACCACAAGCCTAAACCAGAAATTTAGCAATGGCTAGGAACAACAAAGTAGACTCATCAGTGATGAGATTAAAAATAGTATCAAATTGCCTAAGTTATCAGTCAATGATAAACAGTGAGCAAATAAGCAAATGCTAACCTGCAGACAAGACCAATCTTTCAGAAATTATCAGTGTACTTAAGTCAGATGATGTGCATTGCTTTGCAGAACATACACAATTTGAACCTCTTTATTTTCCTTCTTCTGTAAAGAGTTCTGGATTTCACTCTGTCAGTAAGGTAGTATCTACTACCCAAGTTTTGCAGGGGATAGCCATACTTTGGCATATTGTTTGAAAAAGATTAAAGTTAGGGGAGATCTACCACAGGACACCAAGCTTCATCTTGCTTGGGCACGACTTGTTCCCTGGTCTATACTCTTCAATGCTCTGTCCAGTTTCATATTTTGCTCTACAAGAATTACAGTAGTGGGAGTTGCCACAAAACTTTCATCCTTTTTCTTTTTGCATTGTCTGCTCTTTATGAGAGAAATTCCCGACTGAACTATTTTATAATCTCCAATAGAACGGATGCTGTCTTAATCTCACGACAGGTGCCCTGTGGAGGTACTTAGCAATATCTTTAGTTATTTGGCAGAAGCCATTGACTATGATTTCCTGGCACTTCACTCTTCTAACCTAACCAATAGTAGCCAATACTTGTATGACATTTCTGTTGTATGCCACATAAACTGTAAATGTTTCCATAAACTCATAACCTATCTCAGATTTCAAACTACTTCTTCCTGTTTCAGGTCAGGCACTGTCTGCATTGCTAAATTACCAGCAGCATCTTTGGCAGAGTACTGGCCTGTGCCAGCTCTTGCTCTCTCAGTGTTGTGACTTTGCTTAAGCATAATCAAGAGCCATTCACAGCAGTTGGATGTGGCATCTTGTTTTGGCAGGAAAATGTAGCTGTATAGAAGTGGGTCATGCCACAACAATTTGTCAACTTTAAAAAAAAAACCAGTCTTGGATGGCTTGATTTACCAATATGTGATGTAGCCTGAAGGCCTTTAACAATACACATGGAAAATTTGGGCTGAACTCCAAGCTTGCAGAAAGACATTTAGATGCCTAGCTTCCTGAAAGAGTTTAGAATTAGTTCCTCTACAGGAATAAATACTAAAACAGGACGCTGTAAGCCTTGTCATGCCATGTCCCCATATAAGAGTTGTGAGACAGACAAATATTCAAGTTCAGGGTGACTAAAA
>JAYRBT010000001.1:89464270-89501621 GCA_036023395.1 Myiotriccus ornatus
GAAAAACTCAGCTGAGCTAATGCCCAGGAGTTTTTTTGATTCATCACAACTCTTAAGATCACTGACACTCAGATCAACCTGCAGTATATACCAAATGGATCAAAGATGGAAGGAAAAAGTAGCAAATACTTGAGGTCTTCTTTTCACAGACCCATTCCTGGCATAAAACCTAACAGACAAAGGTGAGAACATTGCCTTGTAATTATCTAGCATGAAGCCAGACACCAAACATTCTTTCAGAATTTGCTAGCCAAGGCAGGCACAAGAGGGTGCAGTTCCACCTAGTTCAGCGTTTGCTGTGATGGAAAGGAACAGTCACTCACGGCGATCATGGGAACATTCCGCCGTCACCAACGTGAAAAGTGCACTCGTGAACAAAACCCTGCTACAAAATCCCATGCCATTAATTGTTCCTGTGACTTTTATAATTACTGCACACTTCATAGCCAAGTTACAGGCATGAAGTTCTTGTGCTTTGACAGCCACATTGCCAGCATTCATTTGTAGATACATTTAAAAGAAAAGTACTAAGACAGTAAAAATATCCCCCAACCTTATTTTTCTTAAAGAAACAACTTTTTAAAATGTAAACTCATCCACTCCATCCTCCCCTCTCCCCAGCAACTCTGTCCAGGTTATGTTATTTTAACCAAGTTAATAAGAAAAAAAATTCCACTTACCCAGCATGTTTAATGTCCCAATAGTGTTGGTCTTTAATGTTTTTATAGGATTATACATGTAATTTGGAGGAGAAGCAGGAGATGCTAAATGATAGATCTGGTCCACTAGAGAAAAATAGAGGGGGGGAGCATTATTATTTTTCCATTAACATATTAAATGAGATAGCATTAGAGTCAAGAAACAAGTACTTCTCTGTGCATTTCCTAGCACCGCAACTCAGCACTTCCTGTATTTCTACCTACAGATAATATGTATGCAAACCTGTTGTAACCATAAGAAAGATTTAATTTTTAGTAAAAAAACCCCATATCTCAACACTGCTGACAAGATACAGATGCCTGTGTTGGTGTTCACACTTTCCATTTGTAAACACTTTACTTAGGAGTATGTCAGAAATGTTTAGAAGTTGCAAAAGTATTTGCAACAATCTGTTACCCTCACGTTTTAAGTGACTACAAGCTTCAGAATACTTTCTGAAATGGAATTTGATGCAAAAATGGTAGAAACATTTTTTTAATACCAGAAGGAACCATTTGGAAAACTAAATACTGTATTTTTGTTTCTAAACCATTTGCCAATGAAACATTAATGGGCTTTGTATCATATTTATATATTAAATATACATGGCAAGAAAAAGGCATGCAACTTTTGCCCTTTTTTCCCTATGTTACGTTTGTTATATGCTATGCTTTGGATAATATAGCATTTTAGCTTTAATTAAGAAAACCAACACACAAACCAGAACCCAACACAGAGATTTCAGTGCCCCTCCACTCCCTGTTATGAAATATAATTAACCTATGCACTAGTCAAAATTCATCACCTGAGATAGGAATGGAAAGGTTGAAGACCCGACAGGGAAACAAGGATTTTTTTGTTCAACTATAATGAAAACAAAGCAATGAAAATTGTACTTGTTTTCACAGGCAGTATCCGATATTCAAAAGCTCAACCTGCAAGCTGTTAGTAACACGACTGTTGTAAATATTTAAGTGTCCTTCTGTCCTCTATGTAACATGAATCACAGCCAGCCAGAACTATGTGAAAAAATACCGATGGATAAGAGAATGCAAAAAAAAAAAAAAAATTAAACATAAGATCAAAAGAGAGATAGTGATGTTTAAGAAAGAACAAATTCCCTAGACGAAGGTTATCCAAGGAAAGCAGTCAAAAGGTGAGGTAAGAATTAGAATAGCAGGACAAAAGAGAGGGAAAATAATTCCTTCTTTGTATTTCAAAAGAAAAGTAGTGGGTTTTTTGTTTTTTTTTTTTTTTTGTGTTGTGTTTTTTTTTTTTTTTTAAGAAAACTCAGCACTGAAACCTGAAAGAACCTGGAAAAGTCAAGGCTAGGTGCTATTCTGACAGAAGAAAATACTGCACGGCATAAGGCTGTCCTGCCCTAAAACAAAACACCATTGGTCAAACAAATGTTTTTTTCCCTTTAACTATTTTCTTATGTGTTTTATTATTAACAAGCAGTAGCAAATCACAACATTAAAAAAAAAAAAAGCTGCATTTTGACCACATATTGATTTCTCTCATCCCTCTGCTGAGTTTAACTTTCACAGTATCTGTGACATAATCAACATTTTTCTCCAGTTTTAAATTAACTTTACTACTAAAAACAGGGTAGAAGCATCCTTGACTTTCAAATGAACATTTTTTTTCTTTTTCTTCATATAAATGCAACTATACTTGCTTACACAGTACAAGCTGTATATGAGTTACATCTAGTAGGGAAAAAAACCCACAGAATGGTTTGGGTTGGAAGAGACTTTAAAGACCATCTAGTTCCAACTCCCCTGCCATGGGCAGGGACACCTTCAGCTAGATCAGGTTGCTCAGAGCTCCATCCAACCTGGCCTTGAACACTTCCAGGGATGGGATCTCCACAACTTCTCTAGGCAACCTGTTCCAGTGCCTCACCACCCTAACAGTACAGAACTTCCCTATCTCTAAGCTAAACCTACCCTCTCTCAGTTTAAAGCCATTACCTCTTGTCCTATCACTGTATGAAAAAATAAAATATCAAATATGAAGTTATCCCCTGCTCACAACCATCCGAAGAACACTGAAATGTTAGAGGAATGTGCTTCCCGTTGAAGACTTCCTTCCTGATTTTCAAATTTCATTTGACAAAGTAAACACACAATCCTTTGCTTTCTGACCTCTCTCTCTAACATAAAAGAAAGCACAGAATTAGAGCAATAGCATATATAAGTGGCTTGATTTATCCATGTGAAAGGCACACTTTTAGACAGTATATTAAACAATAAAAGAATTAAAATTAGTTAAAAGTCTTCAAAACACAAACCTGGTTCATATTAAAGCATAACAACCGTTGTAAGATAAGCACATGTTCTGATAATAATGCTTTAAAAATACTGGCCAAATGGGCATGGTAAAATATTTAACCTAACCTACTTTCTTTCTGAATCCTTAATGAAGTGTGCTTGCACATAATGTCAGGTTTTTCTAGATTAACTGCTGTGTTTAAGTCTACTGGGCAAGCTCAGCTCCTGCCTTCTACATAACATAGCTCAGATAAGTGCATATCAGCTTATCTGCAGCAAGCATGTCAAAGTTTACTCAATGCTGCAGCCCTGCATTAATGCCGGCACACAAGAAATCTGGCAAAATAAAAGATGATTAAATTTTATTCACTGCCTAAGCCTACAGTATCAATAGTGACAAAAATAAGGAGAAATTATTTCAAGTCAAACCTCACTCCGGAGAACAATTAACTATCAGCATCAATATGGGATGAGTTTCTAAGGCAACCTGCATGACTATCACTGCAAATTTTACTCTCATGACAGCGTAATGGTATTTGTCAGTATGCTCAAGCAGATGCCACAAAATATATCTATTTCTTATATGTTGCTGTGCTGTCTTTGGTCTATGGGCGTTTTATCTCTAGAGCAGAGATGAACAGGTGCCTAAAAGATGTCAAAACAGCCCAGAAAGCTAGAGAGAGACAGTTCTGGCAGCTGTGTAACATTGGTGAGGATTTATTCTCACACAAAAAGGTGCAGAGAAGTACAATTTCATGCAGCAGGTCTTCTGCTATTTGTTCTTGAATCAACGGGAAACAGTATTTCCAACCACCATCAACTTTGGTGCAGCATCAAGAGAAAACTTGCCACACAAGGCACCTATAGTAGTAACACAAATAGCATCCAAAGACTGCCTGATGCAGCAAGTCTTGCAGGAAGCAAGCTCTCAACTCGGACTTGATTCCAAGCCCTGCCTGTACTGCTAATGCAACTGAAACTTTTAGGATTCTGTCTGCAACTTGAAGCTAGTTAATTGCTCTGCGTGATGAAGTGTGACATGGAATAATTACTCCTTGCTTTGGTCACCGTTGACATTGTAAGCTTCAGCAGTGAATAAACCCAACTTCTGTGCTGGGGATATAAAGCAAAAATGTAGCATGGGGTAAAGTTTAGTTGGTCTGGTAAAGTTTGACATGCCTCCTACAGATGAACCCTGAATATGAATAACTTGACTGACTCAAGTTATGCCTCTGAATATAAATATCCCCTTCCCACAGCACGGTACTGTAATGAAACCAAAGAAAAGAAAAGGGTAGGCTGGAAGCTGGCAAAAGGAATACTTAGCTAAGCCACTGGATGCTGTTTCCAGACAGCAGGTAATTCAAGAACAGTGGCTCAGAAAAATGAACTAAGCAATAGCTGAACTCACCTACAGCCAACTCAGAGTTGAACTCTGACCTGAGTTTTAAGCTGTTTCTACCTACCTATTCCATCACAACCCCTTCTAAATCTAGTTTTCAGCAAGCTGTAGTGAAATTTTTGTGAAGTGAAAATGTCACTTCAAAAGCATTGTGGTCTGTCAGTAATTTACTGCCCAACCCTAGTCTGTCGAAGCAGTAGTGAACTCATTCCTGCCTCCCTCTCCATCCACTTAATTTTTGTGGGTTTTTTTTTCCAAATACCTGCTGAATTTTTGACAAAGAGCAGCTCCTATAAGAGAGGTTCCTTTAATGGCATGTGACAATTCAGGTAAACAGGGTCAAAAACTACCTTCCCTTTTGCCACATAAGGATACAGAGAGGCCTGTGATAATATAAGTGGTCATATAACTGTCAGCTAGAAACAAATGCACATAAATAGAAAGCCCCAAAACTTTCTTACAATCTTCAAGTTTATTTATTTATTTTTAAACATAAAATTAAGTGTAAAGAACAGTGGTGGAAAAAAAAAAAGCAAAGCAAAAATACTCTCCTCCTTTTAAACCTTCATTTCTCCTTTTAATCCTTCATTTCTCATTTTGTTTCCCAGCTAACAATACCCTTAAATGAAACAAAGACAAGGAGCTGGAGGAAAAAGCAGGCCATCTTCTAGATCAAAGGGACAGGCAGAAAAGAAGCTCCAGGACTTTCTCTCTTGCCCATTAAGGAATGTTTAATATATCAAGCCTTAGACCAATGGAAAACATCACTGTTTTTCCAAAACATTTAGAGAATGCTGAACATTTCAGTAGGGTGAAAAGACAAGTTTCTCCTGCAAACTTGTCACATTTGATCCATCAAACTGGCGATGTTGAGACAAGAACAATTATTTATCCTTCCACCTTCTCTCTATGAACTGTCAGGTCTAAAAAATACCTACTATTTTTTTGTCTCAGAATTTCATTAGGCCAGTCAGACAAAGCCATCTACCTAGCCTGGCTGACAACCTTGTGTGCTCTAGCATGATGCTGACAGTTATTTAACATAGCAGGGAACTTAACACTGTTCCAGTCATAACTGTGGACAGCTATCCTAGTTACAGCTTTTCACAGGATTAACTGTTTGGGTGCCTGGGACAGTAGCTACTGGAGGACAGAAAGAAATGCATCTAGTAATTGACCTCCACACCTCTTCTTGATTACACGAGGTAAAGAAAAAAAAGTTTTACAGCATTTATTTCTGCCCACCAAGAAGCTTTGAGCTAGCTTTGCAAATAAATCATAGTGCATTATTTGAAAATAATCATGTGAATGGTTGTGTAAAGCTTTACATAGGTAAGTAAGGACCATAAAAGAAGAACAAATGATAATAATAAAATTCTGAAAGTTTTGTATGTAACTGATATTGGGAATTAGAACTCTCTAAACCACTGGAACACAGCAGCAAGTAGTTTACCAAGTACAGGATGGTAGACTAGTAATACAGAAAAATAAATTTGTTATAATTTTGCTGAAAAAAAGGCAAAAATTAAATTAATTTCAAAACAGCACAGACACAGAAGTCGGTATAAACATTCAAGCCAGTATAGAGTGGCAAATATAGAAATCTATGCTCAACATAAAGTTTAAGTAACATATTGGAAAATAAACAGCAACTAACACTTGTCAATTATGCCCTTTTCTAGGTGAAAAGCTAAAAAAAAAAAATCCCTAAAATTTAGCATACATGGAATCTGCAATACCTAAATCTGGACACAAATGTTCAGTCTTGTGTTTTCCTTAATGCTAAACAAGAATGATCAATATAAACACTCACTTCTACAAAATACTGCCATAAAACTACCTTCCTTCATATTATCTTTATTTTTTAGCCATAATAATGCATCTGTTCTCTGTGTTTCCAAAGTGATTAGTAAGGAAGGAATCTACCACCTTTCCTATGACAGGAAATGACAATCTTTAGTTTCTGCCTTCAACACACGTCACAGTCCCAGAAAGGTCACTAAGTCCATTAAGTCCAACGGGTCACTAAGTCCACTAAGCACCTGCATCCATCACTGTATTTGCTAGTCAGGAAGTACTAAGAAAAGCTTTGATCAGAAATGTACAAACAAGTTTCTACAGTTTGAGCATAAAAACCATCTATGCCAATTCCATTACTGTAGGTCAGGCCACAGAAGCTGACACAGTGAAGGGAGACATTTCTATTGCCCTGAACTAAAAAGGACTACAACTAAAAATAATTTCCCTGATGTTAAAAATGTTCTCTGTAACTTCAGACAAATTAGAATAACTTCATAAAGGTTTACCATATTGCTCATACTGGAGGAGTTTTGGAGAGTTTCACTCCAGAGACTGAGGCACCACTGCACTCAGCTCTGGACAAACAAAATTAAGCAGCATATGTCCTCTGCCTTGCCATAACTTTCCCTTAACTGTACAATCTAAAACCACCAGGTTAAATGTATTAAGTATCTGTCACAGGGAATAAAGACTAGAAAGGGAAAAATCTGGAAGTACAGAAGAAAAAAGAAAAAGGAATGTATCGAAGACACTCCCTGTGCCTCTACTTGTATGTGCTTTAAGTTACCTGTGAGATGACTTGAAGATACTGTAGAACACTGTTCAGTAAAACGTTATCATCCTGACTTCAGGAAGCTACAGCCTATTCTTTTGATCAATTTTGTGAGACTGTTGGTTTTAGCCTTAAAATCAACTCAGACCTAAAAGCCAGCAAAGTCCTTAAAACTAAAAACTTTTTTTGAGTCCCAGTCAAGTAAATGACCTAACAAAGTTTTTTAGGGTTTTTTGGTTGGTAGGTTGGGTTTTTTTCCAGGGTGGAGGTATGTATGTGATTTTGGGGTTGGGGTTGCTCTTTGGTTTTTTGGGAGACTGAGTGCGGTTTTTTTTGTTTGGTTGGTTTTTTGTTTTGGTTTGGGTTTTATTTTGTTTATACACATACTCAAGTATAACTATTTCACAGTAGAAATACAGACTGCAGGGGCTTAAAATGATACAAAACCAAAACATAACTTTTTCTACAAACACAAAGTCAACTCTGATGCAAAGACGGGTATAAACAAGACAGAGTTAATTCTCAAGCCACTACGTAAAACAAGTACACTACTTATGACCTACATTTATTTAATCTAAAATTTCCTTTGGCATTTTTTAATGCAATTTATTACCCTGGAGTGGATGACAGTAACACCAGATCAAGCATCCAATCTCATTTGTTCTCCAAATAATATCTGTATGTCTTTACACTACGGTTAGTAGGACTATGTGCCACAGTGCTCACAAGTAGCTATCTTAGGGAGACTGTAATCTGAAAGAATGTAGAGAATGAGACTGAATATAAGTAAAGGTGGATTTTTGTATTTATTTTCTGATAATACAAAAAGAGTAACATGAGATTATTTTCTTTATAGACAACTCTTCAGAAAAAAATTGTCTTTCTGCATCAAAAAAGCCCATTTATTAGTGTATTTAAGGACAAGGCTGAAATGAAAATATCTTTAAAACCCTTAAGTATTTTAAAAATATAGAATTCAACTAAAATACGAAAAAAAAAGGTTAATATAACTATTTCAGAATTTATTTTTTTTACTATTTTCCATCTTTCAAGATTCCTAAACTACTTTCATTCCATTAAAGAATTCAGGGCCCTTGTTCTTCTGCTTGAAAAAACCCAAGTGAAAGCTACGTTCTTGTGCATTTTCCACTGACATTTCCAAATGCTAAAGCAAAGGAAATCCTAGTCGAGGAGAAGAAAGACATTCAGCACTACAGTTAACCAGAGTAATCACAGGGCCAAGAAATAATAATAAATCACCTAAACACACATTTTGTCTCTGTCCAACCCAGATCAGGATTCAAGAATGCCGAGTGCCACTTCATGCCATGGATCAAAGACAATGATGCAGCCAAGGCAGATTGTGCGTAGGCATCACTGTGAAGCTCAAAACTATGTATCTTGAGACTAAATTCACTTTTCCAAATCAAAAGTGAAATCACTGCTCTTTCTAGACCAGAAATGAGGTCTCTACAGAAATAAAGCATTGATTACTCTCTCTGGAATTCAACTGTCAAACAATCCGATATGAGCTGGCTTAAAAAGGACAGCAAAACCAGACATTCTCTAGACACGAACCTACTTTTTATCATGAGTTCAGTCATTCCAACTTCTACTGACAAGTAAAAAGGAGAAAATGGAACTAAGAAAAGAAGTATCTGATCTATACGTAAACTTGTTAATCTTTTTCAAGAACTATCCTCCACTGCCTCACTGGACTCTAAACTCTGCAATGGAATCAAATTTTATCATGTTCTTATACTAGTGTATGAAAGTTGATTTTATTTTAACATATAGCCATGTCAGCTTCAATTTACACTGTTTGAGGATGAGAAGCCATTTAATGAACTATCCACTGAATAACATGCTATAATTTGTTGTCAGTACAAATTGGGGAATTGGTATTTTAATTACACAGAACACGGAAAAGTATCTGAAGGATTTCAGAATTCCCATTCATTAGTGCCTACTTAGTTGGGCAACAGTATTGGCAATGATGATAATTCTTTGAGAAGGTCTCAGGTGCAATCAGTCAGAAATAAGATAATGCAGGGGAAAGATTAGGAAAGCTGACAAAAAAAGTGGTTGAAGTATAAGCTATCAGCACCTGGAGTCAATTAATAAGATCCTTGTCCCATTATTCTGTCTGTAGAAGAAAAAGTCTGAAGTAAAATAACAGGAGTAACTAAATCAGTGCATTGTCAGAGCAGGAGCATTTGTTATTGCAGGACTGTTCCAGTAGTGTTGTCAGGAATTCATCACAAGGGATTATACAAGAGATGCAATTGCCAGAGATTTCTTCTGTGTAATCCCATCCATTAGAATTTAGCAGGAACAAAAAAATACAACTGAGATTCATTTTTTGTTTTAAAAAATGAACTACTCTATTGCTACAGAGTTTTAAAGGGATGGAGCAAACTCACCAGAACTCCAGTATAATTTGAGTAACACTTTCACTGATTCATTATATACTTATATACTCACATAGAAATCTATAAATCCATGTATCTCACAAAAACAACTACTATCTTACAATATGGCATAGTAGTTTGAGGTTTACAATACCTTAGATGTTGAGCTACTACTTTGAAGCAGAATGTTTTTCTGTTTCTTTCCTTGTTTAGGATTGGTGGGTTTTTTTGATTTTCTGCTGAAAATCAGGGAAATTTGGTGCTGCTGTTTTCTTATTCTACAGGTTGTAGAATGCCTGTACGTAAAGTAGGAGCAATGTTTTCTACAGAAGACACTTCAGGGAACTGAGGGAAGTTAGTTTCCTCTCAACTGACCATATACAGTTGCAGGATGCAAGTCTAGTGTAACTGAAGCCCTGAATTAAATCGTGGAGTTAATGAAATATCTGGACTGCAGACTGTGCATGTGTAAGCCTGTGCAGGCACACAGAGAAACGGGACAACAGATGGAACACACAGACTGACCCACTGCCATCCTGCCTTCTCACAAAAATCAGTCACATCAGGAAATTTTCAAGATCTCCTTCCTCCCATCCACTCATGAAGAACTGATTTTGAAGACAAAAGTGCTCTGAACCTCTCACTCCATAGTATAATAGAAAACAGACTAACAATAAACAAAGCACAGAGCTATTAAATACATCAATCCAGAATTTAGTGCATAAATTTAATTTCTTTACAGGCGCACATACTTAAAAGGGTAAAGCACAACAAAGTGCAAACACCAAAGCAGAGACTACTTACCTTCAATGTACAGGGGCTCAACGACATCGTGATTTATCAGTTCGAAGTTCTCATGACCAATCCAGTGCTCCACATTTCTTTTCCTGCCCGTAAAGAAGTTGTCCACAACTGTAACCTCATGGCCATCCATCATTAGTTTGTCAGTAAGATGAGAACCCACAAACCCTGCTCCTCCAGTTATCTGCGTTAGGACAGTTGGTATAAATTTCTTTTTCTTTTTACAGAAACACTAGACAAAGTCTACAAGCATGAAGACAGAACAGTAGCTTTCAGACCTTTGCTTACTCCAGGGAAACCAAATACATTTCTGTACCACTTTTTGTTTCAAGATTTACAGCATTTAAAATTTCAAGAGACATATTTGACATGTTTCATCGCTGTCAGGCTAGAAGTTCAGCTACCTATTCACATCAACAAAATCTCTTTTTCAGATTACATTATTTTCCTTTTTTTCCCTTCAAATTAGATTGTGCCCTTTTATGCAACAGCAAAGCCTAAAGACACAAAAAGGTGAGAATTT
Organism: Myiotriccus ornatus; assembly: GCA_036023395.1. Classification (NCBI taxonomy): domain Eukaryota; kingdom Metazoa; phylum Chordata; class Aves; order Passeriformes; family Tyrannidae; genus Myiotriccus; species Myiotriccus ornatus. Next base: position 89,474,955 of record JAYRBT010000001.1, read on the forward strand.
TCTGCAAATCCCATTCCCCAGAAAAAAAGATATGACAGAATGTCACATTTTTGTGTCAGATTTATAATATCTGACACGTCAAATCTAGCTTTTGTCTTGTGGACAAAAGACATGTTGGAAGACATGTTGGGTGTTCTAAGTAAGTACTGCAAGTTTGCATCCAGAAAGGAGGAAGGAAATTCTTTGAAGACCTCTCATCTGAAATATCTGCTAAATCAAAAATCGTTCCTTTTATGTTTTAATGCATCCATAGCTTACATCATTCTGGACTGAAGAGGGCAGGCAGTTGGTCTAGATGATCTTTGCAGGTCCTTTACAACTGAAAAAGTTCTATATCATTAGCTCTGACATGCAGCATTTGCCTGTCTTGGAAATCTCTGATGTTTTATTGCAAAGAAACAAGCAGGAAAAAATACTTAAACCCCTGTACTCTTGTTCCATTGCAGATGTACAAGAAACAAGAAAGTTCATTATTTTTATCCCTTTTGCACCTCTGACTTCAACAGTAAACAATCAAAAAATAAAAACCAAAAACCAAAACCAAAAACACCTCAGTATTGAAGCAGTCAGGGCAAGTAAGTAGAACAGCAAGTTGTGTGACACATCCAGACAGATCTATCTACAGAAGTAATTATTTTCTCTGCATTTCATAATCTGTTTTCAGGAACAAAGACATGACAGATCACCACTCTCAACAAATGGACTTGTAAAGCCTTGTGTGGCATCAGGTGTATTTTATAACTGCCTGATCAAAGTCACATTTTGAAAGTGATTCAGCTGTTGATGTCCATTCTTCAGCTGCAGTGACAACTAACTAAACAATGAAAGGACATGGTGTAACTGTCAAGCAGCAATCTAATAAATGGATGGTGTGCTAAAACATCAAAATACTTTGTGGAGAAGGATGAGATACCTGAAGTTCTTTCACTTTGGGTTAGTCCAAGGCTAAACATTTATCCTGTCCCCTACCTTGCCATTGACTATTTTAAAAAGCCAGATTAGCAGATTTTTTTTTAACTAGAAAAAATGTAAAGGAAAACTACCAAAGACTGAAAAGGGGAAAATACCCAAACAAAAACACAACCAAAAAAACATCCCTAAAGACTATATCTGTTTTCTTTTGTAAAAACCTGGATGTCCACTTCTTGCATTCTCACACTTGTTTTTCATATTAAAAATTCAGGGCCACCAGTGTTTCAAAGTAACGGTAAATACCAGTTAATAAAAGAATCATTTAGTTGGCCTATTTAGTATTCTTCTGAGTTTGTCAGGGCTTCCTTGTAGCAGATTCAACATGTGATTCTTCCTTGACAAACCTGAAGGAGAAACAGTATTTAGGAAAAGCCCTCTTTGAAAGAAAAAGAAGAACCTCATGATTCCTACCACGCTGCAACAGAGAGGAGGGAAGAACAAGTTTCTGGCAGAATGCTGTGAACAAGGAAAGAAGAAGAACAGTAACTGAGGGAGAACAGCCCTCTGCCATGTGCCACCACATACCAGGGAAAAAGTCATGCATGGAAAACCTACTGCCATAAGCTTATCCTGTCTTGGAAGCAATCTGCAGCCTTCCTGAACGTTCCAAGGGGTTTGACTTTTTTGTGGTGATGAGGACAAAACTTTTCTGTAGATGACCTGAACCTACTCCTTCAATCAAGGCCCAAGGAAATCTCCTGCTGCTACTTCTATTTCCAAGGCTACAGAAAATGGCAAACCCGATGCTTGCACTACATCTTTAAGCAGTAAAAGAAAGCGTCTTCTTCCCAGTCTCCTTTTTGGAAAAAAAAACATAACAAAACCAAGCACTCCTTACAGCACTATGCTATATGCAAGCAAACAAACAAATAAAAAGGAAAAAAGCACAAACCAATTTTGTCTGGAAAGAAGTTTCCAATTACTTTAAACCTGCAAATAGTTTTTTATGATAAATTTAAGTTAGCTTTATGAACATATCACTTCCATAGGTATTAGATAAAGAAATAATTGAAAAAGGAGCTGAATTTCCCCTGGAAAAGTAAACAACTGTGTAAAATATGGTTTCTTTTATCATTATTCGAGGTTACATTAAAAAAAAAGATGATTTATCACTGAAGTTCTTTGCATAATCTTCCTGTAATCACTCATAAAAGCATCCTTTCTAAATATTCCTGCAAATCACAACGACATATTAATCTACACAATCATATATTGTACATGAATCATTTCCATATCAGAACTGAAGTACCAGCACTTGGGGTTTAATAGGAATTATTAAAAATATTTAATTACTTAGTAGCGCAAATATACTTGGTAACTTCAACAGCTACTAAAAGACACAAATATTACTGATAATTTTCTCCACTGAAGCCACTTCTAAGTTTGTCTATTTGTTACATGAGTTCATTTCTTTTGTCTGCAGTCAGATTCAAACCATGTAATGTACCATATGGAAATCATATTAATTATCATATTAATTAATCATATTAATTTTTTATTTTCTGCTTTTATCAGTGCACTGTATTCAATTCCGAAAAAGCTCCACTCAACAGACTGAACAAATGTCAACACCATCTTCCATAATATTAACAGAACTCCTTCTCTGGCATACAAAAGCCTGTTGCTTAGTCACTTCAGAGAGCTCAGGAAAGATAAATCATGCACAACAGGATGAAGATCTCTTTTCAGTGAAAGTGACAGTGTATCTAGTCCCAGCTGAACTACCATCATTACTGGCAAACATCTCCAAATAGATGTAGTGTATAAAAAATAATTGCTAGAACTGTTGTCTGGTCAGGTCAGTGCTGTGGGTATCTCCAGGCTGGAGCTGGAGACTGCATTCAGAAGAAAAAAAAAAAAAGTAAATCAGAATTTAGGATGGATTCTAGAAAAAGATGCAGTATCAACAAAATACAAAGAAAATGATCTACTGAAGTTCACTTGACTTGCCAATTCTTGAGAAATTTTGAAGCGTCATGCAAGGTCTACATGTGGACCTTCATATGTGGACGTCAGCTACTCACAACACGGGTTCTTACTTCTCATAGGATTATGACAGCAACCCTAAGAGAATGGAATTGCCCACATGGGGCTTGTGAATGCCCATCCGAGTTGGCACCAAACTAATCCCTGACCACAACAGAGAGAAGAAACAACAGAACAACTTGCCATTTCTTTTGGCCAGTTTTCTCTTTAGGAATTTAAACTCTACAAAATACACAGACTGTTCGCCTCCACGTCAGCAGAAAACACTCCTATTTCAACTACTTGCCATCTCTGTTGAAGTAACAGATTTCAACAAAACATCCAGTATTTTTCAGTGGCTAAGTCAAAGTGAACATTAAGAGCTCCACAGCCTGTTAACAGCTTTCACTGACACTTTTCCTGAAAGTACCTTCTCACACAGAAAACATGACATTAAGGTTACTTTATTACCCTTGCACATGAGGCACACGATTTAGGAATTATGCCTCTCTCCACAAGGGCACAGGGAGCCTACAGGTCTCCTTCCTTCAGACTGTCACAAAAGTGACAGAACACCATTGCAGAATTAAACTAATTTAATAACACTTATTTTTTATGACTTTTGCAAGGGCAATGAAGATTACTGCAGCAAAATCACAATTTTTTAATCTGCATCTCTTCAATGTTTTTCTTCAAAATTTTGAAGTCAAAGCAAATGAAAGCACCAGATCAGTTAGGCACTTTAGCAGAGTTTTGTCCTAGACTTTGCTTTTTACAATGGAGGCAGAAGTTCATACTCTATGTTTACACATCTCAAGTAGCTATACTTTTTATGCCTTGAAAACATGGGAAAATTCTTCCAGTTGACAAAGAAAAACAAGGAAAAATTTAGGTCAGAGATAACGTCAAAAATGTTTTATAGACAGAACTGGAAAGCTGATGTTGCAGCACAATTCACTGAGTTTAAGAATGCCCTGGATGACTACTCGTCCTGACTTAACCTGCCACCCTCTGCTACCCTCAAATGCTTATGATGCTTCAAAATAACAGAAACAACAGAGAAGATAACAGAGAGATGAACACTCCCTGCAGAGCAGCTGTTTTTCCACCCTCATGACTAGATTGTGCCCCATTCGGTCACACAAGCTTTCTGTTGAGATGTGCCTAAAAAGTTTTCCAGGCTCTGCAAGTTTAAGCCATCTTGGAATACACACAAAGATCCTTTGGTAATGCAATTCTAAAATGTTACAGAGAAGAGCAGTTTAATTGCAAATCAAACCTCCAAAACAAAGCCCAAGTCTCATGTTCTCACACTCGGCATATGAACGATAACACAAAGTAAGTGAAGCACTACTCTAAACACTGTGCAACATGTATGACATCCAAGATAATTTACTTTATCCCTTTTCATATCTTAATCCTACAAGACAATCCTACAAGATGGATTACATTTCACAGAATTTTTGGTATTTCCCAAAAACAACCCCCAAATAAACACCAACTTACCAGGATTCTTTTACGATCCTTTTCTGATAAAAATTTCACCGGTGGGTATTTCTGGGTAAAACTACAGAACATTTCAAAACAAAGAAGAGAAACTAAGTAAGTTTCAGTCCTGTTTCTTCTGATTTTCTAGTTTTGAGAGCAGAACTTATGTCAGACATGATATCACAAGAAAATAAAACAGTAAAACACAAACAGCAATTGGACACTTTAAAAAAAAGTTCTAAAAGATAAACAACCTTCTTAAAAGTTCTGGAAAAGAAAGCAAGTTTTGTGATTTACAGCACTGACTTCAAACACTTCTCCTCAAAATTTCAATGCAAAACTTAATATTTTAAGTTTTAAATCCCCATAAAGTTTCCCAACAATCAATTTAAAGTTTACAATTAGAATGTTGAAGAAACATCTCTTAAGATTTCTACCAGAGAACTTATTCTGTATGAAAACTAATTCTAATTTGCTTCTCAGAAGTATCTAGACTGCCATGCTTTTGATGGTCTTCAAGCTACTGCCACTTAATTTTTGCACCTTCTTTACAGGAACTTAATCAAAACAAAACTATCACAAAATAAAATTACATGACATATAAATCTTAGGTGCTCTATCAAGCTCTTGATACTTGGAACCTTAGATGATTTCATGGATCTGGAATTACATCACTTTTCTCCTTCCCCAGCATGCATTCTGCATACAGCAAAAGTCCTCTGAAAGAAGGTGTGAATTTTATTTTATTTATTTATTTCAGTGATTAGTATCATAGTCTTGGCAACAATTTAAAAGCTCAGGTGTTTCTTAATTATCAGTGTGACTCTGCACAGAAATCAAACTGTGGTTAACCTTCTCCTCCAGTAAGCCCACATGATAGAGATGCAACTGGATGTATCACACAGGAGCCACATATATCAAGAGTTACATTTTTTCCTGCTCACAAATAGATGCTGACTGAACTGACCCTAAACCTCTGATCTGGAAGCACTTCCTCTGCTTCCACCCTGCAGTACTGGCTCAACAAGAATTCTTCAGAGGCAAAGCACAGATGCTTCTGTACTTCGTCAAATTTTCATCCCACTGTGAAAGGTGCTTTCAGTTTTATTTCTTGGATAGGAGAAATATGGTGCTGGAACCTTCCACTGTTAGCCACACAGGGAGACTGAAATAAGAAACTACTTACACTTGCCTTATATCACTACACAGGTCACTAACAATTTCTTTAAGCTGAGGCAATGAAAAACAGCAGTGCATAAGCATAAGGGAGAAAGTAAAACACCTCCTTTCTGTGGCAGAAAGGAAAATTCACCAATAACAAGAGATTTATGGAGTTCAAAAGAAGTTTACGCACCAGATAACTAGATGGAAGGCACAAGTCTGTCTCCTCCGTTTCCAAGACCAATACTTTAAGGTCACATTAATCCAGCCCAGAGTCACATAGCTGCCAAAGGTACCTCGCAATCACTTTTGCTCCTTCTATTACACCAATACTGGTTCAGAAGCAGTGGGATAGAGTCTAGCAGCCAAATGATGATCTTTTGGTAACAACACTGAGTTTATCCTGACCTAATGCTTGCCTTGGTGACTTCGTGGCAATGCTTTTGCTGTGCAAGCTATTAATAAAAACCTTCCAGCTTTAGCTTCAGTTAAACAATCTCTTGTCATGAGACTAGCATTAAGGAATTCTTGTTTTTCCTGCTTCTCAAAAACATGACAATGGCTTGCTTTCAAGTTTTATCAGCTTATGAGGTAAGAAAACATTGACACTAAAGTCGGCTTTGCAAGCTGAGCCAGCCTTCAGGCAACTGACAGCAGCTATTTACCGTCACTTTACATAGACACAAAATTAAAATATTATTAATTGAAACAACCCACACACAGCTAACCAGCAGAGACGAATGACTGCATTATTTCAAAAATTCAACAATAATAGGAACCTACATTTTGTGAAAGTATAATTTAGATGGCTCCTGGAAGAAGTTTAAACTTAATAGTTCCACTCAACAACTCATTGCTCATTTGGAAAAATACAGCAATTATTTAAAAAAAAAAAAAAAAAAAAAAAAAAGAGCCAAACAGGATGGGCTTCCACAAAGGTCCTCTGTGGACAGCAGAAAAATTTACCTAAATTGACAGCAACTGAAGCTGAAGATTGACTGGGCTATCAATAAAGATTAAATAAATCAATTGAACTGTTATAATTGGCATGGTAGTATCACATGAAACCACTACAGGTGACACAGTCTGCAATTTGTTTCATTTTGCCAATATGTGCCTAGTTCAAACCATGAAGTTCACACGCCCATTAACAGAGAAGCAACCAGATCAGTATTCTCACTGAAATAAATTGCATGTGGCAGGTCACTGAACCTTTCAAATCAATCATAGAAAACAGAACTGAAAATTTTTCTCCTTTTTTTTTTTTTTTTTTCTTACAGCCTAGGAGGGGTGGGAGGGGGGGCAACTGCTTACTGGAATGACAAAACTCTGAACACCAAAACGCTGGTGTTTTGGTCAAGAGCAATGGTATTTCTGCCCCCCCTTCAAGGGAAAAGCACACAGCCACCAGTATGCCATATATAACCTTGTGGACTTACTGCTACTGCTTGAACAAGTCAAGTATTGGCCCTCAGTAATGCAGCACTCTTGGCTGGCTGTTTGCTTGGGACACCAGCAGTGCCACCTGCAAAACAGTATCACTGTCAAGGCAGCATGTTCTTGTCAAAGTTGACAATTCCCACACCTATTCGAGTCCTTGTTTTGAGATGAAAAGAATCTGCCCATGAGGACACTCAAATCAGAGAACTAACTGATCTGACAGAAAGGCAACCAGGCTGTGAAGAGAGGGAGTTATTTGCAAACAGACACCGAAACCCCTAGTTTCCCCATCCAGCTTACTCGAATGGCTCTGACGGCATAAAAGTGAGGAAATGATCTTGCAGGGTGAACACAAGCAGCCAGGGAGAAATGTATGAGGCTTGGATTTTTATTTTTTCAGCAACTACGTCTATTATATGTGCTTGTGGATCTACAGCACATACTCAATATCTGCAGTTCATCAAAAAGCTTGTGTGCTTTTCCTCAATTGCATCATCCAGTTTAATCCAAGATAACACATTCCCTTAGAAATCCTGAGAGAAGCAAGTCAGTCAGGCTCATCCAAAGCTCGCACACAAACTACAATTCACAAGCAAATCACTGTAATTAGCTGAACCATGGTAACTTATCACAAGTGTAGGAAAAGTGGGGTTAAACATATCTTCAGTCCCTTGAAGTTGAAACCAGTGTGTGTAAGCACACACTTGGGTTGGATTTTCTAAACCATGGTAACCCATTCATCAGCTGGACTCCAAACAGTACATTCCTCCATATGATTTGAACTTTACAAGAATCAAGCGTTCCCAGTTCACTTCAGTAAGATTAATCAGCCTGAATACCTTAAGCATGAGTGTCATTCAGTATTCAAGGCTCCATCCTCACTTACACATAATAACAACTCAAAGGGTATATACAAAACATTTCTCTCAAGCCCACAACTACAGAGTTGACAGCTACAGAACAGAAACTGTGCCTCTGAACTGCTTCCCAAATTTAGCAGAAGACTTACCTTTTTTCTAGATCTTTGATTTTCTCCCTTAGAGGTGCAACAGCCTAAAATAAAGGAAAAACATTTAATCTTTGAACAGAACATGACTCACAGCACAAAACACACATATAGGGAGTTACTTTTGAGCAAAAGTCATGGTGGTCTACGATGAAGAGCTTTACTGAAGACTCTCCAAGAAACTTGCATCTTAAAGCATCCTTTAAATAAAAAAGCCTTTAATCTTTTCCACCAAAAATCCAATCATCTAGTACAGTGTGAAATGAAATCCCTTAGCCTACCAACGAAAACAAAACACCTCAAGGCTATGAGTAGCACATCCTTGATAAGGACAACCCATGTTATGCTTCCTATTTGGCAAAATGAAGTCATAAGTGACTACTCTGAGGTTGTGAAAGGCAATCTATATCCAACAACAGCACCACAGGACAGTAAGTAAAATCTAAACTATTTAAATGGACAGCAGATAAGCACACAGAGGACAGAGACATGGAAAGAGAGGCAGTAGCTTTAGCAAAAAGGCTGCAATTATCTCAGAACATGGTATGCAAATTTAAAGAAACATGTTTAAATACATAAGATATGTTCTACATTACGATTTGAGGCTATATCTAGGCTTTTAAGAAAATATTAAATGGAAATTTGTTCAAAAGTAATAGTTCACATACCAAGCCTTCTGTTTGCATTTTCACTACTCTAAAAGAGAATCACTTAAGGTGGCATCAGTTTCAGGTTCTTTATCACAGGATCCAAATTTCTAACAGTCCTGCCAAATTTCAACAAGTCCCCGAAGTCTTGCTTTTAAGTTTATTAAAACCTTGTCAGAAAATTTACTCTCTAGGGCTATACATAAGTTGAAAGCTATTAGAAGGTTATCAGTTGAAGTGGAACTATGTAGCAACACATCAACAACCAACATTAATTTGTTTTGTACAAATACTTCTAATCAGAACTAGACAATTTAGGAACTTCATAAATTGAAATACATTGCATATTCACGTTAAGAGGAAATAATATGGTATTGTCATTTACATTCATTAAATATTTAGCTCTGTGGAGCACCAAATAGTTCTTGAAACAGTTATCCTGATGGTTCAAGCTTTAGAAAAGCTTTAAAAATATCCAGAAATGCTCAACTTCTCAGACCTTACAGTAACTCCGCTCTACACATTGATTTTCAAGCATTTCAACATTCTTTAACAGCTGGAATTTTCACAAGGCTTGTTGTTACACTTCCCAGAATTAAAAAACAAACAAACAAACAAAAACACCCACAAAAACAACAACAACAACCCATACCAAAAAAAAACACAACCCAGAAGGGAAGAGAGGCATGGAAAAAACAAACTAAGAACACAATCCTTCTGCTGATTTTAAGCAATTTCAGTGGGTTCCTCATTGAGTTCAGAGGAACAACTGTTATATAAACCTTCTGGAATACAAGACATTAGACAGACCAGACTACACTAACACAGTCACTCATACCCATACAAGGGTAGGTGGTAGCTATCTCCAGGACTTCCACATCTATTAGATACTTTGCTTTATTGTTACTGGAAGTCTAGAACGTTTGGAGAAAGAATTGCTGCACACATTCTTAATATTTCACAATGAACTGAGGTTGAAATGGAAATTCAGAGGTACTGGTACAGAAGTTCAGAACCACCAGTGTGTTCATTACCCATGCCTACTCCAGAAACAACTAGGCTCATGCTTAAAGCATTGGTACTGCACACCATCCCCAACCACAAACATAGCTATCTTTGTTCATTAGTTAAGAACAAAACAAAGCATTTTTGGGCAGCTTCGAGTTTCTAATCAGACATATATACTTCACATTTTGTAAGGGAGACAGAGGAAAGAGTTTGTGTATATCCTTTCAGTAACAAATTAAACAGTTCTCGGAAGGATTCTACCGCAGTTTCTGCAGCAAATGCGTCAACAGATTTATTACTTTCAAGAAAGGTTTTGAGGAAAACAAAGCAGAGCTACACATCCATGTTAGAAACTCAACTATAGCCAAGAGCAGTTCAAAAAACTTATGTACAGACACAAATCCAGTGCTTTGAGTGGTTTTAGCAGAATGGAGAGCAGTAAAATAAAACTAAATATACCCCTTCAACATGAAATGAGTGAAACGGAGTCCTCAAAATAAAACAGATTGCAAGTATTAGCAAACTAACCTCCTCTATTTTACTTTCCACCTTCTGATCCCCATTTTCTTGAAGAGTCCTGTTGACAAGAAAAGAAAGAAAACATAATCCATACCTAAGCAATAGCTGCTTCACTGCACCTTCACCACGCTGTTAAAACAGCACCTTCAAAGCATCTCAAGTTAGTATTATTTCAAAGACATACTCAGAAGAAATTAAAGTTGGGTGGTCCAATTCCCACTGCAATCACTTAGCCTTATCATCAAGTTTGGCAGAAACTGAAACCAGCCCACAGGAAAGCATAGTAACTATAAAGATTACATTCATTTTACATCAAAAATTAACTTCATTTTAGAAAAGCATCTAATCACTGTTTTTGAGTAACTTTACTGTACAAATGCCCAAAACTCTCTTTGAGGGTCTCTGCTTACTGTATGCTGACAAAACATTTTCCCTTAATACCACAAAGAGAGAAGAAAATCAAAGAGAGAAAAGGACAAACAGATCTCACGTTGAACTTTTTCAAACACAAGGAAAAAAAAAAAGCCCTCTACTAAAACATCTCTTAAGTAACCACCTCATGAGCAATACTGACCTCTCACACAAATGCTAGTCATTTGAAATGAAGCATGTTGTGGGAACTGGTGAAAACAGGGTACTGTCTAAGAAGCTGATGTCTTGCACAAATCTGTGTGGTCTTACTTAGCATCTAATTGTGTAAAATATCTCAATGAGTTGTGTTCATTCTTGGGTAAACTTCTACAAGCGTAGAATATATTTTACCCCCTGCTTCTATGTAATTTTCCTTACATTTGCATAATTATATTTTTTTCAATTCAATCTTCTGAAAGGGGAATTATTTATCTTCCAGTAGTAAGTTTTTGCATACTAGAGGATTCACGGGTATCCAACATAAAATGGAGTTCTTTCATAAATAAAAAACAGAGCTCCTTTACTTGAGACCTGAACTCATTACACCTAGGGAAACAGAAGATCCTTTGTTAAGCAGATATATATATATATACACACTATACTGTTAGAAGTTTGAGCAACGATTCCCTTTCATAACCTTCTGTAAAACTCTTAGCTTTTAAAAGTCAGCTCAGTCTATTACTGAGGCAATTACTGACCAGATTCATTTTGCGGTATCTGTAAAAAGTACAGTAAATTCCTACACAAAGACACACAGACCCTGAACCAAAAGGACATCTCAAGTAAGAAATTATATGCAGGTAGTGGCAGAATTTGTAATAACAGCTTATCAGGGAATAAACACACTGCATATCACATCCACCTGTCCTCTGCCAGCCCCTCTCTGAGGTTCTTACATCCTTACTTAAGAAATGCTCAGCTGCTCATGTTAACAGCTGCTAAGCTGCCACAGCTCGCTGGTCATGATAACATGGTAATCTAAATGATATCTCCATCTGCAAGACAAAGCAGCTCAGCAGCTGTTTGCCTGACAGCTGAGCACTCTGCGCATCAAGGGTGGGAAACTCCAACAGGAGTAAAGTGGGCTGCTTGGGACAGGAACAGATCCCAGAGAAAGCTGTCCTGGGTGAATCAGAGCCCACAGAAAATTCATTCTTTTTCTTAGGTTTTCCTCAAACTTTCCTTACTCTGTGCTGCTAGGAGTGGCATGGCAGAGTATCAAAACCCTTTAGTAGCAAAACAACATGGTGAAATATTTTGTCCTCTGTACACAATGACTTTGTTATAAGGAATGGGCTGTACCCATATTCTCTTCAATTTCTTTTGTAGTTGTGTTTTCCTGGTGAATTTTTCTGGAGGACAAACTCATATGCAAGCAGAAATGATGTGAAAATCTGCATGTTTTTCACGCATATGCAATGCCCTTCTATTTCTAAAGGAGAAAATTCCAGGGAACAATGCAGGATTTTTTTCTTTTCAGCAGTTAAACCATCAGATTATCTCCCAATTAACTCAGAGGGAGGAAAAACTCTCCAAAGTATATTTCTGATTCTAGATACAGAAACGCAGTTATGGCAAGCAGCAGACAATCTGCTGCTCTTCAGTATTTAAGCCCATATTATCAGTGAGATACACTCAAATCTGTGCTGAGAAAAGCAGAATCCAAGCCTATGAAACCAGGTATGCCAACCAACTTGCCAAAACTGGAAGATAAATTTGTGTAAAGAAAGGTAGATGTTGAAGTGTGATTAAGATCCTGGGTGAGATTTGCAGCAGACACATAACCCTTTTTGTGATCAAACACCCTGGATTTAGAAAAATGGTTATCAGCTGCTTAGCAACCACCTAAACAACCGTGTGAGCTGCTGTTGTTTTCTCCCTACTTTATATATATTGACACATCTTGATGTGAAAGGTAAGTTAATTTTATTTCACATAATATTCCATTAAAAAATTATATACATTACCTCATATTGACAAAGTTTCCCCATACAGCTGAAAAATAAGAAGACAGAAAACATTATAGTGTCATAAAACAGTACATGAGGTCATTTTTCCTGTTATCATCAGAGGGAATTTAGGGCAATATTAAGTATGTTAATCATAAATTATCTAAATAAATTGCATACACATACCCTCCCCCCCCAAGTATCTACAACACAGTTTCAAAGAGTGGGAGGAATTCTGATGAGATTACATGAGACAATAAGGAAATGCACAGGAATTATTTAAACTATAATTTGTCACTGTACACAGATTAAATAAACTGGAACACTCAACTTGTTTATTAGGGACACTGAAAAAAGAAAGTAACCCTGTAGACCTGAACCACACAAATTAGAAACTGCAGTGTAACAAGAATAAAAAGACTGGCCACTACAGGTGAGAGCTGAACCAGTCCAAAGAGATGTCACCAGAGTCCTGCATTAAAGGTAGCAAGCACTTGTGCACACGTGTGTTCTTTCTCTAAGCACATACACCTTGTGATGGAGACACAAAAGGTACCTAAGTAATATAGCCAAATGCTTCAGTAAGCAAACAAAACCCATTTATTACACTGTTTGCATGGAAAAAGTTTTATAGAATGATAAATCACAGTCTAAAATAGCACCGCAAAGATGTATCTGGGTTCACAAAAAAGATTCTTCTGCCCAAATTATTTTCTACTAGAAAGAAAAAAAATCTGTTGAAACTGTTCAGGGTTTAAGTAATTATAGGAAGACTATCAGAACACTTATCTTCCTTTCAACTAGGACACAGAATGTAGTTTAAAGTGAAAAAATGAGAAGCCATAAACCAGGCTACACTGACAAGGAAGACTTGACAACTTCAGATCATCGACATAAACAAGGTTAACACGGAACAGTTATGTAAGGGACCCTGCGCAACAAGAAACACAGCAAATATACCCCACAGATCTCCAGAAAATCATTCTGCGGTTGCTCTCTAAGAGACAAGGCTCAACCTAAGGATTCAAATTACACTGGGGTCTTAAGAAGGAGGAGTTGCCTATATGCAGTATTTACATAGATATAGAAAGCTTCTGAGGTGTCCTCACTTTTTGTAAGTTATGTTACAGGTCTTGAGTAGCAGCTAGTGAAGTACTTTGCCTACATTTAGGCTTTCGACATTTGTTTTCATCATTATTACTTTCTGAGTTCAAGCAGAGGATGAGGTGTTACAGAAACAAGAAAACAAAAAATGCTGCTACAGTCACAGGCACCTTCCAGGCAGGAGGAGAAATGAAACATACCCAGGAATAAGGAATGGGAGGACACAAGTGAGGATGCAGTAATGCAGTTGCTGTTCTAGCCTTTAGGGGATGGCAAAGCTACTGAAGTGTTTGTAACTGCTGAGTGCTGCTGATTAATTCAAAGGGTAACTCAAGCAAATCCACGATAGACTATCAAACAAACTGTAGGAGGGTACTGTGATATCTCTTGTGGTGTCATAAAGCCTCCTGTCATCTTCTGAGGAAAAAAAAGGGAAGCTTTATATTAGAATCAATGATCAATAAAATTCAACTGAATTAAAAAAACTCGAATTTTATGTTAACTAGATAAAGTAAATTTACTGTGGGGAAAAAGGGATATAGTGTTGAGCAGTAAGTTAAATTGCAGTTATTCATCCTCTGACTAGGATTTCAGCATTATTTATGATAACATTAATGGAAAAACTTTTTTTTTTTCAGTGAATTATGACCATCTGACAACTACAGGTACAGAATTCTCAATTTAGATACTTCTCAGTTATACTTACAATGAATTATTTTTCTGAGCTACAGAAACGTATACAAATAATGTAAGCATTGTTTATGCAGTGGCAGGAAGCATCTGGGCTTAGCTGGTGAAGCAGGAATTGATGAAAAAATGGGTTGCCAGCTGCAACACAAATATCACACTGAAAAGACAGTGCAGCTACATTGCATATAAGAAACTGGTTTCCTAAAGAAAACATGTTAATTGTCTGTTCTTAGTATCCACAGCAGGGAAGGGGAGCTCAAAAAGGCATTCTCATCCTTCCAGAATCACTATGTTTGATTGTTTGATATCCCAGTCCTGTAGGGGTACACAACCTTACAATGCACTTCTAATAATCATATTTTTGTACCATTCCAGAGGAGAAAATAAAGAAGAAAGAAAGAGGAGAAAGGGGAAAGGGGAAGAAAAAGAAACTGAAAAATGAATCACACAGGAACTACCATTTTGAGAGATCTGAAGAGCCCTGAAGTCTCTCTCACATGCAAAGAGGCGTTGCAGAAACTCCTTCATACTGCCCTCACAAAGGAGTCTGAATGCACAATTCCAAGATCTCTTTAGCTATTGGTGCTCACATATAGCTTACATCAAGGTTTAAAGGATCAGATATAAGATTTTGCACTACAATGGAAATAAGGTTTGGTTGTTTTTCTTCTAAATACACATTTGTTTATATAACAGGCTTACCCTGCTGCAGAACCAGCAATATGATCAGGCTTGGTGGTTGGCTGGGGTTAAACCATGAGAAGGCCTATGGCTCAGAGAGGATTTCCTTGCCCTGAAGGTTATGCCAAGGCCAGTCTGACATGCAGGCAAGAACGATGGAAACATATTAAGGCAAGTGGGTCTAAATGTACAAGCAGAACCATCAGAATTACAAGCCTAAATTCATGATGAAAATCCTCACAGGCACCATAAAAATGCTTAACAGGCCCACCATGTTCAGGCACCAAAACCTGCAAACAGAGATGGTTAAAAAAGTCTTCCACACCAGCAAGGTCATGAATCAGGCACTACACATAAACCCAGTTTTCAAAAGCATGTGTCTCCTAATGGACCAAATTTGAGCAAACACTACCATAACCAAGCACCTCACTGCAAAAGCCAGTCTTAAAAATCCAAATATAAAGCCAAATATTTTAAGCCAAAAACTACTCATCCAGAATAACAGTCCTGTGCCAATTCTCAGACCTTGAAGATTTAACACCCTCACCCTGCACAGCCACACACAGTACGTACTCTATGAAGAACTTACTACTCATCCAACTAGAGAGCACTCAAACACAGAGGCTTCTTGCTGTCTACTGAAAATGTGCAAATTCATGATTAATTGGACTAGGAGGAAGCATGACTTATAACCAAACAATTGAGACACTCACCTACAAGACAGAAAGAGACAGAGGTTTTGGTTATTGTCTCAAAGACTAATTGTAAACCTCACCCAGTGACTGATTAAGGTAATAATAAGTTGCCATTAAGGTGATAGTAAGTTGCCAATAGAGAAGTGATCTGAATATCTGGAATGTTCTAAGACACAGAGAAACCTGGTTTAATGGCCCATAGGAGAAAGGTCTGTAGTCCTATTTTCACTCTGTTTCTGAGATATTTTTTCCTCTCTGCATCCCTTACATAAAATAATGAGAGAAAAAATTTTTATTGTAGCATTTTTACAAGGATTAATTGCAATTACTATGAAGATTAAAAATACATCAATCATTAATCCCTCCCACAGACATTACACTTTTAAGTGACAGCATCCAGAGAACAACATGCCTTGGGTCTAGTGATAAATAGCTGGTATTTTTAGAAGAGAGGAGATTTGTTTTTTAAAGTTTTAATCACAGTATTGTTACTAAAGAGCTATTTACATTTTGCTGACTAACCATTAATCACCCAGGGTTTTCAGAAAACCCTAATTCTCTTTTTTGTTTGGTTTGTTGCCTGTTTCTGTTTTTTTCCCCAGCCTCCAAGAGATTAAGCCCTAACTATTTGGCAAGCACAGCCTTACAGTTTTACAAGACTACTCAAAACTACCTTAAACAAAAGTCAAATAGATATGAGTAAAGAATGTGGGGGTTTTTTCTACTGAATTTATATTACTGGAAATTTAAAAGTTTGTTTAGTTTACCTAGAGAAGCCCCTTTCTGAAATTATGCTGGATGCAGAGCAGTGCAGTGACTGGGATACTGTCAGCAAAGGAATATTCCAAGAACTATCCTTGGGATACAAGCCAACCCTGCCTGCATTAAGTGAAAACAAACAAAACAAACTACAAAATCTGTTCAATTACACTTGAAAAAGTACAACAGAAACCGCAAACACCTTCCTGGGGTTTTGCTGAGTGTCTACTATTAAATGGACACTTCTCTGTCACAGTCAGACCTTTAACTCTGACCAGCTGCAGAAGTCTGACTTCATAGCAAGCAAGAGTTATCCTTCTGTATCCTCAGAACATAGAAGCAGGATGGATGTTTTCATCTCAATGTCCTTTGAGTCTGTCATCTGCAATACTACCTATTGTATAGGCTTCTATAAAACACAGATTACTATGTTAAGAGAACCTTGCATGCCTTAATTAACTCCAAATTATCCAAATAGGCTGGGGAACCAAAAAAAATAACACTACCACAACTGAAATGGGGGAAAGAAAACCCCAATCTCAAAAGAAGCCTGTACCTTTATCACAGGATGATCCTGCTTCTCTGGATCTCTTTAAATGACATTAAAATCAAGTCATAGACTACTAAAGGCCATCAACAGTAATACTCACCCATAATCTGAAATCATTAGTGACAACATTAGTTTTAGCATAACATACATTTTAAAACAGATATTTTAAAAACTGAAACCCTGATGTCCATAGAGAACCAACTGCACCAAAACCAAATGTAATCCCTTTTAAAACCATTTCTTTCCCAATTGCTTTGTTTGTATTTTCAAGACATCAAAATAAGTGTCCTCACCAGGTCAAGTGAGGTGATTCTCTCCCTCTATTCCACTCTCGAGAGACACCGCCTGCATCCAATTCCAGGGCCCCCAGAACAAAAAGACATTGACCTGTTAGAGAGGGTCCAAAAGACTGTCACAAAAAAAGGTCAGAGCGAGGAAACACCTCTCCTGTGAAGACAGTCTGATGGAGTTTGGGGTTGTTCTGCCTGGAACAACACGTACTTATTGTGGCCTTTCAGTACTTAAAAGAGGCTTATAAGTCTACACAGATTTCTGTACGGCAAGTAGTTCTTTCTATAATATTCTCTGAACTGCTGCCTTGCTCAACAGTAAAGTTCCTGCCCCAAATCAAAGACAGCAGATAGGAACCATAGCTTTTCCCAACAGGTTTTCACAGAAAAGGTGCTCTCTCTTCAATTTGGACCACCACTCTACCTCAATCCCTCAGCTAGTCATCAATTAGCAAAACAAAGGCAACACAGTCACCAGAACATTTTTGTACCCTCTCTTAAGAACTGATACTTTCCTACAGCTGTGAGATGTAACATTATGCAAATTTTCTTTCTTTACAAGAGTTAATGGAGCTTCACACTGGATGGGAAGCTGACCAAGGATACTTTTGTTACATCTCAATTAGCATCATCACTTCATGATTGAATTCTGTTCTTAGTTTCCCAGATGGCAAACTCTTTCCAAATTTTGTGTTGTCTTTTTTCCAGTCCTCTGTTCAGTGTTCCTACTCCTTCTTGTCTCATACCTTTAACATATTATTCTTTACTCATCCATCAGCTACTCATCCATTGAGGGGCTAAGACTGTTTTCAGTGGACACACAGAATGCTCCAGTGGTCAGCACTGTAACTGAAACAAACTCCTATGTTTCACAAACCTCTTCAGGTAAATTGATGCAGTAACCCCCACCTCTCCCTCCCTATGGTCCATAAACGAGATGCTGAAAACTATCAGGTTCGACAAAACTCTGCTTTGGTCAACCAACCTTATAGAAAAGAAACCAGCAATATAAATGACAGGGAATTGTTTCTCCTTTGCAAAAACAGAGGATAAAGAGGATGAAAATTCTAAGAGTGTTTGTCCTTGAGTAGAATGATGGCAGCATCACCTCCTGAACATGCCACAGAAAAAAACAAATACTAAGTGGAAATAAAATATTAAAGACAAACATTAAATCAAGATAAGATTGGAACAGTAAGCATTAATTTCTCCGGGATGCAAAAAAAATGGTTTAAAACATCCTGGCTAGCAAAGCATAGCCAGAGTATATCTATTTCTGACCAACTCAACTGAAGCACAAACAAATTTTCCTAAACTATATGACTTCAGCTAGTTGGAACCCTGATGAGCAGGGAACTGGAAGCTGCTGAAGACAGTGAACTCACTTGCATAAACTCACAAATGAAATGCAGCTCTGCAAGACATGAAGCCAGCAAGCAAATGTTTTGGGTTTGATTATTTTTGGTGGAGAATACACGGCACACTGACACAAAAAGCAGGTGAGCCTGATGTCACATACAGTCATTTCTAACTCTTCCATAGCTAGTCAATCTCGATGTGTGGTTGTAAAACAGCTGGGGAATCAAGATTTCTTGTATTCTCCACATCAGCGCTGAATAACATTTGAGACAGTCATCCCATCCTGAAGCAATAGTACAGGACCAAATTGACAGCTATTTTTCTGCTATGAAAAGCAGAAGTAAAACCTTATCAAAACATTAAGTAGTATTTAACCTTAGTTTTGAACATATGCAAGACGAGCAACGTGAGAGGGGCTGGTAAGAATCAAACTGAAAAGCTTACTCACACCTTGATATTCTGAGAAGAGAATACTACATTCTTCCTAGCTGATGGAAATCTGACAAAAACAAATGGCTAATCTTGTAAAACAAAGGACAACAACCATAGAAACTAACAATGCTGGGAGAAGTCAAGCCACTGTACTGCAGGATGTACTTCCCTCATGTTATTTTGATATTTCATTTTCAAGTTGTTTCAGTAGCTGTGCTATAATTTATCTTATAAAGGAAACAAGGTCTTAAGCTTGGATCTCATGACAGCACCCTACTATGAAGTTTTCCCCTGGGAAAAGGAACAAGGCTACTGATACACTTCCTGAGAACTATTTGATCTACAAATGAGTAAAGAGAACTATTCTACTTTACCAGAAATAGAACTCATAACTTTTTCATTAAGAACATGCAACTCCCTTGTCATACCAAGACATCAGCAGATAACTTACAGTAGCATAAAGACTAAAGCAAACCATGGAGATTGACGAGTTCTGGTCTTTAAATCCTGGCTACAAGTTTTTACACTGTTATTTCCAATAACTTAAATAAGGTCCTGATTCTACAAAGACAACCACACTTAAGTAGGTCAGAATGTCCACATACAGCTTAATAAACATTTAAAATGTCCAAGGGAATGAGTTTAAGGTGTTTATGTATTGACATACCAACACACAAACAGGTGGGATTTTTAAAAGCAGAACTCTCAGCCTGCATATAAGTTATTCATATTATGATGACACTGAAGATTTTTTAATATTATTAATTGGTTGTTCTTTTATGATCTGTCTACATTTCTCATTGCAGACAACAAAAATCAAATTAAATCCACTTCACTTGTGTTTACAATCACCTCATGTTCTGAAGGTGTGGTTTCAGAACAGCCTCAATACAATGTAAGTTCCCTCCATGACTGAAAGAATTTGTTTCAGTCCACCTCCACACACCCCTCTGCCTCACTTTGGTTAGCACTGCACTCCTGTGCTATCTTGCTGGCAGTTAAATCAGAGGAAAACCGCAGTGGAAGACTTTGTCCCTTTAAAAGGGCAACACAGATGCAACCTCTGGGCAAAATTTCCCACCATATGTAGCGCTGTATAGGCATGCAGTGTTCACAGAAGAAGACAGCCCTCCAAGTGAGCCAACTAAACTGATTCTGAAGGGTATATAAACCCAAACTGAGCAGCATTCTAACAGATTACAGAGTGAGTCAGACAGCTTGCTAGCCAGAGTACCTCCAGATTCACCACCTGGGCAGGGGGGAACCACATCACCTGTTTCACCCAAGGGCTACAAGAAAGGTAAATCCCAGGAAAGAGTTGCTTATGTTACAACAGCTTGTAACTGCCTGCTAAACAGAAATGCTCCTCTTGACTTTTATTTTTATACACACAAAGTATGCACAGCAATTTTTTAAAAATAATATAGATTAGATTTACAGAAATGAAGCATCAAATATTACTTTAATTCAAACCCAGATGTAAAATAAGGATTTTTCTGACTCTTAAGTACTACTAGAGAAACGAGCAAAGTCCATAAAAAGAGTTTTAGGGATCTTTAACGTGACTGTGACTGTGCACCTCGTGCCACAGTGGTTTTTCAACCAAAGTAAACAAGACTCCTTAGGTGAGACGCTGCGAAGCATGCGATGGCAACACTACCAACAGCACTCACAGCTGCCCTTTTCACCACTGTGCACAACCTCCTGAAGCTGGGCCAAAACAGCTGCTGATTACCCACACTGCCAAATGGGTATGACACAGTTCCTTCATCTGGTGCACAGCACAGAAATGTAACTCATTGTGTGTGGTGTACGCTGGTGGGAAACAGATGTGGAGCCGAGATACCAGAGACCGCCTAAGCCACCCAACACCTCGTGCTGTGAAACTACCAAGGGAGCCACTCAGTGACTTTTGAGACTGAAATAGCTGAGAGCCTTTCAACGGCCTGCAAAAAGCTCATCCTCTAGGTAGCAAACTCACAGAGAAGTTCTTCAGTTTTTCATTGTAACAAATTTGCATTCAAAGGCAGAAGCTTTTTATGAAGTAAGG
Source organism: Myiotriccus ornatus (assembly GCA_036023395.1). Taxonomy (NCBI): domain Eukaryota; kingdom Metazoa; phylum Chordata; class Aves; order Passeriformes; family Tyrannidae; genus Myiotriccus; species Myiotriccus ornatus. Next base: position 89,496,131 of record JAYRBT010000001.1, read on the forward strand.
CACTGTTCAAAGACACCTCCTACACATTTGCTCAGTTTGGCACACAGACTGATAAAATGGCACTATCAAAAAAAGTCCTATCCTCCAGTTCACAATTCCCTGTAACGTGTGCTCCAAATCTGATTGCCCATGTACTAACACTGAATGGAAATTCACTGAAAGGAGCTGCACAGCCTAAAACCACTTAGTCATTTAGAGGGTACTTGAGAAGGAAGGAATGTAAGAAGTGCCAGCACATGCACCTACACCAGCAGCTCAGTTTTCTCAGATTCTATGCTATTTTAGTCTGGCATTATCTGACTGCAACCAGAGCACAGTGATGATTCAGTAATACTGCAAGGAGTACACTTAGAGGATAGGAGGATGGGATCATAATCACCTCCATAGGAAAGCAAACAAAAAATAGTCTCTCTAAAATCTATTAGACCAGGGGCATCTGCCAGTACATCATACTATGTTGATGACACCAGAGCCATACCTCCACTACTTTTGATCCACAGTCCAAAGATGGAAAAGCACAGCAATCTGATCTGTTAAATTTACAAAAAACACACTCCCATCAGACACCATCCCTTTCAAGCTACTTTTTGCCACACTGACCTGCAGTCCCTCTCCTCCTGCACTTTTTTCTGAATCCCAAAGAACAAGCAGTCAGAAGACTTCTCCTTAAGGCTAACTTTTACTCACAAAGCTAGAAAGCAAGCACCAACTACTGTCCACAGAATCTAGGTCCCAATGACCGTGTCAACTGCCACTCACATCCAGTATTTGTACAGCAGCCTCTTAACTTATGTTTTGACAATTATCATTTTTGGCAAAACACATATCCCTTTCAAAATAAGAACAGACATTCAGGTGTCAGTAGGCATGGCAACTGAAGTCACTTGGACAAACAAACTGTCCCAAAAGTTACAGCTGGCACAGAGCTTCAATGATTACAGCAGTATCTAAACAGCCCAGTAAGCACAGTAACATATGGTAATAAAGGGAATTGGTGTGTTGTGTTTCCGTGTTAGGAAACACCACCCTTTCTGACAAAATTACTTGTGTTGTACCTCTCTACCCTCCCAAATGCTGCAAAGGGAGGATCCAAAATCTGATGCACACACCCATACCCACACTTACATGTGCTTTGAAGCATCAAGAGAATCACTCGTTCCCTAGCTAAGCTGACAAGGCATCGTGCCGTCTACATAAAACCTACTACCTAAGCCTGAAAATAAAACAGGCTAAAATAAAATAAATTAAAAATGCAACAGGAAAAAAAACAACAAACAAACAAAACAAAAAAAAAAAAAAAAGAAAGGGAAGAGAGCTGGCAGGACAACGTTTTAAATCAGACCATTTGACTCACACCTGGTAACTGAAGTAATAAACATCCCCGTCACTGGCTATTCTAAGATTTTTCTCAAATACCTTTGTGCCTCTCTTCAGGCTCTAAAGACTCCAGCTACGCGCTGAGTTAATAAACAAACATTTATTTGGCCCCATAAAGGACTTGGGAGGATTTTACAAAAAACAGACAGGAGGCCTGCCCAGGAAAAACTTCCCTGCGGGCTGCTCACTTCGCGCCGCTACCCGGTCGCGATCGAGGCAGACCAAGCGCGGTCTGAGGAAAACACCCCGGGCCACGTCCGGCTCGCAGCGCTCCCCTCGGGGCGGGACGCGGGGGACACGGCTGACGGGCACTCCGGCACGGCCCAGCCGCGCTCGGGGAAGTTTCAGCAGGGCACGGAAAGGGGGGAACCCTCAGCCCCGCCGCGCAGAGCCCCGGGGAGCCCCCGCCCCGCCGGGGCCGGAGCGGCCGCGCTGCGGCGCCCCCGCAACCGGGCAGCGCAACGGGGCGCGGGAGAAGCCGCCGCCGCCGCCACCTCCTCTCCTCTCCTCCCCCGCGGCGGGCGGGGGGCACGGGGGGCGCCCTGCCAGTGGGCAATGAATGGCCGTGCCAGACCCGCCCCCACGCCCGCTCACTCACAGGCGACGTAGGCGACGAAGGCGAGCCCCATGAGCAGCTTCATCCTCCTGCGGTTGATGGCGGTCAGCAGGCGCAGCAGCGGCCCCTTGCTCACCATGCCCCGCGGCAGCAGCAGCAGCAGGCAGCACCGCCGGGCGCCCACACGGCCGCCGCCGCCACCCCCGCTCCGCTGCCCCGCCCCGCTGCCCGCCAGCCGCAGGCGCAGCGGCGGCAGCGCCGCCCGCCCGCTCCCCCGCCCGCCCCTTCCTGCCCCGCCGTGGGCGCGGCCCGAGCGCTGCCGGCGCAGGCGCGGGGCTGTCCCGCTCCCTAATTCCTGCCGCCCTCACGCTGCCGCCCTGGGCGGTCGGAGCGCGTCCGCCTTCCTCAGAGCGTCCTTGCGGGAAAGCGGCGCGCCCGCAGCCTCCCCGCGGCCAGGGCGCTTCAGTGTCGGCGGGCTTGGCCACCTGTGGCCTCCCGCTGTGGTGGCCCGTGGGTGGTGACTTGCCGGGACCGACAGGGGCACACACGTAGGTAAAATGTGTGTCACGCCGCGTCCTTCAGTGGCTGGTGTTTTAAAAGCACCATTTGCCACGTCCCAAATGTGCTCTCCATATCTGCACGTTTTTGCCGTGGTAAGAAGAACCATCTGGACAATTCTGCGCAATCATAGAATCACAGAATATTCCAAATATCGAGGGACACGCAAGGATCATCATGTCCAACTCTTACCCCTGCACAGGACCATCCCCAAGAGTCATACCATGTGCCTTGAGAGCATTGTCCAAACACTTCTTGAACTCTGTCAGGCTTGGTGCTGCAACCACTTCCCCGGGGTGCCTGTTCCAGTGCCCAACCACCCTCTGGGAGAAAAACTCTTTCTAATACCCAACCTAAACCTCCCCTGACACAACTTCAGGCCATTCCTTCAGGGCCTGTCACTGGTCACTACAGAGAAGTCACTCCTCTTCCCCCCACGAGGAAGTTGTAGACTGTGACGTGATCTCCCCTCAGTGTGCTCTAGGGTGACCCTGCTTGAGCAGGAAGCTTGGACAAGATGACCCACTGTGGTCCCTTCCAACCTTGCCCAATCTGTGATTCTGTAAATGAAAAATGGGAGGATTTTTTTCCCCTCCTAAGTAAATAAATTATTGTTTATGATTTTGTCTCTGTTTAGGATAACAAGATTGCAGTTATTTTAAAATTACTTACATTTTTACTGCAGCTTCCATCCAAAGTCCTTGTGGCCTGTTGCAAACTGCAGATTGGTGTTCGCCTGAAGTGGTAGGCACTTTCTTCATGTGTCAAATCACGTTCTCCTGCCAGTAAATACACCCACTTAATCTGAAGAGAAATCTTTTTTCACAACCTGTTCTTGCCCCTGAATAGTATGACTTCCACACAGTTTCTAAGGAATATTCTTTCTCACACTTGTCTCCCACAGGAGAAGACTATGAGAACAAGTGCTCTTGAATTAAATTACTAGATTCACACATTTAATTTCAGTATAGAAATGCAGCTTGTTTACACCAAAGAAACTATGATCTCAGTCAGAGGCCTATGCAGTTAACAAGAGTTAACCCTTTCTTATTACAAGGAGTAAAGTCACAGAAATAAGTGTGCGAGTCTCAGAAAGGTAAGTGCATTAAGATGCTGTACAGTGATTAAGAATATCCATCCCCCTATGGCCCACAGAAGAGACTTTATTCAGGAACCATTGAAAATTGAAATTTCCTAACTCCTAACCCTGGTCTCTGATTATAAGGCCACTCCTTTCCTCTTGGTTTTGGTTTCCTTTGATTTGTGTTTGCTATACTTAATTTTCCTGTTGATTACAGTGCTTATAGCTATGTGAAGTAAATGGAATACCATACCAACATTTAGAACATAACCTAGCACCAAATTCATCTTCATAGTAATTACTGAAAAAGTAACAGAGTTTTATACCAGCAGTAAATTAGGCCATCAAAAGTCTTCAGCTGAACAGTGCTACATGAAAGCTAGAGAATATTACAGGAGTATCATTCCCTCCCTGTACCACAAACTGTTTTCAGTCAGGATTTTCTATAATGGTATCCATATGTACAATACCAAATCCACAAGCCTTTAGGGGAAGGCAAGCTGTTTTTAATGGTTGCCCTGCCCTAAGCCAGGCTGCACAATCTGTGACTCAATCAAACTGCCAGTGTAAGGCATCTTGCTTGGCACCTCACTCAGTGTTCAGGCCAACTTTGCTGCAGAGACATGTTAAGACAGGCTGCAATCCATGAAGATGAGAAAAGGAGAGCAAAGGAGCAAGAGGTGTTATGGAATATCATGGTGGAGGAGACTTGAACTCCGTGGGAGGCAGCCTGACATGCTCTCTACAGGGCCAGCTGTTTGTCCTGCATGACACGAGGGCCAGCTGTGTCCACGTCACTCTCCAAGTGAGACAGAACATCTCTGACTTTAAGGGGGGTGAGTGTAAGTCTGTCATATCTCAACTATAACTATAGACATGTACCTTATAAGTACTATAAAGTTCTTCAGACCCATGATGGTCAACAGCAGGGACACATTTCAGGACACAGCTGATCACATTCACAATCTTGTGCCATGGACTGGCACCAGTAGCAGAGGTTCTGGTATGTAGTGGCTGCTAAATGTGCCAGGAGTAAGGCAGAGGAATGATGCAGTTTTGAGTGCCGACTTTTAGTGCTCTGTAAATCAGTTATCAGGCATCCATCTGCCTTCAGGTCATTACCTTAGACTGATCACATAACATCATCTAATGGCTAATGGCAATCCTCACTGGGATGGTTTGCAGGCAATATACACTGTCTCCCATACTGCAGTTTTCAACTTTAATTCTCAAAATGTTTTATGAGAGCATTTTGATATTTTTTTGTTAGCTAAATCACGGCCTGTAAAATGATGGGGTTTTTTAAAAGATGGGATTTTTAAATAACTTTTTATAATGACTAAAAATGGGAATGTGCAGGTGTATCTACCTGAACAACCAGTATGAACTTAGAATTCACAGCAGCCCTGCAATGTACTTTTCCTCGATACCAGATCAAAACTATTCAATTACGCAGCTGTCATTCCAGAATCAGGTTAAAATCCCCTACCAAACCAACTGCTGCAAATTACAGAATTTTCTTATGATGCTGCATGAGGAAGACTCTTGTGCCATGTGGAAATACAGGGAAAATCTTGGCTTTCTGTCCCAGTTGTTTCTGCAAGAGATGACATTCCCCCGTATGATCTGGGAGACATAAGTGGGCCCTGGGCAGTGAGACCTGAGCAGAGAGAACTGCTGTGTAAGAGGTAACAAAAGTAGTTACAAAGCACTGGAAAAATTAAAAAATAAAACCAAAACACACTGCCACACTACTATAATGTCTTATAACTTTGGTCTCTAAGTTAGTTCAGGCTACATGTAGCCAAGGAAGTAGCACAGGGTTGCACAGAGTTACTCATACTTAAGGACGCGGCGCTGTCACCGCCGAGGCCCGGGTTCGATTCCTGGTCAGGGCCACTCCCCGGGCAGATGGAGCC
>JAYRBT010000001.1:89503075-89518314 GCA_036023395.1 Myiotriccus ornatus
TCAGGCATTGGAATGGCCTGCCTAGAGAGGTGGTGGATTCACCGTCCCTGGAGGTTTTTAAGATGAGGCTGGATGTGTCGCTGAGTGCCATGATATAGTAATCACAGTGGGGTTGGAACAAGGGTTGGACTTGATGATCTTGGAGGTCTCTTCCAACCCAGTTAATTCTATGATTCTATGATTCTATGATCTATTCTGAAAGAGCAGAAGGCCACATGCAAGATCCTCTCGTAATTGGGTCAGAATGAAATAGCAGAGATAGTGACTAAATTAGTGACTATAAAAACTTGTAAGGAGATAAAGCCACTGTTCCTCAAGGTTCTCTTATCATACATAGATGAAGTAAGTTTATTAGGCAAGTTAGTCATTCACTGCTGTTTCACATTTCATGATTTCCCAAGCCCTTTGGAACTTTTTAATTTGCTTTACCCTAGAGCACTTGGGAAGTAATGACTTTGAATGCATCCGGTTTGGGTTGGATTAAGTCCAGATCATGCTGGAATTAGTAAAAAAGAAGCCCGTGACTCCTTTGTATGATGGTATAGAGCAGTCAAAACTGTATGTCTGTTTCCTTTTATAACACTGGCCCAGAAAATGAACAAGAATAAACCTACCTTGGGGTGGGCTAGGGATGTATATGCATGTCATATACATGTGATGTAGTGGCTGACGGTTGCTCTTTATTAAGAAAAGCCACTTGGGGCTTATCCTGAAAGTCTGTGCTGGCCACTGCCAGGAACAGGGATAACATTTTCCTTCTGCATTTTTACTTGCAGTAGTGCTAGCTGGATGTGACTTTAGCCATTTTAGTGGTATGCTACATAAAAGGTCTGCCTCCTCTACTTTCCTCATGAAAACCTCAGGCATACCATTTACAGACCATCTCTGTTTCAGCAATGTGAGGGTTATCATGTTAATTGGGAATAAGGAACTGATGCTAAGTACCTGAACGAGCAGGACTGCGACATGCTGGAGAGCACATCTACTCTGCTGTCTAGATATCTCTATTGTTGTTTTCTCCTTGAGGCAAGGGAAGTCTTAGTGCTATTCAACTACTCTCATGCTGTCAATAAAGCAGAAAGTAAACAGGGTCATTAAAGGTGTTAGAGAATTTATACAGTTGCATTTAGAGAAAGACATTACTGAGAAGTGTGTGTATCACAGCCCTGTTGAATTGTATTTGGAGTGCAAACATTCCTGCTGGTGTCTAATATTATTACTCCTCCACAAATTCCCCTAGCTGTAGTGTCAGAGAAGTTAGATGGATGACAGAGAGAGCATGTACACTCATGCATTTCTGGAAATGTAACACAGAGCATTCTTAACTTTGTTTAGTCCATAGTTATGACAGTCCATGGCCTTATGGAGAGGGATCTAGGACAGCTGCAAAGAGAAGAGCCTTGTGTACCAGGCTGATCTGAGTGATGGGGCAAAGTGTACCCTTAGCATCTTTGCAGATGACACCAAACAGGAAGAAGAGGCTGATATGCCATAGGGCTGTTCTGCCATCCAGACAAACCTTGACAGGCTGGAGAAATGGGCTGGCAGGAACCTCACAAAGTTCAACAAGGAAAAGCACAGAGCCCCGCATCTGGGAAGGAATAGCCTCAGGCACCATTACAGGCTGGGGGCCAGCCAGCTGGAGGTCCTGGTAGACACCAATTTGATCATGAGCCAGCCCATATGGAGAAGGCAGCTAATAGTATCTTGGGCTGCATTAGGAGGAATGCTGCCAGCAGATCAAGGGAAGTGAGCCTTCCCCTCTACTAAGCATTAGTGAGGCCACACCTGGAGTGTTAGGTCCAGTTCTGGGCTCCCCAGTACAAGAGAGACATGAATATACTGGAGAGAGCACAGTGGATGGCTAATAAGATGATTAATGGACTGGAGCATCTCTCATATGAGGAAAAGCTGAAAAAGCTGGGACTTTGCAGCCCGGAGAAGAGAAGGCTCAGGAGAGATCTCATCCACCTGAAGAGAGGGTAGTAAGAAGATGGAGCAAGTCTCTTTTCAGTGGTGCCCATTGACAGGACCGGAGGCAGTAGGCACAAACTGGAAAACAAGTTCCCTCTTGAACATCAATAAACACTTTTGTACTGTGAGGGTGACTGAGCAATAACACAGGTTGCCCTGGAGATACTCAAAAGCCATCTGGACATGCACTTAGACAACTGGCTGTAGATAGCCCTGGCTGAGCAGAAGGATTAGACCAAATGACTGCCACAAGTGTCTGACAACATCAACCATTTTGTGATTTGGTGTTTACAAAACAAATAAAAGCATAGATCCATATTTTTCATTTGAACTTTTGTTCTTTTCCAGGATACAGCTGAATAGGTACAAAACCAGGCAAGTGTGTCTACCTTTGTATAAATTTGCTTTAGTTTTCTCAATAGAATATTCATGTGAGTAAAGACACTAATGGAGAGTCTTGTGTGTAAACTTACTCTTGTTTGCATTTACAGGCTTTAGAATTATAGCCTATGGTCAAGGTATTTTACAGTATCAAATTTGTTTTGAAGTTAGGAGGATTAGGAATTTTCAGATACGTTTTCAAGTAGTTAATGAGATTTAACCAAATAAACTTTCATTGTTGCCTTCCAAAGTTAAATTGTGGTCTTACCTAAATGGTAAATTCCCTCAGTGAATACCAGTTAAATTAATTTGGAAATTGCTTTGCAGCCCAACAACCAAACAGCCAAACGTAGCAAAAGAACCCTTGAATTTTCTCATAATACAGAGTATAAATTCACTGCTGGTGAAAAGAACATCCCATAGATTTCCGATTCATCTAAAAGCAATATGAACTTGTGAGTATGAAACTTATTCATAGAAAAAAGTATGACAATTCTTGTGCATGCTTACCTTGTGCCTCTCATTGTATAGGAGATTTATTGCTGCAGGACTTATTAAAAGCAAGCAGCAAAAGAGAGCGAAGGTCTAGTACATCCAGTGTTTTCATTATTAGATCAAACATAATTATCAGAAATTTATCTTTTCATGTTATGCCAATGCTTCCATGGGAAGGTTTTATAAATAAGCAAGTTTACATTTATCATGGTCTTCGCCCAGACATTTAAGCCAAGTTGATTAGGCCAGGCCTTGACTAAGCATATGACCTTACTGGCTCATACAACCCTCTGCTTTTAGCTATGGAAACCATACTGGGAGGTGAATCATGAATCGAGGAACGAATGCAATGAAGACGAAGTTAGAACATACACCTGAACTACATCTGGGAAGTATTCCTAGATCCTGAAGTTTCAACAAGTGGACTACTTTGAAGCATTCTGCAAAAGGTTCTAGAAAAAAATAATCCTATTGTCAGAAGATTACATCTGGAGTCAGGGGGAGGCTGTAGATCAAAAAGGTTTGGAAACCTTTCTTCTATGTACATGTGACAGGCTGACTAAATAGGCAAAAGATCTCAAACTCTGGTGCATGTTAAAAGGAAAATCATTACCTTGATTCAAGTTATTGGCAATTTCAACAAATATGGCTCAGGAGCTTGTCTACTGTACATACAAAAGGATTTCCCAACCTAGTTGTACCAGATTCACTTCCAGATAGTTCAAATGTGCCTGCATAAAAGATACTGGAAAAATTGCCAGGATAACTTAAACTCTTGCCAGGATAACTTAAACTAGTATCCTGAAAAGAATCAAGCAAAATCAGTAAGATGAGCAGTTAGTGTACATTTTACCCTAATGTCTGTGCTGGTGATGGCTGTGATTTGTTTAGCCTGGGTACGTACTGTGTAAATGTGTGTATACATTCCTGTGTCTCTTTATGTCTCTCTCCCTGTTCTCCTGTCTTTCTGGTCCCTCAGTAATTTTTTAATCACCAGCTGATTACATCTGAAATAGCATAGGTCTTAGAGATGTTAATTTCCTTATACATTTATTGGTGGTAGGCAGGTGGAAAATATATAGGTTAAGTCTAAGTCTTATTAAGCAGCAAGGAGTCCAAGACATATGAACACTATGAGAGTTTCAATCAGAGCTACAGTTTGTTGGATATGAAATAATCCAACAGCAAAACACAAATGCTTTGGAGACCAGGGTTAATTAGTTTTTCTCTTCCTGGAGTTACTAATTCCTGTAGCAAAACTTAAGAGCAAAGTCTGCAGTGATAGCTTCCTGGGAGAAAGCAATGGGGCCCCAGGAGAAGAGAAATCTACAGGAGAAAATGGAAAGTATTATGGAAAGGGGGAAAGGAAAAGAAAGTAATCTATTGAAACTAAGAAGCTGTGCCCAAATATCTTGAAATAAAAGTTTTAATTATCCACTTTTCTCTCAAGAATTTTGAGAACAATGCCAGACAATAACAATCTAAACTAGATTTCTGATCCTTTTTTTTCTCCCTGCACCCAGTACTCCATGGCATTTACAAAAAGAAGAGTTTGTATGAGGAGAGAAGAATGAAGGGTGTCATCCACATAAATGGCACTTGTGTAGCATGCCTTGGCTCAACCCACTCATTCTCACCCAAAATGAACTTGGCTGTAGAAACTCCAATTACTCATGCATCTCATGCAGCCTTCATTTGCTAAATCCAGCCAACTGGAGAGCAAGCACAAGTAAAACCAGTTTTGTATTCCATCTATCAGGCCATTTATTTGTCTTCTGTGTGGTTTTGTCACATGTCAATGGACATTTCAAAACAAAATCCATTTGGAAGGCATTATTTTCCATTTTTGTTTTTTAAAGAAAATTACTATACTGAAATACCGTATCAGGAAGCTTTGTCTAGAATTAATGTGCTCTTCCAGAGGAGTTCCAACAAGACATTTCTGACTAGTTTTATAATTTATTTCAGTATTTACAGCCAGGTAGACTTAGGGTTTATAGCACCTAAATTAGTCTTGTTAGACTATAAAATCTGGAATACTCCTAGAGGTGCCACCCTTCACATTTGTCTAGGTTTAGTAAAGGCTGTGCTCATACATTTATGGGCTAAGGTACTCTGTGTAGTTGCTGAATGAAATAGCTATGCCTGAACAAAAACTGTATTGAAACACCAGCTATTAAGGACCTCTGATGCCTTTCAGTATGGTCATGCACTTTGGGAAATAGTTTACCATTTATTACCGGGGCAAAAATCCCTCTCTTTTCACCAGTAGTTTCTGTCTATATTGCATCCTGCAATTGATTAAGATGCTGTCTCTAGGACTGTTGTCCTTCACTAGGAGCTGAAGGACAACCTAGTACCAAATTCCTGATGTTGCTCAGTGTTTTGGTCTCAGACCACCCATAAAAGCATCATTAGATTGCAACAGCTGTTACAACAGCACAAAAATCTTTGTGTTTCCCAGCTTTCATATGCTGTCGAGTGCAACCCTCTGCTAGTCTTGATGACTCCTGTGGGTTCAAATGCTCAGCTCCACACAGAGAGCTGCCAAGTGCTAGTCCTGGGGACACCATAGTCAAACAGTAGGGAATGGCAATAGTCTAGAGACATGGACACCTGATGTAAATTTTCATCTTCTCTATGTAAAGGTAAGCTAAAATAATGGACAAAGTGAGTAAAAAGAAAGACTCCTTATGTAAGAGAGAGATGCAGAGCTGACGTGGTGTTGTGGGTTAACCACCGAAGGTACCTCAGCCCCACGCAGCTGCTCATTCACTGTACCCCTCACCCCCACCTGTGGGAAGTGGGGAGAATCAGAAAGATAAAAGTGTGAAAACTCATAGGTTGAGATAAAGACACTTCAATAGGTAAACCAAAAACTGCATAAGCAAAGCAGAATAAGGAATTCATTCAACATTTCCCGTGGTCAGGCAGGCGTTCAGCCGTCTCGGGGAAAGCCAGGTTCCATCACAGTAATGGTTACTTGGGAAGATAAATACCATGACTCCAAACATTCCTTCTTCCCTCTTCTTCCCCCAGCTTTTATTGCTCAGCACAGTGTCGTATGATATGGGATAATCCTTGGGTCGGTTGGGGTCAGCTGTCCCAGCTGTGTCCCCTCCCAAGTCCCTGTGTACCCCCAGCCCCCTCACCCATACAGTGGGGTGAGAGGCAGAAAAGGCCTCGACACTCTGCAAACCTTGGTCAGGGATAGCTAAAACATACCTGGGTTACCAAAACTCTTTTAGTCACAAATCCAAAACGCAGCTATGAGGAAAGTTAAGTCTATGCCAGCCCAAACCAGTACACATGTGCAAATAAGTGAGTGAGGAAGGTCTGTGGAAAGGTGGGGAATATTGGCTGGGTTTGTAGCATAGGCATCATGGCCCAGCACATTCCATGCGGCATGTAGATGTGACTAGACTACCAAGAGAAAGGGGCTGCCAAAGCATGCTCTGTGGTCTTGAGTGTGGCTTTCCAGCCGGGGTTTGTACGCAGACATGTATTGCAGACATGGCTACAGCATCTGCCTGTTGGTTCACTTGGCCTGGAAACTCAGAAGGTCATTGATATTCGCTAAATGAATAGGAAAAATGCAGCCTGAAAGAAGAGAGAGAGGATACTAGGAAGTGTTTTATTGCAATAGTTTTTTATACTTTCAATTTTTTATTTTCAATGACTTTGTCTGCAAAATACTATTTTTAGCACCAAGCTTGTCCCTCAGTGTTGCTTCTGCTTAAGATGATTTTTTACTCTTCAGTTTTTCATACATTAATTTTCTTCCAAACACACAGACACTTCCTTCCTCAAACACCTTTTTTTTTTGTACTCCTGAATAATGTGGAAAGGTAGAACTGTGAATAGTGAAGTAACCCACGCAGAATTTATGCATCCTTGCAGTAAGGCCTGAGCAAGCACTCACTCTGTAGGACATATCTTTGATTTACTCATTGATATACTTTGGCTTGAACCTGTTCAGGTTTATTATTGGAAATCAATCACTAAAAGGGAGGCAGTTAAGGGATTTTTTTCATCCTTTTGGTATATATATATATATAGTTTTTTCATTAGCATCATGCAAATGATCATCCCAGTTTATAGATGAGAAAATTTCAAGAAGGTAAGTAAAGTCTTTAGAACAATTAATGCAAGACACTGAAAGAATGCACACGCCTGCATTTTTCTTAGACTTCAGTAGTTTAATTGCCTCTTGAGCCTGATGAGGTGTTGGTCTCTGCTAGATTGCAATAGCTAAGCCTCCTCCGGCAATAATTTAGAAATGGAAATAGGGTAATTATCATCTGACCATCCAGTTTTCCAAATAAAGCCTAGAGAAATGTTATTTAAAATCTCTTCCATCAGCAGAAGTGATCATATAGTTTATATAATTCTACTTCGATGTGATAAAATTAAGAAAAGTCTATTTATGATCTACCTACTCACTGCTTGGTTTGGAAAGAAGAATATTTTTTTACTTATGTAGCATCATGTCAGTCCAATCCTGCAGGAGCAAGTTAGCTCAGGGAGAGGGAAGACAGGAGCTAAGGAGCTGCTACTCAGTCAGAGACTTCAATATTCAATATATGTAAATGTTGCCCCTTTTCCAATACACATTTTTTAACAGTCCTTCAACTCTGTGAATTTGATGGGAGCACCACATACAAAACATACCTTTATGAATATTGCTCACTGACAAATCCATAAAGAACCTTATACATGAAACCTGGTGAATTCCTGGAGGTCCAAGTTAAAAGCAAGGAAAGTAAATTTCAAAAGGGTGAATCACTAAGTAATTTGTTATACACACTGTGCTAAGCCATAACATAGAATTATAGAATCACTTAGGTTGGAAAAGACCCTTAAGATACCAAGTCCAATCATAAATCTAACACTGCCAAGTCCATCACTAAACCATGTCCCTAAGTGCCTCATCTACATATTTTTTGGACACTTCCAAGGTAATGATTCCACCACTTTCCTGAGCAGAGTGTTCCAGTGCTTGACAACCCTTTTGGTGAAGAAATTTTTCCTAATATCCAAACCTCCTGTAGCTCAACTTGAGACCATTTCATCTTGTCCTATCACTTTTTACTTGAGAAAAGAGACCAATCTCCACCTTGCTACAGTCTCCTTTCAGATAGCTTAGCCAGCGTTACAGTCTCCTGTTAGCCTCCTTTTCTCCAGGACAAATAACCACAGTTCTTTCAGCTGCTTATTATAGAACTTGTGTTCTAGACCCTTCACCAGCTTTGTTGCTCTTCTTTGGGTGCAGTGTAGATCCCACACTAAACTCTGGACTGAGAGATTCATAACAAAAGATCCGTGAATGCCAAAGCAGAATCTTGTCTGACTGTTCTAAGGAAAACTGCATCACTTCTGTGCAGACCTTTTCCTGTCATTCAAAATAAACATTAAGCCACCAATCCCACTACCAAAAATTAATTCCAGAAACCTCTAGTCTTCTGTACTTTCCACTGGAAAAATACATTTGCTGAATGATAGCTGTATCCTGTTTCCTAAGCTGTATCTGAAATTCATATGTAAGCATGTCTTGCAACTGTGTTAAATTCTTTGTGAATCCACTTCAGCTGTAACTGTACATTAACTGTGTTGCAGGAGCTAATGGCACCTACCAAGTTGAAAAATATAAGTGTAATCTTCACCGACCCAACACCATTATAGCAAAACCGTCTGTATAATATAGGGGAACTCCTTGATGGCCCTGAGTCTACTAGAAACATAACTTACCTGATGCCAGGACCACAGAAGACACTTTATAGTTCATTGTTTGAATGGATTTTACCTTGTGCTAGCTGATTCTCCTCATACATTCTGCAAAGAACTCAAGGCACAAGGGTATAGCTTCAGTTTTGGGGTCAGATGTCTAAGCATTAGACAGTTTTGGGGTTCAATTTTTAGGTGATTAAGTTCTTTATGAGCTCTAGCTCAAAATGCCTGCCAGGTTCCCCCAGGAACTAGTTCTCTTTTGAACATCCTTCATTCTTGCTGTCCCTCTCTTGGTTATAAACATGGGATTAGATCGAAACTGGAAAAAAGGAAAGCAGTGGAGCAACCGAAAATACTGTGGGGATGCAGGTGGGAGTGCTTGCACAAAAGCTAGCAAAATCAGTATTACATGATTTAAATAACAAAGGTGGTCCCTTTTAAGCTTGGAGGAATGCATACTTTATCAATTAATGGGAATTTTATAAAGAACTTCATAACAAGTCTCTTGCCTCAGTCTTTCACAGATTTTCCCATCTAAATTAGTTCAATAGTTCAGCTGTTATCCTGTATTTCCACTAAGCATACTCAACTAGATATCTATCTAACTATAATCTCATATTCTGATTCAATGCTTTTCATTGACAAGGAGTCTGCTTGGTTTCAACACCAAGAATAAAGCCTTGTCTGGGTTTGATTGTGTGAATATATATTCTTTTTCCATCTGTCACATAGAAATAGGAGGGATATCACCTAGATACAGCAATCTCTGTCCGTTTTTAAACACAGCCAGACGGCAGTTTATTTTTCCATTTTTCTTACACTGAGTATCCAGTGTGAGTTACAAGACTTCTTACAGCCACACGTCTCTATTAACCATAGAGCAAACACTCAGATTTGCTCTTAAAATATATTACAGTCTTTCTAAAAATATCTAATTCCCCTTGAGCTCTGTTCTCATTTTTTCTAATAGATCATCACCATTTAGAAGGAGAACCCATACTGAGTGCTGATGTTGGATGTCCAGAGGGTATCAGCACATTCCCCTCCCCTCCTGGGAGTTTGCCTGCCTGGGCTTGGTGCCAAGGGCTTATCTGTCTGTATTCAAGGCTGGCTCATTGAGAAGATCTCTTGTGAAGAAAAAGCTGGAAGATGTCTTGTCTAAGGATCCCTTCAGAGTTGTTTTAGGCTGAGGCTCTTGCCCTTGTCCCCACCTGACCTACACTGCAGTTATGCCACAGTCATACCCATCCCCAGCCTTGGACACTGTTATCCAGACCCCGATCTTGACATGTTAGTTTGACTCCATTACTTGATCTGTCTGCTTGTCTTTATGATCTTGTCTGCTCATCTGAACTCTCAGCCTAAGCTGAGTAGTCACCAGACCTTCTCTGGTTACCTCACTCAGGTACTGTGGGACTCAGCCCTTACTGATATGGCAGACCTCTGTCTGCCAGCTTCTTCATCATGCTTTGTTTCCCACTACCTTTTCCTTATGGCACATTTGGACTTTGCTGCTCCCTGACAGGGAGATTCATGGCAGTAGGCATGGTTTGTTAGCAAAAGCCTGGGTATCATACTGTGCAGTGCCTGCTTGAAGAAAGAAAAGGCAGTTGAGTGATGAAGAGGGTTCTCTTATAGGACAAGGAATAGTCATGCTGAGACCTTGTCTATACCTGACAATTTTTCCTTTTGTAATTGTGACAGAAATAAAGTTCTATATTCCCCATCAACCAACCAATGAGATAGCAGTATAGTAATGTTACTATTGGGCTTGTTTTGCAAGGCTGAGGGTTGTGTTCTGGACTGCACGAAATACATGGCATCTATAGTTATCTAACCTGGCAAAAAAAAATCACACATTCTCACACCGCTGTACTTAAAAAGGGCAAAACTTTAAATGTGCGTTAGATTCCAATTTTTACTTTTGATGTGGCATAAGACTTACCCAAGCAGTGTAACTGTGCTGCCTATCAGTAAAGCCAAATCCAGGCAGGTAAGAAAGTTTGTCCTATACACCCTATGCAAAGATGCTTGGAGGTACATACAGGACCTCTTCTTTTTGTCTCTCTCTCTAAGCAGTTTGCAGTCAGTTTTGTCTTTACACTGCATGAATACAATTACTGAACATGCAGGTGACACTGGAGCCATTGTGTTGGGAGGGGTAAGTGTGGGCTACATATCTGAGTGTAAGGAAATAGCTGTGGTTTTACATCTGCCTGTTCTACCATTTTGCACAACTTTTGTATGACCTTGACTGCCACATGTGGCATTGACATTTTTGCTTTTTAGAGGTTTGTAGGCTTCTCCTATAGCTTTCTCCCCTTTAAATTCTTTTTACTACTCCGTGTTTTTTCCACTTTAAAAAACTTGTTCTCTAGTAATACCTTCTTAAAGCCAAAAAAGACTCTAGCACATGCTATGTACTCCTTACTCCCAAAAGACTAGGCTGTTTTCAAAAACAATTTAACTGCCTAGGGCTAAATCTGTGTCAGGCCTTGTCTGGAAAAGTCATAATAGTGATCCATCAACAGTTACTGGATTGGATTAAAGTTACAGTATTGGATTATACTTATAAACAAAATTATTCACAAAGAGTTTTGCTGCAGCAACTTCACAGCAATATCCAGAATTCACATTAACAAAGTACTGCAAGCAAAACAGCACCACAGCAGAACTTTTGCTGTCAGACATCCACTCTTAATTATGCGCTATTTATATGTTTTGCATACAGAGCTGGTCTCAACCAGCGGAAAATAAAAGCATTAATACATTTGAGGAAAAAAAAGAAAGATAAAAACTGCAGTATGTGGAAGGAGAGAGACATCTGCCTTCACTATATTTGTTCTGCAGCCTAATTTTTGCAAGATTTCGCAAGACTACCCTGCAAGCTCACTTATATATTGCAACCCTTTCCCATCTGCCAAGAGGCTTCTACTTCTGGGACTGTATTACGCTAGGGCTTTGACATACTTAGTTGTTTACATTTATCCGGAGGGTCTCCCAGCTCACTACTCTCATAACTACTGCTAATAATGTGTCTTCACAGCAGAGTTAACTCAATTGTAAATGTAGTGAAAATATGATATCAGACCACTCAGGTTAACAGTATAAGTTTGGAGGTCTTCATCCTCGGGATGCTGTAGTCCAGACCCATGTGACTGTGTCCATCTAAAACACTGCCCCAGCCCAAATGCATTCAAAAAGGACTGTTCAGTGAACTCATTCACAAGGTACTTTCTCATCTGCCTAGAGATGCTGTCTATGGCAGTGACATGAAAACAATTCTTTATGTAAGGAGCTTCTAAGCAGTTATTCATTATTAATGCAGACAGTTCTGACAGCAAAAGCAAACAGCATTTGGCAGCAAGGGCTTAATAAGAATGTCAGGAATTCAGTCTGCCAACCAGCAAGTGCTTTCTAGTACAGTGAGATGACTTCCCTGCCTCTGCCTCTTTTTTTTGGCTGCTAAACATAAAAATGTCATTGTAAGTATATTTTCCCTCTTGATCTGTTTTACTGGTACCATACCACAGTTTACCAGAAGATTGATGTCAGTTCCTGGCAATCTGTATTCTCTGTCAGTCTCTCAGAGATGGAACAGAAATGAAAAATGCAGAACAAGGGAGAAATAGAGCAAAGCAGTACAAACCTGGTAGTACAGTGGTTGGAACCGGAGAACTAGCAGTGTCAACATTTAGTTTATCTACATATTCATTGAATGTGCATTTGCAAACACATTGAAATGTATTTGCAAACACAGACCATTATTTGTGTAAGTGCTTTGCAGAATATTAACAGGTGGCAACAGATAGCTGATAAAAATGATTCCTGAGGAAAACACTTGATATTTGCTTTACTCATGCTTATTCAGTGTCACAGAAATAAATTATGATTAAGATTAAATTAACTAAGTAATTTTTAAAACCCCATGGCTCCAACTTGACCTAGACAAAGTAAAACATTATTATCAAGTGGCTGGAACAAACTGATGCATTAGTTGCTTTGGAAAGGTTAATCAACAAAATTGGCACGTGGCACTGAGTCTTGGCATGCCAAAACCCCTCCTATGTGGCTGTGCAGAGAGAAAATATAATGCAGTGCTCTGTTCTTGGTCCAGATTCAGTTGTCTTTGGATCAACAAATGAGCACGTATCTACTATTTCACTACAGAGGATCTGCAAAGAAGTTTATCAGTTCTCTTTAAAAAAAAATACCCCCCCCAAAAAAAGTGCAGAACCACAAAAGGCCTCATGTTTGGAGAATGAGCAACACTTTCCAGACATTCTTCCTGCTTCATTTTCTGATGTTAGAAATATCAGGAACAGAAATCTTGTCCCTTATACCTTTGCTGAAAGATTTATTCAGAAATTAGTTAAAAGAACAGAAGTGTTGAGTGATTCACACAGATAGCATTCTTGTGAATAATTTAATGAAATTAATGTAAACTATCTCTAATAAAACCGCAACAAATTTCGGAACTGAGGTGTTTCAAACAGTTTGAATAATGATCTCATTTGTTTTACTCCATGTGTCTGAATTCCTTGGTATGTGTCATAGCACTACCATTTCTCTAGCTCTCCACTGAGACTCTAGGGGAACACAAACCCTGAAAGTGTTTTTTTTTTTTACAACACCAATATTTAAAACTAAAATCCTTCTTTTTTTCCCTAGAGGAAGTCTTTCAGAACAACCACCTTTTCATAATTTAACCCTCCCCTCCAGAAATTACGTCAACTTGTGTTCAATCAGATCATTATCAGCTGCCTCTATTTGAAATACAAAAAGATAACTCACAAGGCCAGGAATTGTTAGCTTTCTTTACAATCACACTTTCTGGTCAACATATATGCAGTTAAGGTAAAGGAGATGAAATGCACAGAACAACTAGGGAGTGAAGAGCTTGAATGTCTCTGAAAGTATTCTTAAATGCTGAATAGGTAACTGCTCCTGTTCTATTTTGTATTCTGATGAGACTGAGTTTTTTTGTTTTGTTTGGTTTTGGTTTTGTGTGGGTTTTTTGTTTGTTTGTTTGTTTGTTTGTTTGTTTTAATAGTTAAAGAAAGAAAACTCATAGTACTTTGACCCTGAGAGAATTTGAGGTTTGGTGGTGGTGATGTGCATGCCTCTGCATTTTACTAGATGGAGAATTCAACTCTACTCACCATCCTTATACCACAGGATACATGTTTTAGAACGTGACCTGTCCTGGATAAAGAATTTTTAAAATGAGCTCAAAATCTGAGGTTTTTTCAGGCAGATACGATCTGTGAAGATCTCTAGCTAGATCAAGAATGCACGGGATCAGTTTTAGAAGGAACCTCTTTTGAGCTGATTGTGGTGTAGCAGAGTTTCTCTTAAAACAATATCCAGATGTATATTCAGGTTTGTCCTGCATGTTTCCTTTATCAAGCCATCCAGCTTGGCTGGACTTATTTTGCACTGGTGCCAATGATTTTACAAGCTGCCTCAGATGCTGAGCCCCCACAGACACTGGCAACCTACAGCAAGCTCCACAGTAATGGAAACTGCTTTTATTCCTATTTTACAAGTAGCAGACTGAAGCAATAGCCTGCTTTGACACTTTACACATATTCTCTGAGGTTTTTTTTTCCTATTGCTGAAAAAGTAAGGTTCTTATTATTAAACTCCCTTTGTTTGTTTGTTTGTCTCTAATCCTTCCTTCAATGAATTTCCCATCTTTGAAATTAGTGTAGTTTCAAAACCTTTCAATTACTAACCCAGTTTCAATCCAACCGAAGGGCAGAGTGACTCTGTAGGAAAGCAGTGCTATCTATACTAATAAGCGTTAGCGACACTCAGGAAAGCCGAGTGTTCTGAGTAGACTCCACATGTTGCCAGTTCTCTCTGCCATTCAGCACTAATGAAAAAGTTGATGACCTTGATGCAGCTAACAGATGCTGCAGATAAGGTTGCAAGGCTATTAAATTAGGAACAGAAATACAGTACATTAAGACTAATTGAGCATGCTGGTTCCTGTTGCGTGCGACTGATGTTGCTGGTTGGATAATGACACTTCTGCCGAGAGTTTCTGAAGCTTTCCGAAGTTCTGGCATAGGGGCAGATGAAAATTTCAGAATAGCAGTATTTTCTGAAGTAGTGTTAATGGCAGCACTGACAGTTCTAGAGATAATCAAACAGGAAAGAACAGCCTGCTAGAGATTACCAAAATCCCCAGGTCTGCTCCGCTATGGAGGATGCTGGATTGCTGTCAGAGTAGTGTCTCTAAGAGAGTTGGAAGGAGCCTTTAGGATCCACCTGCCCACTTGCTCTACCTTGCATTTCTGGGAGTTATTTGCTCAGCAGCTAATGGGGACTCTTCGAGTTCTAAGGCAGTTTATTGAATTACTGCACTAGTCCTGTTCCTTCAATGGAAGGGGAGAACTATATCTCCAGGATGTTTGATTCTCCAAAGTACTTTTTATTTCTACACTAAATTACATCAGGAAATGAGTTTTGCTGCAGATAAAGAATTGAAGCTGGGTCCTCTCTCCATACTCTGTTGTTTGTTCAATTGTACAATGTTCAATTGTACAATGTTCATTTGTACAATGTTCAATTGCTAGGAAGTAAGTAAGTAAGTAATGGCCAGTCTTCGCGAACGAAGAACCGGGGAAGGTCTTTACACCTTCCAGCCTGCGCAT
>JAYRBT010000001.1:89518414-89543396 GCA_036023395.1 Myiotriccus ornatus
TCGAACCCGGGCCTCGGCGGTGACAGCGCCGCGCCTTAACCACTAGACCACCAGGGGCTCCCTTGCTAGGAAGTACTCAGTTGCCAAAAGGCACAGCCAGTTAAACACAGAGATCTCCAGGACCATGGCAAAAAAATTACTTAGGGCACCATGACTCTTCTCTGCCCTCTGCCTTCTCCTGAGCCCTCTCTCATAGACATCTAGAACAGAGGCAACTGCTGCTTATATTGCAGCATGGCAATTATTTCTTAATTACTGACTTTGACCAGCCATTAGTCTTGAGAATGACTCACTGTTGGGTGGCACTTGAGGAAGCCTTGTCTTTTTCAGAATTGATTGTCTTACAGCAATTGTTTCGATATTACAAATTATCTACAAGAAACATTTACTGTTTCTTTAAAAAGTGAACAAAGGTTATTTTTAACAAATTTTACTGTCACAGGGGAGCATATATCTGATTCATAGGTTGCAGTTCTGTATTTCTCAAAACTTTTCAAACTTTAGTGTGAGTGAAGTGGACAAGGTAGTGAAAAATTATGGAGAAGATAACATTAAAATATTCAGCAGCTACATCCTTTTACAGATTGTCCACTGTCTCTTCTCCACCATGAGGCACTTCCCCCAGTGGATGTCTTCTCCTTTCCAGCCATACCTTGTAGGAAATGTACTGTATGTGTCAACAAATCTTGTGGCAGGCTCTGGAATTTACCAGAATTTAAGATACTGCCTTCACAACAGCAGAGAAGGAATATTTGTCAAGGAAAATGGTTCTTGTGCTGCAGAACATGCACACTGTTCATTTGCTGTTTAGTCTCTTTAAACTCCATTATGAAACTATATACCACTGAAAGCTAAAGACATGGTCAATTAACTTCAGAAATGATGAGTGGCTACTTGATATTGTGAACTAAATGACTTCTTAAGAACCTTTAACTTTGTGTTTTTATTATTTTACACCTTTTTTTTTTTTTTTTTTACTTATGGAGGAATTAAACAAAAATTCAGAAATTCAAAAATACTTAAAAAGAATGTCTGAAATTACTTCAGAGGTACCCACAGGAACTGTTGTTTGGGTTTCTCATGTCATGCTTTTCTGCATAGGTGAGGTTCCTTGATTCAAATAAAGCCCCAGCTGTGTTTTCTGGTTTCCCATCTTCATAAATCATCTGAGGTTAGTAGATGTACCCACATAAAATCCATATTGGCAAATTGAATCATGCTGAGGATTTTGACCTAAGGAAAACAAGGAGACTTAAGACAAAGAATTCTCATGATCCTTTACACTAGGACTTCTTAAATAAGGTCCTTTTGATTTCTGAAATACTTTGTTTCTCAAAAAATAAAATCTTTTTTACTTTTCAGGTTTGGTTTGGTTTTTTTTTTTAGGGGAAAAAAAGGTGAGATTTACTGCTCTTCATGATTTTGAAAACTGAATAGAAAATTTTAAGAACTGGATTTGTTCAAAATTTTCATGCAGTTCTTTTAGCTGGTGGAAAGTATGTGTGATGATTAGAGCACTGAATTTTAATGTTTCCCAGAATATTATGTTCCCTGCTTCTATGCTCTTAATAAAAGTGTGGTGATAAGCAATGGTGACTCTTCGTGTAGTCCACTAGTTAAACTGAAAGGTTATATTGCATTCATAGATAGATAGTTGGAGAACATGCTGACAAAGAAAAAGCTTGAAAAAATCATAATACCTGATTTTTCAAATGGTGATAAGAAAAAAAAATATAAACTGAAGCAAAGACTTACTGCTCAGTCATTATTTTCCACTTTCTACCTTTCCACCTTGACATTTGATTTGTCTTTAGTTGCTCAGCATATTTGACCATGGTGAATCAGAAAACAATAAATTCTTATTCTGTTCAGTTTTCCGGGCAGTGTTCAATCCACTGCTTACAAAACAATTTTATTCTGACGCTTTGCTGATAATGATGAAGAAAGTTTAAATACATATTTCACACTGTAGTTTTGTGTGACCGATTATTCAAATTGAAGCAGAAATTATGAAACCAGGTATGTACATGTTTGTAGTGGGTTTCTGTGGCTGGGTTTTGGTAGCAGGGGGGCTACAGGGGTGGCTTCTGTTAGAAGCTGTTACAAGCTTCCCTATCTCCACAGCCAGCTCCAGGAGGGACTTCCTGCACCTGGCCAAGGCTGAGCCAATTAGGAGTAATAGTAACGCCTCTGGGATAACATATTTAAGAACAGAAGATTGTTGCACAGAAAGAGATTCCAGCCAGGGAAGAGCGGAGTGAGAACATGGGAACAACAAGGTAGACACCAAGGTCAGTGCAGAAGGAGGGGCAGGAGGTGCTCCAGGCACCGGAGCTGAGGCCCTGCAGCCCATGGAGGATCATCGGGATGCAGAGACCCACCTGCAGCCCATGGAGGAGCCCATGGAGAAGCCCGTGCTGGAGCAGGTGGATGCATGAGGGAGGCTGTGATCCCGTGGGAGGCCCAAGATGGAGCAGGGTCCTGCTGGAGACCTGTAGCCCGTGGAGAGGAAACCCACACTGGAGCAGGTTTTTCCCAGGTAAAACATGTGGGCCCATAGAGGACCCACGTCGGTACAGCTCACTGGTGAAGGACTGCACCCCACGGAGGAGTGACCCACGGGACAGCAGATTGGGAAGAACTGCTGCCCGAGGGGTGGAATCACACCAGAGAGGTCCATCAAGGACTGTCTCCTGTGGCAGGGACCTCACGGGAGCACGGGAAGGACTCTTCTCCTGAGCAGCAGCTGAAACAACAACTGACCGTAACCCCCATTCCCCATCCCCCTGCACTGCTGGGGGGGAGGAGGGAGAACACGGAAGGAAGGAGGGGTTGGGGGAAGGTGTTTTTAAGACTGTTTTGATTCTCACTCTTTTGCTCTTATCCTGTTAGTAATAAATGTAAGTACTATCCCCACTTTGAGTCTGTTTTGCCTGTGAAGGTAATCAGTAAGTGACCTCTCCAGCTCTTATCTCTACTCATGAATCCTTAGCTGGTTTGTTTTTTTGTGTTTTTTTTTTTTTTTTTCTCTCTCCTCTCTCCAGTTGCAGAGGGAGAGTGAGAGAGGAGCTTTAGTGGGTACCTGGTATCTGGCCAGGGTCGACTCACTACAGTTTAAATCCGGTACTGTTAAGACCAAAATTAATGGATTTTCTATACAACCTAAAAAGGCCAAAAAGTCATATGATGAATACGAAGGGCAACATGACTACACAACTCTAATAATACATTCTGATCCCAAATTCATACAAAAAGAACAAGGAGAACACAAGTTTCGACTTTGAAATCCTGTCTCCAACAAGGAAACTGAAATTCTGAAAGCTCTTAGAAGATGAGAAATTTTATTTTAAGAATTTATTATGTTAATAATGCCCAACAGCTCTGCAGAAGTGACCCAGGAGAAGTTAAACATGAACATACTTTGTAGAATCATTAACGAAGAGAGTGGATCACAGTTTGCATTTTGTTTCCAAGCTCAGAACATATTGTGGAGACAGAAAGTTCAGCCTATAAAAAGTTCTCATATGATGGCAAATGATTTAATTCTTTTTTAATGTGACATAATCAGACAAAACTGATGACAGGCATAACAAATAACCTCTGAAGCTTTTCAACATGGAGAACAATGACTGAAGAATTATGCAATTTATCACAGATTCTTTTTATTCTGCTTTTAAAAAAAAATTCTGGTAAGTTGAGTTTTTATCCAGTATGACTTACATATGATTTCATGTCGGTCAAAAAATCATTGGGAAATCATGAAGTCGCATTAGTGATATTGTGATTTTTAATTGAAGTAGTGGGATTCATCTCCACAGTCCCCTCATCCTCCCAAAAGTTCCTTATTTTTATGAATATTTTACATGCCTACCAAATATGAAAAAAGACAAATGTTCACATCTAAAAATTATGTCTCCTCCATCTCCAATTTTCCAATGGTTCCATACTAATTCTTCTGATTTAAAGACAAGCAGGTCATATGGGACATGACTTGCTGTTTGCTGGAGTATATTATGGGGATCTATAGCTGCATCTGCATTACACTTTGCTTTGATACACTATTAAAGCCATGTAGAGAACTCCTCTAATTGTCTCTAGGTGTGCATTGGCTGCTTTGGCTTGTAGAGTAGTTGGGTGTATGCAAACCCAATATTCCTTTGATGAATTTTAAACCAGAATCAGTATTCCTGCTGTGAATTGAGTGCACCCCAGCCCCTAAGAGACCTAAGAGTCTAAATCAGTCATGGACCTTTGGACAACTTTAATCCACAGCCAGAAGGATGGATACAAATAAAAATTTTGTACCATCTTGTATCGCTATATTTTTTTGAGAACATTATTGCAAAGGGAGATTGCTCATGGAGCTTAACACATTGTGTATTGCAGTGTAGCAAAAGCATAACAAAGGCACAATTCAGGAAATGTTATTAAATGTTAATATGCTTGAAATAGAACTGCAGCAAGCCTTCATTTCAGCCCTTGCCTGGATTTTGTTTGCAAGTCACTCAGAGAGTTGCTATGGTTTGTGTAAGAATGTTGTTAGACCTTTTGCACTGGTTTTACTTCAATCTCCTTCCTCCACTGTTTTCAGGCTCCTAAGCTTCCTCACAAAGTGAGCCAGTAACTTTTTTACTCCTTTTCCTTCCTTCAGAGTATCTCTAGGGAAATCTTTCTGTCCTTGACCCAAACTTTTAGAAGCAGATAAACAAAATCCCTTTAGGGAAGAGATATTCCTTGGACAGAAGGATGTGGCCTAAATTTAGTAGTGGATTACTGATTTTTTAATTATATGCTGTATGGTACCAGCCATAGCAGATTCTGGTACTGACTGAGCCCAGTATGGACAGGTTGCACCTGATACTGCTGAAGTTACTTCGCAAGTTTTAGATTGGTCTTGCAGCAATTGCTGTAAAAAGAGAAGAGAGTATTTCGAGATATGCTGGGGCCCTCTTGCTCTAGGGATTTAGAAACATGCTGAAGTTAGAAGAAAACTCTTCCCTCCTACTGTGTTGAAATGTTAAAAAAAGCAAACAAACAATAAACAAGCCTAAAAAACCTCCAAAGCTTTCACTAATCCTAGTGCAGGACCAAGCTAAAAATGCTGGCTACAAATCCATCCAGAGTACATGCAGGATTTTTTGAAGGAGAGCTAGTTTGTGCCTTTTCCATTGTTTAGTCCTTGCGGAGAAATGAGAACCCATAGCCCTGAGTATAGATGTTGGGATGACTGTGGTAGCCAGTGAGTTGCTTCACTAAGTGCTTGTTCTCCTCCTGATCATCAGCAAGAAACAGGAGTTTCTGAGAGCATTGTCTGCCTCTACTGAGTACATTGATCTGACAGCAGTCTGCTCACAGTATGAGTTAGAAGAATCACAAGACCCTCAAACTAGTAATCTTCTCAGCTAGCTTTACCAGTCCACAAGTGAAATGTCTGATGTTTTTTTCCAAGTTCCCCTTGCAGGCCAGGGAATCAGCACTTTCAGCTGGGAGTATATTCCACCTGAAAGTGCCTCTTTCCCTCTGCTTGCACAAAAGAGACCAGAAGGACTGCCTTCCATGCTAAAGAAATTCTCACCAATCCCAGTGATGGGAGAAATGCTCACCCTTGTTAAGCTGGGGGGCAATACTTTAAGTCAACCCCTCATTCTAGATATGTTTAGGACAATCCTGTTATTACTGTGGTGGCAGCTGTGTACCTGCAGTCACATCCCCTCTGTTTGGGTGCTCACTATAGACATGCCAGCTAGTATGATGCCAATTCAAGAACCTGAGCTCCACCCGATCCCTGGTGTCTGGCACTGCCAGGCCCTACTTCTCTGTGAAGAGAATGAACTGCTAATGTACGTATCTGAAAACAGCCATTTCCGTAATCTCAGAAGCACCCAGCATAATTCCAGGATTTCTTTGAAAAAACAGTTGAGTTCAGTGATACAACATCCACATTCAAACTAAACACTGTCAAGAGTTTAGTGGCTCAGCTCAGCTGCAGGTTGAGTAATTTGTCCTCATGTAAGCAAAATGTCTCAGAAAGAGCTCAAAACCCATGGGATTTCCTAACCTAGCAGTTCTTTGCTAAATCAGTGGTGCAACACCTTCATATATTGACAGCTTGTTCAGAAAAATTGTGTTTCAATTAGCTGGAACAATGTTACCATAATCTCTGGGACAGAAGCAAATAATTTCATAGTGTTTTAAGAATCTACTTTTAATAACCAGGATGATTTGAGGGAGTCCAGTAATTTAGGATTTACTTAGTGGGTTAATGCTGAGCCAAATCAGTGTGACATATTTATTCCCTTTAATCGTATCAGTATTATCTTGATGATTAACCTTAGAAGATTCAAAAGCCTTTTGAAATAATTAGTGGCACTATAATTGTATATTTAGATCCAATTAAAGCTTTTGTTCTGAATATGATTTTCCCTTTAATGCCGGTTGTATTACTATGTGTGTTACAGATGCAACCACATAATTGAATGGGTTTGAAGTAGCAGCTTAAAAATAATAAATGGACAGTCTGAGTGCGAAAACACTTCGGGAAAAAATGAAATGGTAATTAGCTGACTAGCACAGTATTTCTGTATTATTTTATGAGGAGCAGAATGTTGGCACATTTTGTATTTTGCTTTCATGTCACCTCTGGCTTTTACTATTTATACATCTTTGATCATTGAACTAGATCCAGGTCTTAATCTATTTTTTTTTACAAGAAAAGATTTTTATTTGCATATTACTGCCACGCTCCTTAGAGTACAAGTGATTGCTGGATTGGAACTAGTTTTAATTAAAAGTAATGGAATGGTCACTTTGGGTGCAGTATTTTCAAGATATGCAGAAGGCTTAGCTATTATTCTGATTTTTTTTTTGTTTTGTTAATTGTTTTCTGTGTTCTAATCTTATCAATTATCTTTTTTGTTTATTTTTAATGAGGCAAATTCAACTCAATGACTAAATTTAACAATATGTTTCATTTACATATTGTTTGCATTTATACACATGTAAAAACCACAAGCATACCTCTTTATACACCTCCACTCCTACCTCCATGCCCTGTAATTTACATCATGAGCAAATGAATGCTTTATCTGGTAGCTATAAATTAACAGTGGCTGTAGAATATTTTTTGAATGTATAATCTTTGGCCAATATCAGCAAAAATAATTTTGGAATGTGTATTCGGTAGCAAATATCAGAACGTACATTCATTTAACAGAACTAGGATAACAGCAAACTTAGAGAAAAGTCACTTCAATTTAATTCCTTCTCTCTCTCAGGCCGTGGAGGGGCAGGGACAAGGAGGGACAGAGGAGGTGGAGGTGGCTTGATTTGAGTGCCTTCCCCTACCAAAGCTAATGACACCTGAGTCAAAAGGGCAGACAAGTGATAGGGGAAACAAGGCAGAGTGGTGATGTAATGAAAGGATGTTTCCTTTCATTTCAATGGACAAGGGACTGAGTCAGTTTCCATAAAGATGAGAGGTCATGTCTCACTTCTTTATAGGTAGTGTATGACTTTCTCCATATTGATGCTGTCACATTTGCCTTTCCATGTCTTCTGCACAGATTTGGTACTTGCAGATAGGGAATTACTGCCTGGGAATGGTACCCCAAAGGAGGACTAAGTAATTCCAGTGGTTTTGAGTGGGGGTTGACAGGGATTTGGAAGATCAGCTACGCAATTGGAAGCGGCAAGTGTTCCTGGCACTGCCAGGAAGGCTGCCCAGCTGTGTTTCTAAGCAGACTACAATGAATTTGTTTCATTAACAACTCCCTATTTCCAAGAGAGGCAGAGTGCTTGTAGAGCAATGAGAACTACTTTTCAGTCACCATCTTAATTCTATGATTCTTTCCCCAATATACTGTTTAGCCTTCAGCATCAGCCACCAAAATCTGCCTGATACATATAGTAATTCACACTGCACTTAAGTTCTTTAAATGTATCTAATGAAAACCTGTTGCATAAGAAGTGCTAGAGTGAATTCTGGCTAAAAATTTTGGTTTTCTCCTATTGATAATTTTTAATTTATTGACTTTTCCAAATGAACCAGTTTAAGATCTGTAGAGTGAAACTTAAATCTTGCTTGAGTATTTATGCTTGATTTGAATATGTATTATTCTAAGGAGTTTGCACAGCATCCTCAGAGCTGTGAAAAGTAATTTGTAACTCAGCAACGTATCATCAAAATCTATTTTTGCCTGAGCCCTTAGGTGCATTTTCAAAATCCTTACCTGAGTCAATAAGTTGCAATCACCCAGAGTACAGATGAATGATTGATTTTGACATCTGAAATGGTAAGATTATTATAATACAGAGTAAAGCACCTGTGCCATTTCTGCCTTGAATGGCTGTTAGGGTAATTACATAAAGTAATGAACTGTCTAGCACAAATAATGAGAACAGTTAAGCTTTCACAGTCTAAACAGAATGCTTTGTGAGGAGCAAGATTTATAAAAAGCTTGTTTCCCATGGTATAGTGCCATCATCCCCTATGAAGACCTATGTAATCATGATTCTTACTTACAGCTTGCAGTACCCAGCACTGCATTTTGCATAATTAAGGTAGCATAGGCTGCTATTTAATGCTCCTCAGCTGGCATAAATACTAGTTACAGAAAGATTTACTATAGCAAGAGTCCCAGTGTTTGATATTTCCATAAATATCAAAAAGAAAGTTGTTCAAATCTTTGAGCATAAACGGTGCTGGTCAAGTCAGTGGAACTGTACCCCACTGATCTCAGCTCAGCATATAACCCATCACATCAGTACTCCTGATAAATATTAATAAAGTAGCAATTAAGTTTTTCTGAAAAGTATGACAGTGTTTTTAGCAAGTGAATCAAACATTTTCAGAGTTTGTTTTTTTTTTTTTCCTTTTTCTTGTCTTATTAGAAAACTGGATGTGGTTTTTTGATGGTTTTGTAAGTCTCTATCTTCCAGTTAGGGAAAAATAGTCCTAGAGTTTATAATAATTGTGTCTGTTCATTTATAATTCCTCAAATTCCCAGAGTAAATCTGGAAATACAAAAGCACATGTTCAATATCAGATTAATTCCAGTTGTTTCCCTTGTTATCTTTGTCCTTACGTGCTAGAGCAACATCTTGCTGGGCTTATATTTACAGTCAAATGCAACTTAGTTCATTTGTCACACCCCTGCATGGTCTTTCTATATGTGACAGAAAGAGCTGCTTTTCATGATGAGGCGTTTCAAGAGCAAAATTTCAGTAACAAAAACAACATACTGTCAATCCCATCAAAAGGGTATGTTAAAAACACCAGCATTCTCATAGGAGAAAGCCACACACTGCAGGCAAAAAACACTGGGATATTGTGGGCCTAAAGAAGTTGGTGATGTTTGAATCAGATTGTGATTTTCTTGCTGTTGCAGCCAGTTTTGCCTGTTGCGAGTTATGTTCTTCAGAATGGCTAAAACACAGAATTTTTTTAGTTAATCCATTTTGCTAGCTGTGCCACAACCTTCAGACTGTATCCAGACATTTTAGGGAGGAAGAAATATTAAAAATTTTAATAATACTACTCCAACAAATCACAGAACAAAGAGGCATTTACATAAGCAAGAGCCGCTTAAAGATGTAGAAGCTTGGTGCTGCAGAACCAGCTGAAAAGCTTATAATGTAATGCCACTAACAAAACACTTCAAAACAAGAGTATTTAGTGCATCAGAGCTCCCTAAAAAGACAGCACCTTAATTACCATTTTTTTGTACAGAGATTAAATGGAAACAGTATTGATTCAAACTACAATGATACCTCTCTGGGAAGGCTTCTTTTCTGAGTTTTCTAGCTTCACTTGCATTTCCACCAGTCTGCCATGACTGCAAAATATAAAAAGATTATATAAGCCAGAGTGGACTAATCATGGTGGGGTGGCAAATATTAACAATAAATTAAGCAAAAATCAGGGGTTTTTTGTTTGTTTGTTTTTGTTGCTTTTGCAAACTTTTTCAGTGCTTCAGCTTTCTACTGTTTTCATTGGAATCATTTTCGTTTGAAAAGACTTTTATTGTTTCTTCTTCATTTCTAGCATCTCTGGCCAATGTGCTATACAATTATTGAGGAGTAACTGGGTCAGTCTGGCTCATGGTTAGCTTGCTGTCCACCAGGATCCCTTTGTTCAGAGCTGCTCTCCAGACAACCAGTTCCCAGCCTACAATGGTGCATGGGGTTGTTCAGTCCCAGATGCAAGACCTAGGCCTGAAGTCTGTCTTATTGCTTATACACGCTGTACAGAGTTTGGGGAGAGAAATCTTCTCTAGGAGATTTTCCCTAGCTTCCCATCCAAAACCATGCATATTGTCCTCTGGAAACATCCCTTTTCATCTCTCTCCACTCAATGCAGAGAGAAGCTTAATAACAGGCCTCACCATTATTTAGTGTTTGGTAACCTCAGGTCTTGCTCATATAGGTCATGCTGTACTTCTATTAAAGTCATTCCATCTATAGTCGCTAAATAGATATTAGGTGTTGAGTACTAGAGTCTGCCATTGATATTACCTCTACCTGCATAAGTGTTTTAAGAGCAGCTTCCTTCCTTTTCTCCAATTCCCAGCAAGAACAGAGATGGGGATGAATGAATTGAGAAGACTGTGTGGCTATCTATTGAGGGAGAGGCAAGTCTTATATAGTGGCTCATTCCTTCTGCTATGTCTGCTTTCACTTCTGGCAACTTGCTTTGATTTCAGTTTTCCAAATAATAAAATTTTGATCCTGTTGAAATCCTTATTTCTACTACTTTCTTTCTCTGGAGCCAGCATATCCAATTATAGACTGTTCTGACAGCCTACTGGCACGTGCAAATAGATGACACAGAGACCTGAGTGATAAGTGAATACTGAAGATAAAACACAAAAGGGTAGGAAATACTGTAGAACCATTCCAGACCAATGTGCTGTGCTGGGCATTTCTAGGCAGAGATGAGAGCACATGCCACATGCCTCATGGTTACACATTTTGCTGTACTCTGATTTAATGTGTGACAGAGGACATACTGCCTGAAGGAAGTCCTTCAGAGGTACTTGACAATTTGCTAGTCAAGTTTGCCTTAAGACTGAAAGGTATTTATCTAAGGATTCAAGCAAAAAAGTCATCACAGCCATCGTGCTCTGGGTAGCAGCTGGTTGCATTGCAGGTTTTTTGTGTAACCTCAGTCTGTTAGCACAAGGAGGATACAAACTCTTACTGGTTTAAAAATGTATCGGGCAGTCAAGCCCCTGCTGTGTGACCCACAGCCCTCTCCCATAGGCCCCCAAGCCCACCACCACAGCACCCCAGTGACATCCCATACAAGGAGCCAGGCACAAGTGCTGTCACGTACTCATCAGTGCCTCCTGTGCTGTGCTACTTGGTGGTGTAGGTTGTAGCCCTGCACATACCTTAAAAAATATACTAAATTGCTGTATCACTTCTAAATTAGAGTTATTTCTGGACACCATCTTCACATTCATGTGCCTGTATACTACTGCTTTCTATTTACACCCAGCATGTTTTTTCTCTGCTAAAACTACATACTAGTCTACCAGTGTATAAATAATAAATTGCATATGGCAGGCTTGACTTTTCCTTCCAACACCCTGTCACGGAGGGGAAGCAATATAATGTGCATTTCCATTTTCCTACCTCTATATTTCATTATCACCATTTCCACCACCATCCCCAAGAAAACCTCAAAGCTCCGCACCTTTGTTATTTTAAGTTTTACGTTCTCAGTTATATTTTAAGTTGTATGTTCTCTCATTATTACTTAGTGGGTTAGAAAGGGTATATGAACAATCTTTCTCATGAATGTACACGAAGTGAGAATGAAGGAGCAGTATGCAGCCATACTGGGTGAGGTGATAAAAAAGTTCCTCCCATATGGTAATGATATCTTAAAACCCATCTGGTCTATACAAGGCTGGTCAGTAAGAATGAATTTAATCCCATGTTACCCAAATTATGTGTAGGCAAACTCCATGTGTCTGGTTTTCTTCCAACCACAGCTTGGGGTTTCCTGCTTGACCCCAAGGTCTTTTTCTGCTTAGTAGCTGGTGCAACAGAAAGAGTGACGAGGTTAAACTTAATGTTTTAATTTGCAGTAATTCATTTTGCTTGGAGCTGCTGGCACAAGCATACCTGCTTAAATTATGCTGATGAAAATACTGAGAGAATATCTGACATATCCAATTAGGTTTCACACCAAGTTATTTTAGAATGCAACTTATAGGACTTTTAAAACTCTCTGATTTATAAAACCATACTAGACTGGGACTTTATAAAGCTCTGACTTAGATTCTGAAATCAAAACCTGACAGCAAATTTCTTTTAGCTATAAAAGTGTTCAGAAATTCTTGCTGCTCACTTCTGCAAACAGACAAACCCAAGACCAATGTCTTGGCAGCTGATGGAGATTGTAGGTGATGTTGTTAGTTTCTTTTGTCATTTGCTCTAAACTCCTCATTTCAGCTATAATCAGATACCCTCTTTCAAGGTAAAAGCCAATTACCCAAATTTTTTTAAATTGTTCTTTCACAGAAGGATCAATGAACTTGACAATATGACCTGTAACACTAAATCCTAAATGAAGCCAAACTATCAACAGGACACTGCTCTCCTAAGGACTGGTCAGCGCATGATGCCCACATCAGGAGTATAGCAGATCTTTCTAAATTCAGCTTTTGTCCTGTCTGATAGGTTCTTTGAGCCCTGTGATAAAAATTCATTTATAGGCTTCAATATATTTATCAAAGACATAAAAATTTTCCACTGCTTATAATGGACTGAAGTAGCAGAAATGGCATATTAATTGAGGTACTACCACAGTCATGTAATTTAGTGTATACATTTTATTTCCTTTTAAAAACATTTAGATCATTAATACTCATGCTTTTTGAAACAAATTGTGAAATGACAAATCAGCAACTAACTTGCTTGGTTTCATCTTATCTGTAGTGACTCTGTGCCCAAGATTCTTGTTCCTCATCCTGCTATTCTGTTTTCCCTGATGAAAACTATTCATAATCAGCTTCCATATGGAGCAGTAATGCCAAGTACAGTGAGAAGAAGAGCTGAATGCCATGAAGAACATAGTTGTTGAGCAGTTTTCATCTTAATTTGTGTGTGTTTCCCCTCTGTAGTTCATTTGGATTTTAAAAAAATGTTTGGGTACCTCCTGGAACTGGAGGGTGTCTATTGGGGCTACATTAGCTGCTGGTATGCTTTTGAGTATCTGTGCCTCAGAGGCATGGAATATGAAGGAAAAGAGGTATTCCAGGACAATTTCCTCTTATCCCAGTGCTAGAAGAGCTGAGCTGAAAAAGAGCATGACACAGCTCTAAAAACACTGTCTAGCTAAGGGTTCCCAAAGCTGTTAGCAAAGATGGAGTTTAAAGAACAGTAACAACAAAGGACAATTTTTGGTCCATTTTTCCCCATGGTTAGCAAGGTCACTGTGAAAACTCATCAATAACAAACATAAAAGCCGTGCCTGGGCTTTTCTGCCTGAGACTTCGGTACCAGGAAGGTTGCACAAGCTGAGCACTTGCTGTAGCACAGGGAACATAATTAAAATGCAAAATGACAGCAGGCAATATTACTGTCAGTGTAAAGTTCGTCTGACTGATGCCTGGATCACTTCTGAAATGGTGACATCAATGTCAATGCTCCCAGCAGCAAGAGCCACTGTGGAAAATGTTTAGAACTTTGCCTAATTTCTGACAGTTAATGAGACCTACAGGGAGTATTCACAGAGCAAAAAGCACCTTGTTTCAGCTTGTTTGCTTTCTAATGCAGAATATTTATTGGTCTCCAGCCACTCCCTGATGACACTTCTCTCTTTCAATCTTTGGCCTGTGCCATTCAGGATATAAATAAATAAGGAGAGACTTTGCAAACCCTTTAAAAAACCTGTTTCTTTGCACTTCCCCTACGGGACCTCTATGCTTCTGTTTGTTAAGTATTTGAAGCTGTTCACCTTCCTGGTCTCTGGCTCTGGAAAGCCAGGAGCTGGAGTCCTGAGCCAGCTTCTCCAGCTTCCATGCAGGAAAGTCCTTAGATCCATGGCCTTGCTAGCACACCCTGGCATGTACATGGACTGTTGTACCAAGGAGGCATTGTGGTGCCTAGGGCAGGATGCAAGGATGATGGCTCTGCCTCATAATTTTATTTGAAAGAAAGGCTGTGGAGCCTATTGTGCAAAAACAGACTAAGGAGAAAAATTTTGTTCTGTAAATGTTTGTCCTCTTTTGCCATCTTCTTGGGACAGACATCTTTCTCAGGCTGCCCAGGCTACACCACGTACATACAGACACTGCCTGTGGCACAAACTCTCATATACACATCCAGTTACCAAACAAACTGGGGGTTCCATGGGATAGGACAACCACCCCCATGCTCAGAAATAAGGACAGATCTGAAGAGGCATGCAAGGCTGGAATCTCTTCTTGCTCAACAAGCTTAACAAGCAGTGAATGCAACAGAAGCAGATCTGTCTGGAGGCAAATGTCATAAGCTGTCTGTCCAGGAATAAACCTGTCAAAAGGATAAGTGGCACATATGAAAATTCTTGTATCTACCTACAACGCTGCATCTGGTGAGCACTGGTGCTCAGTGTCCTTTGCATTGCTTCAAACTAAGAGGAGAAGAACTACTCTGTTGCAATGAAGATCATACATGCTAATGCAGATTATTGGCCTGAGCAGTAGAAATCTCTACAAAGGTCAGTGTGACTTTACCTGCCTAGTACTACCTTCAGTTTTCATAGCTGGTTGTGAAGGCTTGAGTATACAACAACAACAACAACAACAACAACAACAACAACAACAAGCACTGATATAGGATTGGGTGGCTTTTATAATAGATATACTTAAGCTACTGAAAAAGGACCATATTGGACACAGTCTTATTTTGATGAGAAAGCAAATGGTAACTTCAGTTGGTAAAGGTTGGGAGGGAACGGTTGGGTAGTGAGACAAATAGGAGTTACAAGATTCAGGTTCTTGTCTGCAGCGGGAAGAAGTGAGAGAGGAAAATGAAGAGACTTGTGAAGCTGGATGTTACACTAGAAGGTCAATACAATGTGTGAAGGCACAGCAAAGGGAAAAAAATCCTTCAACTTTCCCCATTTCATTGAAATTTTTGTAGTAACCAAATTAAGTTTTATACTTCCATTTGAATTAGTCCTACTACATCTAAATTCACTCTTTAAACAGTATTGGTGTGATTCACTATTTTCTTTATTTTGCAGATCAGATATTTAGAAAATCTTAAAGAACACAGCATGATGCTCTAGAGATACCAGGCCTTCAGTAGGCCTTCACAGACAAAGCTGTGTAAAATTCTAGCAGTTTCAGTTGGCTACAATTTCTTGGATGTTTTTGTTTTTTATCTAAATTATTTAAGTTAGAAAACTTTTTTTTTCCTGATGGAGAATTTTAGAGGAAAGTTCTTTTCAAATTTCACTTTTGACAGATTTAGTTAAAAATTTAATTAAAACACTGGTGATATTTTGATTCTAAACTCAAGTTCTGGTGTTTTTATCCCAAGGTTATTCTGTACTAAACTAAGCTTACTTTTTTTGTTTGTAAAGCTCTGCAAAACACTTGGGAGGAAAGACTTGAAGTTTGAACTGAAATGGATGTTGTTTGGCTTTGGATTGCATTGTAAAAGCTTTTCTTATCCTGTAAAAGCTTCTTCTCCGTAGAGAATAGCTTTCTATTCCTCTCAATTGATAAAAGCTTTTCAGTTGTGTTTGCTTCATAAAATCTTGAGTATAATGTGAAATTCTGCATCTTTGCTAAATTATTATCTAAAAAGTAAGCATATTCAAGGAAAGCACTTATGTTTTAAGCTAAAGAGGTACCTCTTACTGGAGTTATTCCATGTCTTGCTTACTTCGGGGTGCAGGAGAAGATAAACCTAATTCACTGAGTACCAGAGGGTACAGAAAATCAGTAGGAACTGGACTAATTCTCTAACACATAGAGGACATTCAGATCTTCTGATAGGGTCAGATATGATAAGACTCTGGCATATTTTTCCATCCCCTGTTTTGGTTGATTGCAAATGTCCTCAGACGGTTTTACTAGAGCTTATTCATCTTTTGTGGACACTCCTGAGGAAAAGAAGAAACTTACTTGTAATATAAGCAACAAAAATGAGTTTTCTGAGGGCATTTCCACTTCCAGATTAGAATATTTCTTCCTGCTTTGTATGCAGCAATGTTACAGATACAGTAAGAAATGTCCAACAAATCTGCAAAGAACTTTTTTTTCCATATGGAAATGCATAGCTTTATAGATCTCCAAACACTATATACATCTCAAGAGAAGACATCTAATCATCTGGACCATCAAATCATGGAATTATCCAGGTTGCAAGAAAGCCTGGGGGGTTGTTAGTTCAACAACTTTCTCAAATCAGTCTCAGTATCTGGTAAGACCGGATTTGTTAGGACTTAGTTGTCAGGTTTTGAAAACCTCTAAGGACAGAGACTTTACATCTCCTGCCACACTTGAGGCTATTTCTCTACTGGAAATTGCAGTAGAAATATCCAAGAAAGCTTTGTCATATAGCACAGGAAGTGATTATTCCCATTTATTTCATGGATGTTGCATCCTACCTGCATCTAGTTTTCATCCCCTGGTGAAAGAAAGATGATTCTGATCACATTTACAGTTTTATTACTTTATTTCAAATAATTAAATGTCTTTGCTTATCTAGATCAAACAACCTCAGAAATACACTGGGGAAACTAGGCAGAGTCTTCTTGATGACGGACTTTTTTTTGCAAGATGTATAATTTCAGGCACTATAAATAGCTTCAACTTTCAGGTTTTATTTCTATGCGATACTTTTGTCTAAAGAGTGTGTTTTCCCAGTTTCTCCAAGACAAAGTATTTTCATTAATGAGGAGACTGGGTTTTCTTTAAGCTGTACATTCTTAAGCAGTGTATTCTCTTATATAACTGCTGTGTGTGTAAACAGTTGGGGTTTCTGTATAAAAAAAATTAAATTAATGTGAAGACACCAGCTTCATGAATAGATTCTCTAGGATGTTAATAGTGTAAATATTAGAAAGTTGTACAGTAGTTCCAGCACCTTGAGCTGAATTGGGAAGTCTGCTGTCAGCAGACTTAGGGAGATGATTCTTCTCCTCTACTTGACACAGGTGCAACACATGAGGAATTCTGGGTTTAGTCCTGGGCTCCCAAGTAAAAGAAATACATGGATTGGAGTGTGTCCAGTGTGGGCCACTAAGATGATTAAGGTACTGGAGCATGTCTCGTATGAGGAGAGGCTGAGAGAGCTGGGATTATTCATCCTGGAGAAGAGAAGGCTCAAGGAGATCTTATTCAAGTGTATAAATATTTGATGGAGGGAGTAAAGCAGTCCGAGCCAGCCTGCTAAGTGATTGCCAGTGACAGGGCAAGAGACATAGAAAGTAAATACAGGAGATTACAATTAAGAATAAGTTTGGGGTTTTTTTCAGTGGAGGTTATCAAACACTGTCGCAAGTTGTTCTGAGAGGTTCTGAAGTCTCCATCCTTGGAGATATCTAAACCCTTCCTGGTCAGTGTTCAGCATTGCTTTTGTTGACCCTGCTTTGAGTAGAGGATTGGACTAGAGGGTCTTCAGTGCTGTCTTCCAGCCTTAACAATTCTGTGATTTTGTATTCAGGTTCTTTAACCTAACCCATTATTATGATTTTCTACATTTCATATTTGTTATAAAAGAGGCACTTGCTGTGATTGGATTATACTCTAAGCACTGCTCTATCTATGGATGTTTAGCACACCTGTGTGTGCTAAACTATATGGATCTATGGATGTGCAAAACAAGATAAAGCTACTTTTCAGTTTATGGCATTCTGTCTTGGTTCCAGTCCAACAATAGATTACTTTAAAAAAGCATGACTAATGTCAACTTACTTTTTTTAATTAAGAGGAGAGTGGAAAATTTAATTTCCCTCTCTAGCATAACAATATTGTTTTAGCGGTCTTTTGGCAGCCATAAATGAAATACAGCCAAATTTTGAAGATGAAACTTGGTGTACAAAACAAGTTCAAGTTTCTTTCTCTAATAGTGATAGAAATACAGACATGGCTGAATCAATAATCATGAGAGCTACTGCAGCCACAAAATCATAAATCTGTCATTGTAACTTTTGCATGAGCTTTTGGTTTTCTCCTGACTGATTGCTTCTTGCTATAGCTTAACATTTCTGTTCAATTTCAATATAGCAGCTTTTGGCATTTGTAGCTGGAAACATATGACTGGGAGGTATCTGTACCATTGCAAAGCCAAATCTGAATATAACTTATTTGCAACTATCCCATTTTTATTTTATATTTTAAATCCTTCTTCTTTGATTCTTTTTTCATGAGCTACGTAATAGGAGGTAAAAAATTATACCTTCCAAGTCCATTCTTATCTCAAAGCATCTATGAACAGAGATGGAAACATCCTGTACACTCTAATCATTCTATAATTTTTGAGGGTAAGTCCTCCTCTTTTAGCAAAAGTATGCTTTGAATACAGCCATACAATTTTTATGAGATCCTTCAGACTAAATAATGAGATCTGGCCCATGTCCTTTAGGCTGGGGCTGAATCCTCAAGGGAGAGCAATTGGAGCTTGGTGTCCAAGAGCTAGTATGGATATAGGTCCTGGTACTCTAGCTGCACATACTAAGACTAAAATAAGGACCAAGCCAAACTCATGGTGTATATGCACCCTCTGATGGTTGTTTCAGTGCACCTTTTAATTTTTTTTTTTTTAGAGAGAAAGGATAATACGAGAGCTGTGATAATGAGTTCTTACTCTATTATATTCTTGAAAATTGAATTATAATGTTTTCCAAGCACAGCTTTCCTTGAAAATCAATCTAAATTACCTTTTCTTTATAAATGTGAATTGAATGTACTGCAGCTATTGCTGATTATCTGTACGTGGGAACATACTGTTCCAGACTCATATGCCTGTTTGTGTTTATCTCCATTCATTCTGAAAAGAAAAGGTCAGAAGGGACAAAATACAGCGTAGAGGAGTGAAATTGATTTGGAATGGTAACATGAAATGTTGTGATAGAAGTGCTAAAACCAGCAAAACCAGCTAAAAGGGTAGAGGCATTTGTAAAAGCACAATGTGCAAAGTGTGAAAAGAGACAAAAGAAACCATGTCTGGCTGGTTCCTGTCACAGTGCTTTTATGGTCACCAATGTCCATGTTTTAGGCTGGTTGTGACCCCACCACACTATAATGCGTGTGAACGCCAACATTCATTCTGGTGGGGAAGGTAAATTTTACTCTTTTTAAAATTATTATTATTATGAAATGGGAACAGTAATTTTTTTTAGTAAAAATTTGTTAAAATAAGGAAATTATTATTTCCTTAATAAACTTGCTCTTTACAATGAATCTACTCTACTCACTGATATAGCTGGCCAAGCCACATCTGTCCTGTGAGTGCTAGCTGAATGTAACTTCCATGTTTTGTCAAAAATAAACAAATTCTGCTTATTTTTGTTGACTAAAATGATTAAGAACTTCAGTGCAAAAAGTTACACTGAACATAGTAATTAATAATCATAACCTGCAAGCCCACAAATCTGCAGAATATTTGCCTCTGTGTTTAAGATGAAGAAATATTTACTCTGCAAATACTGTGTCAGAATAGCATTCAACAGCTTGTTAAACACACAGTGAAATAGAAATGCTATAATGCTTCCAAAACCCTTAGCATGCTGTGCAATTTCCATGCATACATTAGCATCAATTATGAAAGTCATTCTTCACTGCCATTTTTCTGAAGAGTCCACTGTTTCTTTATAGAAAGCACATATTCAGTGTCTGTAGCTCTAAAGTGCAGATGCTGAGAAACAAATACATGAGAGATAAATGAAAACATCCTCCCTGGCTCCCTGAGTGGAGGGCTAACTCTATTCTGAATGCCATTACTGCATCAAAATTGCTTCTTCAGCTGTTGGGACTCGGCTAAGCAGTGATGTCTTTAATGAGACATTCACCAGCCTTACTTGCAGTGTGTTCTGCCTTGTAGTGCTTTAAGTCACAAATTTCTAGCAGGCAGCTCTTAATTCCTTTGTCATATCAGAATTTCCCTAAACTTAGGAAAACTAACTCAAAAGTAACATTACTAGAGCAAAATGCTCACCCATGTTCAGAACTCATTCTCCAAGCTCAGCCCTTGGATAATGAGCTGAAGAGGTTTGCTCATGTACCCACTGGAAGCCAAAGCCCAGTTGGGTGTCTTTCCTAAATGGAAAACCTGCAGTTTCCTTGTTAACTCCTACATAGTTGGTTTCAGCTTTTGGTTGTGGACATCTTCTTCAGGAAACACATCTTATTTATTCTATGTCTCTATTGCAGATGGGAACATGTACCTTGTGAGGAAACCCACCTCGTGAGTCAGGATTGCAAAATGTGTAAAACTGTTTGTATGCTGGTATGTAAAATGGAGTTGGCGTGTGAAGTGGAGTTTTGGAATGATCAGTGATCGAGGAGACAGTTGGGAAAACCTGATCTTCATGATTTGTAAATAAGCAGACTCCCTCTCTTGAGTGGAGATGAGTGGGCTGTTTATATACGTTTAGTCTGGCAAACACATAGTAATTTCAATTAGCTAAATGAGCATTACAGGAATTACAAGCATTCACTTTTGGGGAGCTACCACAAGTCAGCTTTTGTGGTTTTTATGGCAAAGGTACGTGGCTGGCTCATATTCAACTTAGTGAC
Source organism: Myiotriccus ornatus (assembly GCA_036023395.1). Lineage (NCBI taxonomy): Eukaryota > Metazoa > Chordata > Aves > Passeriformes > Tyrannidae > Myiotriccus > Myiotriccus ornatus. The sequence continues at coordinate 89,539,159 of JAYRBT010000001.1, forward strand.
CACCAGGACCTCCAGGTCCTTTTTAGCGTATCTGCTTTTCAGCACTGGGTGGCCCCCATGATGTAATGGTGCCTGGGGTTGTTCCTCCCCTGGTAGATGGTGGATGTGACCTAGTTACAGTAACTCTTTTGTATGTATTCTTTTATATTTCAACTGCATCTATCTTTTTTAAATGAACTTCATTATCCTGTTGAGGTTTCAGAGAAGAAAATAGCTCTGTGAGTCACAGCAGAGATTTCATCTGACCTCTCAATGGGAAAAGCCCTCAGCTTGGGGCTGTGCCTCAGTGATTATGCCCAGACAAGAGGGAGAGGCTTGAAAACCAAAGAAGAGCACTGGACTCATGGGTCGTGAGTCAGTTCTAGGCTTAGTAACAGAAGTTACTAACAAAATGCATGACAACTTATCAACATGGAACTGGTCTAGCAGTGCTAGAAATCTACTGTGTTTTGAAAGCCGAATGATATGTAATCCCAATTAAGGTAGTTATTATATACTAACAGGAATGAATAACAGAATCACAGGCAGTCTGTTAAACCATTTTCCTTTCTGTGTCTCCTAAGATTTACTTGATTTCAAGGAAATTTGCAGCATGAAGTATGCCATAGGATACTATTGACTGCAGTGTTATCCATCTGGGAAGAAGGGGTCAGTTCTGGACCATACTTGACTCTGTGCCACTGAAGACTGAATTTGTGGTCAGTAGTAGTGCCAAAATAATTAGGAAACTCCAGTAACTGTGTCAGAGATTGGGACTTACACATTACCTTCACATGTTGCTTCAGATATTCCTGTGCAGCAGCTTGGATGCTAGCCCCTGTTGACCACAGTCACTGGGATAGAAGGTGAGCTCTCTGGGCCCTGCCTCAGTTGCAGAAGGAGGAAGTTTGTCAGCACATTGTTTATCACAGAAGGGTTCAGCTCTTGGGAATATATATGAGGCACACTGCATCAGGATAAGTCCAGTGAAGAGGTGGTCTGGCAGAGGCTTTTGTCCTCTCTTGGTAAAATGCCATTATCAATTAATTGACATTTTAAATGAAAAATTTTTTGCTCATTTGTCTTCTGTTTCACAAGGACAGGACCTTTTGTTTATTTATTCTACTGCTTCCACAACTATTTATGTAGTTTACTGACTCAGTCACAGCGTGTCATTCATTGCGAACAAAAGTCTCGTTTCCTCTGACATTTTATTACCATTTATTTTCTGCCAGCAGGGGTCACACGGTGACCGCAGCTTCTAATCGCCGCCGCCGCTGCTGCCCCAGTCACTAAAGCCAGAACACCACTTCTGGCTAAGAGACACTTGGAAACACCTCTCAGAGATCCTGAAAATATAGCTGGGAATTACCATATTATTATATATTTTCTGGGATATTATAATAATATATATAAATTTTTCTGGGAAGGATACAGTCTTATCTCTAGCGGGGTTTTTGTTGAAAGCTCAGATTTTTTTTTTGTAATGGTCATATTATTACTCTTAAGTGTTGTAGTAGTTCATATATATATGCCCATTAGGCACTTCATTGTGTTTGCAGGCTGTTACTGCTCTCCCACTGTTAAACTTGACTTACGAATGTCTGATACAAATGAGTATAAAACTTCCTCTAGGAAAGGAAAAAAATGAAACATTTGGCTATTGGAACCCCACTAGGAAAAGCAAATTGAGCATCAGGATTTGAAATAAAAACATTAATCTTTTATGCTTTCATATCTGATATACATGTTAGAATTGTCTCCTTGGTGAATTTTGCTTCAAGGAAGAAAAAGTCAACAAAGAAGAGAGAAAAACAAAAGACTGCTATAGCATTTGAAAAAATCATTAGTGAGATGTAGTGTGAAGTTTTTAGTTCATGTGTGCATAGTATTGGTGTTTCAACTGCAAAAAAATTAAGGATTCTACTGAGAGACCAGGGCTCCCTTGCATAAGGCACTTTGCACAAAAATACCAGAGGGATAGGTTTTTTTTCCAAGACAACCAGAATAGAAACAGTGGCTAAAACTATTTTTCTTGCCACTGTTAGAGGCTTAAGAGATTCACAGCTTTCTCTCTTACAAAGATCTTGATACCCCTGTATGGCACCTGCAGGCTGACCAGCAATGCACAGGCTCCAGAGGACACAAACTGCTGCTCTGACCTCCCTCTGTATCTTGCATCATGAAATCTGTGAGAACAACACACTTGACAACTGTGCTGAAGTTTGAGGTTAAATTTTCAGGGAGAAATGATTCAAGCTGTGGCTGTGGGAATACTGCAGAGAAAGGCAGGGCTTGCAGGGAGAGCATTATGCTGCCACGTTAGGAGAGCTCCATGTCTTTATTCTCCAACTTCGGTCAGGGAATCTGGGCTCACATGCAGGTCTGAGATACAAGTGGCTTGGTGGCACTAGGAATGGCCTTTGCTCTGTCACCATATTTCTATAGGTTGCTGGATAGGTCTGAAGCCAATTTCCAGCTCTTAGCTGCATAAGAACTTACTCACTTAGATTTAGTTTTAAATTAAAATAATAGAAATGTCTTACAGTGGAAAAGGGAAAGGCAAAAAAATTCCAGTCTGTGACTGTAACAGATAGTCTAAAGTGTAATTTCTATTACTTGATTGCCCTTGATCTTACTTTTTGTAGGAAACTGATTAACTTCAAAAACTGCCAGGAGAAGAAATATCAGAATTATTAAAGGGCCAGAGTCTTTTAGCCAACTTGAAAAAAGGATAAGAAATGAGAGAATGAGTCTGCAGACCTGAAAAGAAATAACAGAAGAGGGGTCAGATAGACATGCTCAGTAATTACTATGATGAAAGTACTAAGTAGAGATGCAACAACCTGTCTGTAACAGACAGAATGGGCTCACTAAATGAAGTTGAGTAAAACCTGCCTTACTTTATCTGCATACAGCCCTACTTCTTCAGAAGAATTTCAAGTAAGTAAAACACTACCATATTAGACCAAGTGTTTTAAATCAGATATTAAAGTTAGTTTCTTCATGTCTATGAAAGTTTCCATAACCTTGAATTATTCCCATGCAAATGGCCTCAGAGCTATTAAAACAGAAATAGGGATGCATTCAACGGTTCTCATTTTAAGACTCTGAAGTTCTATATATTATCTATTGCAAATACTGAAACACTGAAATGAGACCAACTGGTGTGCTTTAAACATTAGATTAGAAATTGTAAGATGAGTGTAACTAGAGAACTGATACCTAGAGAGCTCATTATCTAGCTTCCTAAGATCTTACTCATGTTATTAATTTCATTCTCTCAAACAGGCAAAGATAATGGGAGATGCTCAATGGCTGAGTCATTCCAAGAAGAAATAATTAAACATTTCCCTCTGCAAATGCTTCTTCTTTTTATGACAAATGATGACCTTTTCATGGCACAAAATTACACTACAAATCATTTGAGATGTGTTCTAATTCTGTCACAAGCTGCAGGATACCTGTGTTGAAAAAATTATCCATTCACCCAGAAGGATTATACAGTGCATAGCCTAAAAAAAAAAGAGTAGTCAAACACCCTCCCAAAGGAGGTTACAGTTAGTGCTGTGAATCCTTTTCTACCTGATGAGAAGTCTCAGGTAGGAGGTCTATCCAGATGGGATTGCAAGGAAAAACCTCATAAACAACAGAAGTGTAGCACCTCAGAAGATATCAGGAAAAAGAGATGCAAGGGATGCAAATGATGCTGGCTGGCAAGTCTCAGAGAAATATTTTCTACCAGTTGTGCCCTTACTCAGATTCAGATGGAGATAAAACTACTACTACTCTTGCAGGAAGCCTCAATGTGGCGACATCTCAGAGATGTTGAGCAACACAGAGTGAGCAAGAAGGACAAATTATGTCATCTCTTCACCACTGTTCATATGGCAGGACCTTTAAAAGGGCTTTTCCAAAAAAAAAAAAAAAAGTAAATAGGAATCAGAGTAGCTGAGTTCTTTAAGTGTTCTGAAAGAAGTTACATTTCTGGAGATGAGCTCAAACTGGTAATGTGGCTGTGTTCAGCACTGTGCAGCACCATGAGTTTATAATATAATATCAATCAGTATCATTCCTCAGTTTATAAAACAGTTTCTCAGATTCTAGATCTGTGTCCAGTTCTGGGCCCCTCAGTTCAGGAAGGACATTGAGGGTCTGGAGCAGGTCCAGAGAAGAGCAACGAGGCTGGTGAAGGGACTCAAGCACAAGTCCTATGAGGAGAGGCTGAGGGAGCTGGGGTTGTTTAGTCTGGAGAAGAG
>JAYRBT010000001.1:89543496-89563555 GCA_036023395.1 Myiotriccus ornatus
GGGAGGTTTAGGTTGAATATTAGGAAGAAATTCTTTACAGAGAGGGTAATCAGACATTGGAATGGGCTGCCCAGGGAGGTGGTGGATTCACCACCCCTGGAGGTTTTTAAGATGAGGCTGGATGTGGCACTTAGTGCCATGGTCTAGTAACCGTGGTGGTGTTGGAGCCAAGGGTTGGACTTGATGATCTTGGAGGTCTTTTCCAACACAGTTGATTCTATGATTCTACAATTCTGTGGTCTCAAGCTGCCTCTTGGGACTCCATATCTACTGCATTACACCCCACAGATCTGCCCCCACTCTCTTGCGCTCTTTTCACCTTCTACTAAGGCCTCTAGAGAGGCTGATATAAAGTTAAGTATGTGACAGACATCCTCAGATAGCTGGTGTCTGTCAGTGTCTGAGAACCATGATCTCTGAGACCCCCCAGCCTCCTGCAAGTTTTGTGGAAGCTTTGTCCCTATGAAATGTTCAAATTCTTGATGAAAAGCTGTGAAAGCAGAGGGTAAAAAAACATTCTGTGCCCCAGAAATTTTGAATGAGTTTTCCTCTTTTCTTGCTTTGGAACATTTATTTTAGATGTGGTGAACTCAAAGGTCATTTAGAGACTAAGTGGGTGATGGTAATGATCTATAAAGGTTTTGTCAGTGAATGTTCCTAATGGATTATTAGTGTTTAGCCACCACTTGAGGGAATGCTTTATGTGTCTGTAAACATCACTACCCTGAAGATGCTGAGATGGTAGTGCTTCTAGGCAAATTCTTTTCAAATGTGGATGAAGTTGCCTGGGGAATTGTATTTTGGCACAATGATGTTAATTCCACTAGGCACAATAATGTCTTTGTTGCTCATGTCATACATTGCAAGAGGAGGTCTTCAGACCTCTGTTGTTTTGGGGTTATTTTTCCTTTTTCTATTCTGAGAAGAAAATTAGCCTCAACACTTTGTGTTGAATAGAGCTTCTTAACTGTCATAAATGCTTACCCAGACTGACAATGCTCCTTACAAAGTTCAAAAATTGATTGTTTTTTCTTTTGCTGCTGTAAAAATAGTCAGATATACAACCCAGTCTTTTAAACATCTGACAGACAAACACTTTGCAAGTCTTCCACAAAAGCAACATCTCTTGATAAGATTTATTGGCTGCCAACGGGAAAAGGGTTGAGCCTGTTTTGACTACTGAAATGCACTGTGTATCTGCAAGGTTATAGCCTAAAGAAGGTAATGGAAATATATATAATAATTTCTTCATAATCTAGGTCCACAATCAAGCATCTTGACTAATTTTACAGTATACAGCAGAGTAGAATTATAATTTCTATATCACTGACAATAATTCAGTTAAATGCAAAGCATTTTTTTTTGCATATCAAATACACATTTTTATAATCATTGCAATTTCCTTGAGAAAAACAGGATTGTGAAAACATTGCAGAGATAGAAGATTTCAGAATGCAGTGTATACCCTCTAGTGCTGCTCATTCTACTCCATATTTTACAAGCCAAAAGGAAAAATCAGGACATTACAGCAAGTACAGAGTTTCCTTTTGTGCTTGTCTATAGGTATGAACAGCATGTTTTTAAGAAATCTAATAACACCAGTTCTCATTCTATTGAGATAAATGAACAATTGATAACTACTATCAAGATCTCTATTAATTTCTGGAAAGTTTGTTATGTTTCAGGAAAAAACACCAAACAACCTAAAATTAAATGACCCTGCTACTCAGGTTTGAAATATCAACTTTCACAGATATACATGCTCTGGAAAAAAGGAAACATTAAGTGCATCTGATGAAGACAAAAACAGCAGATGGGAACACATTATATGACACTACAGGTAAATTAGATGAATGATAGTTCACAGACTAGCAGCACAGGAATAAAAGAGACTATCTTGGAGCGTCATGAAATCTCTTGTACTGAGAATTAACAGAGAAGGAAAATAATTAACTGGGTTAATTAACCAAATTCACCAAATTTGTTCCCCCGCTTTGAGTCCAGTGTTTGGTTTTATCTTACAGTTTATTAAACTCAAGGCAGTGAAGCTTTAAGGAAGATGCAGGTCATGGTTTAATTGTGTGGTGGCTTTGATATGAGCAACACCATCTCGATTCCTACTCCTTCTGTCCACGCATGGGCAGCTTTTTTTTCTGCACAGTGGCTGAGAGGATGGTTTCTTATGGTAAGAGTAACAGCAGTGGCAGATTGGTGGGGGTCTTTATCCACCCTTATTACTACAATAATGGAAAGCAATTCTGCAGTCTTTCCATTTGGAAGTGACATAAAACAAATGTGATTTCCTGGGAACAATATTTTCCATTTCTAAGGGAGTCCATTATTTGTAAATTTTTCTCTCTTCCTGAACAGAAGAAAGCCATTCCTTAATGTTCTGTGTGAAACAAAACTTCTTCATAGGTCATTTAAAGATATATTCTTTCAACTCTTTTGAGTTTTTTAGGTTTTCATTCAGTGCTGACAGTTAGAGTGTCTTGAGAGGGTAAATGAACCTTTTTAGTTTAGACACCTAGTTGTGAGATGAACAGTCCTTAGAAGTATTTATCTGTTCCTATTGACTCTAAGAAGGCAGTTCAATTCATATATGTAATTTTAAAGTGGTTAAAGTAATCAGAGAGGAAACTCAGTCCTTGGTATAATTTGGTATGAATTATGGGATGGCATAAACTCAGACAGAAGTTGTCTGAAGAAAAAATCCACGTGTAGTTGTCTCATAGCCTGGAATGTAAGTGATTCTGAAGATATTTTCTTTTTTGCTTCTTGTTTCCCTTTTTTTTTTCAATCCAATTTTCTGTGGAAAAACATTGGCTGGTCACAAAGAAACTTAGATTTTCCAATAGCAAATATATGACAAGCAAAACACAATTATTTTGATAAGCTTAGTTTGACTTAATGGTGTATCAGGAGAAGAAAAAATGTTAGACGAAAGTGCTGGAGAGAAAGGCAGGAGTTCATTATTATTTTGCTGTTTATGGTGGCACCTAAAGCAAAGGAAAGTGCTTAGCAAAGCACTTTGCGAACAAAAGAAAGCATGATCTTTGATGCCTGCAGTTCACAGTAAACTATTTATATATAGTTTCATATATATAATATATATGATACAGTGTGTGTATACCAACTATAGACAAACCAAAAAGCCCCTTGTCTAGTACATTTCACTAGATACAGAAAAATAACCATACTCAAATAAGCATATTCTAAACTACTATACCTAATTAAAGTGAAACAATGATTGTTCAGGTGATTAAGAAAAGGCAAGTGAAAATCTGGAAAAAGAAGTGTGTTTATGCCATTTTCATCCATCACCCCAGTTTCTTTGTGATGTAGTTTTCCTTTCTTCTGAATGTTTTATGAATTTTAAAAGGGAAGATATGTAATGAATAGTCTCAAAAAAGTAGAGAGAGCAAGAGCCTGCCAGAGGGAAATCAGATGTGTGACATTGAAACTGCATTGAGAGAAGATCAATGACTCCTGAGAATTCTGTTAGTTAAAAAAAAAAATGCATAGAAGAAGACCAGAAAAAAAAAAACAAACGAAAAAACCCCCCACCAAAACAAAAAGGAGAGAGAAATAATTCTTTTAAGAATAGAGAGTTATCTGGAAGAGGTTTGCTCAACTAAGGTTAAAAGAGAGAAGAAAGGCTCTGAAATGTTATGAAAAGCCTTTCTAAAGCACTAGGTCAACTAAACCTGTTTTCAGTGACAGGAGATACTGTAAGTCATAAATTCTTCAGGGTAAATCCATCTAAAAAGTTCGTGTTCCAGCTTCTGTATGACTCAGAGATTATTTTTTTCACTTTAAAAATTAGACACTTCAGATGAGAGAGTTAGAGGAACACCAAGGTAGATGAGCAGAATTTACGGTTCAGCAGTAGCAATGCTTTGGAAGCGTGTTTCACATGAGGGCAGACTATAGACTAGGATGGGAATGAGAATGTCCCTAACTCGCCTTTTCCCCAAAAGCTGGCTTTTGAGCAAACGAATGCATGATGGTTACAGTGACTCACCTCTGACCCACTGAATATCAGGGTACATAAGTGCCTCATGGGTTTACTTCAGGCTGTTGACAGCTTGGTGGCAGAAGCATCCTGGCAGGAGGCAAATGCCTTTCTGCTCCCCAACTTCTGGCCAATTGTCAGCTTACCTATGACCAGGAAACTTCCTTTGTATCCTGCAGTGTTACAGATGATCTACTTAAAGAGTGAGCCTATTGTTGGTCATTACCTTATGAGTTTCAGCTCCCAGCTTGGTTTTTGGTTGATATTTGCAACTAGTCAGCCTAATTACTTCTTGAGGAATACTACACTATACAGACAGCTTTCTGAATGTAAAAAAACACAGCAAAATCTTTAAAATATCTAGCTTTTAAGTTACATTGAAACACACTGCAGGACTTCTATGGGTTTCTGGCTTATTAGCACACACTTTGGCTTATTAACACATTTTTAGCTCTCACTATTGTTGGATAAATTCAGCCTCAGTGTAACTTTTTTTGTTAGGAAGAATTTGTACAGTAAAGCTAGAAATTCTTTTCACTTAGGAAGCCTTTCTGCCTAGAAGATAACTCTTTCTGGAAGGCAGTTTCAGTGCTTTCTCCCCACCTCCACATAGCAAGGAGTTCTCAGCCCCTCTCTCTGATACGTGAGAGGAGAGAGATAATGTTTGCAGAAATGCTACAGGGCCATTGGGGCCCAGGGAGAGTCGGGGTGGGGACAGCGATGGGAAAGCCCAGGAGCAAACAGGAGGTTTGCTTTTTGCTCTCTGAGGCCTAGTACTGCCTGGAGTGCTGAGAAGTTTGTAAGTGTTAAGTCTTTGCCTCCAAAATAACCCCTTTTTGAACCCTCTCCACTGCCTTGGGGAAGATACCTGTGTATGTTTTACCTTACACTTTGACTTAAAGAAAGCCTTCCCTGGAATGCCTTTAAGCCTTCATGTCTCTGTATGTCTAAGGTTTCCTGCAAGAGACTTGAGATTGATTCATCCAAGGTCTAGACACGGAAGAACTTCTATTTTACTTTTACATCCTCATAAGCCTTTTAGTCGTAAATTCACTGCACTCACAGTTCTTATAAGAAATTATTACCAGTTTTACAGCTTATATGGTTTGCTGAGCCATATCTGGGTGTCAGAAAGTTTTCTCCAACCCAACAGGCTAAATATATGGAACAAACTATATTATTTATGTGAGCAATGGTCATGGTTGGCTCTTTTCTCCATCTTTGTCTAATTTATAATGCTTTCATAAAGTAGGCCCCTAGTCATGCACTGGTAATCTTTTAATTGTTCTTGAGAGGAGAAACAGCTAGTAAGCGTATTCAGTCATTATGCTGAGCACCATATAGCTTTGATAAATAATATGGTCAGTGATTAGGTAATTGTATGGCACACATCCAACCTTTGTGCTGCTGTTTCTGAGTGGAATTCGTTGATACACTCTTCTGTTAGGAGAAAAAGAAAATCAAGAAACCTCCAGCTTTCTCTGTATTTTTTAGACCACAGTTGTAAATGCGTATGCAAATTCCATTTACAAATGTATATCGATAAATGAAGTGTTATTCAGGAATTCATTTACCTTCATGTTTCTGTTTCTGTGTGTGTGAATTGCAGTACTATAACAAAATCACTGAAAAATATGTAGTCCTTATTATGAATAATATAGCAGCATCTGGGAAGCTTGGGTAGTTGCCAACGCAAAAGCCAATGTCATTTTGGCTTAAAAGCTGGAAAAGTGGTTTCTGAATACAGAACATCTTTCTTGCAAGTATTATAGCCCTGGGACCTAGCTATGTCAAACCCATTCAAAGCTTACAACCTGCATAAATGTGCATAGCATGAACTGAAAGGTAAGATTTTTAGGAATCTGTTTAAAGTTAATTACTTTAGGTTATATATCTCATAGAGGACCTTCAGCAATAAAAGAATAGAGGCAGTTTGGTGACAGAAGGAACATAATCACAAAAGACAGACTGTTGTCAGAGTGGTGGATCAGTATTCCAAATCGATTCGGAACAATCCTATTAACTAGCTTGGTCTTTGCCTGGCAACATTTCCATTTTGATCATTGCCAAACCAAACAGTAATCTAACCCTATTCTAATTGGACAAAAGGTTACATTTACTAATGAAAGATCATTGAATTTTTTTTTTTTTTGCAACCTAGTCTGAGAGAAATAATAAAAAAGCAGAATTATCAAGGAAGTGAATATAGTTTTATACTGATTTTGTTGAAACAACAACCCACTAGCCTCATCATACATTACTCATTTTTAAAAACTTAGTTTTCTAAGTTGTATGAATTTTCAGACATATACACAGACATTGCAACTCTTTAATAGTTAAAAAACGTGCCTGGGCATAGAGATTAGAACTCCCAAGAATCCGTAGGTCTGTGCAGTTTTGAAATAGTACAAGAAAGCAAAACATAGTGCAACATACATAAGTTGGTTACAGATTATGATATGAAACAGTGGAAGTCAAGTCAAACTGTTTTTCATGCTTCTTTTAAACAAGAGATGTATCTTTCCTTCCGTGCACCAAATGGAAAACATAAGTGATCTGTCATTAATGGTGTTACTTCAAAGGAAGTCCTACCATCAGCCTTCATCACTGAGCTAAACTACGTCAAATCTGTACCTGAAAGGACTTTGAGAACATACATCCTTCTCATCTGGCACTTTCTCCAGAGAAGAAAAGATATTTCCTTTCCAGGCAGGGTGTGATGTCAATAGCAGAGAAAGGAGGGCACACATCCTCTTCGTGCCCAATCACACAGCCACACAGTCCTGGAGGGATTTGTGCTGGGTGAAGGGCACAGAGGGGCTGGTATTGTTTGGGGAGCATCACAGGAAGGCAGACACAAATGGATAGCAGAGATACTCCCCATGGTCCTTACAAGATGCAACCTGTGAAGTGAACACAGAAGATTTGGGTGGGTATTGTGCTATTTGTCTGTGTCTCAACAGGGCTGACTGCTTTCACTGTAGATTCTGGCTGGAATCTTATTTTTATCCAACTCTCCTTATTATGATCTTTCCATAAAATCAGGCTAACTCCTCTCTATGTCTCCATACCAGTAGATATCTTTTTTGGTCCCACCCAAACTATTTTGGCCTCACATTTCATCTTCACATAGAGTAAATACTGCAGTTTATAAATTTGAACAATGACCTTTTTAACAGCCAAAAAAAGGGTAAATACTGTTTAAAAAAAGGGGGGGGGAGACTCATAACTGGAATGTAATTATAATAATTAATTAACAAGTACAAAGAGCACTTAGCTTTGACTTTGGTAACTGCCATCTCAGGCTAAAACACACTTCTGCAGAGAAACTCAAACTAATAAAATCAAATCTAACTTATTTTCCCTCTAACTAAATTATAGTGAGTCCTTCTGAATTCTGGCCATGTTGTCCCTGAGGAGGAGCACAGGGCTTCTGCTCACAGTACAGCCAATTCCAGAGACACAGCTAGGAAAAATTTAGTTTTCAAAAAATTTGAAAATTATATATTATCAATTGAAAATGTACTCTATTTGTACCTGCTGACAAATGTAGCGTAATGAAATGAAGAAATTTATTTGTCTAGGTACAATACAGATGAAGTATATAATACAAATGATCCAACTGATAGGTAATGTGTATTTTTTAATATTAATAAAAATATGAATTTGACTCTACCCCCTCACCACATTCCCTCTTCCTTTTCCTACTGCTAGAAGCATCAAATAAAAATGCTGGTAAAACTACACATTTTATTATAAGTTAAAATTATATATAGGATTTAATGTCATACAGAAGTCTGCATAGAGCAGAGGATGGAGAATCTTATTAAAGAAGATTAATAAGATTCCTAAATATGTAAATTCTGTATCTGCAGTCAAAATAATCTTCTAAACCATTTTTAATCAACAAATATTGGCCAAATGCCCCAGATGACAACGAAGTTTCTTAGATACTCTATTGCACCCTTTACTAGAAGATGCAGCTCATTCAAAAGAAAGCTTAACTGTTCATTATTTGATCCTGAGACAACTACTGCATATTTCATTATGAAACAGGAAAAAATGAAGTCATTCTTGAAAAAAAACCAGTCATTGTGATTTTCTGAAGTTGATAAAGTTCGGATTTTCTCTAATTACATGTTTGTTATATTTTTAGTTTGTATGTGTGTGTGTGTGTGTAACAGCAATATTACTCTCACTTCTTACTTAGAATTTCCTCCTTACTTTGAGAACAGTTGCTGAATTGCCGTTGTTCTTACTGTGTTTATGTCCAAGACACTAAAATCTCTGTGGATCAGGGATAATATAGAGCCGTAAGCAAGCATGAGAACAGAAATCAGTGTGCAGAGACTGCAGTTATCCTAGAAGCTTTGTATGTCTTTTCAAATGCAAAATAATTTCTGTGTAGAAGCGTGACAGTTCATGACTAATTAAAATGCATCCTGCAGGCCCCTAGAGTGTTTATCTGTCAGTTTACTTACCCACCTTCAAATTAAGAGCTGCTAAAGATATGACCTCCAAATGGGTTTTAAAAGTCAGTAGTAATCGAGATCTGTATTTTCCTGATTACCTTAAACAGCTCCTGACATCTCTTTTAAAACTGGAGACTGCAAATTGTATGATCATGGATATCTTACGACACTCTTATAGTTTGGGTAAAGCACCCAATGAACACATTTGTAGCATGAATGAAAGACTGAAGACCTAATTAAATGTATTTGTGCTTGAATGAGGAAAAAAACCAAGTCACATCATACCTTGTTAAATAATATACACATATATAATTCATACTGTGGTTTTAAATGCTACACAAATTATAAATGTGCTTTTTTGAACTTAAAAGCACAGTTGGATAAGTTAAACTCCTAGCCAAATTGAGGAGATACAGGAAAGACGGGAAGGAGGAAGACAGAGGAAAAAATTGTAAAAAATTGCTCTGCTCCGAAAGCACAATGGGTCCATTTGTCAGGGGAGTCCTGCTGCTTTGCTGTTGTCAGCCAGTGTGGAGGGAGCTGCTGCACGCTGATATCCTGGCTCAGGCTCCAGCTCAGGTATGGCAGCAAGGAGGCTAGAGGCAGGAGAATTGTTCCTGCATGACCACTACCAGGTTATCAAGCTGGAAAGAGAAACCTGAAGCCAAGAAAAGGTTTATCCCAAGTGTGAGCATTACTCATGATGGGGGGGCTGAGGCATGCAGAAGAGGGAGAATTAGGAATGGGAACTGTTTGATGAAGGACAGCTTGTGCATCCCTCCTGACACTGGCATGTGTCACAGTTGCTGTGTTCTCTTGTGTCCTTAGACAACTGCTGTCCTACAGGACCTCAGAAAGTGGAATGAACTTATGCTGGGAGAGGTGGATGCAGTTCCCATCTCAGTTGGCAAAGTGCTATTTTGGTTCTTTGCAGTCAGAGGAGGAAAAAAAATGCAAGCAATCTGTAAGGCTGTCCCTTTATATTGCTTCTCTCTTTCCCTCTTCTTGGAGACATCTCAGTGCTGTATTTGCAGGCAACAGAGCTGTCTTTTCCAGGTGTTGAAATGATTTACAGGAATGCCACCGCTCACCCCAGCAACTGCATGACCACAGAGGATGCCTGAAGTGGGGACAGAACACCATGGATGTTTAATGAAGGAAAAAGCAGACTCAGTTTGGATTTTATCTCGTGCAGTGAATAAATAGCCCTTTCAGGAACAAAATTTTATCAGTTCATGAAGTCTCTCCAGGAACAGGCTTTCATTTTAGCATAAGTTGCAGATTTACCCCTACAGATGTATTTTTTCACTTTATATCTGATTCATTTTGTTTGCAGTTCTTCTGCTTGCTGTTACAGATTTTTCTTGCCAAGCCATGACTTTAATATCAACTTTTAAATTTGTAAGAATACTTTTGCTCTACATCGGTACATTTAAGCCAGATACAGAAAGAAATTTTTCAGGTATTTGGATGGTGAAGAAGCCCTCACTGGAATCTACAGAAGGTCCCTTGTTGGCTACAACAAACTTAGATGTTGACATTTTAGATGGGATTCACCCACTTACTTGAAAAGTAGGCTGCTCTTACAAGATGGTCATCTAGAGAAAGGTTACTTTGCAGAATAATTCATCCCATCCTAAGACAAGCAGCTGAAGCTGGAAGTGGTGTCTCTCCAACTACTGTGAAGGTAGGTGGGTTGTTAAATGGAGCTGAGCATATAAGTCAGATGGTTGAAGACAACTGAGATAAAAGCCTTCCTTTAAGTGCAAAACTTAGATTTAGAAGTGTAGGCAGGACACTGAAACTCAGCCTCCTACTGAATCAATTCTTTTATACTCTGTGGTTTTATGTCTTTTCCCGTAACCACAAAACCCACACAATCTCAGTGTGTTAAAGTATCAGATCAAAAGACATCCAACTCTAACACATCAGAATGAACAATGCAATGACTGGCACATCTGCAGATTTTCATAGGCCTTGTTTTAGAGCTGCACTGGTTTCCACTTGGAGCTTTGTAGTGCAAGCTGCACAAGATGAAGATGTTTAATTTTCTATCTGCAGCAGGGAAGCAACTCAGATGAAATTATGGTGTCTTATATTCTCCCGGATAAAAGCCATCCTACTGCCTTCTCTGAAAACCATTAGTATAGCTCTTGTGGTAGTACCAGCATGTACAATATCTCATGCATTCAGCAGTTCCCCCTTTCTACTCACCACTTTGTGCCGTCAGTCTCTGATGCTGTGCACGTGGAGACTGGAGGAAGGCTACTTGAGAAAAAAGAAGACCCTCCATCTTCCCCAGACTTCATCAAGTTTGCTTAGTGGAGCAGAATAAACAGGAAATGGTATATTCTTCCAGAAAAAAAATTTTTTTTGAAAGAAAATTTGAAGTATTTCATGCCTCTGTCCTCTTACAATATTATTAGATCTGGGCCAGCAAAGTGAGTGCCTCTGACTCTGCTGGGTAGCTCCTTAAAAAAGAGGGTAGCACCACTTTGCTCTGCATCACCCTTAGTGGGAATGGGGTTGATCCTCCTCTTGCCCCACAGGTCCCCTCCTGATGCCTGCCTGCCCCATTCCTGCCCATGTTTCTCCTGACCACATCCCTTGGGACAAGGGTCAGCTGGCCCTCTCTCTACCAGGACCTCCCTGAGGAAGGACCAACCAATGCTTCCTTGCTCCTCTGGGGGTGGGAGCACCTCATCCCCACCCAGACCTTTGGGGACTCTCAGAGATGACAGTGTTGCTGCTGGCATCATTTCCAGGAAGCAGGAAAACCTTAATGGTCCTTGACTGTGATGGAGAGGTAAGCATTCAGAACACAGGCTTTGAAGGAACATGTCATCTTTAATCTTATGCCTCACTGTGCTGTTGAGCTTGATGATGTCTGAAACTTAGGCAAGGAAGATGGAGCTGGTTGAGAACACACTGGAACTGCTTCTGAAAGTAGCTTGTAGAGCAGAAAATACAGTGTTTATAGGATGACAAAAAAAAGAAGTTTATTTATTCAGGCAGGAGTTTTATTATACCTCAGGTAATGATAAGAACTTGAATAAAATAACACTGTTTCAATTCAGTGCACTGTGTTAATATTGTTCATGTTTTCTCACTGATATGTGAAAAATAGCTTATTTCTATTGAAATAGTTTTATGTGTTCTTTTATGAAATGAATAATCATGTCTATTTTCCAATTTTT
This sequence comes from Myiotriccus ornatus, assembly GCA_036023395.1. Lineage (NCBI taxonomy): Eukaryota > Metazoa > Chordata > Aves > Passeriformes > Tyrannidae > Myiotriccus > Myiotriccus ornatus. The sequence continues at coordinate 89,555,181 of JAYRBT010000001.1, forward strand.
TTTCCACATAAGGAAAATATTTCTAAGAATTCATATACCAACAAACCACAATAAACTGTCACTGTACACTGGAAGCGGGAAGAGACAGAAACCAAGCTAAGTCCTTTGACAAGAATTTCATGGTAGAGACTATATTTCTGCTAGTTAAGATAACGAATTTCTTGGAAGTGCATTAATCTGGGGGAGCATCAGGGAGGTTTGTTTTGCCTTTTGGAAGATGGATTTACTTCAGAGCAAATGAAAGAATCAAAGCAATTACAGTAGGGACTGTGTAAGAGTGGCTATTCATACAGCAAAGCCTGAAGGATCTCTGAGTCAGAGGGTTCCATCAGTCAGCAAGGTAATATTTTCTCAGTAAGATAATAAGTTCTGTATTTTTGGAATACTCTTGCAAATGAAGACCACAGCTCTTCTATCGACAGCGAGAAATTTGCTGCGCTTTGGATTTAGACTGAGGTGTGTTTCCATAGCATCCATGCACTCCAGTCAAGACAGTCACTTCATTATTTGGTGTTTTACACACGTAGACCAAGAATGAGAATGACAACTGGTGGGGAATTAGGCACCCAGAGAAAACAAAGTGTTATCACAGGGGAGCACTCCTACCAGATTTGGTAATTTGGATTTCTGTCTCATACATTTTTGCTTCTTGTATGGGACACTGTATTTGGTATTGATGTTGACTGATTTCTACTGTCCCATTGCATCCTGCTCTCTATTCTCACCATTACAAAGTTATGTCCTCCCTTCATGGGCCACACACAAAAACTGCTGCCTGTGTGCATAAGGCAGGACTGATGTTACATGTATGAAGGATCAGTCCTTAGGGGCTTGATCAACTCTCCAGGAGATTGTTGTTTGCACAGGTAACTACACAGGAGATGAGCCCAGGGCTCATCTCTGAGATGACACAGAACGGGGCATTGAATGTAAACACTATAAACTACGTGGGCTTATTTTGTTTGTCAGTAAATTCCCAAAAACTGCCTGCACGCTATAATCCTTATCAGCCTTAAAATGCTGATAGTGATTGTTCCCATGGAAAACCAAATGCACGGTATTTGATAATTTCATGAAAAGTGAAATATAGGAATATTGCATTTGGATATTAATTTCAAAAAGCTCTTCTCATAGAGACACCACTCCTTTCTTAGACTAACATCCATTTGCAATTAGAATGAGAAGTCAGAAACACAAACAAATGCTTCTAAATTCAGCACTCCTAAATTCATCACACTTCTAGCATGACTGAAATATATTTTCTATGTGTGTGTGTACATATATATACACACACATAATCTTGCGGTTCACACATTTTTATGGTGTCTGGATCAAAAAGTCTTACATAAATTAAGCCTTAGAGTATCGACATCACAGGGCTGGACAAATGCATTATGGGCTTTTACCATCAAATGTAGGCCCCCAAAGCAGGAGGATTATAGACAATGTTTTTAGAAGTGCTCTTAGACAGAGAGGAAATAAATCCTTTGACTGTTAAAGTCTGCAGCACTGTTTCATTGGTTTTTTTTCTTAACTTTACAGACTTGCGATTTGCAATCGAAATATGCTATACAGCACTTGTACTGATAGGTCAAAGGAGATCATCACCAAGGTTGTTCATGTTTCTTACAGGTTTTGAGGAGGACTTTTTTTTGTGGTCCTGATTGCATGGAAATACTGAGCAAAATAGGAAACTCCATATCATGGGCTGACTTTCTATTAATTAAATTAATTTATTTTCAATATTTTTATAAAATTCATAATGCCAGGTGTTGGTGGTGGCAGCTTGTCATATTGAAACATCTGAAACCTAATCTAATATTTAGTGTTTTATTTCACTAAGTGCCATTATGATTATTTATAAAACCATGCTATTGGTCTGCACTGTATCAAATAGCATCCATGTTCCTTCACTGCACTTCTGCAGTGTTTTCTCTTTTCCTAGTCAATACTTGCATCATGCACAGCAAATGAAATGGAAAGCTGTATGAGAATGCACACACTAAAAATGTACTTCCAAAGCTTAGAATCACATACCTCATCCTGACCTCAGCTGTATGCAGTTGATTGCATTTCTAGTATCAGCAGAACTAGCAAAGTCAAGTAAATTAACCTTGTGCTTCACAACTGAGCAGTTTATTTCGAGGTATAAAGGTAAGAAGTCTGAAGTAGATTTCAATCTTTTGATAAAGGTTGAGAACAGCTGTTAAATTGCATAACTTCTGCGCTAGTGTGACTTCCAAAGGACTGCATCATCTCTCTGCCTAGTGCCACCGCTTGGACAGCAAGGGACATCACAGGATGGATGTGACTTGTCCAGTTGTGGGACTGTGCTGTCCCAGCTCAATCTATAACTCTAAGTATCAAAATATTACAGAGACCCCTTCAGTAGGGCTAGTTTGAGATTAATACTTTTGTCTGTAATAATCTCTAAAGCAGGGCACCTGCAAGTTTGTTGTTTTGGATCTCTCTTTACAGGTAACAGAGACCATGTAGCCTAGAGCACAACTCAATTCATCCTGAAGTAGACACCTCATGTTTAGTCATCTGATGTCTTCTCCATTGACTCCATTTATTAGGTTCTTAGTTTGTTGGCCACATGTAGGAACCTAGAGTCATTCAAGGTGCCTTAGGGTCTGACATGGGACATATAGAAAGTCTGTGCTCTACTAGATTGGCAACTATGACATGAAATAGCCATAGAAGCCATCAAAAGCAACCAAACCAATCCCCTAGTATGCCACAGACATCACTTGTGTAGTCCTGGGTTAAGTTTAAACCTTGATTAATTCTTACCCTTCTAACAATACCTGTGTTCAAGCGGTGCACATTTTGTGATGGGCACTGCATGTCCAGGACTTTCTCCTGGGCTCTGTGTCATGAACCCCTGCTTCCCTCCTGTTCCCATAAACTACAGACTGCAGATAATAATGAGTGGGAGTTTACAATTTCTGGGCAGAGCTAGCACAAGCCAGGCTGCAGGACAGGCTGGTGGAGAACCAGACTGGGAAGGAAAACTGATCACAAACATGACAGAAGGAGTGGCCAGAAAAGTGTACAAATAAAGTGAAGCAGTTTACGGGGGTGGCATCATCCAAGCTAGCATACTCCCCAGCCAAGAAACTGCTGTGAGCTGCACAGTGGCTACTCCACCTGCCACTTACAAGGGAGGAATTGGTTGTATGATGCAGGTTTTGCCTGAGGAAACTTCGCATTCACAGACTGATCTAACTTGTGCTTTATTTTTCCTCCTTGTCTTTCTATTCGATGGGTCCAAATGTTGCCTTCCACAGCACAGCCACCACCATGAGAATTTGTTTCCTAGGCTTAGTAGGGGGTGAAGATAAAGAAAAAAAAAAAAGGAAGAGGCTAGGGAGTACTCAAGCTGTTATGCCCAAGTGTTTTAATACATCTAAGGAGAAGACTTAGTCCTGAGTGGCAGCAGCCACTGCCTGGAAAAATGTTTCCACACATGAAGGAGCTGGAGCATACTTGGCATCTGTAACAAACCCAGAACAATCTCATGGCAGTAAAATGCAGAGAAATGTGTTTTGTGTGAAGTGTCTGAGGACACAGTCCTTTGCCCACACATATCTTTTGCAGAAACATCATGCATAAATTCTCTGAAAACTGAAACCACATGCACTAAACAAAATCAAGACCTTATTGTGTAGTTGGAGGCCAGAGACAATATGCTGACAATCACTTATTATCTATTGTTAATCCTCTGTAGGGCAAAACTTCTCCAGTAAAAATATTAAACAATATTTAAAACTTTTTTTTTTTTTTTTTTTAGTTCATGAGTTTTCCCAGGCTTATACTGCAGATTAAAGGATTAAAAAAACAGTAAGTACACCACTGCGAATGAAGTAGAGTTATTATGGTGTGTTATTGCTTCGTTTGGGGGTTATAATTAAACCATCTAAGTTCTCTGCCATGCTATTCTTTGTATCTCTATCTACTTGGTACCAATTGTAAAATTGTGGTCTCAATGAATGTCACTGCAAAACTTTCAGTTTGGTTGCTAGGAAAAACACAGGACTTCTCACCTGGACTTAATTAATGTTATGTCAATAAATACATTCATTTGAGAAGCTTTATTTCTAAATGAGATGAAATGACGTTTACAGCAGTTTAAAACAGGTCAACCTTCATGGATTTGAATAGTCCTGTTCTTACACTGTGCTAATAGTTCCAAATGAGTGTTCTTATGTTTGGGTAGTGATACTGAAAGTTGATTTGAATCACTTAGCTAAAAACTAGAAAATTAGAGAGTATATGTACGGAAGGTACAGCTGAAAATACTGAAAACAAAATGTCTCTAAAGGCTTCTAAAGCTTTTTTTTCTCTCAGAAAAAATTGCATGCCAACAGCTGATGGCCCTACACTGCTTTTGCTTTCCCAACTTGATAACTGAAGCAACACACAAGAACCTTCATAGGAAAAAGGCATTTTATGCTGAGAGTGCTTATGGTGCATACAAATGCCTACAGTGGAGCAGCCCAGAGAGAGGCAGAGAGATGGGGTTGTGCTTTCAGGGCTGCATGTGTACCCCGTAAGGATGAGCAACATAGCAGACACAATGGGTGGATTCAGAACGTGAACCCAGGTTGGCATGAGCCTTGTATGTCAGTATGTGAGGAAACAGAAGCACTGCTCTCCCACAGCTGGTGGCAGTAGATATTCAGTCTAGGAACCAGTGTGCTCAGTTTTATTAATTGTCTTCAACTTGACGAAAAGTGCTTTCTCTTTCTTTGTCCCAAAAAACTACCAATGGTCTGTAAAGCTTAAAAGACAAGGAGAGGCAATAAAATCTTAACATATTGCTTGTTTCATCTGGGTGACCAGTCAAAACACACATTTAGTTTTTAGAGTAAAAGCCAGTGGTGGCTTCAGCAGATGAAAGGTATGTATATGAAGATGTATGGCCGATGAATAACCTCTGAAACAAATGAACCATAAGATAATGCCAGGCTGTTGGTCTGTTACTGATATTTGCATCAAAGCAATTAGTACTTAAGTAAATAAATCTTTTTTCACACAGATGTCCTCTACCTGATAGGCTTTCAAATGTATAAAACCAGACAAACAATTGATTATAAACTGGGGTGTAATAACAATAATATCTCAAACTGCAATGCTTTTAGCAGTTGCAGTCATTGTAGATGACAGATGTATTACAGCAGCGTTGTTCTAAGGGAGTAATACATTACCCATTCATGGCTGTGCAGGAAATTGCTCAGGTAATTATTGTCTAGCTAATTAATCCAGGCTTTGGGAAAAGAAAAGAAAAAAACCACCGAACCCGAAATTAATGGCAAAATGTGGCACAGTTGTGACAGGGAAAATTGTATTATATTCTTGGATATTGATTCTTGGATATTTTTCCTCCAGCACTCCCTAGTGGCTCATTAGAATGTATCCATACTTTCACTGTTGCATACTAATGAAATAAGCATTTATGATCTCTGAATGGTTTTCTGATACAACTGTATATCATTAGGAAACATGGGCTGATGTATAACCATGGCACATCTGTTTCCTTTTCTTCCCAGTCCCCTTCCCTGACAAGATCCTCATGGATATGGTTTTATCTTTAATTCACTTCAAAGTGTCTGAGAGTTGAAAGTATAAGGCATAAACTTTTCTTTTTCTAATTCCATTACGTTATAAGAAACACTATAACTAACCAAGCATGGGCAATAAAATCTCAGCCTTATTTTGAAAGTGTTACAGAAGATTTTTTAATGTAATATCCATCAAATGCAGCTGGTTTTATCTAAGCAGTTTTAAGCAGAATTGCCTCCAAATGTGCCATAAGAGCACACGAGCAGTAACAACAGATTAAATTTTCTGTACCTCAGGGAATGTGTATGCGTATAGCGTAGCTCATACAAGCAGGCAGCTATCACAGCAGTGGAGCAGCCAACAAAGAAGTGTTCTGCCCCCAGATCTTGCTGCTAACCCTGCTGAGCAGGTATCTTTCTTCCCACCTCCTGTAAACCAGCTATGACAAGACCTGGCTCTGGGCTGTGCTCTGCTCCCATGAACCAAACCATATTTGAACAGCTCAGTACAAGGGAAGAGGGAAAATCTGCCTTTGGAGGAAAGAAATCTCAGTTCCTTTAAAAAAGATGAAAGGGTGCATTGTGTGATCTTAACTGTCATGATTATTAAGCGGAGGGTGTGTGTAACTGCAGTAACCAGCAGAGCAATGAAGATGGGCATTCTATGGAACCCAGAGCTGGCACCCCTTGAGGAATCAGCTTTCTATTCAGTCTGTCCGTGGTCAAATCTATTTCCCTGTGTCAGGATCTGGGAGCAGAGTCAGGGCTCTGCCACACACTTGCCTCTGTGCACAGCTAGAGAATGTTTTTTATGATCCCGGCTATTTTGGGATGAGCATTATGGAGACTTGGCAATGAGAGTATGCAAGAAATTTTCTTTTCAAGTACCACCTTATATCCAGTTTCTTGGACCTAATCAAGCTTTTTCTGTGACTACAGTACCAAGATGCCAGGCTCTATACAGGATGTTGGAAACTAAGTTAGTGCCTCAATTTTCAGTACTACTGTACTTTATTTGCTTCAGGTTGCTGCATTTCTTGTCTGAGAAAATCAGTGCATTTTAAGCATCATTTCTCACCCTGCTGTACTGATGTTCTACCAAGAAATGGCTCAAGCAAGAACAGACTTTCAAGAAATGGATACTATTCATCCCATGATGTTTCAGGCAGCCCACAGAAGCACTATAAATACTGTACAATTTGGCAGTGAAAAGGTGACTAAAGTGGTAACTTTGGTTCCCAGTTGGGTATTTTACAGATACATATCCTTCCATCTATGGTCCATGGTGTTTGACAACATTTTAGGAACAGGCCTCCTAACGCCACCACTATAATGAGAATATCCCTTGCAGCACATTCCTGAAGGGAATAAGCACATACACACAAACAACCCCTTGCAGATATTTGTCTCTAGTCTTTGATGGAATGCCTTGCCATTGACAGGCAGTGTTTTTTCAGACATTGTGCATATTGTCAGGTTGCATCACATTGTGTCTGCTATGACAAAAAAGAGCCTAGAAAGTGTGTGAGGGGGGTTGAAAATACATTAATCGTGGATCTTTTTTAGTTTTATAAAGCAAAAGGGCACTGAAGTTGGTGATATTCGGTCTCAGCTTTTCATAGTTTTCTTCAGTTGCTAGCCACGTTACATCTATGACAGACAGATTCTCTATCCAGTCTGTTAGTCCTTTATTGCTATGTCTCTGGGTTATCCTGCACATCTCATTAACTGCCCTGTAATAATGACATTTCCTTGGCTCAGTTCACCTCATGAACCTTGCTTTTTTTCTAGCAGAGTAAAAACCTGTCTTATCTCTGCATCAGTTCCTGTATATTTAAAATGAATTAGTGTTCTGAGACTAAATAGGTCTTTAAAAGAAGTCTGATGTAATCCACATCTTAGTATTAATTCAGCAGAAATTAAATACACAGGCTATGTTCTGTTCAACAGCAGGAGAGGATATTAAAAAAGGATCTCAGATCTTGCCTTAAGTATCTGTTGCATGCATAGAAAAAATCTTTCTGTCTTCCAACTACAGTAAACCATAAATCATCTAGGAGAACAACCTGAGTCACCAGTCTCTTTCATGGGATAAGAATGAAGTTATTTATAATCTTTTTTGGGGCATTTTAATCTCAGACAGATGATTTTCTTCAGTCTGGTTGTGGGTTCCAAGGATGGGTCCATTTTCACAAACATGAGACATGCACCCTCACAATAAGATGCAAAGGTTTTTGGACCTAGTGTGGGAGTATGTTATTTTATGGCAGAATATATGTCAATAATCTTCTCGGAAGAGGTTGGAAAGTCAAAGCTTGCCTATTTTTAAGAGATGTAAGATTAAGAGTGCTTACAATAGAATCTGAAGGCCCCATGACTGGACACTGGAATGACATTGGCCATGTGCAAATGCCCAGACACAACCAGATTGTCTCTTCAGATCAGCAGGAATTGCTCGCACAACTGGTGGCTGTTGGTCCTGATTTGCTTTCACGATCCTTCTTTAACTCTTTAAATAATTATTCTCCATATATCAATAGTTAAGTATTTCCTTAAGTATTACTTACTCTTTTCTTCCCTCCTGAAACTGTCAATGAATATGCCAGAGACCACCAAAATTACCTGTATCTCAAAAATGGAGGGAGAGGGTGTCGTGGTTTTGCCCACCAGCCCGTCCCTGGGGCTGTGGATGGTTTTGTCCAAGTAAATTTCCGGACAAAAACCCAATCAGAACTCTTAGTGACACCTTTGCTAATTACATATTTAAGAAAAACGGAAGAGAAGGTGGATTGCGCAGTTGAAATTAAG
>JAYRBT010000001.1:89563655-89601537 GCA_036023395.1 Myiotriccus ornatus
TAAATGTTCATGTTATTTTCCCAAATCCAGTCTCTTTTGTCTGCATAACCCTTCTCTCAACTAATAGTAATTGTGTGGGGGGTGTGTAAGCAAATTAACCCAGGGCAAAACCACAACACATTTTGGTGGAGAATGCGGGGAGAGACTGCCCAGAGAGGCAGTGGCCGAGTCAAACCCCGACAGAGGGTTTAGTCTTGTTTAGCTTTAAGCATTCACAACATAGTTGTGAAATGGTTGTTAAAAAGAGTATGAAATATCATAGCTCCTGTTCCTAGGCTTCCTTCATCAATAGAGCACAGGACCATAGGATAAGAAGTTTTGGGTCCCAGAAGGGCCTCCTTCTGTCAACAAGTGAAAGGGAATCTATGGTGAATGATGACAATGTTGACTTCTAAACAGAAGAAACAAAATGTTTCACCAGCAGCTTTAATAAACGGTATCTCTGACCATGATAATGGTCAGTCAATGATAAACAATAATTTCATTGTTTTTAATCCCAGTGTGTCCTCCACTGAATTTTATTCAATCATGGAATTTACTGTTCTTCTGTTGTGTTAGTCAGTTAGAAATTTTCGCATTATTTGGTCAATCAAAAACATTTTTTGGTGACATATGATGATTTGTTTGTCTGGTATTTTAGTTTGGTAGTTTTCTTAATGTCAATGAAAGAAACAGTGGCATGTTGCTAAACATTCACAGCTTCCCATACCTCTGCCAGTCTCTGGGCATGAGGTCTGATCGTCCACTGCGGCAGATCACTCAGAGCACTGGATCAAAATATCATCTCCACAGGTTTATTTCCTGCAGTATGAAGAGACTGCAACAATCTGGTCCACTCTCTGGGGATGCCAACCCTGTATTTTGCTGGTCAGGCTTACATAGCTGAGCATTCCCAGAAGCTGCCAAGCCTATGCAGGAATCAGTATCTTAACTAATCCCCTCCCTGCTCCGTTTGCCTCACTGGTCACATGGTATTTGTTTGGCCACTTGGTTATACTTATGTTCCCCTGCTGGGAACCTACCTTTAAGAAATGGTATTCCTCTAGCTTCCCCCTTTTATATTAAATCTCTCATAACAACTTGCAGCTCATTATTAGACCTTGTATCTTCCTATTTTATTATTCTGCACAGCGTAATCTGCACTGAAACATCAATGCAAATGCAGCCTGCATTTCATTACATTAACTGTGTTCATTGCTGCCTACAGAAACAACAATTTCATTACAGGTAACTATTTCTTAGTATGTTGTTTAGTTCAGCAGTAAAACACTGAAATATACTTGACTACCATATTCACATCTCATTTTAAGCTTTAAGACTGTAGGTGTAGAATCAAATGGCAGAGTACATGCTAAGGTTGTGGTTTTATTAGTAAATAAGATGCAGCATGGTTTGTAGTATTCATCCTATTGAAATGTTTCCTCCATACTGTCCTCTGGGAACAAACAGGGATCCATGATGTCTCCAAGAATTAATTTATTAATTCCTTGTGGGTTAAATGTAGGTAAGTGTCCTGCAGTATACTTGAAGGATTTTATTCTTATGTTAGAATAGGATTCACATTACCTCTGTATGAACAGCAACTCTACAGTCATAATAATATCACAATCTCATTGAAGCAGTAGGTTTTCAGCAGTGACATCTAAGTTACCTGATCTCATGGATGCCTTCTCGGGAAGCTTGTTAATAGGATAATTCTATTATCTGTTACACACACTTTCCAACATAATGAAATGTTGCTAAGTTATGCTTTTATTGCTAAATAATACATGTAGTCCAAGAATATTTATTAATCTTATTCTCATTTCTCTCACAAGAAAGCTACCATTTTTAATATTATTTAGAATTGAAATATATATACTATCCAAGATGTATTTCTATTACTTTTACTCTATACATTTCTATAACTGTAATTTAAATGTCCCTGATTAGGCAGATCCCTCAGCCACTAACTTGCAGCTACATTCATGTTTAAGAGAGCATAAAAAGTTAACAAATGCAATGGGGACCTTTTCCATGTCACACATGACTTGATTTTCTATCTCCCCAGAGTCTGTTCTTAAATAGTAACTTCTAATTTGCCCTCTTGGGTATAATTCTAGGACTCCACAGAAACTGGTAAACATCTTCAGATGTCTAAAGTTGTTCTCATAAAGCACAAGAATCACCCTATTTTTGGACATCCCATGCCCTTACTGCTGCTTCCTGACATATTGATCAACCTATTGTCATTGCTGGCAAGACAAGGTTTTGAAGGAACTATAAGTTTTAACCTGTAGGCCTTGCCTTCAGCTTGTATCTGCAGACCAGACAGTTTAATAGCCTGTTACTCTCAACTGCAGATTTTAATTCACATCTGTTTCCCCCTCTGTCTGAAAGTAATCTTTCTCCCATTTCTCTCACAAAAAGCTCCATTGCCTATAGTCTTCTGAATTTAAATACTTTCCAATTTTCGCATGAAGCATGATGACATTTGATAAGTATATTTTAACAAGAGTCTTTGTTTCCATGAGATAGCTCACAATGTCCTAGCTTTAGAGAATACAAATTTTTTTTCCAGAACTAGTTCAAACTCACTGCTTTATAAAACATACCTAATGGTGAAATGGTCCAGGGTGAAAGCAGATTTCAACTAGGCAATTAAATCTTTCTGAAATCCTTTCCCAAGGACCATGTAGTTTTATAGTAATATAAGGAAGCATTAATTCTATGTTGTATGTGTGGTATACATATACTATAAACAAATTAAACAGCTGCCTACCCCTGCAAGAAAGCATAATCTTTACAATTCTTACAATATACGATAGCAATGAAACAAGTATGACAGAAGTATGTCAAGAGCAAAAATGAGTCCTTGCGAGTATCTGACAGTTTTGGGTTTGTGTTGCCAGGTTTTGGTACCAGGAAGACTATAGGGGTGGCTTCTGTGAGAATCTGCCAGAAACTTCCCCCATGTTCTGCAGAAACAATGCCAGCGGGCTCCAGGATGGACAGGCCACTGGCCAAGGCTGAGCGAATCAGGAATGATAGTGACATCTCTATGATAACAGATTTAAGAAGGAGAAAAAAAGTTGTTGGACAGATGAAAATTGCAGCCAAAGAAGAGCAGAGTGAGAACATGTGAACAACTCTGCAGCCAAGGCCACTGCAGAGGGAGGGGGATGAGGTGCTCCAGGTGCCAAAGCCGAGGTTCCCCTGCAGCCCATGGTGCAGACCATGGTGCAGCAGCTGTGCCCTGCAGCCCATGGAGGACTTCAGGGGTACAGAGATCCACCTGCAGCCCGTGGAGAAGCCCATGCTTGAGCGGGTGAATGCTTGAAGGAGGCTGTGACCGCTTGGGAAGCCCATGATGGAGCAGCGCCCTGGCAAGGACCTGATGACCCATGAAGAGAGGAGCCCACGCTGGAGCAGGTTTTCCTGGTAGGACTTGCGGCTCTGTGAAAGACCCACACTGGAGCAGCCTGTGCCTGAAGGACTGCACCCTGTGGAAAAGTAACTCATATTGCAGCAGTTTGCCCATGGGATGGACTCACAGTGGAGAAATTAATGAAGGAATGTCTCCCATGAGAGGGATCCCATGCTGGATAAAGGAAAGAATTTCTCTCTCTGAGCAGAGGCAGAAACAACTGACACTAACCCCATTCCCCATCCCCCTGCGCCACTGCAGGGGAGGAGAGAGAATTTGTGAAGGAATGAGGGGTGGGAAAAGATGTTTTTAAGATTTATTTTACCTCTCATTCTCCTGCTCTGATTTTGTCAGCAATAAATTTAATTAATATCCCCACTTTGAGTCTGTTTTGCCCATGACAGTGATCAGTGAGTGATCTCCTCCAGTTCTTGTCTCAATTCATGAGCCCTTTGTTATATTTTCTCTCCTCTGTCCAGTTGCAGAGGGGAGTGAGAGAGCAGCCTTAGCGGGTACCTGGCATCCAGCCAGGGTCAACCCACTACACGGATATAGGCATGTACCTACTAAACTCCTTTTCCTGAACAATTCTGGTCAATCAGTGAGTAAATTGATCTGCTTCTACTGACAAGGCCTAGCCCAAGGCCCCTCACTACTGTTTAAAATGTTCAGTGTCTTCCCTTTTTTTTTTTCCTCCATCAGCACTGACAAAGGATCAGGCAGAAATCCAGTCCTGACTTTTACTAGCAGGTTTGTATGTTGGCTCAGTAAAGGGAACTCAGGTCTAGAGTTTCTATTGATGCTTTTTTTTTTAATAAACATTTTATAAAAGCAGAAAAAAAACCTCAGAAGGTTTTACAGAGTAAAGATAACAGTCAATTTGGGGAAAAAACTTTTATGAGCATATTTCAAATAGCCAATATAAATTATCTTGCAATTATTTTTTAATAGCCTCAGTACATGGGACTTGGAAAATAATGGTGACCATATATGAGAAGCTCATACAAGAGTGTACAGAAACACATTCAAAGTGCTTTATTTCCATTTCTATTTCTATTTCCATAGGAACACAAGGCATAACGGAATGTGTTCATCCCTCAGATTATTTATACAAGCAGAGGTAAGATCATCTTTCATAAATCTTAAAAACCATGTTCTAATAAAAGGAAGAAATTTTGTTCTACTAAAAGGAAGAAGTTCGGGGCTGGAGTTCCTGTGGTAACCAGGATGCAGACGAAATGTGTGGAAGGTGATGGACACATTTGTGTGCAGTGGTTGTGCCACCTGTGTCAGCAGAGCAGTGTAGTTTTTCTGTGTTAGCAGGGGCAGGACATGATAGGAACTGTCTCTGCTTACTTTTGCAAGTAATTCAGTGTAAGAAACTGGTTGCAAAGCCCGTCCAGCTGGATTCTGTTAAAAATAATAATTTCTGCCTCACTTAGCCTGCCCTGATAGATCTACTGTTGAGAAAACGCTGGACAGAAAAAGGGAAGAGTGGCTGCTTATGAGTGGTTGCTTCAGGTTATCCAGTTTTTAACCAAGTGATGAATTTATTTCTGGAAAGTGCTTCAGGCTCAGATTTTTCTTGGGGAACCACTGTTCCAGAGTTCAAACCCTGCATTTAATTACAGGTACTGCTGTTGCTGAACTCATTTCTTTTTGCCTCCGCAGCCTTTATCACACAAGGATGCATTTTAGACACTAACAGAAACTGTGGCTATAGCCTGCTTATGCCTCATTCAGCGCCTAAGGCACCACTTAATGACTAAATTGAGACAGTGGGTACTGAGCTCTTGTCTAAACCAAAATCTTTCACTGTTAAAAAATTGCCCTCTTCAGAAACCAGGAAGTAACTAAAATCGATGCACCTGAGTGATTTTGTGTACTCTTGGGTTATGAATTCCTCTGAGGAGCACTCAGAAGTGTGGTTGACTGTAAGCCAAGTGGCTCAACTAATGTGTTCCTTTTAGAGCTTCTTATCACACCAATTTTCAAACTGTTCACTGAACCTACGGACCCTTTTAAACTGTGCTCCACTTTCAGTTTTAAACAAGGTAGCCAGACAGCAGCAGAGACCAGCAGTGCAAGAATGCAATTTGGATGCTGTGAACGCACACCTTTGTGCTTTCAAGCTGATGCACTGAGGCATAAATGAATTCTGTGTTTAAAAGCAAACTAAATGAAAAGTATATTTTTCTTCAGAAATGTAGCACTTATGTCAGCCTTTAGATCTGGCTGAGCTGAGCACTGTAAAGCCTCATCACTATGAATGCACTACATACTTTCCATGATTATGTTACGAACATTTATCATGATAAATTTTTAACATTTTCTTCACAACGCAAGGGACTCGAAGTTTATCTGCATGAGTGACATTCATTTTGTTGTAACATTACCTGAAGATATTTGGCTACCATAACAATTGTGTTCTCAAGAAACAATCAGTATGTTTTACATCTCTCTCGCTTGTGTCAGCAACACAGTTTTGAGCCTTCAGATTGACAACAGGGACTTTGGCCATTTGAACTTATAGAGGCTGCATTTAAATTGCAAAATCTGAAACACATTCAAATGGCCATTTGCTAGCTGTTGCTTGACTTCTAGCCAGCTAGGTCCAAGCCATGCCCCATGGACTTCAGAAATATGTCTGAATCTCTTGTTTTCACTCAGGGAAAAAAAGAAAAAAACCAAACAAAAAAAACCCCTGCTAATACTGTTCACTTTTAAGGGGAAGTCACATTTTGCAAAGGCAGTCAGGACACAGATGGACATTGTGATCCTACTGACCCTCCTAGGGTCCCTCAGCTTTTTAAATGCTATGGACATCTTCAACATAGTTATTTTAAGCATAACTTGTTCTAAGTCATAGTTTAAGGGGAACACTCCTATGGGATTTTATCCATGTAGGCCTTTGTTAGAAGTTGTAAAAATATTGGGAAAGAGGGTTCCAGAGTGCTGCCTTCTAGATAGGAGAAGGTTTTGACAATTATTTCCTAGTGAGGGCTTTCTCTTTCAAGAGTACTAGGTCTCCAAGGACTTGCCAAATTAAATTCTGTGAAAATCTCCTTGAATGAGACACAGAATTGTGCAGTATAAATGTAACAGTTAAAACTAAGATACTAATTCAATAAAAAACACAGCAAGATTTCTAGTTTGCAGCATTTTGCAATCTGAGGTCTAAAATTTGTGCCAATCACTGAGGACGAAAGAGAAGTATGAAAGATTGTAGCAATGTTTTGCAAATATACACGGATGAATTTAAGATGAGCTTAGCACAAACGGCTTATCAAATGTCATACTCCACAACTTCAAAGATTAGGTTTTAAAGACTTAAAGGTCAACATTTGTTTAAAACCTGCAAAAAACAAGCCCAGCTCCCTCAACTGCTCCTCGTAAGACTTGCGCTCCAGACCCTTCACCAGCACTGCTGCCCTTGTCTGGACACGCTCCATCATCTCTGTCTTTCTTATAGTGAGGGCCCCAGACATGAACAGGATTCAAGCTGCAGCCTCACCAGTGCTGGGTACAGGGGGAAGATCACTGCCCTGGTCCTGCTGTCCACAGTATTCCAGATCCAGGCCAGGATGCCATTTGCCTTTTTGGCCGCCTGGGCACACTGCCAGCTCATTTTCAGCCACTGTCAGTCAACACCAAGTTGCTCCTGACTTCAGGTTTTCATTCACCAGTCTAACTTTCTTCCTCAAACAGCAGTCAAGTACCCACAAAAATACCTGGAAATAAAGAATACAAGTTCTTTTTAAATGGAAGCATATAGTAGACCACAATGGAAGAGCAAAACCTTTTCTTATGTCATTTAACTCATTAAAAGGCTCACAGGCTTTGGCATGCAAAAACAGGGGAAGAAAGGAATGGAAAACAAAGGTACCCAGAAAGTACTGAAGTTTTTTTGGGAGACTGGAAAATTATTCCATAGTAGGGCTTTTTAGAAGGAAAAAACATAAGAGAAACATACGAATGAAAAACAATAAATGTTAGTAATGAGAGAGTAACTGTCTGTGAAATTAATTGCTAGAAAAAATTAAGTTGAAAATATTATAGTAGGGCTAGGGTTTCCTTGTGGAATACTTCAGGTTTCAGCAGGAAAATTGAAATACAACACTGTGTTTGGATAAGTGAACTCCACCTCAAGGTGTCTGAGTTTACTGAGTTTTGCAAACAGGAACCACAGCCTCTGGGAAACAGTGCTTGGAAAGCTGGCTTCTGGGCAGGCTTAGTTCTTGACTTTGTATCAAGCTCTCTCCTCTCTGATGGTACAGAATGGAAATGCTGGTAATTCAGGCAGCATGCTCTGTAGGAACGTAAATTGAAGAATTCCATGTAGAAGCTTGGCTTTCACAATGCTCACCATGTTTTCTTTCAAGAGACTCTCCTATCATGTGGGGGTTAGAGAAAATTTTTAACCATTTAAATTTAAAATTAATTTGTTAATATTTGGATTGTATTTAATTTTCACTGTCAGAACTTCCAAAATTGAAATTCTAAGTTTCAGTCAAGACTAATCAGGAATGTATGGCAAAGCACCCTGTGAAAACATTTTGTACTGTCAAAATAAGACTCTGACACTGTCAGATTAAACATGTCCATAGCAGATCTGGCACGGGTAGTGGCAGTGAAGCACACCATGCTTGCTTTTCTTTGCTGTCATTCTGGAGGGTGACAGCTGTGAAAAGGCAGCCTAATCTTATTTCTTAACCCTTTACAGAAGCTGCTGTTAAGACGTCAGCTTCTGAGGAGGGAGGTTGATGCAGACCCTGCGCAAAGAACTGTTAGGAAGACTCTTAAATAAATTATGGAAGTGGACAGTTTCTAACTGCTATTCACAAACTATTGATGTTAGTTGGTACAAGACAATACATTAATCAGTTAGTCCATTAATCCAGAGCATAATTTAAATGTCGCAGGAACCACAGCACAGGAACTAGGATACATCAGCAGTACCAGCAGTACCTTCCACCAACGAGAAGTGAAAGGGTGGGTTATGCTTGATAAGAAAATAATACAAAAAATCATTATTCTCAAGATGGGTTCTTTGGCCACTCTCTGCCTACAACTCATTTTCCCCATTTTAAATAAGAAAAATTTAAATAAGGGAAAAGACCATTGAAACAAAGTTAAGACTCATGTCATTCTCATAGTCTCTCTCAGTGACTATGGTGGGAACTTCTGAGGTTCATTAAGTACAATCTTCTGTGTTCAGTTTGGGGGAAATGTGCTAAAGCAGGCCCCTCCGAATGACAGAAAGAGAGACACTGAATATCCAGCTAGTGCCCAACACAAGATTCAGAACAAAACAGTGTGTGAGCACGTAATTAAAGACTTATACTGGTTCATATGTAGAAGGGGCCATAAGGACACTTTGGAAATTTCTGAAGTGTTCAGCTTTGCAACTTGCACATTTCTAACACAGCTCTTTTTTTTCAAGTCATCTTGAATTTCAGCACAGTAGCAGAGAAAGCAAATGAGCAAATGCTGCTCCTGACAAGATTGTCCATCTGGCATAGTTTTTCCATGTAATAGTGTTAGGAAATGTCAGCTGTCACTAGTAAGTAAATGTGTGCAGGTTCAGCTGCCTAAATTTATCATGGTGGGTGACAGACCTAGAGAAATCCATCCAAGGCTTTGCTTCCAACAGCTGCCACAGCTTAGGATGCAGCAACTATCCTTCATGTGACTCACTCAAAAAATTACAAATTACAAAGCGTAATTAGGCAGCAACTAAATTTCAGCCAACTCCACTGACATGGTGCAGTTCTCCTTAGCCAGCTGGGCAATGCTCCTTTGTACCAACCAGTTTGCACTGCAGCTGATAGCAGTGCCTTTTGGCCTGGCCTGGACAGTAAGGCAGCCTAGTAACAACCAGCCATTTACAGCACACATCCAGAGCCATGTCCTTGTTTTTCCGTGCTTCTGTGTAGGCAACTCAAGGTTGAGGTGTTGGGAAAACCCCTCTGACCTCCTGGGAGAGGGGATAAGAGAGCTGGGGGAGGCAGTCTCACAATGCTATCTATCTGCTCTCTCATATATTTGTTTTTAACAGACACCAGGGTCCAGGGAAATCTTCAGCCACACCACAACAGTCTCACTGCTCTTGGCTGTGGAGCAGTCACTGGTGTATGGATTCCGCTGGTCCTGGAGGTGCCACTGCGCTGTAGTCCCATCTTGCCCAACCCTTTCTTCCACTCCTCGGGGATGATCATCCTTCTTGGTGCCTCTCTAGTTTTTCTCTCATCTTTTCTGACAGCTGTGAGTGGTAAGCATGAACTTTCTTTCCCTGCAGTACTGCACTAACAAAGAGTGCACGTGCTGCTTGCTGGAATCAGCCCACTGCCCTGCACAGGACAGGGCACACAGCTAGGGGAGAGCTGCCCAGCCCGGGCCAAATGCAGGCAGCACCTGCACCACAGGATTAGGAGCTAGCAGGACTGCCCCAGTTCATACCATGGCAGTGCTGACCTTACCAGTACAGCTGCTGAGGCTGCTGCTGGCAGGCAGGGTAAGTTGTCACTTTGGGAGGGGTGGGGCAGAGATGCTCTCCCAGAAGCCAACCATCATGATAGTTCATATGTTGAAGATGCAGCATATGTTGATCTTGAGACAAGTGTTGAAATGGTATTGATGAAGGTGATAAATAGAAAAAACAACGGACCCTGCCAGTTTGAAGAGGACTCCAAATGTGTTTAAACACATTGCATGAATGCATAGCCTTAAGGTTAGTACAAAACCTTAATCACAAGAAGTCTGAGACCAAGATCTAAATAAAATAAGCACACAAGCATGAAGAAGGAAAAAAAATAAAATCTACCTCAGAATATGTTTTATTATTACTTCAAATTAAAAACCACAACTCTTTGCGGGTGTAATACCTGTCCTTATTCTGAGAAATAGCTTCCTTATTGAGTCCACAGACAAATCTAAGACCAGATTCAACAATAGGATGATTACTGTATTCCATAGCATCATTAAGCATTTATTACAGTATTCAACAGAATTTCTGCCCCTGAGGGCCACTGCATCTTCATTGCAGGCATTTATCGAACAACATCCTGCTTTGCTTAATAGCTCACACAAAGTGAGATGCATTACAGCCTTTCTGAGAAGGGAGCCGAGGGGATTAATGAACACAAACAAATCAAAAAGGAAACCCTAGGTTTCTTCTCGATAGTTTGCACAAGAGCCACCAGCAGAAAAACAGAAAATTAACTCTTTCTTAATAATATCTCCTAGATATATATGTGAATCTCGTTACAGAATTACTTGGGCAAAAAGACCTCAAGTGCATTCCTACAAGAAGGTTTCTTGCTGCACGGGTGTAATAGAAATAGCATATTTTTGGAAGTGGGTTTTTAATTTGACATAATCTGTTTCACATGGGGTTAAGATTAGGGGACAAATTAAAGATCCTGGGAAATGCAAAGCACTGATAGAGTAAGTTATGTTTGTCTCTTTGAACCAGAGCAGTCTAAAAACCAGAATGTAGTGCAGAAACTTGGGATTGCAGCAAATGAACTGTGTAAACTTTTTATTTCCTTAGTTACACCTGATTTTTCTTCAAAACCAAAATATATGAATATCCCAGACCAGTGCTGGGAAGCAGGAAAAGGTAGTAACATGGAAGAAATTCCAGTTCTGGATGTATCAGATAGTGGAATTATAAATATTAAACAAGAACTCTCAAAAAAATATTGGAATGTTAAATAAATAGCTACTGAATAAAAAAAAAACAAAAGCTGCGGAGACACATCAGTACTTTGAAGTCCTTACCGTGTCAGACAGTGTTCCTAACGTGGATGATGGCTGACTGTGCATTGTTTCATTTACAGGTGCTTAGGAGTTTTCAGTGTGTATGTATACATGCACAGTTTTCATGTCTATATATTCACCTGAGAGAAAGAGACAAGACATGGTCTTGAGACAGAAGACGGGGTTTTTTTGGTGAAAACATCTGACAATTGGAAGAGGATGTCCTGAGAATCTCAGGCAACAAACCCCTTTTGTTGGTCTGCTTATATATGGACCCTGCCCTCAAGGGCCACCACACACCTCAGTGCAAAGCCAGAAACTTTGTAATAGCACTGAGAGCCCAAGTGTGCTCTCTGAGATGGCAGTTTTCCAACTTACATCAGTAACAAGGCAAATTGGAACCAGACAAATTTATTATATGGATTAGTAAAGACTTGTTATGTGTGATAACTTTCCCACAGGAACAGCTTTTGAGATAGCTGCCAAATGAAAGTCGAATGCCATGATATCATGCTTATTTATGCATCTGTTATCACTGCTCTTATTTACATGATCCTGGTAAATTTTTATGTGTTTTACAGTGCAGACACATTTTTATTGCATGCTTGAAGCATTAGGTTCATATTGATGAAGATAAATGGTAAAAAAGCCTTCTGTTCAGCCCTTTTGAACAGAATATGTGTGTTCACACATTTCTCATAGGACATGAGAGTTCATACAACTTCAGAAGCTTTGGGTGCTCTTCTGGTCTCATTTCAGATATCAGTTTTGTGAAATTCCATCCTGATTCCCACCCATATCTACAACCACATTTCACCTCCGTGTGGTGCCAGGAAGGTGAATGTTAGTGAGATATTAAAGCTACCATGTCAATACTGTAAGTTGTTTATGATGAAAACTTAAAATATCTTGAAAAGATGTTATGTCAAAAGAACACAGCAGAAATTAGTCTGACAAGAGCAATAGTGCCAGCAGAAAGACGTATTAGGTCAGGCAAACCATGAATGCATCTATACTTCTCTTAGGTTCCAGCAGTTCAATCTTTGTCCTAAAGAGTTTGCACAACTATTTACAGCAATTGGCTCTAGAAGTCACCCATGGAAAAACTCCACTGAAGGAACAGATATCTGTAGTTTATACAGTCTTGTAAAGAAAAGGCTGAGGAGGGATACAATTGTTCCGTTAAACTACTTCAGTGGGGTAGATATTATGGAAAGATAAAATATTTATGTAAAAGAGGAAACCTGGCATAAGATCAAGTGCACAAACACCTAGTCGTCATAAAGTCTATTCAGCCTTTTGAAAAGGTCAAAACAGTTTGAAGATAGAGTTATACCAGATTATGAGAGAGGTTGGTTTTTTTTTTCTCTCCTCTGTCCAGTTGCAGAGGGAGAGTGAGAGAGTGGCTGTAGTGGGTACCTGGTGTCCAGCCAGGGTCAAGCCTGCTACAACAGGGCAGAGCTGGGTGGTGAGAGAGGCTGAGCTTTTCAGGTGCCCAGGTCAGGGCTGGGAGCAGGCAGATTTGGCTTTGTGTTAGCAAGGACAATGAGAAGAGTCCTGCAGAATGAAACAGCTGGATTTGAGTATCCTATTTTCACATTTGCATTTTGGGGGGCTACTGTGGACTAGGCATGCTGGGTGTGCTCTGGCTCTGTGTCTCTTGGTTTCATGTCATCTATGAGAGTTTGTTTTGAGAGATTCCCCTGCAATGTAAACTGTAGTACAGTTAAGTAGTGACAATTGAGATAATTCCTCCAAAAGCACACACCTGATGTGAAATGGGACACAAACACAGACCTCCTGCAGGCTGGCACCTACTGCTGTCATTTGTAGGAACTGAGTAATCTAAAATTTTATTTTCAAATTTGGAAAAGAGAAAGTGTTGGTATTCCTTTTCTCTTTGACCTGTATTCCCTGAGTTACCCATATTCTAAATTTCCATATGATGCCAGAGGTGTGGAGGTTTGCAAGCAGCAGTACGTGCTTCTGTGCTATGTGTTGGGGTCAGCAACAAGCACATAGTAGAGCACCTGGCAGAAGCTGTTTTCTTACAGTGGCAGGATGCTGCCAAATAGGTGTCGTTGCCAGCAGGGCATGAAGTGACATGAAAGCATGCCAGTTTGCCTCTAGCAGAAGCAGTAGCTACAGCTCATGCAAGAAAAAGGTGGTAGTATGGACCTAGGAAACTTTTTCACTTGCTTCTGGCATGACCTCTTTCAATCGTACTTATCAAAAAGGAATCACCCAGGAGGTGTGAGAAGCTCCAGTTTAACACAACACTTGGAGCTGAGCCCTCCATCACCAAGGAAGGTGATTAACAACTACCATGTCATGCATCTCTACCTTCCCACGGAAACTCTGTGCTGAGGGAATACAGGGAGCACGGCCTGTGAGAAGGAGTGGCTTGAAGGGTATACATTTCATAAAGGAGGAGCCTGAGATTCTGCTTTTGTTTTAAACAGTGCTCCATTCAATGTAAATGGCAAAGATGCCCTTAAGGATGAATTCAGGAATCAAAGGATGGTTCCAGCTTGGATGAAGACTCCTCCAGGTGAGTTTATTCAGGTGAGAATGACTATCTTGTGCTGAGGCAAATGGGATTTGGCTTCTATGTGAAAGCCTTCATTGCAGTGAGGAGTGAACAGGGCTGACAAACTCAGCAATGCTAATATGGTAACGGTAGTGCAGCTGGTGTGATACCTTGGGTGTCTCAGTCCTGCTCTTCATTGCACTCTGTACAGAGACTCCTACCTTCTGAGACACCAGCTGGTGTGAGCTGCTCACTGTTTGACTGGCACCATTCTGGATGTATGCAAAAACAGAGAGAGAGATGGCTTGAGAAACTTCCTGTCAACACAAGTTTGGAAACCTTCTGATTTTGGTGGATATGGAGTAAAGGTTCATGCATTTAGCTGTTGCAGCCAAAGTCCTGCCAGGCCTTTCTTTGGATGCAAACCTTGATTTGATTTTTTTAGAAGCATGATCAATTTCCCCCATCCAGTTCAATGGAAGTTGTAGCACTCACTCCAACAGAGGCTTGGAGGAACAAAGTGCTTCAGGAGGAGAATAATTGTTACAGGAGACTTGAGCTCACCCGGCTCTGCTGGCTACCACCACTTTTAATTAGCAGCTGGAGTCACAAAAAATCATCAGGAGTACATCTGACTAATTTATAGAAAATTTGTCTTAATAGGAATGTATGACTGAAGCCATGTAATTAGGTTTAGTGCCCATTTTAGCTGTGCTGCTAATGCAAGTACTGTGAGGAAGGCTAAATGCAGAGAGAAGGCAAAAGAAAATTTAATGTCCTGCTAATCAGATGGGGTTTAGCAACCTATGGAACATTTTTACTGGCTTTTATTTCTCAACCACTTAACTAGAGCAGTATTCTTTCACTTTTTATTAGGAACTGCAGACATTTTTCTGACAGTTGGTTTGAGAAGACGAAGAGAAAGCAGCTACTATTCTTCATGATAAATGAAAATCTTGGAAATCTTGTCCTTGAGGGATATTCAGGCTGCTAATGAAGTCAGCAGAATTTTCAGGTGGAATTTTTGTAGCCCAGTATAATTAGGGATGAAGTAATAGAGAAACCAACACAAGCAGCGAAATTTGGTAATACCCAGGGCACCCTGTACTCAGTTTTTCACACAAATAAAAGATGGCTTGGTTTCTGTGTTAGTGAGGAAAACACTCTAGCTGCAATAGGCTGCAAATGAGGAACAAACTGTGTGAGCATTGAAAATCTTGGATTAAATCTACTAACTTTCATGATTTTTTAGAACTGTTGGTCAGTTTTCTCCAGTAGTTCTGAGACTGTATACGTAAGGATTTGTAAAATAGAAGCACATGTGATAAAATGACCCATTTAAACATATACTATAAAACTTAAGAATGAGAAAAACTGTGTCCAACTAGTTTCTTTTTCCAGATAAAAGAAGATCAGGTTCTTAAATAAACACCTCAGTAACACACAAACTGAGAAAGGAGAAATTACTTTATTAATTTTTGAGTTGCTTTGGTGTTGGAATTGGAATTGCACTTAAAAATACCAAGGTTTTTGGATAAATGGCATTTTTTTAGGACTTTAAGTCCCAATCAAAATAATATAATACTATATATGTATTTATGTATACACACAAATGCACCACACACATGGGGCACAAAACTGTGACATAGAAAAATCCTTCAGAATAATTCTCAGATTGTTGCCAGGCCAGTGGGTCCTAGGGGAAGACTCACAATAACTGTGGGTGTACAAACATCGAATCAAATTGCATCAAGTGTTCTCTATGGACTCTGGTGTGATACATATTCAGGAAAGTGTGGAATTAGGTTACAAATAGAAAGAAAACCACATTGGAAAAGAACAGTTCCACAGTCTTCAGAAAGAATAATGTGTTTGTTCAGCTTTGCAGAAAGCGGTGGATCCACAGCTTTGCTTTTTTGCCAACCATTTGCGGCTGGAGATTGGATGATCCTAATGTTCAGCTTCAATTCCATTCCTACTGGAGGCTCTGGCTGGCCAAATGGACAGACTCGTTATGCTCACTGCCCACAGTCTAATCTCTAGACAGTATTTTCTGTGTTGAGAATTATGTTCAAATGGATTAACTCATTCTGTGTGCCAAGACCTTATTTTCACTGAGGCTGTTATTTCAGTGTCACTGACACAGCTACTCTCAGATTTACTTTGACAGTTAAAAGTAGCCAAATTAAAAGCAATGGATGTCTTAGAAAAATGCCTAACATATCTTTGTTTCAGCTTGATTTACAAACCCTTTTGGAACTCATAATCTTTCTTATTTTTCCTGGCACCCCCTCAGCAGCCCACAGCCAGAGGAGTACTGAACTTCACATGGCCAAAGCTCTGCACCACTGACTTCATTCTTTTTTGCCTCAAAGACAAGTGAGGGTGTGGTCAGGTCCCCTCAAGGAGTAAAAAGCAGATGATTATCTCATCTTGGCTAGGTCACAGGGATAAGGACTTCTTGGTCCCTTTCAT
Organism: Myiotriccus ornatus; assembly: GCA_036023395.1. Taxonomy (NCBI): domain Eukaryota; kingdom Metazoa; phylum Chordata; class Aves; order Passeriformes; family Tyrannidae; genus Myiotriccus; species Myiotriccus ornatus. Next base: position 89,579,828 of record JAYRBT010000001.1, read on the forward strand.
TTCTTCTGCTTCTCAGGGCATCAATTGTTCACACCATTGGTCCCAACAGCCTTAATTCTTTTCAGTTTCCCTATAATGAAGATGTAACAATCATGTAAATTTGAGCAAATTTTACAGATTATAGGGGTTGAACAGCCTCTTACACACAGTGCTCATTTTTATTGATGTTCAGCCATCAGTAAAGTATGAAGAACCTTTCTGGTATCACAGAATATCCTGAGCTGGAAGAGACCACAGAAATGATTGAAGTCCAGCTACTGGCCCTGCACAGGACAGCACCAATGTTCCTGAGAGTGACACACCAGACATACCATGTGCCTGAGAGCATTGTTCAAACACTTCTTGAACTCTGTCAGGCTTGGTGCCAGTGCCTGTTCCAGTGCTCTGTGTAAAGAACCTTTTCCTAATATCCAACCTAAAGTACCCAGACACAGGTTCATACTATTCCCTTGGGTTGTTCATCAGAGACAAGAGATCATTGCCTCCTCCTCCGCTTCCCCTCGTGATGATGTTGTGTACTGCTATGAGGTCTCCCTTCAGCCTCCTCTTCTCCAGGCTAAAAGACCAAGATAAGTAGTGTGACCCATCTCTGTAGCATTTTGTAAAATGATTTCCTGAAAAGCTTGAAACCCGTTGTTGTTTAGTGGAAGCAACTTGAATGATCCCTCATACTTAGGCTGGATTAGTTGACAATCTTTAAACTTCCATGGAATAGCTTTGTTCTCTGATGCAAAACAGCTTGCTATTTTTGTTTAAAGCTGAAAACATTTTTTCCCAGCTACAGTGTTAAAAGATGATGAAAACCAGCAAACAAAAGGACCTACTACGTGGTGCTGCTCACAGGTTTTTGCTCATAGTCCCTGTGGAGACTCTGTAGTGATAGCAATGGACAATCTATGGTTTTTAAGTTCCTTGAACAGTTTTCATCCAAGTGCTGTTGCTGTGAGTGCAGACACATGCTCACCTGTGCAGAGAGTGGGCACTGGCACACTGATCCAACAGCAGCAAATGCAGACATATAACAAGCATCAGGGATGAAGTATCCAGCACACAACACCAGGGATGCATTTACAAATCGAAATTTCAGCCTTCTAATTAGGCTGACAGGCTTCAAAATGTCAAGCCAGAAGGCTTTTCGAGCCTAAAGGCACAGAGACAACAGACTTAAGAAGAATGTTTTCTGCCCCTTCATCTGAATTAGCCAAGTGACTGGGAAAGGTTTTAAGACTAAGTGTCAGCAGTGTTACAGCTATTGCACACTAATACCCTTAAGTCCAGGTACACTTAATGAAGTGTATGTATTCCAGGCATTGATTAGCTAGTTTACCCATATGAGATTGCAAGATATCATCTGGAAATTAACTGCAAACACTTTAGCAAAACCATTAGTGTTGATAAACTTGGGAGGAGTGGGGGAAACTAAAAGAAAAGGAAAATAAAAGAGTTCATTATTTTTTTACAAATTAAAATATAAACAACCTGATGTTTTTAATATTGTCAGCTAAGCTACCTATTTTTTAAAGCTACTTTCAAGGTTATGAGTTCCCTTTATAATGTGGTCCAGAATCAAAGGCAGTTATGTGCACAAACTATTGGTACATCATGAGTCACTTCAGGCTGGGGATTCAAATGTATTTCACACCTGCAGGGGTGTTTTGTGGCATTTGTAAAAATGTCTACAGATATCCAAGAAGAAGGGTGCCAAGAGGGCACCTGTTAAGAAGCCAAATAACTGTACTGGCCTTGATTTCTACATATCTGTGACTGAAATAACGCTGATCTGCATCTCACATGAATGATAAGCTTGATGGAAATGATTATTAAACAACAGCAGCAAAAACTATATACATTTCCCAGCAGAGAAAAGCCTTATGGAGTTAACAAAATTTTCCACATCTCTTTTTTTCCTTGTCCGAAATCAACAAGACCAAATTTCAAGGCTTACAACAGCTGTGAGTTGATGGGTAACACAAAGGTATGCAGAAAGTAAATCAGATTCCAATCTCCCAAAACAATGGTTAAACAGTTTTAAGTAAAACTACTGAAAAAATATGATAGCAATTATTCTTAGTTATGGTATAAACACATTTTGGTATGGTTTATATTCAGCAAGAATTGTAATGAAAGTCTGGAATTCTGGCAACTCCATTAGAAGTTGCATTTTTTTTTGCTTTCTCTCAGAGAGGGTTGAATTGCAGCCTGTGAATAGACCCAAGGCTCACACTCCGATGCTGAGTAAAATGCTGCCATCTTTTGGCTGCACTCGATAGGAACAGGTAAAAAAGAACTACCAAGATTTTATCTTCAGGAAGACAAGCAAGAGTTACTACTTTCGCAGTGTTTGCCCCTAAAGTGTTGTTATTGCCTATAACCCCGTTATCCTTCTCTTCTGTTGTGGGCTGTAACTCCACAAGTGCTGAACAAAAGTGGTCCTGTGTCCAGATAATGAAAAAAACCAAACCAACCCAAAAACCCCATCAACAAAACCAAAGAGTATGAGAGAAAGGTACAAACAGATGTGGAAGGACAGCAAACCTGTGAAACAAACAGACAGGGATAACAGGCAGTGGTTTCAGTATACCCGCAAGGTTGAGGGAAGGTTTCTAAATGTGTTCTCTTAGCTCTAAAACTAAGCTTCATGGAGCTTTCTTTTTCACGGCCTTAAAAAATGCCAAAATTAAATAAATTATGAAAGGTGTTTTTCAAGAAAAGTACAAACTGAAATTTAAGTACCACCACTGTTAAATCAATCCCCCACCCCCAACTTCTTACTTATTGCTTTACAGGTAAAGCAAGACCAGCACAGACATGGGCTTTGCCTTGACATCCCTTAAAAGTGATGTTTTTTCCCCTCCTGAAGGCATCAGGAAGACTGAGATGTGGGGCCTCCAGGGCTGTTTCTGCAGGTGAAGTCACCCATGTGCACTTTCCCTTGTGAAATAAGTCATTTACAGTTTAACACCTTCTCTTCTTCAGGAAATTACTTATTTCTGCTACTATGTAAGCAGAAACTACTGCTACCTGTGATTCTGCTACCTTAATTTAAATGACACACTAATAGCTGGAGAATCCATCTAATGGTAGAAAACCCTAGGATACAAGCAAACATGCAAGGCAGTTTCTCCTCTCCTTACATTCTGGAATTCAACATTTTTGCCTTTTACTTTAAGTAAGGCTTTCCTACTGTACTCAAGTAACACCCCTCTCTCAGAGATCTGCAGCTATAGCAAAAATATTGTTTCAGAACACGATAATCCTTAAATCCAGCTGATGATTAAGCACTACCATTCAAATATTTGTTATCCTTTTGCACAGTAATGAATAGAAAAAATTGCAATTATCTATTCTTTTGTTAAAATATAATTGCCAGTTTTACAGTCAGCAGCAGTTAGCATCTGCCCAGTCCCTAAATATTTCTCAACTTTCCTTTCACATTCTAATACTGTCAAGAGACTCGCTCTGTCAGAAAACCTAACACCTATGCTTTGCAAGGAATTATTGCTTATCAGGTTGAGGATTATTCCTGCATGTATACACCTGCATTCAAGGCTTTTGTAGAATTTATCTTGCTAGTGTTTGGGTTGTATGCATAAGGCATTGGAAAATTATCCCTGATTTGTCTCCTGCTAGCATGCAGGGATCCCTTAAGGTAGGCTGATACTTCTTGGGACAAACTCAAAACAACATCCATCTAGAAAATGCTCATATCCAATGTGCATAGCTCAGATTAATACAGGCATTACTCCACAGGTATATATTTGCCCTGTTCATATTTTTACCAAACTCAGCTTAATCTTAATCATAAAGGCTAAAGCTTACCTTTCCCACCACTGAATCTGTAATTCAGAGACAGATGTTCCCTCTCAGCCCGTAGAAGTAGTGACATCCAAGGAACAATCTGTTCCAGGAGGAAATAGATACTGTGCTGTGCTCCCATATTCCTGGCAGAAACCTGGCTGAGAAGAGCTATTCTTCCTTCGAACCCCAGAGCCCGATCCTCTGTCCTTACCCTAGCACAGCTCAGTTTCTAGGGTAACAGCAAAGAGAAGATAAACTCAGTTTTGGGAGATTGAATCTAAATCAAACTCCAAAGAAAGCTTTTCTCTGTGATTCTCAAAGTCCAAAGACACCAACATTTTAATGCTCTGCCACAATCAAGTCATGTAATGGAACTGAACCATAGAAGCTGTAGTGGTTGACGTAGTATACCTCTTGCATAATCCTGTTCTCTCAGTCTCTACAGCCCATCAACTCACAAGAGTTGATTTTCATCACAGGCAGAACACAAGAAAGCAAAATAAGCAGAGCTGACTCTCAGAAAACTCAGAGTCCCAAGCCCAGGGGCTTAAGTACCCATTCGCGCTTGCAATCTGGATCACTGCTCCGGTAGCCATTTGACTGAGTTGCCTGTTCTTGTTTTCAGAAGGTGGCAATGCTAACTATGGAACATGACAAGTATTCAGCAAATTGGTTTTTGCAGAATTTGAATGTTGAACTCCTCATTCAGTTATGTTTTTGGCTAGGATTGTCGTAAAGCTTTCAAAGTGTTCTCTTAGGGATTTGTAATCACTAAAGCCAAGAAAAAACAGCTGTTGTCTTGCTAAAAAAATCTACTGAATTCTGTAAGAAACCTTGGTCTTATATAATATGGATGCTCCTGTTGGCAGCGTGTAATACATCTGCAAACCCTATTACCAGATCTAAAATGGGAAATAGATAGCAAATATTTTACAAATGATCCCTGCTAAACCATGTTTCTGAATGTGTAACTCTTTGAAATCATTGTAACATGGTTATTAATTTTTTTTTTTTTTGTAATTATAAGCACAAATTATGCCTTGGGTACATCTGAGAGGCAGATGTGAACTGTGTGGGCAAATGTTGATGGACAATTTATGTCAAAAGATGAACCTAATGCATAGATTTTTTTTGTGAAGAATGAAAACTAGTGTTAGTTTTGTAGGCATTTAATGAAATTGTGGGACGCTATAGATTCCTAATTCTGATATCAAAGAAATGATAGCTCTCTCAATTTCTCATAGAATTAAATGCATGCTTAGCAATCACTTTTAATTTAATTAAAATAAAGAGACTTGCTCAGCAAGTCTCCACAGACCAGTTGCAGAGCTATCATATACTACAGCTTCACAAACAAGGAATTTAGAAGTATGCCAAACATTGCTTTTCCTGAGTGGTGGAAATTGTCATGGAGCTGTAAATTTTGTGGGACAGCATCTGATACATTTTTCTTGAAGAAATTTTCTGAGAATGGAACCATCTTCTTCCTCTGTTTCCACTGACTTTACTTTTTAACCACTAAACTTTCAGAGAAAAAAATTTCCTTACCTTAAAAAAATTTCTTTTAATTAAGCTAAACTGTAATTTTATCCTGAAAATTGAAAGTCAAGATTTAGTCCCACTCCACTATGACAGGCTTCGAAGATTTGAGATTTTACCTGAAGATGGGTTACACAGGAAGACTAAAAAAAATAGAAGCTTGGGAGAGACCCTAGGGGGAAAAAAAGCAGAGCTAAAGAAACTGAAAGACATATGAGAGAAGCATTTCCATCTTTCACTTATATTTTTTTCAAGAATGGAAGATTTCCCCAGGATTCCATTTTTCCATAAGGATAGACTGGAGTGTGAAGTATATAGAAGTGATCAAAATAAGGACAGTTGTAGAGCTGAAAATATACTTTTTAAATTCTCTGAGATACCAGCTCATAAGAAGTTCAGTTTGTGTTGCATGGGAAATCTTGTTACTGTGTTTTGACACACTGTACTTTGCTTTCAAATGAATGGAAATAATTTTCATCTTTCAGAAAACAGAATGTGTTGATGGAAAAACTGTTCCTCCAGGACCAATTGCTAAGAAAGAGGCGAAAAGAGCACAGCACTTTAGAAATATGGATTCTGCTCCTGGCTTATATAGGAAAATTTACTAGCTAGTAATTTGGAGTCCCTAGCCAGATTCTTTGAATATTAATGAAATTCTCAAAATGACACAAAATGTGTCTTTTTAAGTATAAATCATATGAGTATAAACACTGTTGTGTTTGTTGCACATTATTCCATTTTAAAACCAATAGTTACTTCAAATTCATTTAACTTCTGAGTCTTCCAGATTTACTTTCATTAGTTGACTTTTTCTTCAATTATCTTAAAAAAAAAAAAAGAAGCACAGTATATACAGCCAATAACTTTGAAGTTCTTTTTCTGAACTTTTCATGGGTCACTTTTAACTAGGTCATGTTTGAAACATTTTTAAATAAGTGAAAGCTTCTATAAATGAAATTTTTGATTGTCACAGAGCTAATTTAATCTAGATACTAGAGATTTAGGTGGGGGGGGCGGGGGAAGAAAGAAAAAAAGCCCAACAGTAAGCCTCTCATCTTACTAAGGAAATCATGATTAAAAAATATACTACTCATCATCAAGAACATAAAGAATATAAGGAAAAAAGTTGTACTTCTACTCCAATTTAAATCCTGATCATGGACATGACCATTTATATCACTCAGATAATAAGCAATAATAGCAGCTGATAAATTCTTAGGGGCAGATCCCAACCCCTTTATGCCCTTGATCCCACCATCTCTATTATTACTCAGTCACGTTTTTGACATGCATAAGCCCACATGTCAGTTTATCATTGCTTGCCTTGTCACTCCTGGTTGTCCACCTCAGGGATGTGGATGGTGTAATTCAGGACAAGCTGCTGATTCATATGCTCAGTTCTCCTCTTAAACCAGGGTACGGGAGAAGTCAGCTATGGTCTGAGATCTTGAGAGGATCTAGGACTTAAGCAAGTTTACACTCTGGGATCTGACAGCATGGAAGGTCTCTGTGGCTCTGTAGCTTAGACAAACGCAAACATGTGAGAAAACCTACAGAAATTGAAGTAGGCAGCCATGTGCCGTAAAACGCACCTGATCAACGTTGAGAAATAAGGGACTTGGATTTAAATGCATTAGCGCAGGTGCCTTTATCAGTGAAAACATGGCATCAAATATTTCATGGCTTGTACTGAACCAGCCAGGCCCAGATGGTGGGTGCCCAAATCAGTCTCTTACAAAAAGTTGTTATCCAGAATGACCAGGAACTAATGCAAGTATCCACAGGGTACAACTGAATTTTCCACTCCAACATAGACATAACCTTCTAGCTACCAGATAATCTCCATGCTGCAAAGCAAATTGATGATTCTTGCCAGTCTTTCAACACATCTAATTTCATCTTCCTTCGTGATGACCTCCCACCCTTTTCTTCACCCTAGTCTATTCTCCTGTACATCCAGTTCTGGTCTTGGTGTGCTCCACACATGCCTCCCTCCTTCTGCTGAAAACAGTCTGTCAGTTGAAGGAAGAAAAAGTCTCGCATCCAACATGAAATGTATCTGCTCTAAAAAAGTCATCTTTGATTAGAAGGAACGGCTAAGAGGTTGCTAAGAAAAATAAGATGTAGCACTCTGGCAAGAGCATGTTCAGAAATACAAAACAGCTCAGTGGCCTACCTTGTCCATGTGGCAGATCTGACATTTGTGTGCATTGCTGGCTTGGACTGACAAATTACTGAGAATTTTCCATTAACATTCCTGCTGCCAGGTCTTATACGTAGGGAGGTATCAGATTTCAGCTGAGCTGCAGATAATGTTGGAAAGCAAACTGCCACAGCCACCTACCAAATTACTGACTGTTACTCAGCTGGTGTAGGGCAGGATGGCCAGACAGAATAAAGATAGAGAAAAACAATGCTTTGCCTTCCCCATCTCAAGCAATGGTTTCTGAATAAGAATTAGGAAACTCACAAGTTTTTTTTCCCTTTCTATTGCCCAGGAGAAAATGCTTCCTCAAAGAAAAATCAGATCAGAATAAGGTGCAAGGGTGAAAAGCTCTGGGTTTGTATTGGCCTCCTGCAGCCCCTTGGGCTTTAATAGAGTGGGTACAAAACTCCTTGAGGTACAAGAAGGAGTGACATGAGAATCTGGGAAGCAGACATGGTTGATGAAAAGAATAGTTGGGTTGTAGGACCACTGTAAAGAAGGAGTTGTAGTGGAGGCTGTTAGGGAGGCTGCTTAGGGATAGCATTAACTCCTTGTACACAGTGAACAGATGTGCCTGCAAGAGTTAAATATGGAACAGTGAGCATCACAAATATTCCTCTCTCTTTCTGTCACTTGCATGTTTACTCAGACACATACCTGAAGGTGTGGTGCCCAAGAAGGGCAATGCAAACTGAGGGCTAAAATAACCAGGCATTTGTTCAAAAAAGCATATTTTTTTGGAAGGAGTATGGTGACATTTTTTAGCCTTTATTATTTATCATACTGCAAAATAACATTCCAAAAGCCTGCTTGTTTCCAAACCACCTTCATCGTGGTCAGGCAACAAGGGAAACAGAAGATGCCTCTGGGTAAGGCTGTGGCCCACCTGATTTTCAGTGGGAGCACTGGGAGTGATGGAGCTGGCAGGCTGTGGAAGGAGAGAGAAACGCCTGTAATCTATTTTTCTAGGGTGCACACTGGCAATGAGGCAGGGTGCAGAACATCTCTGGGGGACTTCTGTTGAGGAAGGCTGTCCCAGTCAAATGCAAATATGGAGGGTGCCTGACCTATTTTCTGTAGTCCTTTATCTTTTTTCTCTGCTGTCTTTTATCTTCAGTTAACACTTGCACTGAACCTCTGTCTTCCCAGGACCAGTGTCAGCAATGTATGATGTGCCCTCCCTTGGCTACCCAAGGGAAAGAGCGAGAGATGCCACTAGTGGTTTTGAGGATAAAACTTGTGCCATACACCAGGGCAAAGTCTGTGAAGCTTTCCCATCCCTGATCTGGCTCTGGTCAGCCCAGCTCTTCGTGGGTGACAGCAGGTCAGAGAGACACACGATCCCCAAAGAGAACAACAGCATAAGCTTGGTCCCACCTTATAAAGTAAGGGAAGCTGGATAAAGCCCAAATGACAAACTGAGCTTCCTCCGTAGTTCCCGCTCTGCCTTTTTGAACAAAAAGTTCATTCTGCTGCTTCAGTTTCCCTTTTGCTGCAGCAAAGATGTTCCTCATTCATCTCCCATTATAACAGTGAAGTGAGGTACACATTTGTGTTACCCAAAGTCTCTCACCTTCGAGGACACTTCTAACTTTGTGCCTGGATTTCTTAAAGCTTTTCTGTGGCTTTCCCCTTACCTGCAGACATCTCTGGGCATGAGTTGTGAATAGAAAAGGCACAGAATCTTCTTTGGCAACTTCGGCAATATGAAGTAAGCATTTATTCATAGAATGTTAGAATCGTTAACATTGAAAAAGACCTCTAAGGTCATCATATCCAACCATTAACTCAGCACTGTCAAGTCCACCACTAAACCATCATCACATCCCCACATCTTTTGAACACTCCCAGGGAGTGTTCCACCACTTCTCTGAGCAGCCTATTCCAATACCTGACCATCCTTTCAGTGAAGAAAATTTCCTAATATCCAATCTAAACCTCCCCCAGCTTAACTTGAGGCCACTTTCTCTTGTCTTGTCACTTTTTAACTGGGAGAAGAGATCAACCCCCATCTGATTACAACCTCCTTTCAGGTAGTTGTAGAGAGCAATAATTTCTAACTAGAACCTCATTACTAGGCTAAACAACCCTAGCTCCCTCAGCTGCTCCTTGTGCTCCAGACCCTTCACCAGCACTACTGCCCTTGTCTGGACACACTCCCATGTATTTCTTGTAGCGAGGGGCTCAGAACTGAGCACAGGATTCAAGGGGCAGCCTCACCAGGACTGAGTATATTGGGATCATTCACTGTCCTAGTCCTGCTTGGTCACACTGTTTCTGATACAAGTCAGGATGCCACTGGCCTTCTTGGCCACCTGGGCACACTGATGGCTCCTGTTCAGCTGGCTGTCATCCAGGAAGTCAACAAAGTGCAAAGTTACATGAAGAACAGTTTAAATCTACTATAACCTTCAGAAAGAAAGATACTGTAAATAGAAAAATTCTAGTCCTGTCTAGATTTGCTGTGTGGTACCCCTGATGTTGGAGTAACCCTCAGCCACAGAAGAGGGAGAGCACTGGAACTGGTTAGAGAAAAAAGAGACATGACCACAACAATTGTTCACATACTATGGAGTCAGGGAGCAGCTAGGATCTGCTGCTTAGATCCAGACCCTCGGAAAGGATTTTCTGTCTCACAACTTAGATGAATCTTTAGAATCCGTAAATAAATTAAATACAACTTGAATGTGATTTAGAAATCCAGATAAAGTCCAAAAATGAGAAAGAAGTTCATGTAGGCACTTCAGAGCCTCACAGAAGCTGAGCAAAATCATCCTCTAGAAATAAGACATCAGCTGAAAGAAGTGGCTCACTGAATGATTTTACTCTTGTTGTTCTGGTCAAAAGGCAGGTAAGACAAGGTTTCTAGACAGAGACAGGACCTTTTATTAGGCCAGATAGTACACTTGAAAAATTAGATAAGCCTCATGCACACAACTTCTAGCCTCTAATACAGATAATGTCTTTTTTTTAGACCACACTTTGGAGACCCACACTCCTCTGGCTTAGCAGAAAAAGGTTGGATGGGATTTTCAAGGATGTCTCAAAACACATTAGATACCTCTGTGTGGGTAACGGAACCTAAAGATTGTTTTTAGGTAAAGAAAATTGGTGTTGACTCACAAATCCTCTCTTAGTTTGCATGAAATTATCTTTCTTCCCACTGTTCTGAAGGCTTTTCAAAATCTTTCAAAGGTGGTTTTATTATGATGTAACATGGTCTTATCTCTCAATTCCAAAACAGGAATGACTATATTACCCTAAATTTTAGTAGCTGCTTTCAGTCTTGTCTTCATATGCTTTGTGCAGAATAAGGAGATTATGAACAATTTCAGTCTTGGACTCACATCAACTGTTCTCTCACCAGATTCATGAACTGTGGAATCTGTGCCATCCAAAACATCTAAGCATGGTATCCAGGCCAATGCACTTGTTATCTCTTGCCATCCTCTATAAGCGATCAAAGAGTTGGATTTCAAGGTCTAGGCTATAAGATATTGTGAAAAATCTGAGGATACTTTGGGTTTGCTTCCGATATTCATAGTTAAATACCATTGCAGTAAGGATTTTAAGAATTATTAGTGTTTGCAGTTTTGGACAGGCAGAAGGGAAGAGTTTCCCTCTCTTTCCCTACAATTTCTCCTTATTTTGTTACTGTCATGCAAACCAAAATGATTCCAGTGTTATTGCAGCAACTACTTGGTGAAACCATGTGATGCATCACCCCTCTTTAGTATCTTGGGGTATGTCACTGAGCTCAGCAACCACTCTGAAAGTAGGAAATAAACCAGCACAGGGAGACAATCTCAACTTCCCGCATGAATCCTCATCCCTCATCTGTCCACCTGGCTTACATGTTAGTGTACACACATTGGTTCTCCTTGCTGTACATCTCCAGTTGCTGGAGCCAAGGAACAGGAGTGGTGAGCTCTTGGGCACTGCTGTGAAGAACTGTACAGATGCAGCCATTGACTGCTGCACTGGGGGAGCACAACAGCAGGTGTTCCCACTATTACCCCCCATTTGATTAATTTCCTGTCCCTTCTTCTGTATGATACTCAATACTTTACTAAAACCCACAACATTTGTTTGGAAGCAAGGGGAAAGCAGGAAATTCATGGGAGATGCTGGAATTCTCTATAAACTTCTATTTTTATATTTAAAAACCCCCAAGAAACTCAAATAAAATGCCCCATCTTAATTTCTGAAGCACCACCAGGACTTTGGAATTACAACCCCGGAGGGTTGTAATGTAACCCCCCCATCCAGAGCATGGCAGCCTCCCTGTTCTTCATTGACACACCCTGGCAATTAGTAATGCTGCCATAATCTGCGAAACAGAAGGAGATTCAATGAATCAGGTATGTAAACAGCCTAATGATTTCTTTGTGTTGATAAGGGGCTTTTTTGCTGGTACAACCCACTTTTTCAATTCTTCCAAGTTCATAAGAGGTGAATTCAAATCCCTTTTTAACCCAGCTATTTTTCGTAAGTGGTTTCATCTGACTTTGTATGGGTAATAAAGTTCAATTTAACACTTTAGAAGCACATTTTCATGCTGTTGAAAAATTTATGAGTATCTAGTAGCTGTGGTTGTTTTTGTAATTGGATGCCATACTGGAGAATTTCAGAGGTACACATTATACAAGTAACATAGAAAAAATGAACCTTTTCATTTTCATTTGTAGTTAGGCATCTTTAAAGGAGGTATACTCCCGCTGTCCCTCTGAATGTGACATTAGCACATTATTTTGGGGTTTGTTTTTTGCATTCTGGGAGAGACAGTTCTTAGTCCAGTGAGCAAAATTGTGATATAGTGTTTTTTTTCTGAAGATGACGGTATTAGGTATAGTCATGATTTATTTCTTCAGAAAATTCTTATTTAATGAAATACTTAAGCTGAATTTTGGAACAAAATCTTTTTATGAATTTATCAGGTAATACTGGGAGGTCTGCTTCAGCTTCCACTGGGAAAAGATTTTATGAAGAGACTCCACTTTCATTTTACTGGGCTGTTTTTCTATAACAATAGCTGCATTGGTTTGTCTGTCTCTATGCCTGAGAAGGTGGAAAAGTTGCAACTGTGGTCAGATAAGAGGTTAAATCTAGCTTAGATGGAATAATATGACTATGATGATCACTTTACAGGCTTTTAACTGTGATCTACAAATTTTAGAAACTCATTAGAAACTCAGCAAGAATCAAAGATGAGAGACGTTCAACACAGCAAGGTATACTTCGGTGTATTTTTTCTCTAGTGTGTTTATCCAGCAATTCATTCTCCATGGGCTTTTTTTTTCTCCTGTAGAAAGATCAGAGCAGTGTAAGTCTAAAAGAGTAGTAGTAGTGAGTAGTAGAGAGACACAGTACTACACTGTTTTTCAAGCCATATGCTGTTTCTGTGATGCATGCATATTTCTGAGGGCACTAATTTCAGCACACAACAACCATAGTGCTTGTTCCGTATGTAAATGCTTGAACTGTAAAGATAAGTGGAAAATGCAGACAAAGCTGACGACCAACAAATTACGCAAAAGACATGTCTGGATTTGGTTTTGTCAGGTCAAAATTCCTTTATTTTGAGAAACGTTTAAACTGCATTGTTGACCGCTGCCGAACAGGTATTTATTTACACCCACTCGCTTACAAAGCCCAGAGAAGTCTTTCACAGTAATACGAGTGTGAAGGGTGCACAGCCCAACCTCGCCGTGCAGACATGCACCAGCAGCAGGGATGCCCTGGCGGGAGCACCCCTACAGCAGGGAGGGGGCAGCCGGCCGGGCGCTGGATACCCCCAAGTCCCGGCGCGGGGCGGCGCGGGCTGTGGAACTGCCCTGGCGCGGGCGGAGCTGCGGGGGGAGCGGGGCGAGCCGCCCCTGGGCGCTCCTGTTTCCTCATTTAGTAACAAAAAAGCTATTTACTCTCGCTCGCCCGCCCGCCCGCCCGAAGTTGGATGTCTTCTCAGCCCGCCGGGGAGGGGAGAAGGAGGTGGGCTGGCAGGGCGAGCCCAGCTCATCCATCCCGCGGAGAGTGAGCGCCTTGCCGGTCCCGCGGGGGCAGCTCCGGACTGCTCCGGGCTGCTCCGGGCTGCTCCGGGCTGCTCCGGGCTGCTCCGGGCTGCTCCGGGCTGCTCCGGGCTGCTCCGGGCTGCCGAGACCGTCGCCAGGAGAGCAGTCTGGGGGGTACCCAGGGCCTCCTGCGCCGCCTCTCAGGACGCGTTTGCCGGAGAGTTTGGAGGCTGATTTCCCTAGGGCTGCTGCGGATGAGAGGTACAGGTGGGTTTTTCTTCCAGTGTTCTGCGCCACCCCCCTCCCAAACAAGTGCGAAAAAGTTTGTGAAGGAAAAATCATAAGGTGTGAGGTTGGGTGGAGAGGCTTTTGCTGGGTGCAGTGTAGAAGCCTGGGGAGAGCCGGTGTGCTGGGGAGGTGCTCTCAGTGCCCGAGGCTGCAGCCGTCCCGGCCGAGGCTCCGGGAGGCGCTTCTCATCGCTTCAGCCCAGCTCAGGGGAGGGTCTGTCTCATTAGCACAGACATTTCTGTGCAAAAACTTCCTCTTTGCATGGAAGAGGGGTTGCCTTAACTTTTAATATACTAAATAAAAGTAGGTTTTATTTCAAAAGCAGTGGGTTTACCACACTGTTGGATATTTTTTTTTTTTTTTAGTGTTCTGCATTTACATTGTTCTTGTTTTAATATCTGTCTTTCTCATGGTTATGAACTGCTAAACATAAGCCTGTTGATCTGCATACAAGAGGTTCTCCTATGGAAGGAGCTGGGAGATACCTAAACATGCGAACCCCAGAACCTCCTCTCAGACTTCTAGCTTAGTTGTAAAGATCTATCTGTGTGTCTCTTGAAACCTTGCAGTGTGGCTTAGGGCATTGAAAAATAGTTCAGAACAGATGGAAATTTTGATTTCAGTGTTGTGGAGTCCCATGCAGTCCCCCAACTTTCATCTGTGTTTGAAAAAATTATTTCAGGTGATACCTCTGGTTTTGGAGGTGTTCTGTTAAAAAATAATTCAGTTTCTCATCAGGAAGATAAGGTTAAGTGTATGTCAACTTAAATTGTCAATAATGTCAACAATACTATTTCTGCCATAACTGTCAATCAGGTCAAAAAATTGATTCTTCATGAAATTTCTTCTGGGATTGTCTTTGAAATGTTATGTGGGTTTTTTGTGAGGTGGTTTGTTTTTTATTTTTTATTTTTTTAATATTATTTAACTTTTCAGTGGAAAGCTAAGTTCTTAAATGAAGGAAAAAATCACTGTTTCAAAATTGATTTTTATGTAAACTGAACAACAGGTTCATTTAGACTATGTGGATATGTCAGTATAAGGATTTTTATTTTATAGCTTCCTTATATCAGAATCGAATAATGTAGATAGAAGAGGGTAATGTAAGTTTTTTTAGTAATACGATTTTGAAGTTTGATTTAATTTATTTATGCATTTTCCTCAGCTTTTAAACACTGAAAGTGAATTAAGCATCATCTTTTGTATGTTGCACAACTTTGCAAGGAAAGATGGTAAAGAATCTGTCATTTAGAAATAGTGAATGAGTCCATTTAAGAAAAGAACACAAAATAATTCTAAACACTTAAAGCTAATATGTTCAGTAAGTTATTTTGGGGCAAAGTGAGAAAGAAAAATCAGCCTCACTGTTGTAGGATACTGCTCAAACTAATGTGTGGGGGTCAAGTGCAAAAAGAAGCCTTACACTCTCAGTAATAAAGCCTATGCTCCCAGAAGCTGATTTAACATTTTCTGAAACCTTGTTTTTTTTCCAACAGACTGCTTCAGAGAAAATACAAGCAGTGATGGGTTTCTGTTTTGTCGTACCTTTAGACTTCTACTGTCAGAACCAGTTAACAGATGCGGCATTTAATATGTGGTGATGTTAAATGAACTTTTGGCCCATTTCACCTGGCCATATATTTTGTATCACCTTGGATATGATTTCCATTCCATGTCAACTCAGACAGTGCAGGGGGACAAACTGGATGCTCATTTGTTTGTCTTGGATGCAATTGCAGGTTTTATTGTTTTGGGGTTTTTTAACATTTTTTGAGAAGCAGAATTGGCAGAATTAGATAGAGTTCAATCCTGCAAGCTCCTGAGTTTGCTAGGATTTAGGAGGGTTCAGGTTGTCCTGCTAGGTCATGGGGACCTGGGGGATGCAGAGTGTCACCTGTAAGACAGGGCTATGGGAGTCATGAAGTAATCTGTATCAAACCAAGCTATCTGTCTGAAGAAAAAAAAAATACAGTGAACCTTTCAGCACAAAAGCTCATCTACAGGTGTTTTTCAGCAATAATGTGTATTATTCAGTTAAATGCTAATATTAGGTAACAATTGGACCCATTCTTCAAGGAATTGTTATGGGAGTTTAGAAGCTTTTCTGAAATCTGAATTTGGCTTGTACTTCAAGCCAAATCTGAAGTTGTAAGAAACTTAGCACTTTATGCATCAGCTACTGAAAAGAAACTTACTCCCCCGTAGCCCAGCTCTTCAGATATCTTCCTCTGAAGGCCTCTGTTTCTTATATTTATCCAAAACTTCTTGAAGTACATCTTTGTGTGTCCTGCTTGTCATCTTTCAATACCACATGGCTTGACCTTCACAGTGTGCATAATAACATTTTAAAATACATCTTACGCTGATTTTTCTGGGCATTAAGGTGTCTTTCCCTAACACACCAGGGTAGAACTCATCCTGCTAAAGCTGGGTGAGTTGTGGTCAGTGGAGAAACGACCTGGGCACTGGTCTGTGCCTTCACACCTGGTGTCAGGCTGCTAAATTTTAGTCAGCTAAGTCCCATCCAAGGAGTAAATGTCCTTTTATAAGCATTATAAATATGAACTCTTGATGTCTTTAGGAATGCATGATGTATGTGACTGTGTATAATAGACCTCAATTTTATTATTTATATTTTGAACTTAATAGAATCATAGGAGGAGTTTGTGTTGGAACAGACATGTAAAGGTCATCTAGTCCAAGCCCCCTGGCAATTAGCAGGGACATTTTCAACTCGGGTTGTTCAGAGCCTTGTCTAATCTCACCTTGAACATTTTCAGGGATAGGGCATCTATCACGTGTGTGGGCAACCTGCTACAGAGTTTCACCACCCTTGTTGTAAAAAACTTCATTATACCTAAACTCACCCTCCTTTAGTTGAAAACTGTTACCCCCGTCCTGTTGCTACAGGCCCTAAGTCCCCATTAAGTACTGAAAGGCTACAACAAGGTTTCTCTGGAGCCTCCTCTCCTCCAGGCTGAACAACCCCAACTCTCTCAGCCTGTCCTCATAGGAGAGGTGCTCCAGGCCACTGTCCATTTTTGTGGCCCTCCTCTGGACTTGATCCAAGAGGTCCATGCCTTTCTTGTAAGATAGAGATGCATATAGAAAGTTAGTCATATTTCCTAGGGGGATTATAAACTTTGGCTTTGTCTAACACAAAAGCTGTGATGCTTTAACAATACTGATGATATTATTTAGAAGCTTTGCCTGTGGTTATTCTTGTAAAATAAATTTCCACATAGATAATCTGTAGCAAAAATTTTAGAATGCCATCACAAATATTTCTAAGTGTAACCAGTTCATCTCCGGGGGGGGAAAAAAAGGCATCAGTAACTGAAATAGCCTGCATGTAAATAATTGTCAGTGTCTTCAAATTTTGAAGCCAAATTCTGCAATATGCTTTGCAGAAGGGAGGAGCAGATAGGAATGACCTTAGTTGTATCCTGCAATAAACCGTCATGTGCAAATGGATGAGATAAAACTATCTTTGAACTGATGGCAAAAGAATAGGTTACTTTATAAAAGCTAAGGTGTAAACAGAATCATAAAAAAAAGATTATTCTATGATTGAATTTATTTCACTGCACATCTTGTGTGCCTGCGAATTCTTTCTGAAGCTCTACTTTGGCACAGCGCCACCGTGCTTTTTTTTGCTACAAAAAAAAAAAGTTCACTAAGTACAATTAGTGACTGAGAAATGCCCAGTATTGTAGTTTTTAATCAGTTGTTACTACATTTGGGTTTTCTTCCACTAAATTTTAACTCTTCTTTTTAACACAATTATGAGTAAATTTTAAGCATATTGATGGTTAGACCCGATTGTATAATAATCAGTTGTACTTAATAAAGTTAGATGTGTAAGTTCTATAACCTTCAACCACCATTGGATAGGAGATAATTTTTTTTCAAATTGGTAGAAAGAGGATTTCAAAAGTTGTTTCCCTTAGATATGCTACCTGAGACCCTTACCAACCTAAATTACTATGTACCTCCTGAAAGGGAATTAAAAAGCAGAAAGCATCAGTGTTTCAGATTCTCAATGACCTAACAGTAGAAGGTCTGTGAAGTGTACATAATTTACTCACCAGAAAAGAATGTAAAGACAGACTATATATGTTAGAGTTCAAAATCACTGCAATAATGAGATATATTTAGCAGAGTGGGTTTGTGAAGGTAGGGAAATAGATGAAATACTTGTTCTGAAAGTTCACCATGACACAAATATGATAAAAGAAAAAAGCAAACAATCTCTGCATCTTCAGTAAACTCTGAACTTACCTTTTTCTAGTTGTTACAAACATATTTTTCTACAAGACAATTTCCAGAAAGCAATGGTTAGGAGTAGTATAGAAGATGCCCCATTTTAAAATGCATGTAATTATTCTAGGAGTACATGACAGCTGAAAGAGAAGCTTTCATATTTTTTAGTTCAGCAAGCTATGGGTATTGTGCATTTTGCACCGAGGAGTGTGAAATCCCTACATATATGTATATATGCATATATATGCATCCATCTCCATTTTTATGGAAAATTCTGTGCAGAATTTGTCTGCAAACACATAGAAGGCAGGCAAAGCAGTTGTGTGTCCACATTAAGCACTATTGCTTCACAAAATACACACACAATGTGTGCAGGTAAACAAATTCATGTGGTGGGAGAAACACATGAGGCTTTGGGTGTCTGGCTGCTTTATGAATAATGAAGGAAGACATCTGTCCACTGGTAAATATGGAAAGAGAGAAACTGATATCACAAATCTGCCACCCTTTGTAAGCACACAAATCACAGAATTACAGGATATGTCAAGTTGGAAGAGATTCACAATGATCATTAAGTCCAGTTCCTGGCCCTGCACAGGACCATGCCCAAGAGTCACACCATGTGCCTGAGAGTATAATCCAAACACTTCTTGAACTCTGTCAGGCTTGGTGCTGTGACCACTTCCCTGGGGAGCCTGTTCCAGTTCCCAACCACCCCCTGGGGGAAGAACCTTTTTCTGATACCCAACCTAAACCTCCCCTGACACAACTTCAGGCCATTCCCTTGGGTCCTGTCACTGGTCACGACAGAGAAGAGATCAGTGCCTGCCCCTTCTCTTCCCTCACAAGGAAACTGTAGACTGCAATGAGGTCTCCCCTCAGTCTCATCTTCTCCAGGCTGAACAGACCAAGTGACCTCAGCCACTCCTCATACGGCTTCCCCTCAAGACCCTTCACCATCTTCGCTGCCCTTCTTTAGACACTCTCTAATACCTTAATATCTTTCTTATATTATGGCACCCAAAACTGCCACAATATTCAAGGTGAAGCATCACCAGTGCAGAGCAGAGCAGGATAATCCCCTCCCTTGATTGGTTGGCGATGCTTTGCCTGATGCCCCCCCGGACCTGCTTGGCCCTTCTGGCTGCTGAGGCACTTCTGACTCATAGACAATTTGCCATCGACCAGAGCCCCTGGGTCCCTTTCTGTGGCACTGCTTTCTAGTATCTCATTCCATAGTCTGTACATGCCCCATCCCAGGTGCAGAATCCATCACTTTCCCTTGCTGAACTTCATATGGTTGGTGATTGCCCAGTCCTCTAATTTGTCCAGGTCTCTCTGCAGGGCTTCCCTGCTTTGAGGAAGTCAACAGCTCCTCTGAGTTTTGTGTCATCTGCAAGCTTGCTTAGTAGCCCTTCCAGTCCTGCATCCAAGTAATTTATGAAGATGATGAGACTGTAGATCTTGAGGGACTACACTTGAATTTATTCTTTCTGGGTAAAGAAATACTTTTATCCTTCTTCTGAATTTTTCCTCATTTTAATTAAGGTCTTGCCAAGACTGAAGCTTCACATGGTGTGGATTGACTTAATGTGGAGGAAGACAGTGTTCTTCCTCTGGGAAACTGCTACAAAAGATATGTCTTACCATGCATTTTCTCACCTGAGGAACTTTGCTAGGAATTTGCAAGTAATCACCTCCATGCTATACTGTGAGCTAGGGAAAACCTTAGAACAACCAAGGACATAATTAACAAATTGTTTTTTCTGCCAAAATCAGAGTGAAGACTGAAAAGACTGAAAGGTATTTGTTACAGTTCAAAAAGGAAGGAACTGTTAGTAAACTAGGTACCTATGTTTTGGTCTTTTATGGACTTGTTTTGTTTTTACCATTTCTTTTCTTCTGTATTTTCAGAAAGACACCCATTGTCAGAGGAAACAAGGGCAGCTGCCATTGCTAAGGCTGTTCGTTTACTGTGAAAGAGGAGACCATGATGAAGCATCTTTTTATTATATCTTCCATTCTGAGCAGCAGAAAAGATCATCTAACATGATCCTAGGTTTAAATAACAAAGATGAATTTGACATGTTTTTTTGCTTGGTTCTGCTGCCCTGGAGTTACTGCAGAGAAGACCACTGGAAAGACATAATACAGGAAAATACTCTTGTGATGCATATACAATATTTCATACCTGCATAAATATGTAAGAGATATCTTATCTGAGCAAAGGTCAGAAGACTTCTGAGATGATTTGACCTGTGATGGAATGACTCTTCTGGGAAACTGCTGGAGTACTTCAGCAACGGGCACCCAGCATCTCTGCCCCCACTGATCTGTGCCAAAGTCCGAAATGAACCACACTTGGACATACAACTTGAGCTTTGATGCACCTGCAGATCCTGTTGAGCCAAGGGCTGGACTCACAAGAAGTGGGCACACAGTAGTGGCTGTTTTCCTTGGATTTATCTTGCTTTTTGGTTTCTTGAATAACTTAATTGTCCTCATCCTCTTCTGCAAATTTAAAACCCTTCGTAACCCAGTCAACATGCTCCTCCTGAACATCAGTATCAGTGACATGTTAGTGTGCATCTCAGGCACTACCCTCAGTTTTGCATCTAACATCCGTGGCAAGTGGATTGGAGGGGAGCATGCTTGTAGATGGTATGGCTTTGTCAATTCCTGCTTTGGTAAGAATTCAATGGTAATTCTTCACTTTCATTTTTTTTAACACTGAAGCAACTTGATAAGTGAGCTCAATGCTGCCCTATGCTAAACAGAAGGATACTTTGACTGCTGTGTTATGGTCAAACACAACTGAAATCCATAATTTAAAACATTTTAACAAAAGACTTTATGAGAGAGTAGCAGAGATCTGATAAATACTTCCCAACACATCCCATTCTTTGAAATTACTTATGTTTTAAGAGTTAAAAATGGAAAATAGAAAGAGGCAAGCCACTGGAAAGAGTTTAAGAGTATGAATATATATAATACTTCCCTCTTTTTCAAGAAAATCTGTGCCATTGCAGAACTACAGGTCCCTCAGTGCTGTTTCTGCCATAAACAAAGCCACCTCAAAGTACTGTCTTTACCATTAGTAATTATCTGTCAATCTATAATATGAATTCCTCATGTCCTGGATAATGAATTTTCATTGTTAGATGCTTTCTGTTCTCCTGCAAAGCAAAATTTTTATTTTAAAATTACATCCTTGTAGATTCAACAGCAAATTAAGTCTTAGGAATAGATTTGTCAGAAGTGATGGTAAAAGTATTCAGTGTTCTTATCTTGTCCAGACAAAGTTTTTTGCAACCAGCTTTTTTACTGCTGAATATAAATGTTTTAACTGGAAATTATTTTAATTGTTAAAAAAGATAAAGGAAAAAGTACAGACAGAGGGAAGCCTTCATCCTGCAAGGTGGCCTGTTGCCTGAAGATTTGTGTCACCAAACAGTGATTCTTTCTTCATATATTCTTATATTAAAAAAAAAGATTGACTAAAGCATAAACTGACCTGTGGGTGCATGTCTAGGTGTGAACCTTATCTCACCCAGACTGGGGGACTTGGTACAACTCTCTCTTGCTGTACATCCCCACTTTGGTGCCTT
>JAYRBT010000001.1:89604028-89626252 GCA_036023395.1 Myiotriccus ornatus
AAAATCATGACCCAAGAACCAGCAACAGGGGGTTGCCATGGACACAAGGGAAAAAAATTATGGTCAAAGTGAAGGTTGTTTGGTTTAATTACTTGTTGCTTTCCCCACATCTTCTTTATGATTTCAAACCATTCATAAAAAGCAGAAGGTTTTAAAGCTATCAAGAAGTGCAGATGCTGATCAATAAACATGTAATTGGGATTTTAAGGAGAAAATTAGATATCATGAGATCTGCTATGGAAGTAAGAGCTGTTGGGTCTTCATCTGGGGGAGCATTAGGAATGGAGCTAGAGGAGAAACAGCATGGTCTGTTTGCAGCATAAATGATTTTATTCTGGTGCTTGTGCATGTTTGCAGCTAAATAGGTCACGGCAGTGGAAACTGCAGATGTCACTGAGTTGGGGAAATGGATGGATTTTTTAAATTTGCTCCCATTACCCACCACTTAGTCACGGTTTGACAAGCTCATGGTTATACATTTAAGCAAACATGAAAAGGGACACAAGGACAGGATCCGTTTTCCCAACTGAACTCTGAGTAAAACTTTGCAAGCAAGGTGAAATAAGGACAGTTAAATATATAATAAAATTATTAAACATTAGGTTTTAATTTAGGAAAAATATATTATTTAGTAAAGTACTCCCATAGAGCCCATATATATATGAAGTGATATGCCATCCTAAGATTAAGTTTGTCTTGCAGTTCTCTTCATCTCAACATAATCTCTCCAGTGCCTTTTTAAACACTACAAATCTCTGGACAGATGAAAATTTTCAGAAACATTCCATTAATGTAGATTTCCCAAATATGTAGGACAAACAGAATTTGGGACCAGATGAATTGTGGAGTTAATTTTCAGAATCACTACTATATGTCACATCAGGATTAGCGATTAAGTAGATTAATACATGTGGGAAAGACGAAGAGCTTTCCCTGGCTCCAGAAATCCAACACTAGATTCTAATACTGGAAAAGTTTCAAGGCACATTACTAGCAGGGCTATTTCTGTGACTGTTGACCTCTTAGCTCTTGTTTTCAGGTGTCTGCTGGTTGTTTTCTCTTTCTTAACCTTTGTGGTTGTTAAAATACCTGGAAGTTTGCCTGAGAAGTTGATTCCAAAATTTCACTGTTAAAAATGAATTCAGATTAGAGGACCCAGAGGTGCCTATGCCAAGTCAAAACTGTGTGACTCGAGGCTGTGTCTTACTGCGCAGCATCCTGTTTGTCCTGGATGCCAGGGAGGGCTATGTTCCTAAACCTCTTTGTACTGAAATAGGGCACGTAGACATGTCTTTATGTCCATTGATAAACCAAGGTCATATCTAAATGAGGACTTTAAAGTTAATCTTTTTAAAAACCCTGTAGCACTCAATTCTAGGGGTAGATAATCTTTTTAGTCATATTAAATCAGTTATTGAATTATTCCCTTGTAAACTGCCAGAGAAGACACAGAATAAGAAATGGAGCGGGTCATGTTTTTTCTTTGAAGTTCAACTGCCTTGAACAAATGCCTTAAAAATAATTTTCTTCTTAATATTTTATCTTGATTTCATATACTGTGTTTTAGACTCACTGCACTAAACTAATGTACTTATTTTAGAGTACAGACTTCTAACATACTGTTTATGAGATGCAGTTGAGACATCAGATGTAAGAAATTACTCTCCTGTGAAAAGACACATATATTTCCATGAGTAAAGACATAATCTCCCTTGGCTTGATCCTTTGGATCCTTTTGATCGAATCTGAAGTTTTCTGAGCCTTGATGCAGCAAGTTCTCACCTCCCAGTGCAAAGCCACACTTAGCAGCTCCTCACCTGGATGCAGACCATGGATAGCTCCTTTTCCAGTGGTCTTGGGATGGAATTAAAGGTGATATTTCTATAAATAAAGCTGATAGCAAAAACAAAACTAATCAGTAATGTTTAGGAAAACATAGTTCTGCAAACAGACCATAGAACTGTTCTCTGTTTGAAGTGCCTAGACTCTGTTATGCTTGCAGTCAATGTGACCCGTGCAAGCTTCCATCAGTAGCTGGCCAGTAGCAGAAATAGTCTGCTGGCTCAAAGAGAGGGGTAGCAAAAAAGGTGCCTGACTCATGAAAGTAGGTCAAAGATGCTTCTAGTTCCTTCACCCAAGAGGAGAAATGTCATTACGTAGAGGGTCTTAGTTATTTTTGTACAGTGTAACAACTGATAGTTTGTCCTGAATTTTTCCACATAATTTCAAGCACTTGATATGCACTAGATTGTATAGTAAATGGAAACAGGAAAGTACTTATTAAGGAGATATGTAATCTGACCTCCTCTTTGGCATCTCCTCTCTAGGAAAACTCAAATTAGCCTGCGATACTTTTTATTTAAATAATTAATGAGGTAGTGCTATATTATTAATTATACTTTTCAGGGCCATATTTACATTGAAAAATGAAATGCTCAACCCCTTAGAGACATGGAATCATGTGACTAAAACCATTTTCCAATCCCGAAGGGTTCTTTTGTAATCAATAGAAAACCAAATTTGTATTGCCAGCATGCAAACTGTCTGACATATTTGAGACATTCTCCTCAGGATGATATGAGCTGTACCCTAGAAGAACCCCTCTATTTCCACTGGCTATGAAAGAAACCCAAGCTCAGGGGTAGATACTTGTCTGTACCTCTCTGGAGTCATGAGATGACCCTCATAAATAGAGTGCGTATTGCTCCTTTTGTCTTTCTATAATTTTCTTACTTTTGCTTATAATTCCCTCCCCACTTCAGTATCCCCTTCTTGGATGTTTGGTTTATTTCCATTTCCTATAGGCAAAAAACACTGCACAAAGCTGAAATCACTTAGAATAGTTGTTCAAGAGTGAGTATTTTTAAGACGTCTGTTGTATTTCCATGAAGAAGCGCCCAAGTCTTCTTTCTGATCTTAAGATCTCAAATTCATCATGTAGGGAACATGCTGTCTGTTCTTCCTGCCACTAGTTTGTAGACCATAAATACCGGGGTTGTCTCTTCAATTTACATGCTTGAAGTGGGGAGACAACCTGGGCAAAAGTTTTGGAAAATGTGATAAGGAAGAAATCATGCCATGCAGAGAAAGCGGAAATGGAAGACCTTATGTTGTACTTTAAGAGTTATTCCTGAAATCAGAGACTTCAGTCTGGTAGATGCTTGAACACTGGTTTAGGATAAGAGAAGGTTTTACCTTCCTGATGTCATTCAATTTGCCCATGTTTATAAGGCGTTACAGATTATGGGTGTTGATGCCCAACGGTGTTAGCTCAGATCCTGTGGTGTGCAGTTGGTGTCTGTATTGCCAGGCCTAGTTATTTCTCCTTTCCCTGGCCTGGGCAGCTCCAGCTGAGCCCCATCTCCATGCCACACTTCAGTAGGACTGTGGAGCACATGAGAACCCCGACACTTTCCTCCTCCTTCCCTCTCTCAGCTTTTAGCAGAGCAGAAATTCAAGCACATGGCTTAAACAGGAATTAAAGTGTGCTCTGAACCGGTCACTCATCCTCAGGTGCCCTCAGCTTGCATCAGCAGACATGTAGGTGGAGACATATTTTCTCTTACCTGCCATCCTTAATGTTTTCTGACAAGTTTTGTTGTATGATAATCTAGAATCTGTTTTCCTGATGCCTGTACAAAAAAACCCAGCAAAAAACATGCAGAGATACCAGCAGTAAAGGGTGGACAACAGCTTGTGTATGTGTCCCTGGACAGAGGGCCAGAAGAACAGTAGAATTCTGTAAGGGAATCGGTAACTTCTTTGGCCTTTTTTTGTACATAGTTGTCAGTCGTCAATGTAAAACAATGTTCAGCCCATGCCCAAAGTCTGTTTCCATGCATGTTCAAGTGACTACAGATTTCTGTCTACGTTTGATGCTTCCTTATTGGATAGCCATGCCTGCAGTTTGGTTGCATAGTTTTGGTTCTGTGTTATGAACCATGTTGCAGAACACTAGGGACTTTATGCAGGGAAGTACACAAATAACATCAGCTCACAGGGACACCTTGAAGAGGAGCCTAAAGGCAAAGACCACATTGGATTTCTTGCAAAATTAGCCTGATGGTGAATTGAGTCTAAAAGGTCATGTATGTAAGCTCTGTTGGAGAAAATGGAACAGCATTTCTGTCAGAGTCCAAGTTTAATCACTGACATTTGCAGGCTCTTTTCCCTTATCCTGGGTCATAGCAATAATGCAGGCATTGCTATACCTGATGTCAGTTTTCTGTTAATTTAGGAAAAAGCAGAAAACAGCTCTCCTGGTAGTCAGGTCACACAGATGTGAAGAAATGTGTCATTAAAATGTAGCTGGCTTTTTGGTCCCTCAGTGGGTATAATGAAATAAACTAGAGCCCAGTAAATAATCAACATTCAATAAAAAAAAAAATGTATTAATGGACTTTGCTTGTGAAAGGCAAATCATGTTATTTTTAAGTCTGTGTTTAATAATCTCTAGGAACTGTTTAGACCATCTGCATGCTGACAAATCAGGACAGAATTTAGTAATTTCTGGAAAATTTTTAAGCTTCCCTTGTAGGCCCTGAGGTATACCAGAGATTGGATATTATCTTTGGCTGTTTAAATCCAAGTTATATATCTAGTGACATTTTCTTAACTGATGACATTCATTTTCTATGTCTGGTTTTTTTTTTTTTTAGGAAGCATTTAAGCAGAATCTTCTGGTCTAGTAAGCAAATGAAACTTACAGGCTTTTCAGTAATAAAAGGGACACAGAATCACTGGCATAGTTCCAAGTAACGACAAAATAATAAGTGATACCTACTAATTTCACTTCCCCCTCCCCTGTTTTCTCAGCTGTGGCAGATACTCCATACTTAAACTACTCACTAGGGTTGGGTTCTTTTTTTTGTTTGTTTGTTTTTTTTATGTTAGTGTTTCTGCCACTTTTCTAATTAGAAAAGTCTATCAAGTGAGAAAATAATTTTGTTAAAAGTGTGTGCTGACGTGGAAAAATAAGTTTCTTTGAAAGCTGGAGTTATCCTGTTTACATTTGTGTTTTTCTAAATATCAGCACTAGCTGAAAAACTGCTTTTGAAACCAAAGATGCAGTAATGTCTAATAATAAACTACAGCTTGTATTGATTTGCAGACCACTTACTGTGAATTTCTCAGCTAACATGATTCACTACTTAAAAAATCCAAATGCCTCCTATTAATGGAAGATTTGTGGATTTGGTTTTGTTACGGGTTGTTTGTTTTTTTTAAAATGCTAACTCAAAATTACCTCTGTCTGTTCTAAATTTTTCCATGATTGATACAGACAGGAGGAATATTTGACATCTGCAGACAGCAAATGCAAGGGAGCACCACTCCAAGTAGACATTTTCTTCCCCACCATCCCATTTCTGTGAGATGTCCCTGTGCTTTGACTCCTGAGCAGCTCGGGACGTGGTTGCCTCTATCTCTCCTCCATGCTGTGCTGTCCCAGTGTAGATCAAGGGATGCAGATGGATGAACATTCACCCCTTAAAGGGCTGAAGTCTCCAGGTCCCTGGAGGCTGCTTGACTCCCCTCTCATCTGGTCCAGATGGTAATGCCTCTAATCAAGGTCACCTCGGCACCATCTTTTAAACCACCACTTTATAACAATGCCAGACTTCACTTGCTTCAGCTGAAGGTTTCTCATGCCAGCTATCAGCATCGGGCTCAGTTGCTCTGGGCTATTTCAGCCAACAAGTCTTTCATCTTTCCAAAATGTGGTAAAACTGTGTTACTTCTCCTGTTTGCAGTTTTTTAAACCTGTTTTACAGACAGATGCCAATAAGTTGGAAGTACAGTCTCATCCTATGGCCAGACACAAAATTCTCTGTTCCTTTTGAAAATAAGCAGCCACAATGCAGAAGGCTAGCAACTTGCTGGGGCAAGCTGAAAATCTACATATATTTCACGGTGTTTTATTAGAGGCAGACATTCACTATCTGCTAATTTTCTAGCAACTTTTCCAATTATATCTTCAATTCTTTTTTTTCCTTCCCATTTTCTATTGTTTCTATTTGTTTAACTGATGCAATTAAGTGCAGAAACAGTAGATAAGTATGGCAAGAAGGAATCAAAGTGAACAGGCTTCAGATGAGTCAATAGATGGAAAATGTTTTATTGTGAATTATTTTTGAGGAGATTTATAACAGTAGAAATTTGTTCAGGACCAAATAACTATCAGAAAAAAAAGGCATCAAAAAAGCAGACTTGATTGTGAAAATTTTTCATAAGGAATAGTCCGATAATCTTTAAAACAACAATGTACAACTTTGCTTAGATTAGGACTCTGGCAATTTCTAAGTTTCAAAACCAGTCAATTCATCTGTATGGCATTTTATTGCTTGATCTCTAAGTGTTGTCCAAGTCTAGTACAACCTCTGAGATAGTACTGGAATAGCACTTTGAGCTAAGAAATGGTATGAATTTTACAAAATCATATATCCTCTTTAACTTGTCCTTACGAAAATTTTAGGACACACAGAGGTTGAGTACAGTGGGTCTGCATTGGACTTAATTCTTACGTGCATGTGCATGCTGAGGCATTAATGTTTGCCAAATTTACAGTTTGTGGGTTATTTCTGTTCTGTCCTCAGGCTGTTTTTTGGTGTTACCGGGGGGCCTTCTTAGACTCACACTTTTAATCACCCTAATTAAATTAGGTAAACTGTTTGGGTGCTGCAGCAGGCAGCTCAAGGCAGAGCAGGTCGGGCTGCACTGCCTTTTCCTTCTGCACAGCAGAACAAGCACTTCATAGGAGGTTGATGGCCATGCCTGTGGCTGATCCATCTACCTTAGTGTAAGTTCAGCAAGAGTTAATTAGAAACGGTTCTAGGGTAGGAATTAATATGGCGGGGATGAGGAGTTACAAATTCTGCCTCTTAATGGAAGGGTAGAGTATGTACATGGTACTTGGGCATATATTATGTATATGTTCTGTACACTGACTGTGATGCACCAAGAAATTTTTCTCATGCAAGTCTTTGTAACAAATCCCAGTAGTTTGCCCTAGTTTATCCAAACTGACAACTTTTTCTCTGTTTTTGAACTGCTCAGTTTTCACAGAAAGAATGTGTGGCAGCCCAAGAGTGCCAAGGTCCAGCAGTGCCTGCTTGAGGTCGTTGGGGATTGCTTTACTGTGTGTACCTCTTAAAACTGAAAATGTATTTCTATGTAATATCCTTGTGAGAGGCAAAGACAGCCTTACAGGAATAGGATGAAAGGCTGCTGGATAAATATGCCAGTCAGGATTTAAATAGGCTTTTTCTAATGGGTAGAAAGCAGGTTATGAGGCAAGACAAAGCCAGAGCTTAATATTCTTTGAGATAACAACAGTAGATACATCACCGTCTGGTTTGCTCTATGTAACAGTTTTTCTCTATAGGTCAGTGCACCACGGGGTGTTTAACAATGTTGAGTATGAGTAGGAGTTTCAGAAGTGTTATTATCTTTTCTAGAGTTCTGGGCACTCAGACCTTTGGTAAAGAAATATTAATAGCAGATACAAGCAGGTAATGGCCTCTTACTCTGCTGTAGTTGTTCCTTCTTATCATTTCAGTAACTAAATAATAGTTGTTCTTTGCAAAGGGTTGTATATACATACTAAGCATTTACCATTCAAAGTATTTTGTCTAGCTACACTTCTAGAATACTAAAGTTAGTATAACTATCAGCATCCAGTGGTATTTTTCCACTATGTAGTCCCAGCAGCCTGTGATTTGTGGTGTAGGGATGTCTTTCCTGAAGCAGTACTTTTGAATCTCATAGGTCTTCCTGCATTTATCTTCCATGCCGCTTGCTTTCAGGAAACCTGCAAAATTTTGGTATGTACAATATAATATCACAAGGAATTCCACTTATTCACTCTCCACTAATCAAAGAAAAGTACCTTCTACTGTTTGTTAATTCTGAGTCTGCAATCTGATGATTTAATTTCAAAAGCCAGTTATTGTATTATAAGAAACACTAAATAATCTTCCTTCATCCACCTTTCACACCTCCTCTCCCCTCCTCTCCTCTCCTCTCCCTTCTCGTTTTCCTTTTCTAATAAGCCCTGATGTTTGCTTTTCTAAATGCTGCTGAGCATTGCTTCTTTGTGGAAGGGGTCTGCATAAAGCTATCTATCATAATTCTCTTTGCAGAGCAGTAAGTCAGGCAGAAATAATCACCGTGTATTTAAAGCTAGGTCTGTTTTTCTCCACATATGGCAGTTGACATCAGTATTGCATTTCATCTGCTCAGTGGCTCGGTTTCATGTGGTTGTTCTGCAGTACTTTGCAGTCAGTTTTTGTTGATTTTGGGTTATTCAGCGTAGTATAATAAGCGAACTTCACTCTTTACCATCTTTTTCAGATCATTTATTAATGTGCTGAATAGCCCAGGGCCTAGCACAGATCCAAGGGGAACTTTGCTGGCCACAATTTCCGCTAAGAAAACTAATTATTTTCTCCTGTTGTTTGTTTCCTGCCCCTACTCAATTATTTATCCATGTGAAGATTTCTGTTATTGCAAGACAGGTTACTATCCTTAAGAGCCTTTAGGCTTGTCAAAGTGGTTTGAAAGTCCAAGTAAGCTTTATCAACTGCTTTATCAACCCATCTGCATGGCACTGTCAAAGACTTCTAATGAAGTAGTAAGGTCTGGATTCCCCCCATGATAGCCACTCTGGCTTGTTGAAATATGTCATACCTCCTTATACACTCACTACTTGCTGTCAAGTGAAATTTCCATCAGTCTATACAGTGGTGCAGATTAGACTCATTAACTGGATGAAATGTACTGCAAAGGATTTCTGTCTGCATCGGTTACAACTAATTTCTGAATGGATGTAGCAAAAGATATCCTCTTTGAGGTCATTCTGAGGGGTTAAGGAATGGAGTGTGCAACTTCTCACTGCACATCCTTTAGCCAGCGGAGTGATCTTGGATAAAGGTAGTAGCAGCCTTCTCCATTGTTTCATCTCACCTGCATAATATATGAGGTTGTTGGGTTGCAAGACTGAACAAGAAATTTTTGGTTCAATGGTAGTGTAAAGACTTGTCAACATATATTGAGACTGCATGCATAGTATCAGATAAAATATTTATTGACCAGTTAATACCTAGTTAGTATAGAACCCAGTTTAACCTCTAGATTTTATGACAGAAACCTGACTCAGAAGAGTTAATGCTTCTAGCATGTTCCACTTCTAGGAAGGGCAACTGCTGAAAAAATCCCAGATTATGGAAGATCTCTAGAATCAGAGAGTATTCTGAATTGGAAGGGACCCACAAGGATCATCGAGTCCAGCTCTTCAGTGAACGGCCCATAGAGGGATCGAACCCACAACCTTGGCATTATTAGCACCATATACTCTTATTATTAAAAATGAGCAGCTGCATTCAGTGAAAAAGCAGAGGTTTATCAAAAGGAAGTTACTTAAGTGTGCTCTGGTGGACACTTGGCTCCTTATCTGGTAGATGATAATACACTGTAATTTCACCTGTTAGCTTACTTGGTGCTATATCCCACATGTAGAAAACCCTTGAGACTACAAGTTATCTGTGCAGATCCTCAGCATGAAAGAAGATCCTGGGGATGCCCCCACATTTCAAAAGGAGCAGTCCTGTCAGGGAATAGGGATCCTGCAAGACGATGTGGGCATGGGGATGCTGGAGTGAACCTGACTGCCCTGAGAGCATCCTCTTGCTTTGCTAGCACTATATATCCAGTTCTGCTTTTCAGGTGCAGACAAGTCCTAAAGATTTCTCCTGAGATGTTGCTGTACAGGAGCTCCATCTAGTGCTGACACTATTTCTTATTCCGATTCCCTAAGGCAGCAGAATAAATACACTGATACGGAGGCAGCCAATTTAGGAAGCTGAATTTGCAAGTGCTTGCCTGCTTTCCAGAATGCAAAGGGATCCTGCATAACATATGGAAAGTGAGCCAGAAATTAGTGTTCGGGGTTATTTTTGTACTATGCTGGTACCACTGAGATGCAAAAGGGAATTCTTCGCTATATTTATGCCACTGGGAGTTGGTTGGTTGGTTGATGGATAAGCATATTAATAACACAGTAGATAAGTATAGTAGTACTCAGTAATGCACATTAAATCACCAGATACAGCTAAGCATTAAGACCACCCTTAAAGCACAACGTATACAGGTTTAAAAATTCAGCCAAGGAGGGGGAAAGATAGAAAAAAACCCCTAGATAATTCTTCGTTATTCAAAGTAATACACGCTGATTGTATTGATGTATCGCCAAACACAAAGGGAAGGGAGTGTTGTACAAAGGATGACACATAGAAATGACGACTGAGTGAAAAGAGCCCAAAAGATTTGCTGAACAGGACTGGTAATGTTTATTGTCAGATTTGTTCCAGCAGGCTTGGATCCAACAGTGATTTCTCAGTGATGTCTTTCAAGCGCAAAGTTAAACTGTGACTCCCATTAGAGTTAAGCAGGAAGATAATTCTTTGGAGAAAGAAATGATTGTCTGCTCTAATGGACTCATGATTCCAAGGCATCTTAGCAGAAGAAAACAAATAACTACAGGCATTAGACAAACAGCAATTGGCATGTTTATTTCTATCTAAAGTGAAATGTTGAATATTTTGAAAGCATTTAGAAACTGTTTGTAATTGCTAATGTGTAACGAATGAATGTGGGAAATATTTTCTCAATTTAAAATAAGTAGAAATGCTTTTAATGCCTTAAAAATCAAAAGGAAATAGTGCTCTGATCACTAATATGTGGGATTATTCTAGAATTAGAGTCACCAAAGGCAAAAATATTTGATTTTTTGGACCATTTATTCTATGCTTATCATATAAGTATTTAATAGACATATGCAAATATAGCCAATAGTGTTTTGGAAGCACATCCAATTCTCAGCTGCTTCTATCAGTTATTGAGGCATCCATGTAGACCTTTGCAGTTCATATTATTTAAATTAGCACTGAACTTATCAGGAGTTGTTATATTCACATTTTGGTTTTGCTATATCATAAAATGATCTATTGTGATTTGTTTATTCACTGAAATGTAGATATTGAGCTGTAAATTTCAGGCAAGTCAGGCTGATTGATTGTCCACCAAGACCAGTGCTCCCTTTGGGTCTATTCATCTTAACTCTGAAATGTCTTCTAGGTTCAGCAGACTTTCTTTTTAACTCTGGAAAAGTTGGGTCTTCTGCCAAAACCTGCTGGCAGCTCATAAAATATGAGCTCCTCTTTTTGGGAGGGGAAAGGAAAAAGTGGATAATATTCTGGGGGATAGCAGGGATGGAACAGTAGCCACATATGTCTGGCACTTCAGACCTGTTTACATCCCTTCTGAATATTTTTATTTGTGTTTCTCATCTCAAAAAATGGAAAAAGAAACCCACCCAAAAAACCCAATCACCCCCAACAAAACCCAAAACCTTTGATAATAATATTTTTGTGAAATCCCATATTCGCAATCTCTCACTTGTTTCTCTCCCACATTTGCTCGTTTGATGTTACCTTCTCAGTAACCTTAGTGGTTGTAAAAGTTACTAGCTAACTTAACTGTGTTCTATTAATATAACTTATTTTGTTTCTTTCCCGGCTGCCTATCCCAGATTTTGCAGGCCAATCAACATTCTCACTGCCACTTTTTGGCGATCCCCGTATCGTGCAAGAAATGATGCAGAATCTCACTGGAGACTGTATATGACATAGGTTTTTCCCTATCTTCACCATAGGAATGAAATGTATGTTAGGAGACTCAGAGCTAGAAAGCAAAATAGAATTATTTTTTTTTTAAGAATTAATGGTTTTGTTCTTTCTTCCACTGTAATGCTGCGACTGAATAGTTTTTGATGCTTTACTAAAGTGCACATGCTGTGAGAAAGGTCAACAAATCAGTGATTCAGCTCTTGAAAGTTTCTGCTTTTATCATTATAGTATTCTTATATATTCAACTGCAATGCAGTCTCTGATGGCAGCAACTACATTAGTGGTGATCACTGTATTTTTGTGGAAGAAAAGCATTGACTTTAAGGGAAACAGAGACCACTGGTTTTACTTATGAGTATTAACATTAACTCATACATAACAAATGGAAATTAAACTGATGATAGAATGGATTGCTCTGTGTGCACCCACTTAGAGTCTTTGATGCTGTGGCAGTTGTTAGGTAAGGTAGTTTGAGTTAACAAAATTTCTCCTAAACATTAAGCAACCATTAGCAAAAGGGATTGTTGCTTTTTTTTACCTCTTGCTTCTTCCAAACCTCTCTTGTGAAGACTAGATCTTCAAATTGTATTTCATGCACAGTCCCTGATGGACACATACGATAGGATATGTTTTCAGAAAGACTTCCAAGGAGATTTAGAAGTACAAATATGTTGGAAAGGTCACGACTTTTAAGTTGCTTAAATTGTTTATGTTTCATTTACATGTGTGGAGTGTTTTATTTCTGTAGAGAACTAACAGAAATGCTCTCATTTAAATTCAGGAAAGTTATTTCCCTTGAAAACAGCCCTGAGTCACTGATCAAACTACTATTGTATAACTCAATAACATATTTATGTAATACCATTCAGTAGCACAACTTGGAATTAGACTTGAAACCTTAAAATTGAGGTATTAAGAGCCTTCATTTGAAGAGGGCTGTTTCTTAGTGCTGCTTCTTAGTCTCTGTTTACATTTAAGTCCTTGGACAAGCACAGTCAATGATGTCGTCAAGAAGAAACAGCAGAATACTTCAGCACAGGATTCCCCAGTATTCCCAACTTGGGGTACACCTACATCTTATCTCCATCTCATATTGCCACAGAGCTTTTTCGCATATTATCCAGCTAATGGGATATCAGATTTATAAGCTGAAAACTGAGGGACTAGAAGGAAAGGAACATAATTGTGTTAGGGGACACAGTGTTTCTGAGAAACCTACCTATTGCTTGTGTTAGGTATTCACCAGCAGAGCATCTGTAAGTGGAGACCAGAGCATGCTTCCTCCATCCCTGCTAATGTCCTTACAGCACTGTGCACTTGCTTCCTGCCTCTCTGAGTTCACTTTTCACCACTGCACTGTGGCCTGACTGCACAGGCAAAGGTGCAACTTTTGGTGAGTCCCAGCCTGTCAGATGCTGGTTCACACTCCTCTTCCACTTCCAGGTGCATGATGTTCTTCCCAGGATGTTATGTTAAAGCTACCTCACAGGAATAGGTGTTACGTGCACACACATGTATGAATGGAGTCTCATAAATGTATGAAACATCACAGTTTTCCTTCAGCAACACATTTAAGCAGTGATGGCTGGACTTGCTTTTGGTCCAACCTCTGCCTCTGGCAGGGCCCTCTGGGGTTACTACAGGGTCCTGTAGGTGCCATGTGGGAACCCCAGCACTTACTATCCCCTTGACTTCCCCTCTGCGTTTTGTCTGTGGCTGGCAGATGGTCTGATGCACACGGGGGGGTGCTCAGCTGGCACCATCCTGCTGCCAGTGGAAGAACAGCCAGGCACACTCTGTTTCCCTGCCTTGCACCAGTGTCAGCTGCATTTTGCCCTGTCTCGGTCTCGGCAGCTGGGTTTGGGCTGGCCACGGGCTACAGTGGTACTGGGACGTGTGTGGATTTGCTGTGGAGTTACCAAGGTTGGTACAGATGATCCATGAAGCAAAAGGTGTGTAATCACCTGAACACAGCACAGAAGAAGAGTGAGAACAGCCTGTGCCGGTAATGAAGAACGCTGTTCCCAGCAGTAAAACCTAGCACGTATTTTGACTCGGGCAAGCCTGAAGGGCCGTGTGCTGATAAGAACAGAGCGTGACAACTCATCGGTGGAGGATCCTGCACCCTACTGAGAGGAGCATGACATCAAGGGTACAGCATGGTACACCTGCCATTTCTTTCCCTGATAGCTCACCATGAAAGACATGGGGCCTGTGCAGGTGAGTGCGTCCCAGGCAAATGTGTTTTCCAGATGAAGAAATGCAGACAGGGAGCAGCAGTCTCACCTGAGACATATAAAGTTCGTAAGGGCAGGATTTGTAAGCAATGGATGATTTCACTCCTAAAGTGTATAAGATTTTATCCAAAACCCATCTTTTTTGCTGGGGAGAGAGCAGTAAGCAAGGAGTGTGACAAACTGATAGCTGGGGTCTCTGTTGCACAAAAGAGATGCTGGACAGACCTCTTCAGCACAGACCTTTGTACTTGTGGGCTTGTGGGTATGAGAGTGTGAGTGAATGAAAGCTGTGAGAGAATGCCTGTGAGTGGGTAAAATCAATCTGAATAGAGATTGGATGTGGTAAATCTATCTTGGGTTTTTGCAAGCCCTTGGATTTAGTTTTGCTGCATTAATTAGTTGTTGAAGAAGGTGCTATTGCATTCCTCCAAGCTCAGTCTGCCTAAGGTACTTGGGGCTTCTTTTCATTTCCCCTGGTCCTTGATAACACAAGGCAGGGTATACATTACATCATACAACCACGATGCTCGAGAACTCTTACCATGATCTAGGATAATGACCTTCAGGAGATTTAAGAGGACAAATAAACCCGAGTTAGTAATCAAAACATTGACCCAGTGTAGGCTGAATCTCTGTGATTCTCAGTTTTTCATAACCTACAGACCATGGGTGAGCTGCGTCCCCTTTCCAATTACTTCATCAGTGAGCAGCATAAATCAGCAAAAACTGATAAGAAAATGTAACATATTTAGCTGGGACTCATGAGAACAAAGCACAACAATTTGCTGTGCCTTTCACAGCATACTCTATGCTGTGCTGCCAGGGAGAAATGTACAGATCCTTAAATAAAGTAAATAACATATAACGTCTCAGATGATAGTCCTATAAATAGATGCCTGTCCTGTTTTATGACTTGAAATTTAATTTCTTGCACTCTACTCCCTGCAAGTAATTGCTGTGTAGAAAAGCCTCATGCCCCACATCCAACTTGTCTCAAAGTCATCTATTTCCATGGTTAACTTTTGAATAATTAACTATTCCTGTAATGAAATCTGCAGGGGATTTTTTGTCATCTTTCAGTACAGTTCAGTGAGAACCTCATCTTTGTTCCTGTATATGCATGAAATGTTTGGGGAGCAAATTACATTTCTCACTGTGATTGACTCCTGTGGATTTATTTGGCTAGGTACCAGCTTGAAGCCCTACAATATTTGTTGGAATCAGATTCTATTTAGATTTGCAATTCATGAACCTAATTTTATTGCAATTTTAGAAAAAATTATTCATGTGAAATTAATATATACAGTCTATACAGTCATAAATGTTACTGCACAATAAGAATGAAATGTTGGCATAAAGCATTATGATTAAAATTATAATTATTTTCTTATTTTTATAACTTACATTATTTTTTTTTATTTCTGGTTATTAAGAGCATGGAGATTGCATTCAGCTCTTTTCCTCAGAGAGAATTCTAAAGTATTTAATTTGGTTTTGTTTTAAAGCTGAGATTCTCACTAATTCCTCTGACTGCAATATATAGGGCATAAAATAGAGTACCAGATAACTGCAGGATTTCTGGCGAAGGTCACAACAGCTAAATGCACATGGCATTAAGAAAACTCTGAGAGGCAAAGCTAGGAGGCATGATGAAAAGTGAGAAGCTTTATTCTACTTTAGCCAAACCAGATTACAAGAAGAGCATGAGGGAGGACCAAGGAAACTATAAGCCTGTTAGTCTAAAATCAGCACCTGGAAAAATTATGGAAAGGATTATACTGGGTGCTATTGAAAAGCATATAAAGGACAAGGGAATCATAATTTTTTTTGCTGGCAGCCTATTCACTATTACGCACCTGATGCCTGTATTTTACTTCCAGCCAGTGTCAAATTAAAACATAAAACCTGGTTTTGCCTTTGTTATTAAATTATGTTGTTTCAGTCCATCAAATTAGGCCCATGTATCCATTATAAGTGATCAAATGATAGTGGTATATTTGTAGGATTCAGTTATTAAACTAATAAAAAAGTGAGATTAAAAAAAAAAAAAGTTGTGGTTTTTTGGGGGTCGTTTCTCTGTTTGTTTTAATTAAAAGGCTGAAGATATTCTTACCAGTTAGGGATATTAGAGCTGATCTGCCACAACATTGGAACAAGGTTATTTCTTGATGTGCATCCTGGTTTGGTTTTGGACAGTCTTGGCTTCTGTGTTAAGGTGAAAGGCCCTCCATCAGAAAGGTTGGATGGACCTGCAGTGTTGTGGTATGGAGGGTCAGGGCATGTTTCGTGGCTTTGTATATGTTGCACAAGGCCACAAAAAACAGACTGAGAAGGTTACCATGACCTCTGTTGTTCCCATTTCTTCCTCACCTGGGTAATAGATGTTTTCATTACAGCCAGTTCAGCTGAATGTGTCTCACTGTTGGAAAAAGCTACTTGTTTAATTTTTATTTTGCTTTAGGCTCTTAATTTCATCCCTTTTTGTCTTTCAAAGCACCTGTTCTATTCCTTGAAAGCAATTGTAATTTTTCTAAAAAGTTAGCTGGCCTTAGTAAGTTAAACCACATGCAGAATGCTGAATTCTTTTATTAACATTTATGGACTACCTTTTCAGTGTGTTCCTCATTTTCCCTTTTTGTCTTGAAAGTATTAGAAGTCAATTCACAGTGGTATTATTTTTAGTGCTATTAAAAATCCAGGCCTTGAAGTCTTACTATGCCAAAAAGAAAAATACTGGATTTTTTTTCTGAACTTTTGTGGTCTGGGACTCCATGTATCACAGTTCTTGTCCTCCAGAGAAAAGTATAGTTTGTGTCATGTCAGTGGAGCTCAATAATAAAAGGTGAGTGAAGATGAATTGGCTCCTGCCCAGATGTGTAATCAAGAGTCTCTAATTTTCTTCTGTATAGAGAAGAAAAATTGTTTTCAATAATTTAAAGTAGCTTTTGTTGTTTTGTCTGAGTGATAATATTTGATTTATTCCTCACTGACATCACCACAATCCTAATTCAATATCTGAGCATTAATTCTGTGCCAGTCTAAGACAGGTCTTTTTTGCATCCCAAAGCAATTAATCCTGCATTCATGGTCAGTTGTCCTCAGATCTGCTCCATAGAGTCATCCATCATAAATACAAGCATGAGAAAAGCTCAGCATCTTCCTTGTATTAGGCAATAGGTGAAAATAAGAGCAAGTCTAAACAAATGCCATAAATCCTGACAATACGCACCAGCAGAAGCTGCTGGGCAGTAGAACAGCCACAGGGATGAGCAGGCAGAACTGTCAGCCACACTTGACCAGAGAGCCCAATGATGAAAGCAGCCGTCCAGGAAGCAGGGCCCTGATCTAGGGAAGTTTGAACACCCCATCTGGGTTTTCTGGGCAACACCGCACATGCAGGAATGTCGGGTATTCTTAATAAAAGTGTATCTCATCAAAGTAGGGAAAATGTGGCCTCAATTGCCATCAGAGGTGCAGCAAGAACAGCAGGTCATTTGTGTAGAGCACTGAGCTGGGAGGAGAGAGATTTCTTGTTCCCGAGACAGTTTTCTCTTAGACTATGATTGTCTAATCTAAAATACAGAAACATATCTATATCATCTTACTGAGGCCTAAGTTTCAAATATAAAATCTGGATTTTTGCCTTAGGTACCTACATGAACTAAATGTTTTTGATAGCGAGAAGCTTTTTAGTCAAGCAGATAAAAGCACAGAAAAGAGGCATTGCTAAGAAAGTAAAGATAAATAAGTGTGTGCTTAGAGCAAGAAGAGAGCAGTAGATTCTTTGTTCTTGAGTCCAAGGGCTTTCAAGAGTAGTGTTATGTAGGAAATCAGATTAGATGAGGGATGATGAGAATGTCTCTGCTGCCTCTAAAATAGCCTAGCCTTCAAACGGGTCAGTTTGTCAGTTGAATTTAGTGGAGCTGTTACAGCTGTAAATGCATCTACTTTTTAGGAGACTTTCCAGTACTGTACAGAAAATAATTTAGTAGACTCTTGTAACAAGAAAGATGTTTTCTTCTTCTAAAGGTGCCTTTTCCTCACACTCTTTTGCCTTCCCTTCCCCTGAGAAATAAAGTATCCTATTGCAGCAAGCAGTGCTTGCATTCCCCTTGGCTCCTTTGCCAGACCCAGCTCTGCACAAAGTAATTGCAAATTGTTGTCAGGATGACAGAAATAGCTGTGCCTGCATCAAGCTAACTCTGAAATGAGTCCCTGGACTGTAAGGAAAACAGGAGCGAAATGTTGTGCCTTGAGGAGAGTATCCCACTGTGCCCTGTGTGGGTGTGTGGGGGGGATGTTTTGCCCAGGTCCAGGATAGAACAGTGCTATTCCCTGGGGAGCCTGACTCACCTCCATTCCATGCATGGGAAGGAGCTACAGGAGAAGCTGACGGTTAAATGGGGAAAATGGATTACAGCTGTGGATTCCCCTGAAGATGACCTTTTCTGTTGACTGATTTGTGGGAGTAGGTACCACTCAAAATTTTGGCAGGCTACATATCTCAGTGCTACTCTATAGTTCGTGGTTGCTAATAGCAAAGATCAAGAAAAGAATCCTGGAAGGAGCTGGACTGACATAGACCTATTCAGGTTTTTCATTTTACAGGACCAAAAGAAGGGGACTGGAAACCATTGAAAAAGATGGTTTTAAATGTCTTCAAACAA
Source organism: Myiotriccus ornatus (assembly GCA_036023395.1). Taxonomy (NCBI): domain Eukaryota; kingdom Metazoa; phylum Chordata; class Aves; order Passeriformes; family Tyrannidae; genus Myiotriccus; species Myiotriccus ornatus. Next base: position 89,622,614 of record JAYRBT010000001.1, read on the forward strand.
GTTCCTCCTCTCATAAATCCTGGAAGTGGTATGCACTGTTGTGTCTCCAAGAACTGTAAGGAAGCCTTAAGGAGAATAAAAACATAGGAAATAGCAAAAGCCATTCAATTGAGTCATGACTAAGAACCTGCCATGGAAAACCATAAAGCTTTGTAGAGAGGGTTGGGATCCTGAACCTTGAAAAAGAGAATGGAAATGTCCTACAACCCAGATTTTTAAGTCTTCTTCTGGAAGACTGATTTATGACACCTAGAGCTCAATATTAATCTAAATCACTGTTTAGACTGATTATTTTAGATGTGATACAATTGTAAATAAAGTTACAACTTGCCAAATCACAGCCATGATGTGGTTGTCTGATGTTTCCATATATGAGTGGTCATAACTGAAGGTACAGCTAGTTGATGGGGCAGGGCAAAAAAAGCAAAAGCTTCTTTCATTATGAGGCTCCCAATCTTGAATATACAGCTATTTTTGCACGTATAAAAGGTGATGCAATATTTGAAAATGCTCATGGATATTAAAAACTGAATAGGCCTTATCAAGAGAATCTTTCACCATTTTAGTAGCTCAGGTAGAAAATTGATTTACCTTGGGTAATACTAAAACAAATAAAGCTGAAAACCTGACTAGATGATGAATATCTCTCAAGTATAAAAATCTTCCAATATCAGATAAATCTGAGTTAAACAAAATTTGACAAAATGGACAAAGCAACCAAGTCTGGTGAGGATTAACGCAAAGAGAATAATGGAAATAGTTTTCACTGTTGCTTCAAATATGTAATAACCAAAAGACCATCTCATTTCTTGGGATTTGGAATGGATACCATGCAAAATAATGGAAGTAAGCACTTATATTGCTTGTTTCATTGCAGGCATCGTGTCCCTGATCTCCCTGGCCGTCCTGTCCTACGAGCGCTACAGCACTCTCACCCTGTGCAGCAAGCGCAGCGATGACTACCGGAAGGCATTGCTGGCGGTTGGAGGTTCATGGATTTATTCCCTGATCTGGACTGTGCCACCTCTGATCGGTTGGAGCAGTTATGGGGTAGAAGGTGCAGGTACAAGCTGTTCAGTACGCTGGTCCTCAGAGTCAGCTGAGTCCACATCCTATATCATCTGTCTCTTCGTGTTCTGCTTGGTCATCCCTGTGATGGTCATGATGTACTGCTACGGTCGCCTCCTTTATGCAGTTAAACAGGTAAGCAGCTGTGTGCTATCTATAGTACAAACTGCTCTGAGGCATCTGCTACATTTCTCTTTTATCAAATTGGGATGTACTGATGATAGAGAGCAAATCAGCAAACCAAAATGAAATTCAAAAGACCACAGGAAGCCTCAAGGAAGGGACATGAGATCTTAAATCCTTTTAATTCTCTTGAAGCTCCAGTCAAAAAAACCAGGTAGAGATCCATATAGATACTGATTTTGTGATTATAATACTGTGTTCTGTGAAAACCAGCATATCAGGGTGAAGGTTGCATTTGTAATGAAGCAAACACATATGTTTACTTGTTTATAAAGAAGACATCTGTACAAATATATCTTCCTGGTTTTGGATTATGACAATTTAATAATTTCTGCTTCCTAATCTGTGGAATCTTAACTCAATAGTAATGCAGTTCTACTGTGGTTTATGCAGTTAGCTGTAAATCAGAAAAAAGGGTCAGCTTCTCCTAGGCCACATTTCAAAGCTTCCTTGTAACTACAACCACCATTACTGCTCCTCCTCCTCCTACTACAATGGTGCTTCTCTCAGTGGTTTAAGGTGCACTGCAGAGATTCCAAAATGAATGTTACAAAAGACCCTGCCAGGGGTGTGGTATTGTGAAGCGTGAATACTCTTGGTAGATTAATGAGATTGTTTAATGATGAATAATGAGAGAGGAATGAATATATAGGTGTTCTCTAAAACGCAATTCTCTAAAATGTTCAGATGAATTAACTAAAAGTGTTAAATGGGGAAAAAAAAAAGGCAACAAATCTCTGAATAGAGGTTCTTGTACAGAATTAAATTGAATGTAGTTTGCTTTTGATTAGTCATAAGGAATTAAGGTTACTTGTTTTATGTGAGTTGTCAAAACTTTGAGAACACTAAAAGCCCAAATGGGAAATCTTTTCCTGATTGAGTGCTGAGTGGGCCAGTAAAATCCCTTTGATGAGAATCCTACATTAATATCCCTCTTAATGCTGTGCAATATTAAGATGGAAAAAATCTCCTTCGATTATAAACCATTAAAGTGAAGTTGCAGTTCACATCTGATCCCTGGGCAGCAGTTTCCTTAAAGAAAGGGGCAGGATCTTGGAACATGTGGTACTAATAATATGGAGAAGACACACCTTTCCTAAAATTTTGTCTCTTCTTTCCTTCAGCCCTCACTGCCCTTCCTGACAACAGGAATCACCCACAACATACTTGTATGGATAAAGCTCTGTAGCATGTACTTTAGCCTCTAATGCTGAATGTAGAGTTGTGTTATTCTAGTCACTTTTTAAAAATTTAAATTCAGTTGTATTGAAAGTAGTCATAATCTCACTGATCTGCTGTGTAAAACACGCTGAGGGAACAAAGTGTCACAGAAACAATATATGCGCCCTCTAGCCATTTTTTATTTAGGCATTAAGACTGGGTTGACTGGGTGGAAGATTAGGTTGAGTGATTAATCAATTAATTTCCAAAGGAAACAAAAAACCATGGGAGAAGAAATAGCATTTTCCACAATCCTCTCTCCTCCATCCTCCCTGTGCCTCCCAGAATGACTAGCAAGCCTCTGGGGTTCTGAGGTTAGAGGATCCTGAGAAATTTTGTAAATGGTGGAAGTGAAAGAGAATCAAACCTAATCTTGTATAAACTGTTGGAGGGACAGGCCTTGGGGAACTAACACTTGTTAAATGCAAAGGAACTCCAGTGAGGATTAAATCATATCTCATTTTTAAAGCTGTTATGAATAAGGGTCATAAGAGCTGCCTGAGCATTTGAGAAGTCTTGAATAGCTAAACCTTAAATTTTTACACAAAATATCTTATGTTTTCCTACTGCTTGTAAAACATTTCCTGGATGAGTTATATGTCACCAAAAATAATCTCAATCAGAAAACTCATTAGTCCTCAGCTTTCTATGATGTATCAGAAAATGTTTCCAGTACATAATCCTGAAATCTTGCATTTCATAAATATCCTGTGACATATATATATAAATTTTCAAATAACATATCGTGACAAATCACTGAAATGCAGCCTTTTTCCCCTTTGGTCTGAGGTCCTCTAACTGTTCTCTAAGAAATGGGATAGTTTATGAAATGCTAAAGTATGTCGTATTTCAAATTAGAGAAAAAGATGAGCAATATGCAAATGAAAATATAGTAGTTCTTACATAAAAGTATAAAGAGTAGGTAGAATAACAAAAAAAAAAAAGGTTAAGAGAGGTTACAGCATTCATTATAATGCTGTAACTTTCTGGAGTGGGCAAAAAAATTAATTGTCTAGCAATTTTCTGGCCTTGTAGATTTAAGCTCTTCAGTGACTCTTTGTGTTATGTATTAGAAGTAATGTGGGAACATTGCAAACATAGTAAGTGCATTATCCCAACTTCAGCCTCTTGGTAATTTTTCTAAATATGCATTTCGTAATTTTGCCA
>JAYRBT010000001.1:89626352-89640600 GCA_036023395.1 Myiotriccus ornatus
TGCAAACATAGTAAGTGCATTATCCCAACTTCAGCCTCTTGGTAATTTTTCTAAATATGCATTTCGTAATTTTGCCAGATCTATAGAAGTTTTTATGTTAGAGCATTGTAGCATTAATGGTACTGTACCCTGAAATCAAGAGTGCGGGAGTTACTCCATTATTAATAGTACAATGCAAATGAATTGAGGTAGAAGAAATGTCTTAATAGATTTGTTATAGTTAATGCAAGAATTGGCACAGTGCCTGCATTTTCTCTTTTGAGCAACAGTGATTATAGGTTTGCTTTTCTCTTTTTCTTCTCTATATTTAGTCAGGTGCTGTAGCATTCTGTCACTTGAGGCATTAATAGATCCCACAAAGTCATCTGCAATTTTTGTAGTGGTTAAAAGCTTAAGGATTTGAGTAATACAGGTTTTATGAAAGATCATCTTTTCAAGGAATTACAAGTCAGTAGCATCATTATATGAATAATTTTAACAGCAAATGCCATTAAACGGTATTACAATACAACTGCATTATTATCTCAGAGCTCTGGCCATTTATCAAGCTCAAAGATCCTTAGGAATTTTTCACATTATTTTCTTTAAAAGTATGGGGTTTTTTTCTCCAGGCTGGCTTTATCTGGATGGTTGAGTCGGACCAAATGGGCAAAGTTTTCTCCCTCACAAAATATTATTCACATGTGTTTTATTCTTGCGCATTCTACAGCACAAGGGAAGGAAACTGAAGATGTTTTGTTTTTCCTTATGCAACTACATTACTCTTTTCAAGTTTTTGGCTTATGATGTTTCTTTGTGAATCTGCCATTGCATTCCCTCTGGAAAAATATTCTTTGTGAAGCAAGTGTCAGTTGTTTACACTTAGAGAAGTGGGCTTCCAAATGTGGAATTACAGAGATTAGCGTTGTGATCACTGTAGCACAAAAGACACAATGTGATGAAAATCCTCCACTGACGGGCCCGGAGAACTCCTGTCAACCAGCCTAATGAAAATCAGTAAAACTTTTAAAAGAGATCTCTTCACTCTGCACTATCTCCCACTTACATGCAGAAATCCTGCCCAAGGACAAGAAGAGTTCTGGAAGATTTTTTCAAGTTTTCAGCATGGTTTTGTGGAGACTCTCGTATCATTGCCAGTGTTCTTTCATTGAAAGCTGTGTCTGAACAAAGCTCAGCAGCTCTTTGTGGAATGTAGCTAGTACATGGAAAACAATAAAAAGAATTATACACAGAGCACAAAGACTTAAACATGTAGCGTAATACACGTCTGACTGTGCAGTTCTTGCTCAGTGCAACAGACTGTGCCTTCAAGTGCGCAAAAGGCCAGTGGTCACACTGTCTCATGGGATTCTGGAGTAGATGGACTTGCTACATGAATTGATATTCCTACAGTGTTTATAGAGTTTTTTGGGTGGGTTTCTTTGTATTTGTTTTCTGGGGGGTTTTTTGTTGTTGTTTGTTTTGGGGTTTTTTGTTTTGTTTTTTTAAACTTGAGAATAGTGAGGTAAAAGTGGTACTGAAAAAAGTTTATTATGTCCTTTCACGTCATTACTCCGCTTATACTTTGACTTCGTCTTTGACAAAAAAAAAGGCAAGAAAAAAATATTCAGGGAAAATTTTAAGGCTAGCCCATATGAGGCAGAAGTTGGCCTTAGCAGTATGTCTTGTCCTCTAGCCTGTGGTTCACATGCTAATGCTTAATTGCTCATAAACTGTAGTGATCAAAATGTGAGTCCAAGTAGTGGAATTACCACACTATTTCCCTTTACAGCAACTTTTGTTGTTTCTTTTGAGAAGTGCCCCATGATTTCTGATTTCCAGATTTCACAGGAGAACCAGATCACCTTTTTTTTTTCATCCCATCCCCTGACCTTTATGAGTCTTGTGAACTTGTAGGAGAATGGGGATAGTCAAGGTTATGCAGTAAAGAGCTGTCTAGTCCTCTTTCTTACTCTTCCAAACTTCAAAGTACCAAATTTAGTGGGGGAAAAGTGATTCTGTCTCTTATTTAAGAAGTAATGCCCCAGAGTGAAATTATGACTCAATTAAGAAAACTAATTTTTAATTCTGAACGATGAGATTTTGACTCTTCTGTTATTTTTTAAGATTTGGGTATAAACAGCAGTTTGAAATCTTCTGTGCCCACAAAGGAAGTCTTAGAGAAAAAGGAAAGAAGAGGTGTAAATTTTTATTACTTCTGATTCCTTAATCCTTTTTTATGTCTGTAGTATTTGAAAAATTACATGTATCTGTAAAAGCAATTATGGCATCATTGTTCATTAAAGTAGGCAGGGAAAAACAATAAAGTAGAAGGATTGCTCCTGTGAATGTTTCCAGTTTTCCATCACATTTGGAAATGACTGGAGAAAGACAGCAGATTAGGGCAGAATGCTCATGATTTAAACTGAAATCTTCTTCACGTAATAAAAAAAGTAGGATGGAAGAGTAATTATTGTTCCATCATTCCTTAATTTGCTTCATAAGCCTATTTATAGAGAAACTCGATTTTCCAAAACTTTATCTTTCATGGCTCTGAAGTTAGGATTTATGCTGAGAAAACTGATAAAGCAATTATACACCATTAAATCTTATCTTCTTAAAACCATAAATAAAACCAGGTTTGTAGTCATAGGCTTTCTTTTAGGAGCAAAGTTTAAAATCTTTCTAGTTATTTAATTAAACAAGTAAGTCCTAAGAAATGTAATTGAGGTGAAGATGATCCTAGACCAGACCTGGTTGTATGGCTCCTGTAGATCATCCCTTTCAAATGTGATTAAGTACATTTGAGATTCAACGGAATTTCAAGTATGTTTACCTTAACTGCATCTAAGCTCAAAAAAGGACATTAGACAACCATATATTGTTATTTTTTACCATATGTTTGTTAATTTTACTTCTTCCCTTTGGATCTTTATATAGGATCATATCATCTAGGATCTTTCTCTCCTAGCTTCTGGTGGTATAGAGGAAGAGTAGCTTTGCCTTTCAGTTTTAAACCTTGCCATAAATATATAATATTGATATCTCATTCGAAGCAAAAAGAGATTCAGATTGCAAATTAATTAATAAATGTTTTCTGTCACATTATCACAAAGATATGGGAACTTAATTAAAACAGAAATCTCATGTTAGGCTGAGAGAAGTGGAATAAACGTAGCAAAATGTAATGAAAGAGTTCTACTGGATTATCAGTGGTTATAAAGTAATATAGCCTATAGCCATCATCTAAAAAAAATTAATAAAAATAAATACTTTCAGATTTTCTGTTTAGCCTTCAGTAGGCACATAGTAGTCAATATTTAACGTCTCCTTACTGGGCAGTTGTCTGACCTTTGCCAAATTCTTCATGTACAAACCACTACACAGCTAGAACACAAAGCTGGCAACAGGCCATTTTTTGGATTCTGTGATAACAGGAACATTCTGTGATAACAAATACCCAGGCCATACCCTTTTATTAATTGATTCTATTTGCTATAAGAATGAGCTTTAAATTATGAGAGCAATTTCTTTTTTTGTGAAAAAACATTACATTTTTTCTAAATTTCTGGATTATTTCTGCAGTAGAAATTCTGACTTCTTTTTGTTGTTTCAAAGCAGAAGAACACTGAAATACATTAGACTGCATATAGTATGTATTAGTTACCAGTTCTTTGAAGATCTGATTATTTCCAAATCCTCTTGGCTTCTAATATGATCAGATTTAACAGAATTCTGTAGGTGAGGTGATATCCGAAACACCTATTTTGAAAATTATTAATAAAAAGCCATGGAACACTTGGACAAAAAAAGACAAGAAATCATATTTCCCTATTTCTCAGTAAGTTAATACTTCTGTTGAATATGTTATTTATGTAGGATCAGATTGCAGTATGTATACTTTATTACATAAAAAAAGAATCTTAGCATATCAACGCTTTTTGTTTCAAAATTTGCTGATAATTTCTGTAACCACTCTCATCTTTAACAGCCCGTAAGTCCCATTGCTTCCTTTTCCACCTTTACTCCGACACCATTCTTTTCATATAGATCTCCTCCTTCCTTCTTTCAGTGAAGAGATTTCCATACTTTCTTTCCTTTGATGGTTTGAAAATTATATGAACATATATGGATTTTCCAGTGCTTTGTAAAGCTGATACTACGATTCCTACTGTACAGAAGAAAAGCAAGTGGTATTGAGAAGTTCTCTGAGAATTCAAGGCATTTTAAGAATCTATCTACCCTAATTTTTTTTTTCTGTGTTCTCTCTGTAATCAGAGAAAGAAAATCACATCCAAGGAGGTCATTCTCAAAATCAGAAACTTTTGCAAGCTGCTGACACGAGTTCCATTAAAAGAAGCAAATTATTTTATAACAAAACAAGGAAGTACTCTGACCTTGAGAAGAGGATACAGTGTATCAATAATTAATATTTTTAAAAAATTAGTACCTGTTTTAAATTATTTTTAAAACAATGATATGATAGTTAAATTATGCCATTATGCCATTGTTATTTAATGCCAGGTCATAATATAAAGTACAAACATAGCATAACTTTTAAAACAAAATCTGTAACATTTTGACGCTGCCTTTTGGGATTCTTACTGTTATAAACAGCAACTTTCAGATGCCAGCATTTCATGTTTCACACAGTTCTATCCTTATATTTCTGTTCAAAGATATTACAGTGAAGCAGGTGCTGATTATTCCTGTTGGCTGACTTCTTTTTTTCTTCATTTATTTTAATGGGAAGCCTGCTTGAATAAAAAGCTGCTTTCATTAGCTAGGAGGAAGATTTACTAGTGTGCTTAATTTTTAAAGAACCAAGATATTCTTGTACTCTTTTATAAAGATTACAGTTTGCCCAGGGGGTTAAATGATTGTTACGTAGCTATCATGAAGACTCTGTAAATATAACATTGACTTTCAGGGTTCACTGTTTTCAGCTGTAAAAAGATTTCAGTTTTGTGCACTATGTTTATACCAGTTTTTATTAAAGGTGTCTGTCCCAAGGGAATAAAATTCAGTATTTTCTGTAACACTGGAGAAAAATGTCAAATTCTTAGAAATAAAGGAGATAGCTAACATTTTCTTTATTTTGTGTGTAGCTGCAAGGTTTGTAAGTTCACCATCTCAGCTTTTAAGAGAGTAAAGGTGTGGTGAGTCAATCCATTGTAAAATGTCAAAGTGCCTAGAGACTTCAGCTGCTGTGCTTGCATAGACACATGTCTAACTCACAAGTGACAGGTATGTTCACTTGGGGTTGTTCTCAGTATTTCTGATTAAAAAGTGTCGACCAACTGTTGAAGCACATGTCATCAGATTAGTGCTTATTTTTTGAGGTCTGACTGTGCTGGAAGGGGAACAGGCATGAGAAAAGATTATGATCTTGTTTCGCCTGTGCTTTCAGAAGTGTAAATCTTTACTTAATTGTCTGTATTTGCAGAGAAGCAGTTATGCGACTTTGACGTAAATCAAGCACTGTACAAATTCATTGTAAATCAAGTTAATGGCTGGTCAGAAAACAGGAATTCCTTGAGTTTGCTACTTTTCATTCTTTATATAAACTAGGGAGGAAATAATCCTGTCATAGTGTTTAATAACTATCTAATAGACATTTAAGATCTTATGCATTAATCTCTGTGTGCTTTATGTCCATAAAAAATAGGCTGTGGTTTCATGAGTCTTTCAGTTTACAGCAAATGGTGTACATCAATACTAAGCACATCTTAGGGGTGTGGTTCAGAGTATGAGTTAGTAAAGGGTTTTCCTGATGGGAAAAAGTATAAGATTTTTTTGTTTGCTCACCAGTAATAAAACTGGAAAGGTTAAATGTACAGAAGCTTGTTTTGCAGGGTAAAGAATGTGTTTTTGTGTCCTTACATTTTAGCATGGAGAACTGAGCCACACTTACTCTCCTGTAGTTTAACTCCACTTCAGAGACCAACTTGTGACCTCAGGCAAAATCTCTGCCAGAAGGCTTGGAGCAAAATTAATTGTCCTACACGTAGCAGCACCATGTCATTGTCCCCCAGAGAAACACTTCTGAGGGTGTATCTGCAAAGGGACGCTGCTGTGCAGCAAAAAAATAACAAATGTGCAATGCCCAAGGGCTTCCTTCTCTGGTACCACCATGCACTTGGTATCACATTAACTGCACTGTTGTGTGAGAGTCCACAGACCAGTCCCCAGCCAATATTATTGGGGTGGGAGGATAAAGCAGAGGGTGGGAAGCCAAAGCAGACAGCCTTGGTTCACTGCACGTAAAGCATAATGTAGTTAGCAAAGCCTTCAGTCACAGTTGTAGGGTCATAGAATGATTTGGTTTGTAAGAGACGTTAAAGACCACCTAGTTCCAAACCCTGTGCCATGGACAGAGACACCTTTCACCAGACCAGGTTGCTCAAAGCCCCATCTAACAAGGCCTTGAACACTTCCTGGGATGGGGCATCCACAGCTTCTCTGGGCAACCTGTTCCAGTGCCTCATGACCTTCACAGTAAAGAATTTCTTCCTACTATCCAATCTAAACCTGCCTTCTTTCAGTTTGAAGTCATTCCCCATGTCCTATCACTACATGCCCTTGTAAAAAGTCCCTCTCCAGCTTTCCTGTAGGTCACCTTTAGTTACTGGAAGGTGCTATAAGATCTCCCCTGAGCCAAAATGTAGTTTTTTCCTGGCAGTGCAGAGAGAATTAACAAGGATGTTTGTTTTGGCTTTGACTTTGTCAGTCCTTATTCCATCTCATCATTAGTCCTGTGTGACTTAAAACTCCAAGGTTTGGGCACAAACATTTGTAATATCTATTACTATTCATTGGTCCCATGATTTAGCCCCACTTCCACTGCTGAAAATTCTGAAAGCTCAAGGTACAGTGCCTGAGGCAGGATAGTTTGGCAGTAACAGAGGGAAATAATTTTACTTGAGAATTTATCATGTAGTGAAGAACAATGGCATGACAAATCCACATGCTGCAGAGATGAAATGAATGCAAATGATTACGTGCTTACGGAATGAAAATCAAAAGCATATAAAAGAAAATAGGTAAACATGTAAAATCTAGAACAAACATTGTGTCAAAATTTCTAATCCAGTATTTCATTAGTTTGTAATCCTACTGACTAGGTAGGATTTTTTTTTGATATCTCAGTTGAATCTTCGACATCTGCATGAGAACCTCTGCATAAACTCAGATTGAAGGTTTATAGCCAGAGGAAAGCAATTGAGTTGTCAGGCTTATATTATCTCAATAATAGAAATGTATTAAACAATGTAAATTTATGAGATCATACTTTTTAACCAAAAATAAAACAAGTTAAAATTTCGATTCCCTGGTTACTAGGTACCAAAGCTGTTTCATCCAAAAACAAAAGGTGAAGAAACCAGTTTATCTGTCTTACATCTCCAGTGTTTTTTGATGTTTTTCAATTTTCAATGTTTTGAGCTTAACTGGACTAAAGGTGGTCTAACCTACTTGTAATAGACATTAACTTGGTTATGTGATATTATAATAAATGCACAGCTCTCACATTCACATATTAGTTCATTTCCTTTGGGGTTTAACAAGGGTAAAGGCACAAATACCAATATTCAGCTCAGTGAGCCTCATCAGAATGGTAAAGAAGTGTTGAAAACGCACTAATTTTGATGTTCTAATTATGCATTCTCTCATGTTTATGCAGTCAATCCAAATTTCTATTATTACAAGGTTTTTTTGTGAGGTTTATAGGTTTATACGTGCCTTTTTTTCTTTGTTAAAATAAACAGACAGGATATTTTATGGAATTCTCCCCTTTATTAAATTGTTGCTGCTTTGCGAACTACTTGTCTTTGTCTCATGGTGTATCAGTGGAAATAGACTTAGGTTTTCTGTAGTAGATTAAAACTGAGGTCATATTTCAATTTACAAGTATCTTACCATACAGCTGGCTCTTCTTGTTTCAGTGGGCCTGATGGTAAATTTAGAGCCGCTGAAATAAATGAAAAATGATGGCAGAAATAGGGCCAAACATATTTTAAACACAGAATTATATTTCAGGCAGCGTTATATTAATTGGAGTCAATAAAAATTGATTGCCAATATTCTGAGTGCCTTTAATTACTAGACTTGATAGAATATAATCCTAAACCATTAAATACCCAGTGTAACTCAGTCAGATTAAACACTGGGGAATCAGCTGGCTAAATATTCATATTTTTTTTTTTTTTAAGGCATGGCAGAGGAATAAGGTGGGAAGGTAAGGCTTGAGTGGGAGGAAGGGAGGGGTATGTGGTCAGGGCCACTGCCCTGACGACAGCAGAGAATCAGAGCAGTTTGTGGAGGCCAGGTGACCACACCTGGGCAGGCCTGGGGAAAAGACACTGAACCTCAACAGAATTCCAGCAGAATGAGATCTGTCCTTGTGAAGGATGTAGGGTAGAGGCTTCAGAGGCTTTTAAAAATTAAATACTAACATATGGGTCTTCAAAACATCTGCTCCTGCTGGAACTAAAAAAGCTACTGTTCAGGCACTTTCCAGTTTGCATCTGACACTTGTTTTACTGGGAGCCTCACTTCCTGAAGGAGTGCTTGTCCAAACCTTCCCAGGAGAAATGACACCCATCTATCACACCACAAAGAGAGTTTTATGTTTCTTCTTATTTGGCACGTTTCATTTGAATTTCACTGGTAATGGATTTGTTAGATGAACTCTCCAGCTGCTTAATTATACAGACCTTCAACTTAAAAAGCTCATGAATCGTTATGCAGTAAATCAATATCCCTCTGGACAGGTAAAGGATAGGAAATAAAAAGATAAGGTCTTAAATAACGAATGTTTCCTTCAGAGGAATACGTATAAGATGTATTGCTCTATTTCTCATGTTATTTTTAAGAAGATGATGCTTAGTCCATTGACTCTCCAACTTTTCTATTTCATGCAGTTTTCACTGCAGCTTAACCACTGTCCTGTCTTTGTTCTTAATTCTTTCTTCCTTTGTTATTTCAAGGTAAAAAACCTAAACATAAAGAACATTCCCTCCTAATTTATAATATTGAGAGGCCTGACGCTTCACTTTCCTGTTTGTTAAACATCTTTTTTCCCCCGTGGTTTTTCTTTTAAAATGTTTACATCATATGCATCTTAAAACAATGAACAACCGTCTCTGGCTTGAGGTGGAGTCACCTGGGCTTACAGTGAATGGGTGATTATTTGACTTTTATAGTACAACTGACATCTGCTAAGCAGCTAAATTAATCACACATGAATATGTGCTAGGGTTGCCTTAGGGTATATTCCAAACCTTCTGCTGTACTTAACAGTGGTAATCTGAATTCAGATGAGAGATCTGTCAACTAAACAGCTTCTCAAGTAATAAAAAGCATATAAGGTGTTTACTAAGGGGATCTCAGTAATATTGGAATGTTTTATTTCTAGTCACATATGAGGCAGAAAAGGCACAACACTGCAGTGTTTTAGAAGGCTGTAATATCAATTTTATTTGGTAGTGTAACACTCCACTTGAAACATGTAAACATTGGGACTCCACTGTCCCAAACATGTAAAAATAAATTTCTGTGTAGCTGATGTCTTGCTACTTATATCTGGCCTTTTAAAGATTAAACATAAATGAAGTTTGAATAAAGCCTGCACAGAAGTAGAAAAGGACAAACTTATTAAATATTCTGAGCCTAAACTAAAAAAAATAAAAATATTGAGCAAAGAGTCTCATAAAGAATAGAGTTTTCACTGCCTGGCAAACACTGAGGCATATGCAATTTTTATTTCCATTGGCAGTCCCACTGAACATACTTAAAGGTTGGTTATACATCTATAAAACTGATGCCTTGCACAGAAAATAGAATTAGTATTGCCACTATTTACTGGTTGTATCTGTCTCTGCTTAAACACCAGTAGCATTCTGCTCTGCTCTGACGCCTTCAGCATGGGCATTTAAAAACACCTATCTCTGGGAAAGTTCACTTAAGTAATTCACTTTTTTTCTCTATTGTTATGGCTTGCAAGAGCTCACTAGAAGTCTTCAAAGGCCTTGCCTGATACTTTTCTCTCTCTCACTTCCTGAGCAGCTTCAGGATATTAGTTCAGTCTAAATGTCAGGTTGAAAGAATTGACTCTCACGTTGTTCAAGTGTGGCCTTTCTGCATCGATCTTTAAGATCTTTCTGAAGAAATTTGTAACTGTGGTTGGCAGTCTGACCCTGGCCTTTTATTAATTGCAGGCTACTCCTGGGAGTCACTTCTTTTTGTATGTTTTCTTTCACTATTCAATAGTGAAAAAGCTTTTCTGCCCTGCTCATGCTTCCATGCTCCAGGATGGTCAAGGCTCAGTAGGTGCTTAGTCATGTCAGCCTGGCACATTTTGGATTTTCTCAATATAAAATTAAATGGATTTGCTTTGGGCTCCATTGCTTGCCAAGTTCAGGATGTTAATTCAGTCTAAATGTCAAGTGAAAAGAAGTACGGCTCCAGCCTGCTGAATCATCTAGTTAACTCAGTCTTCTTTTTACTTTGACCTTTCCTTAGGGAAGTACAGGTATTGCTCGATTAGTTTCAGTCTTTCCAGAAGAATGGTGGAATTTTATGAAACTCCATCATCCATTCTCTCTGAAGTTATAAATTCACACTGGACATGCTTCATACTGGCTCTAACTATATCCATCCCTACTTATTCACTGCCCTGTGGAGAATACTGCTGTCACAAAACTCAGGAATGAAAGTATTGCTCAAAAGTGAGCTGAATTTCCAATATCTATATTTAACAAATATCAACTTGACGTGTGTTGGGCTTGTTAGTGAATTATTGCTAGAATAGTTTGTATTTTGATACTGATTGTCCCAGACTTGTTGGCAATGTCGAAATTGGAATTAGAAGGAATCTTAGAGAATTATTTAAAATATCTCTGTTTTCTCTGGCTGTACTTGTCAAAAAAGCATATGTAGAGTAAAAGTATTATTCTACAGCCAACCTCTTCCTTGAAAAATTAAGGTTTTTATTATTATACATTTGGAAGTAGTATTAATTTGCAGATTGAGAGACTGAAACAAGGGTCTGATGATCACATTTTGTGTGCATGGATGCAGAATTTCCATCCTTGGTGTGTGACATCCCTGGTAGCTTTGTTTCAGTTACAGTAAATATCCATGGAGATCATCTGCTGGGAAGTGAGTTCTTTCCTTGATTAGGAAAGCAAGTGACAATGGCCAATCACAATTGTCTGAAGCAGAAAGCCCTGGAAACGAGGGGAGTGAGTAGCCTAGTCAGTGGTGTCAGAGACCAAGGGTGGGGTGGGCAACACTGGCTGTGGTTCTGCTGGAGGAAAAGAGCAGATTTTCCAAGGTTTATGAGAGCAGTAAGTGGTAATAGTAGTACCTGAGGTACAGTTATATGTGCAGAGAAAAGTAACTCTATCATTCATCATACATATGCATAACATTCATGATGGAGGGTTCTCATTTATCACTCTTCAGAGAGATCACAGAGTTGGTTTGAGTCATTTAATGAAAAATTATGTTCAGGAAAATCAAAATAATAAATAAGATTTAGAAATTACTAGGGAGGGGATTGAGAGAAACATCCCAAATGTTGTTATATTTTATAAGCTTGAATATTGTAACGAGTTCTGGTCATCTATTTGAGAAGGATATAAGAAAAACAGAAAAAACAGAAATACCAGTATGACTCCAGCTGGGCTATTGGAGCTACAAAACTGCCACTTCTTCCCTAAAGGATGTTGGTGTCTCTATAAAAATCACTGACCTGCCTTTAAGCAAGCTTAGTGTAGGGTCTGCAGGATTTGACAGGCAGATCCAAGCACATCTATTAGACTTATCTAAATATAAATAGCTACACATCAAAAGCATACCCACATGTCCTTAACGATGCCTTGCTTTATGTCAGCAGAAATTTTCAGGGGAGTGGGAAGGGATCCCTCAGTGAAATGTGGAAAAGCTTGACCTCATCCCAGGAGAAAGGGTAACTGTGGTTAGGTAGTGAGAGACTGATGATGCCTGAGAGATTTTATCATCTAATTTTGCTGTAAGGAGAGCAGCTACCAGGCCAAAGGAAAGCAAAACAAAGTTGTCACCCAGATGTGCTAACTTGGTGAAAAATAACATTAAATGTGAATGAGAGCTTACACGCCTGCAAAAATGGATCCAGGGAAATAGCCAAGCTCCATTTTCATGGGAAACATTATCCTAACACTTTTTTTTAACCTCGTGCCCCAGATTCAGAGCAAATATTGGTATTTAGTGTAGGAAAGGTTGTGGTTAATTTAATTCAAGAGGTAAAGAGGGTGGTGAGTAATGCTTGCATAACTTGCTTCTCCAGCCTTGGATGGCTCCTGTCACACAGTTATGGACATATGTATGTGTGTGTATACATAATGTATACTGTATATATATATGTATTATATAGAGAGTATGTGCTGTGCATACATTTCTGCATATATAAATATATATATATGCATTCATACATACCTGGCCTTTTTCAGTGAGAAAGGAGAGGTCATAAATCAAATTGCAAACACACCTGAAGGGTGAGGAAAAGGTTTTAATGTGTTATAATTTCGGGTGAATAATTTTTCAAATCTCAGCTGATACTTACTCTAACTCTTATATTTATTGTCCTGGTCAATCACAGCACAGGCTGTTATTTTCTCCTTTAGCTATATCATTGTATATATTAAATATATATATATATGTATATCCCTCTCTTTTAAAATGTTATTTTTTGTCATACTTGATTGAAAAATATTTTTCCTTTAGGTGCAGACCAACATGCACTCCATTTTCTATGGTAGATGGTAGCATATTGTTGTTTAGCATCAACTAACCTGGAAAGAAACCTGGAAAGAAATTTCACACCTGTCAGTTCATCTCTTTCTGAAGAGTTCAACTGTATTAGTGATGTTACAGATATACATTCTGCATTTAGCTCTCTCAGGAAGAAAGTTCACAGAAATCAAGAAGGAATTAATGTCTCATATTTTCCCTTTCTGCTTCAGAAATTCTTCAATGCAAAATACCCTGAAATCTGCTTCAGTTTGTTTTTTTATTTTTCCTTGCCCTTAACTTAATAGCTGGGCTATTGCAAAGTGAAAGCCATTGTAAAAGGTATTAAAACAAGAAAAAAACATGCCTAACCCAAACCAGAAGTTGGTTATTAAATTGTTGGCTAAAATTATCATTTGTTGATGAGCTTTTCAAAAAGAGGAGTATTAGGCTTGATTTTCTGAAAGTGATCTCAGCACCTTCCACCTTTAAAATAGTGGGTTGTGTTGCAGAGCAGCAATACATGTAGTAATTATTCTTACATGTTATTTTTTACAAAACTAGCTGCATTTTTATTCTGTTTTTGGAAAGTATCCTTCAGACCTTCTGTTTTTCCCTCCTCAAAGTGGAATTCCTCAGTTTTGCGCTCGTAGATGATTAATTCAACTGTGCAACAAAAAGTAGTAGTTTTTGAAATACGTACTCCATAATGTTACAGTAAAAGCAACCTGCTTTTATTCATTTGTCTTGCCATGAAAGTTGTCTAACCTAGGATAGACAACTCTGGACACCAACAAGCTCAGTTAGTTCCGCAGAGCTTTTCCAGTGTCAGCCTTTTGCCATGTCTCTCGTTTTCTTCTTGTTCCCGTGAAATGCACGTGAAATGCATTTCCTGGACATCACTAGTCCTTCTCCCTCCTTTTTATAAGCATCTCTAAGGTACTGAAAGGCCACAATCTCCCCAGAGCCTTCTTTTTTCTGAGCTGAACAACCCCAAGCCTGTCTTCGAAGTTGTGCTGCAGCCCTCTGGTCATCTACATGCCCCTCCTCTGGACATGTTCTGACAGATCCACATCTTTCTTGTGTTAAGGACTCCAGAGCTGATGCAGTACTCTAGGTGGGCTCTCATGAGGGTAAAGTAGACAGAGTCACCTCCCTTGACTTCCTGGCCACTCCTCTTCTGATGCAGCCCAGGATTGTTTGAACCTTCTGGGCTGTGGGCACACACTTTTGGCTCACATCCAGCTTTTCATCCAGTCCTTTTCCGCGAGGATGTTCTCAGTGAAATCTCAATGAAATCTTCTGCTGGTCTATAGTCATATCTGAGATTGCCTCAACCCAGCACCTTGCACTTGGACTTGTTCAATAACTTACAAAACAGCATTTGGATAATGCTGTCAGTCACAAGATGTGATTCTTGGGGCTCTCCTGTGCAGGGGTAAGAGTTAGAATTTGATGATCCTTGTGGGTCTCTTCCAACTCAGACTATTCTATTCTA
>JAYRBT010000001.1:89640700-89654193 GCA_036023395.1 Myiotriccus ornatus
GGCTCTCCTGTGCAGGGGTAAGAGTTAGAATTTGATGATCCTTGTGGGTCTCTTCCAACTCAGACTATTCTATTCTAGTCTAGTCTAGTCTAGTCTAGTCTAGTCTAGTCTAGTCTAGTCTAGTCTAGTCTATCCTATCCTATCCTATCCTATTCTACTCTACTCTACCCTACCCTACCCTACTCTATCATTTCACACAGTTTTTTCTGGGCCCACTTTTCAAGTTTGTCTGGGTCCCTCTGAATGGCAATCCATCCTTCCATTTTGTCAGCTGCACAACTCAGCTTTGTGTCATCTGCAAACTTGCTGGGCATGCGCTTGATCTCACTTTCTGTATCATCGTTGAAGTTATTGAAAAGCACCACTCCCAAGACAGAGCCCTGAGGGACACCACTCGTCACCAGCCTCCATCTAGACATAGAACCATTGACCACAACTCTTTGGCTGTGTCCATCCAGCCAGCTCCTTATCCACTGAATAGTTCATCCATTAAATCCATGTCTCTGCAATTTGGAGATAAGGAATGTGATCATATACAATATATATGCTTAAATGAGCTGTCAGGGCTGGTGGCTCTTCAGTGTCACAGTGATGCTATTTCACCTCAGAAACACTTCTTTTCTGGCTCTGTATTTCCCATACCAGAAAGAGCAGCTCCAGCTCCTGTGGGCCACCACTCGTGTCTGTCTGTCCCAGCTACTGTAAGAATAAGCATACTTTGCCTGTACTCCAGGTTGGTGAGATGCAAGGCAGCTGCAGACCTCCCATGCCTGTGTTGGCCCAGGGCACAGGCTGACTCATGGGGATGTTGAGCTTGTTACTCACAGCTGAGTGCAGTCCAGGTTCAGCTCTTACACTGGAATTGGCTTGTGCCAGCTCCCTGCATGGGAAGCCCACACTGATGCTTTTGTAACTGTTGTCCTTGCTGGGCTGGTCTGTAGCTTCCCACTTGGGGAAGACAGGAGTATTTAATGTACTTTTCTTTCTAAAACCAGACTGTTACTGCAAACCAAATGATAGCTGTGCTATACACCTTTAATCTTCCCGTGCACACTGGTCAGGATAAAACATGAGTTGTCAATGATGGAAGTGACACCGTGAGCTCCTTGTTTAGTGTATAGGAATATATTCACTGTGTTAGACAAATTGTGCTAAAAGCCCCTTAGCTAGTGCAGTGGAAAAAATCCTACATCTAAGAGGATTATAGTGTTCCTTAAGTTCACGATAGAACTTTTTGGATTTTAGCAGCAATAGCAGTTATGCTTCAAGGACAGTTTACAAAGCCATGAATTTAGTATTTAAAGCATCACTTCACCTTGAGGCACTAAGACAGCTATTTCCCATTTCCATAACAAAAATTCCCAACAAAGTCAGTCTCAGGCTGATAAAATATCCTTCTTATGAATGTCAAATGCTAAACTTAACGGTGACATTAAAATAATTAGCTTTATGGCACTTTGTGTGGTTTTATGGCTTCCACCTGCTGTATTTGTTGTTATTAACTCATGTGGCTCCAACTGAGCAAAATATTCATGTGCATGCTTAAATCTCATTTCACTCACTGAGCATATATGTGTAAATGCTTTGTAAAGTCAAAGCCCATTGGATTCTAAGGTGACCCAGATGTTTCTGTTCAGTCTGTTTCTGTAGAGACAATACATCTCTTCAGTGTTCACTCATTTTGAATTTAGCCACCTAAATGCTGATAAAGGAGGCATTTATTTTTAAGCCGGTGAGCCCTCCTTTTCCATGATTGTCTATTTTAAACAATAAAGTATTTCATCCATCTTACTGTTAATCCATAATAGTTCTGGGGTAACTCACACTGAAAACTGGATTACTTGAAGTGTCTGTTTCCTACAGCCTTTTAGAGCTTTTCATGCTTTGGAGGGCTTTTTTTCCTGTTTTTTTCCCTTGTTTTTCCTTGAGAACAGAACCCATAGTGACGGGAGAGGAGAAAGCTCATAACTGACATTTCAGTCACTTAGTGAGTCGCTTAGTTTGACTGTCAGGTTTAGTAGAGGGTTATTCATATAAATAAATGGAGACCATTTCTGAATTTCTTTTGTTAGAAACATAACAGAGAACAGTCTTACTTGACTGGTTCATGAAGGAAGAAGACTGATGTTTCTCCAGCTTTTTTCCTGTACTGCAGCTTTTGCCTAAAAAGTCTAGATCCCTTCTGTTCATTTCAAGAAGCTTAGAATAAATTTTCAAGGATTGGCAGAATTCCTTCAGATGATTATAAATATTTCATTTGTCTCTGGTTTTGGTAGCACTGTTGAATACTTGATTATGTCAAAACGAGCACTTTTAGCTGATACTGCAAGATGCTGGCAACAAACACTGCTGCTCATAAATAGCCTTCTCTTTACTGTGCAGTTTTGAAGTCTTGAAGTAAATATGGTTATTTGAGTGTAAAAAGACAGATCCAGGAATAATATATCAGCTGTGGTGAAAAAAACACTTTGTGCCCTATTTCCATATTGCTTGTTTAGAGTTAGCTACAAACAGGATGTTTACAGCATGCACTATTTAGATGCACAGAGTATAATAACATATTATTTTCCATCTTAATAAACAGTTGGAGAAAGAGAAACTGACTTGAAGAACAAAATGCACAAACAGGCCCCATGATTTCTAAGATGCTATCATGTACATGACCCCTACTTGAAGTGGCTCTGGGTGCTGGATAGTCTCTCCATTAAGTGGTTATATGGATGGGATGCCATATATTCTTCATAACCTTTCAAGGTGTTCATAGGTGAAAATGGGTGCAGGTAAAATATGAAGGAAATTCTTTATGAGAAAAAGCACATAACCACATTAAGTAAGGAGGAGAGACTAGGGTAAATGCAAAAAAGAAGACATGGGGGAATTCAAACAGATTAGATCTTCATCACTGAAGCTCCCCCTTCTTAATACCTAATATGAGCCCCACTCCCTTGCCTTACATGTATTAACCAGCTTGCCCATGTGTGATAGAAATATGCACAGTTGTACATTTTCATGCCTTACAAGGGTGACTGGATATGTGCCTCTGTCACTGTGGGCCTCACAGTTGCCTCTCCATCTCTGTGTACAACCCTCCCTCTGGTCTTTCCTGCCACTTGTGCCTTCTTCTGAGCAGGTGAAGTGCCACCACTATTCCCTCAGTCCCACAACTCATGGCCCACTAAATCCAGAGAGAGCTGTGCAGTGGCTGCAGTAAGTCAAACTTTTGGCTCTGGAGCACAGGAAGGGGAAGGCTGTCCCATTGGGCAGGGCACTGCCCGGTCCTCTTCTCCCATAAAAAGCCATGTGCTGGCTAAGAAAAATATTTAAAGCAGTAAATCCCACCCCAGAGGCAGGTAGCTACTGTCTTCTTTTTTTCTGGGCTGCACACTGCTCTAGTTATCTAAGTTGTGTGTTTTGTGTGTCAGAGTGACTGGAAAAAAGAGTGTTGGGTACGTCCCTGAGATGCAGTGTGGCTACAGGGCAAATCCGGATTAGAGCTAATTGTGCCAGTCTTACGCTCAGTGCCTGAGATCAGACAAGCTTGACTGTCACTGCCTCCAGGTGAGTTCTGAAAAATCAAAACACTTCTGCTGATTCCCAGAATGAAAGTAGGGGAGAAATACTGTTTTCTCATTAAAAAAAACCACCGTCAACGACCAATTCTACAGCCTTCTTCTTTTCTTTAAATATAGGGCTTTCCCTACATTTATAACTATGTAATTTGGCAGGGGATGATCTTTGTCCCAGAGAAAACAGCTGAGTTTACAGCAAAGACATGTGTTTTCCAGCCATCCCACGTAAGTACGTGGGTACAGTACTGGGATCAATACTGGGAATACTGATCCCAGTGGGCCAGTATTTCTTGTGCCATTTCAAACTATGGTTTTGATCTTCTATGTATTTTAAAAGTATATGTATATCTATCCTATATTTTCACATTCAGCTATTCTAGAACATTATTTGAATCTATTTTTTCTCGTCACTATCTGATTCTCTTCTATCAGCTGGATATCCAGGGAGGCATTTCCATTGGACTACCGAAAATACAGTGTAGCAATTGTGTTAAATTGTCCAGTAGTTTTAAAATAAGAAATAGAATAATGTTAAAATGTCTACTGCTTTCTCATGTGCAGAAGTGTTATCTTTCTGTAGGCTACATGAACTTGAGCTATATCTTGCTGGAGGTCTTGCAGCATCTATAAACAGAAAATTTTTAAAGATAAGATTTAAAGAAAAGATTTAAAGATAAGATTTAAAGAAAATTTTCTGAAGGTAGGCTGCAAGGCTGCAAAGCTGCAAGGGCAATGCAGCCTTTCATCAAAAGTGTGTGGATAAATATAGAACATGATTTCAAAACTTCCCCTCCCAAGGAAACAATCTAAAGACAAGAAAACAGAAGGATATATGCCAAAATCACACCCATAGTCACTCCACTTTTACACATCTTTACTTCCTTTTTTTATGATCTATATTTTATCTGTGCAGAGAGCAAGCTCTTGCAAACTCCTCAAGACAGAGATATTATCTAAATACAGAGCAAAAATGTGTTGCCTGATGCTTCTGTGTATATTGAAGATCTTTAGCTGTGGATGTCATGGCTAAGTGGGGCTTTGCATTCCTTGATTAATATTTAACTTGTAGCATAGCTGCAGCTCACATGGAATCCTGGATTCTTCAGTCAGAGAAATTTCCCATTAGTCATGAAAAATTTAGTTCAAATAAGCAATACAGGATTGGACCATTATCTATTATTAATCCTTTTCTCAGACTAAAGTAATTATGAAATAAACAGGTTCCTTTCTTAAAGAAAAAAAAATAGTCCCAAGTCTTTTCAGAAAGGATGGATTTTATTTTGTAATTGCCTTTTTGCAGAAAATCATTACAAAACTAGACATGAAAAATAGTTCTAATTTTTGGGTAGACTGTGTTTGTTTTATTTACTTCTAACAGGAACATTTCCACTGAGACTCTGGATAGAACCAACCATTCTAGAAGCCTAGAGTAATAGTTAACTAAAAAGAAACAGTGTCACCATATTATTTTGCCTTCATATGTACTTAGCACATTCACTATATGTGTTTTTAACTCACACTCTGATACATAACACATACATTATGCAAAAATACCTATACTACAAAGATGTAGGTAAAGCTCCGACTATTTCCCCTGCATTAGCATGTTGCATATTATGTGTCAGGCAACAGATGACATTTGACTGGGGTGGTTGGTTCCACCTTTAACTGTGCTTTATTCATTTATAGAGTTGTGCATATCAGTGTTCTTCATCAGCTTAAACCTATTAATTCTAAACTTTTTTTTTTTTTTTTTGTTAGGTAAGGTAAGGTTTGTGCAAACCCATGACAGCATTCCATTACAGGGAGCTGCCTTTTTGCTTATTTATGTTTGTAGTTTTACAAGGGGTTAGTTCCCTTGGGTGTAGTTTACTCTCAAGTACCGCATTCCAGAGGCAAAGAGACCTTAAAGTGGACATAAATTATATTTGACTGAGTACAAGACTCAGTCAATATAATTTAAACATTTGAATAGTGCCTGAAATTCTTCTGGTACAACTGGGTTTGCTAAACACATGCTGGGGGAAAGTTGAGGAATCAACCATAACCACACGAGTCCAGTGTGCTGAGTCTCCATCTAGAGTCTGCAGAGAGAGGCTGTTTCCAAGATTAACCTCCCTGCAGATTTTGCTTTTCTTTGCTGGCTGCAAAGATGCTTAGGGAGACCAGCCTTGCTATTCTGGAGCTAATATTCCCTAATTTTTCCTAAGAACTTTTTAATAATCCCTATAAATTAAGGTTAAGTACCCAAACCTTATCTATTCTTGATTCCTACTGCATGGGAAGCTTGATTTTAAATAATGCTTCTGTATAGCACTGAATGTGCACTCTGTGTAGTGAACGAAGCTTGTTCCCCACTGTTAACACCAGTGTGCTCAGCCATACAAACATACTGGAAGAGTGTTCCATAGCTGTCTGCAGAAAAATGTATTCACACCAAAGCTTAAAAATAAAAATTAGCTGTTATTTTAGCATTTGCTCCAGCCTCCACTGGGATTCTGGTTTGTACTGGCATGCAGTGTGGTCTCTGCAGGTCTTCCCCTAATGCCTAATGGAGATGATGAAAATCTTCCCACTGCATTCGATCACTTTCAGGTTTGTGTTTGTTTTGCTTCTGCAACAACAGTGTTGATTGTCATTGCTGATCCAAGACCAGTAGTCCCAGGTTGTTGATGCAGTCAGTCCAACAGCTCAGCTTCCTAAATTCTATCTTTTTTCTTCTTCCCCTAGGTTGGAAAAATCCACAAGAATGCTGCCCGCAAAAGAGAATACCACGTACTGTTCATGGTGATCACTACAGTTATTTGTTATCTTGTGTGCTGGATTCCCTACGGAGTTATAGCACTACTTGCCACATTTGGTAAGCCAGGTGTTGTGACTCCAGTTACAAGCATCATACCTTCCATCCTAGCAAAAAGCAGCACTGTTTGCAATCCCATTATCTACATACTTATGAATAAGCAGGTAAGACATATGTTACTTTTAAACTGTATTTTCTTCAGGGTCTATCAGGCATTCTTGACCATTATGACTACCAGTCCTAGAGATGTGTCTCTACAAGAAGAACATTTAAAGCTTGTCCAAGCAATACTACTGGAGTCTTGGGATGGAAGTGTTTGCAAATAACAACATATTGCTAGATAGGAAGAACAGAAAAATAGTTGTTTATTGAACTTGCTAAAGTTCTTTTGAAGGCACAAGGGATATTAATTTGCATGTTTCAGTGTTAGTTGCCAAAGATATTTACAAGAAAAATACTCAAACATTTGGTGCAGTGGAGAAGTGGGAGAAAAGATGGACAAGAAGATGATGGGATTTCATCACCTTGAAAACAAAATAAAGGAGGACAACATTTGCAAATACCGTTTTCATGATAGATCCTCTCAAAAACAAATGATCATTGCAATTACTGTTATCATGGTCTTCTGCATCCTTACTGTTAAATTCCCAGTTCAGCTAAATGCCAAAAATAGATAACGAATTTTGTCTCATGAGGACCAATGCAAATTCTAAAATGCCTAGATCCAGTTCAGGTTCTTCATTTCTGTAAATGTCATTTTCAGTATTTAAAATGAGCTTCCTAATGTTTCTGTGTTGATAATTCTGACTCTAAAGTTTGATAATGGCAGATCTGGAAGTTTTAAAAGTGTTTTGCAGTAGGAAATCTGAAAAATTTGCATAGTTTATGAAAACACCTTACCTTTATTGTCATTAAAATACATGTTAGAGGTTCTCAGTTTTCTTTCATCATCATATCCATTGCACTATTACAGGGCAAAGAAACACCCTTTATCTTTCCTTGCCTAATGTATGCTGGAGATTAGCTTGATATTCATCAACAGTATATTATTATGGAGCTGAGACAAGGGAGAAGTTGAATATAACAGCCAAATATATTCCAGTTTTGCCCCAGCCTGAGATCATTCTTGACCTGCTTCCTCTAACCCAAAGTTCTTAAACAATGAAAGAATCTACTCCTGGAGTTTGAGGGAAAGATCTCATCAAGCAAGTTGCGAAACCCCCCTGAAGTCAGAAGGAAAAAGTACTATTGCCTTCCCCAAGACCAAGACTTCATTTCCGAAGTCTAGTTTGAGCTGATGTTGAAACAGATAGAGCATTCCCTTTGAAAAATACAAATGAAGAAGCAAACCAGTAACTTTTTCTCCTTCCTCTTACCTTTTACAATTCTTATGGAGACTTCTCAACAGCATCTGTCTTGCTTCTTTATTCTCTGAGCACTTTGACTGAGGACCTTGACTTTCATGAGATCATCTGATTGCGCTGTGATCACTGGAGCAGGCTATAACATCTATCACAGGTACATCTTGGCATTGTCTTTACACATGGAGATGTGACAGCCCTCCCTTAATGGGGGGAACTTGGTCAGATTTGGGATAAATACTAATACACTAATAAAACCAAAATGATAGCTAGTGTCTAGCATTAACCTGCAGCTCTCCTCTGCTGTGCCACTATGCATTAGCAGTAAAAATAATTGGTTTGAACTGACACTGAGAAATGTTCTTCACTCAGAAAGGGTGAAACACATCCCTTCATCTGTTCCCCTTTCTTTCAGAACAGGAACAATAGTAACACCCTCATCCGAAGCATCAGTGGTGTTCTTGGCACCTCAGCTACTCTGTAGTTGTTCTCACTCTTTTTTTGTGAATGTAACACCTCAGCAAAAGAAGTTGTTAATCTTCCCAGCTCTCAGCTTTCCTGGTCTTCATACTTAGCTGAGAATTGTCACAGGAGGCTGGTGTCTCCCAGCACAGAAATTATCTGGCCTGCATTTTTCCCAGCCCTCTCTTTGCAGATGTGAGATACCACAGTAGGCTATTTAGTCCTGTATCTTATAAATGCACTGAGAACATATGGCATAATTTTTAGCTCTCTATGCATAAACTAACTTTTTTGCTCTGGGACATGCCCTGAAGACTGCAAATGACATTGGTTGACTGCAGCTGTAGTGTTACCTTTCAGCTATTACAAATCTGTTAGGAGTATTGTGAACTACCAGCCTCTGAGTCAGCCTCAAAACTCATCCTGCAGAGCACCTCGTTAAATTAATTCTCAAGCAGTCCCTGAGTCACTTGCATGGGCCTGCAACTCCAGATAAAAAGTTTTGTCTTTGCCATTGCCTACTGCAATGACCTGAGGTGTTAAATTATGAAAGGAAAGTTATGAATTTCTTTCCAGCTGCAGGAACTTCCTCAGGTGGGATGACATGAGGTATCCTTCTTCCTCTGCTCTTCTCTAGGAGGACAGGGATGCACAGTTTAAACTGGAAACCACTGGCCAGATTACAAGTCACAATCTTTGCTGATGTAAAATAGCTTTGCTTCACTGTAGCTTTTCACTAATTACTTTCATATTTTTAGTCACTCAGGTAGTGCACCTAAGTCTCCCTGAATTACTGAAACTCAGGCTAGCACATCTAGTACTCTTTTGCATATTACAATTGGGAAAGAAGTCCACCCAAACCATGTGATCATCAGTGTGCTATTTCTGGTGTCAGAAAGTGCCTCTGAGCAAAAGTAAGGAGGGAGAGTGTGAGGGAAGGGGTGTATTGTATGTGAGTATAAATCCATAATTAGTGATTTGGTTCCTAGAGCCTGTCTTCTTATATTAAAATCATTGGTCTTTTAAAAATAGAAGGTGACCCTGTCATTTTCCCCAAGGATTTGAAGAAGGGATGCTGAAAAGAATATACACACTCACTTGGAAGTCATTAATACTGTGCCCTTTCCAAATCTATCATATATTGAGGGATGCTGTGTGAGGGAGAAATTATATAGAAAGAAGGAAAAAGCCAAATACAAAGACTTTTTTTTTTTTTTTCTGATGAGATTTGAATAATAATAGTGATGTACTTGAAGAGTGTTCCTCAGTGGGACCTGGGCCCAGCATCACACAACAGACACCTCCCAGGCACCTCCCTGGTGGCTGTGAGGGTCCCTAGGGAAGATATACCACCACCCACCGCCTCTCACCTAATGAATGGCTTGCTACTTGGAGCAGCCCCCTCTTCCAGAGCCTTTGTGGAACTTCCCTGTCAGCACATGAGAAACAAGGAGTCCTTCTTTCTTTAGTGATAACCTATTTGTTCTCTGTATATGCAATTTTATACCAACCCTTTTCAGTCCTTCTTTATCTTACCTGATGCACTGAGCAGGGAGAAATGCACATGTGCTTAGGGAGAGATACATGTAATAGTCATAAAAAAAAATTAATAACCTTAACATTTCTCCACTAGCTGTATAAGAGCTATGTTTTCAGTCAATTTTCATTTGGTATTGTGTAGTTTTCAGTATTTCCAACAAAAGGTAACGGCTTATTGTTAAAGCTGGAGGAATATGTAGGTAATTTAACATTGTATTTTTTAAGCTGCTAATTTTCACACTTGGAAAACTAAGATACTTTAGCTGCACAAGGAAACAAAACTACAGATCCAGAAAGACCGTATACAATGCAGGGACAATTGTGCTAAACTTCATTTTATACACAAATTGGAACACACCTAGTAAGTCCTAAAAAGAGACTCTGTTAGCTTAGTTCATTACCTTCTAGAGGTTTGTGGGCTTACCATAAGAATCATTATCTTAAGCTGTTATAATTTTTCATTAAAATTCACATAGATGTCAATACTCATGATCTAGGGTTTTTTATGTCTTCACTGGTAGCTTGGCTGACTTTGGGTAATTAATAGTCCAAATAGAATGGCACACCCAAGCTCTTAAGTTGAAAATGGGTCAAGTCAAAATGATCTTTTAATGCAGAATACTCTACACTAAGTATAATGCTGTAGTACATTTCAGAAATGTTTTGACTTTATTTCTCTGCCAACATGTAGTGTTATGACTTTTCTAAGTTGAGGGGCAAAGAGAAGAAAGGTCTCAAGGGCACCTTTGCTGCTGCTAGAAGGTATAATTACATTTCACACAGTAAGTTCAAAATTACTTTAGGAATTTCTCTCTCAGCTTATGAGAAAAAGATCAAGTCAGGTAAATAATGTGGGCATTTAGCTAGGGTCCCAAGCAGCCCCAGCCAGCCTTCATGCTGCCCCAGGCTACGTCCTTGGTACAACCTGTCTGAGTAGGTTGACATGACTTAGCTTTGTCCTGCCTGTCCTGTGGATGCTCGGAGCGGGGACTGGACTGGCGTCAATATCGCAGAAGATTTAGAACTTGCTTCTTCTAAACCCAGGGCAAAAGTAGGAAGCACGGACCACCTCTAATGCAAGCAAAATACTGAATAAAGTTGGAAACTAATACACAAGAATGAACACAAACACAGGATAAGCACATGTGTTTTAAACTATATAATGATTTACAATTTATGGCTAGGGAATGCGCTAATGGAAATTGTATCCAGTTAAAAGATCCTACTTTCTGGAAAACACAGAAAGTGAAGGGCAGCAATATCTCTTTATATATTATTTTAAACAGCATCTAATATGTTGATGTCTCTTCCTATATTGCTCTTTCCATAGTACCAGAGAAATGTGAGGCTTCACAAAAGTGGGAAGAGATATACACATTAGATAAAAGAAATGAATGGGTCAGAACACAAGGGGGAAATGAGCAGGGTTTGCAGCAAAGACAGTGGGATCCTTTTGTAGTCCATATCTGCCCAGAAAAAGAAAAGAGACATTGCTGAAAGACGACTCCAAAAAGAGTGAAGCTGAGGTCAAATTTGAAGTGAAAAGTAGTGCAGAACGAGAGAGGGAGGATCTCTTAAGGGTCAATACTGGGACAAATATTGTTTGATATCTTCATTGAAGACATATAGGGATTGCATGCACACTCAAATTACCCCAGACAGAGTGGTGCCACTGATATACTTGAGGGAAAGGATGCCATCCAGAGGGATCTTTACAGGCTTGAGGAGTGAGGCTGTGCAAATGCTATGAAGTCAAGTGCAAGATCCTGCACCTGAGTCAGTGAGGCTGTGCAAATGCTATGAAGTCAAGTGCAAGATCTTGCACCTGAGTCAGTGAGGCTGTGCAAATGCTATGAAGTCAAGTGCAAGATCCTGGACCTGAGTCAGGGCAATCACCAATATCAATACAGAATGAGGAATAAATGGACTGAGAGCAGCCCTGTGGAGAAGGACTTGGCAGTACTCGTGGATGAAAAGCTGTACTTAAGCCAGCAGTGTGTGCCTGCAGCCTGGAAAACCAACTATGTTCTAGGTTGTATCAAAAGTAGTGTGATCAGGTCAAAGAAGATGATTCTGCCCCCTTACTCCACACTGGTGAGACCCCACCTGGACTGCTGCATCTAACTCTGTGGTACTCAGCACAGGAAAGACATGGACCTGTAGGAGCAAGTCCAGCAGAGAACCATGAAGATGGTCAGAGAGCTGGAATACTTCTTTGCTGAAGAAGGGCTGAGAGAGTTCAAGTCGTTCAGTCTGGATAGGAGAGGGCTCTGTTGTTATGGCCTTTTCAGTACTTAAAAGGGACTTTTAAGGAAGATGAATGGAGACTTTTTACCGGGGTCTGTAGTGACCGGAAAAGGGGAAATGGTTTTTAACTGAAAGAAGGTAGATTTATACTGGGTGTAAAGAAGAAATTTTTTTATTATGAGGATGGTAAGACACTGAGCAGGTTGTCCAGAGAAGTTTTGGATACCCTGTCATTGAAATTGTTCAAGTCCAGGTTGGACAGGGCTTTGAGAAACATGATCATGTGAAAGATGTCCCTGCCCATGGCAGGGTGGTTGGAACTAGATGATCTTTTATGGTTCCTTCCAACCCAGTCCATTATATCATTCTATGATGTAGAACGTAGTCTTGTCATACAACACACTTAATAGATCTTTTCCTGTCTCTTCCACTTATTCTATAAACCTGGATGGACTAACCTATTTCTTCAGAGGTTAAGTGATCAGTGTCATTTAGAATAAGTCCCAGTGTCATTTAGAATAAGCACCCAACATTTTGATCTATTTGGAGTAGGCAAATTTCAAACAAAAATATAGCTGTCCCTCAATTTAAGAGATCATATCCATTCTAATGCATTTTCCTTGAGATTAGCTTAGAAAAGAGGGACCATTGCCTCAACTGTTTCCTGACAACCTTGCAGGCAATTCTGGTCAGAAAGGGTCTTAGTCATACTTATCCTAGGGGAGACAGGGAAATCAATGTTAACTGCAGTAATTGAATGACATGAGATTAACATTGCTGCCTGTTTGGGAAGTAGCAAATCTTATCTCTAGATAAGATTTGACATCTAAAATCACTGTCATCATCCAAAAGGCAATAAAACAACAAACTGTTTAAAGATTCAAAGAATTTGTAGGGTTGCACATCTCAAATTTTCTCCAGTACAGGGAAAACAGCTTCAGTCAAATTGTTTGCACTTGCCTATAGTGATCAGCCTATAGTTGTGCTGGCAGTTTCAGAACATCTTTTACAATCAGCTGTTTTTCATACATCTCCATCTGTAATATTATACCTGCAGGGTAGATTGATAGATAACAGAAGTTTCCAGTATGCAGAGCTTACTACAGAGCAAGGAATGTGTTATGTTCACAGCTAAATAAAAGGTGTTAGGATTTTTGCAAGCAAGGCCCCTTGGTAGCCTGTTTGCCCTTGCAAGTAGACATCAGTGAAAACTAAACCAGCATAAACTCTTTGCTGTCTTCACATGTACCTCTATCCGCAAGGGAGGGTCTGGATGGTTAAGAGCTCAGTCAGTCCCAAGAGAAATGCTCGAAAAAAATGGATGAAGTATTAATGATTGTGCTGCTTCTCACTTCCCACTACTTTGGTGTGATGTAGAAGTTGTGTGAATCATAGAATCATAGAATCATAGAATTAACTGGGTTGGAAGAGACCTTCCAGATCATCAAGTCCAACCCTTGTTCCAACCCCACTGTGATTACTAGATCATGGCACTCAGTGCCACATCCAGCCTCA
>JAYRBT010000001.1:89654293-89678503 GCA_036023395.1 Myiotriccus ornatus
CTCCTTTCAGGTAGTTGTAGAGAGTGATGAGGTCACCTCTGAGCCTTCTCTTCTCCAGGCTAAACAACCCCAGCTCCGTCAGCCTCTCCTCATAGGACTTATGCTCAAGTTGCTTCACCAGCCTGGTTGCTCTTCTCTGGACCTGCTCCAGAGAAGTACTTGGCATTTTGGGTTTTTTTTCTGAATTGATTTTCAAGTTTGGTGTGGGCAGCTAAGGTCCTACCAAGGCATATGTGAACAACAGGCAGTCTGAACTTGAGCCACTCCAAAATGGCATTGCCAAGCCACACTGAACAGATGTCACAAGATCTTCTGTTGCAGTGACCTCAGCTTCAATGCCAGATCAGGGATCAGACTGAATCTTAGCCCATGCCTTGGCTTGGGCTTGGCTTGGTTAAGGTCAAGCATTAATTTAGTCTCAGAATTCCCCATTTCAATTCTAATAAACATTAGAATTGAATTATGTTTTTCTATAATATGTACATGTTTTATAAGTAGGACTCCAGATTTGTACTTGCTACAACTTAACATTTCAAAGCTGAATGTAAGCATAGGTCATCTGAAGAAAACAGAATGCAACATTCCCTAACACTATGCAACATATTAGATAGAGAATTTAGTTGCTTTATGAGGACAATCAAATTCAATGGATGAAAAAGATTTGAAAAAGTAAGCATAATGCTGGAGGTGACAGAACCTCTAATTTTCCACTCCTGTTCAATAACTGAGTAATCTTTTGTCATGTGGCAGTAGCATAATACTAAAATCTTATTCAGAGCAGGATGTTTTTCTACATATTGTGTCAGTTAAGTTTATTTCTCTGAGTTTTACTGTGTGTACCAGGCATATCTTTACAGTCATGTATCTAGCTAAGAATTCAAGCAACAATTTTTCAGACTAGATGGATGGAGAAAAAACAAAATTAGTTTTCCTAGACAGAGAGTATTTTTCAACCCTTATGTAACCTCCCCTAAACAAATTCTTTTAATTGAGTTAATCCTCAGTATACTTGCAAAGCAGATGATTATCATCATCCTAGTCTTACAGCAGGAGAAATTTGAGGATTAAAGGTTAGATTAGTGCTCAAACCCTCCTGGACTTGCTTGGCATTTCCAATTCAAATCTGTAAAACTTTATTTTATGATTTAATCCTGATGTCCTACTTCCTTCAGTGCAAAAAAGCTGCTGTACTCAAAGAAATAATGGTTGTCACAGTATGGAAAATACAATATAAAACTGTACCGGGCCTCTAATTCATTAGAATAATTCCCTTTTCATTATAAACTGCATTATTTAATGCAATTCAGAAATTTGACTGTGTCCAAATGAAAATACATTTGAGGTTCACTGTCTTTTGGAGTTGAAGCTGCTACAGACCTTTGTCCCTCTGATGTTTAGTATGGTAACTGCTGTCAAATTAAATTTATTTTTAGACAGTTTAGAGCCCTTCTTTTCTTCATACTGGGACACCATAAACACTTCACTTTTTGTCCCCATATTGCTAGCATGAACTAGTTTAGTTCTTTTCATAATTTCATGCTCGAAACAACTCTTTAAATTATAAACCTTTTGGTAATCATGCTTGGGACTGTGTATTTCATCTGGGAAACCTTTTAGGCATTCAGTGCATGTCAGTAGAGGACCAACACTTCAATGTAGTAGGAGTTATTTCTTGTTTCCGTCTGGTTTGCAGTGTTTAACTCTATTACTATTATCTTCAGAATCTGAACTCAGCTCTACAGTAACTTCTTAAATCCCTTTATCTAAATTAGAATCAGACTTTCAGAAATGGATTTTATAGAAATATTCAGGGGTCCACTACATACAGTACAACTACTGTATCCTGAGTACTTATTATGGATGGCCTTGCTTCAGATGTAATGTTCTAACCTTTTAGGGAAAATACTTACTCAAGACCCTACAACTCATCCAAGGCTTTATAGTATTTCTGTGTTTGCTGGCTTTAGGCCAATAGGAATGCACTACAAGTAGGATTCAAAAGTTGATCAAAAACTTTTCACTTTCACCACCCTTTCTCACAGTGAGCACCAGCTTCAAAATCATGGAATTTCTATGGGAGTCAGAAAACAAGAACCATTTTTGTGATTTGTTAGTCAATTTCCCATTAAAGGATGTTCTTAGTGTAAAATGTGGCTCCTGCAATATTAGAAGCTGTTAATTTTGCCAATTTTATTTTCAGCAGGAGGAAAAAAAAAAAAAAAAGACATTTCAGGCCAGATTTCCATGCTTAAGCCTCTACACCTTGGTTCCTGTCAAAAGTACCTTCTGTGAAAAACACTGTCCTTCACCCAGGCAGACCAAGCTCTCTTACCAACTTCTACCCCCAAGCACCAGTGCAGAAACAGCAGTGGCTCAGCAAAGGGGAGGACACAGCAAAATGTAGCCCAGCCCAGATATCTAGGGGAACAGTCAGAATGAAGCTGAACTATACTTCCTTGCCGTCTTCTATTTGTAATTGGATATTTTGACAGTCCGGTGTTTTGTCTGGAATTTTTTGATGATTTGTTTTGGTTTTGTCTAATATGAGGTAGAAGAATTAAAAAGTCTGTCTGAACAGAAATTCTGATTTCTCGACCCAATGGGTTCTACTGTTGCATTATGTACATGTAAAGCCAAACAACTGCTACCAAAACACAGCCACAAATCAAACTGCTCTCAGTAATTTCTAATACTGTCTTGGGTAAAATCAATACCTAATTGGCTGCAAAGCAAGATAAAGGTAAGAAGCAAGAAAGACTTAGTTCCCATCCCCTATACCCACCACTTACCACACTGCATCTCTAATTGGCTGAAAAAGTGTGAGCTGTATAACAAGAGCCCTCATCCAGCAGCAGGATGCTTATCTGGTAATTAAAAGGTTGTTCCATCATTCCCGTATCAGAGACCCTCTAATATATAATTCATAGAAATTGATGGAAATATCATTTTGGATAACAGAAGCTGTAGCGACAAGGCAGGTGGTATGGTAATGTGGGGGAAGAGAGGGCTTGTAAGAACATATGTTATAGCCAGATGTATAATTTAATAATGCCAAGGAAGACTCAGTTAGTAAAATACCCAAGAGCCACTCAAGTTTTGGGGGGAGGGGGTGTGACTGTTAGCAGAATGTAAGAGTGACCAACCCTCAAGCAAAAAGAATAATTCACAAGGGAGCACAGCCACTGGTATTCTACTATAAAAATAACCTTTTGGAAGTAAGGCTTTGGATTTCTTTGTGCAGTGTCCTGGGTCTCAGCCTTCATGAAACTCTGTGAGGAACATCTGGAAGATCTGTTTTCCCTAAACATGCATTACACGCATAGCTAAGGATAGGCAGCTCATAACCTACCACAAAAAACCCAACCAACCAATGAAAAAAACAGTAAGATCACATTTCTATTTATTAATGTACTATTCATAGCAGGATTGGGGCAGGAATATACCAGCATAAAGCCATTGTAGTCAGCTGGAGCCTTTCTTTTAATCCTTGTGAGCTGATCTAGAGTTCATGGGTGAAGAACTGCAAAGACAGTAAGAAACTGGGTCGGCAGAACAGCATACTGACTATGACTAAATAAACACATACGTTTTTCAAGTGCCAAAATACTTCTTGTTCTTATGTTTTGAGCTTTTAGCAAAATGGGAGTTATTTCTAAATTATCTGGAACCACTCATCCCATATTACCGTGTAATAGACCTGTCATTTCTCCTCATGAAGTAAAATGTTACTATAGGGACTGGTAAATTTACTCCTGCCTCTGTTAGTCAGGATCCATCAATCACACTGCAAAGCCCTAAACAATTCTAACTTATGAAATGGGAATAAGAAACAGAGGAAGGATCCATTTTGTTACTATTCACTAAAGTTCTTTGCCTGTTCTTATTCCTCATGTTGCTATAGAAAACTCTGCTGAAGTTTCTTTTAGGTAGCAGCAATTAACTTCAGATATGCTACTCCTATTGTATACTGTATGGAGTTTAGTAGCTCTCTTCAAGGACAGGTAAAAGCACGTGTGAGATAAATATGACAACTGGTCTATTTTTCCTGCAGTGATAAACCCAGTTAAAAGCAACAGTGCTGTCTTAAATCAATGTGCATTGAAGACATAGTAGCACTGTTAGTATTTGCTTTCATGTGCACAACCAATCCCTTTGAAGTTGAGCAGCCATGGCGTTTACAATAAAGTATGGGCATAGAAAAGTTTCTCTCCATTTCCTCTAACAAATTAACTATCCTCACTTTATAATCCCTTCAGCTTTCATCTCTCACTTTGTTAACCTTATATGAGAGTCCTTTTCATGAGGACTTACTTAAAAAGAATATTTTAAAAGAATTGTCTGAATAGTATGCTATAACCATGAAAATAAGGTAATATTTCTCAGACATTGGTATATGCTCTGTTGTTTCTTCTTTCCTTGCTCTTCTACTATGGAACAACTTTGTTAGTATTATTTTGGTAGCAGCTTATATGTTTTCTTCTCATCTCTACTTCTTGGGATGCTCATTAAAATACCTAATGGCCTGATGGCTACATTCAGGCCCATGCATTTGTAAAGTATAAATTAGGTCCACCAGATAGCTTATAGTTTCATTTTCTATGGAAGAAAAGAAGCACTGGAAGTAATTGAAAAAAAAAAAAAAAACAACAAACAAACAACAAAACCAAAAAAAAACAAAACAAACCAGCATTTCCAGAGAGGAATATTTCTAGGGAAGAAGAGTAATGTTGCTTGATCCAGTTGGAAGTATCAGCAAAGACTCCTGTCCCTTTTTCTGAAAAAGGAGACTCAGAAAAAGGTCCAGAGCAGAACTATCCCCACTTTTGTTTTCTGGTCATCTGCCTATACATCTGTCCTCCTCAGGCTCAGGATATGGCACCTTATATGACCCTCCTGGCTCACATGCCTCATGGGCAGTAAGGCTGGGCCTAGGGATAGACTTCTGGCATTTTTAGCTTGCACAAGAGACACACTGCATGTTTCTTGACATAATTTGCCAAAATTTTTTCATGCTGTCCTTGTCTTAATCCAAGGTAGATACTTTGGATCAGGAATGCCACCTAGTCTACAAAAGATCAGAAGTAATGAACTCTGACTTCTTGAGGCATGTTCACGTTACGTTTCCTTGAACTGCTATGACTAAACTATGCTCAAAAGATTAAAAATGTCTTCTAGACTTATAAAAAACCAAAACAATCCAGAAAAAACCAAACCTCTTCCATTATCAACACTCCGTTCACCCCAGCCCCAGAACCTCACCTGCACAGGGAACATATCTGCTACAGTCTGCAGCAGCAGTGCAGGATGCAGACAGTACCCCATATCTATCAGCACTACAGGACTGAAGGTGGAAAAAACCTACTGTTTAGAAGGTGGGCCAGCAAAATATTTTCATCAGGAAGCTCAGTTGCAGTCAGACAACTGTCTGGGAGTGAGGTAATTTACAGGAGCTGACAGAGCCTGGAGTCAGCACTGGTAGCAATTTTCCCCTCTGGCTGCTTCCATAAAATCAAGGCAGCTGTGATGCCTATTGCCTGCCCTCCTGAACCCCTCAGGGTTTCTGGAGTCTTCTCATAAGCACATAAGGAGTTGTTGCTACAGTAATTATCCCTTATCTGTCAGCATCCTGTAATCAAGAGGGTATTTGATTATATTTGTCTATGTACAGACACAGATCACTGAAAGCAGTTTTCTTACTTCAGTTATCATACAGATGACTATAGGCACATGGAGGAGGTTGTTCAGTTTAATTTGCGGGTTCATATGTTTACAAAGAAGCTGAGCCCAAGCAGAAGTCTGTTCTTAACTCTACCATAGTTCTTCATTGTAAGATCACATCCCAGCAACCAAACTTGACAGCAGCAGTATGAGCACCAACAGATGAGGTGGGCTTCTCACCAAATGTGCTGAAAGAAACAAGAAAACAAAATGCCCAAACCAAGTAAGCAACTATTAGGAAAAATCAGCAATTCTGCCCGTCTGTTATGGTACATAACAGATGGATGCCCATCTCCTAGCTGTTTCTTTTTTTTCCTTGGTGGCTTTCATAATTCCTTGTCTCTCCCCTTTCTTTCCACTGGACCTTGGTCTTTACTTTTATAAGTTCAGCAATCACACCAGCAACGACTCCTCCTGTGATTTGTCGTAACCTATTATGCCAGTTTTCTGGTGGGTACTTTGCCTCCAGCTATATACTATATTACCACATTATAGTTAGTTCCCTGTCAGTTTAATATATTCAGTTAATATTTCCATTAAACTTAGTAAGTATTTACTTAACATATTTTTAGAAAAAAGAAATAACAGGGTATGTACTTCTAAGTTGCCTTAGCTATCAAGGCATGAAGCTCAGGGGTCAGACTATACTAAACTTTCACAAAAACGAAGTAATTTCTTAGAAGTGCGCTCTGGAGTAACTTACTAGTGTAAGAAAGTAGAATGTAAATATTAAAAAAAAGGAAAGATAACTATATGTAGTAGACATTGGTAAGTTTTGGGGTGCAGCAGATAAATCCATGCTATTCTGATGAAGCAATCAAATTATCTACTTGCCAACCTGGAAAGATCAAGACAGTAGGAGAGCTAGAACAGAAGTCCAACCCAACCACAAGTGTGTTAGTGCACTGCTCATGCTGATTGATGTAGTTCCACAGTAAGACACTGATTAATGACTGCTGCAGGTGCAGTTACCTGCAGAAGATGGTGGATGTGATTTTAGTTAAAAACTAGCTCCTTCCTTGTCTAGCTGTTCTTATCACAGAATCACAGAATGGTTTGGATTGGAAGGGATGTGTAAAGGTCATCTAGTCCAACTCTGTGCAATGAGCAGGGCCATCTTCAACTTGATCAGGTTGCTCACAGGCCCATCCAATTTGACCCTGAATGTTTCCAGGGATGGGGCATCTACCATCTCTTGGGGCAACCCATTCCAGTGTTCCACCACACATTGTAAAAAATTTCTTCCTTATATCTAGTCAAAATTGACCTGCTTTTAGATTAAAACCATTACTCCTTGTCCTACTGCTACCGGCCCTACTAAAAAGCCTGTCCCATTTTTCTTGTAAGGCCACTTTAAATACTGAAAGGCCACAGTAAGCTCTCCCCAGAGCCTTCTCTTCTCCAGGCTGAACAATCCTAACTCAGCCTTTTCTCAGAGGTGCTCAAGCCCTTTGACTTCTTCATGGTCCTCCTCTGGATTTGATCCAACAGGTCTACATCCTTCTTACATCCTTCTTATGTTGGAGGTCTCAGATCTGGATGGGTTACTCCAAGTGGGGTTTCACCAGAGCAGAGGGGGAGAATCACAGGTTCATGCTGCAGTCAAGACAGCAAGTCGAGTTAATCATCCTGAGACGTGTCTTTCAGCCAGATCACAACAGGCAAGATAATAATGCAGATAAATAGACCAAAATACTAGTATTAAATTTGACCTGTCAGTAGAATTATGCCCCTAAGAACTGCTCAAGTGAAACACAGTTGGTTTCTATGCATAAAACAATAAAAGATCCCTCCATCAAAGGCATGTTGTTCAGACCAAGGCAGGGCAATTTTGGGAATAAACCTGAAAGTGAGTTGCCTCCAAGGCTTCCTATCAGAAAGGTAGTGTCACACCTCCTATAGCTGTCACTGACAAAGAATAGAGAGTACAGCAAGATGTTCTCTGCCCCACACAATATAGTTCATGGATTTCAACCTCCTACTGAGGTACAGGTTTGAATGCAGTGAGACAAGAACGTCCTCTCTCATGTTAGAGACAGTGAAGTTGACAGAGCATTTTAACAGATGGAATACAGTGATCATGTTTTGTTGATGTTTTTTAAATGAAAAAAACCCAGCAGAAACAAAGTTGATGGATTTGAAAAGCATCAATTAGTTGCTCTGTTCGTGCATCCCAGCATTCAGTTTATCCCCTAGTGTAGCTCACTGTTCTGAGTTTTCTGAGAGGTGTTACTTGTGTATTATGACATACCGTAATTATCCCCTCAACACTGCCTGCCAAGAGGTGGTGTAACACACAGGATGAGCTGCACGATTACTGGCTGCCAGGAGTGTACACAATGGCAATCCAACTTTTATCACTCCACTAATGTGTAACGAGCTTTACTGTCAGAATGGACTCAAGGTGACTCCCTGGGATGAAAACACTGACTAGCACCTCCACTGGCCCAACTCCGGCCACTGCATAGTTCAAAGACTAACAAAAGTAGCAGAATCCCTCACATTTAACATTTGTAAGCAGACTTGTAGTGGTTGAATTAT
This sequence comes from Myiotriccus ornatus, assembly GCA_036023395.1. Taxonomy (NCBI): domain Eukaryota; kingdom Metazoa; phylum Chordata; class Aves; order Passeriformes; family Tyrannidae; genus Myiotriccus; species Myiotriccus ornatus. The sequence continues at coordinate 89,662,553 of JAYRBT010000001.1, forward strand.
ATGGTATTTCATCCCAGACTGAACGACAAGTTACATTTTCCCTTTGTTAAGTTGGTTTTCATTTTAATTAATAATTTATTAAAAAAGTCTGTTCTTTTCTCTAACGAGATGGGATTCCCTGAATGGGTGGCACAGCCATTTAGCTGAAGTTTACCAGCATTTCAAGTACAGCATCAAATCATCAGAGCGTGACCTCCTTAGAGAGGTCTTGACTACCCTAAGAAATATGATGAATATATTCTCCCAGGGAATCCTAGTGCACCTGCTCAGGTACATAACATTCATTTTAGAATAAAGCTAGCTTTACAATATTTGCCTCTTTTCTGTAGTTTACTGTGATAGCTACTTGTCAGCCCAGCTGTCCATTTCCATTTGAGATTTCACTGAAAATGAAATGGGGGCAGAACTGACAGGCACCTTCCCTCTTTTGTTTCACCAGCAGTTCAGTGTCATTCCTTTAAGGCAATATGAAAACAACAGCACTCCTAAACAAATGAAAACAAATGTTTTATTTACAGGAAAAAAACTGTACACTGTGCATACATAAAAATATACAAAATCATAATAGAAAATATAAAAAGTGTTAAAATGTATACAAACACTGCTTAAAAATGTGACTCCTGTAAAATCTTAAGCTTTGTTATTAGAGTACACATTCATTTAAAAAAATCATCATATAAAATAATTCTCAAAGCTATTAAAAAAGTCCACAGTCTATATTTGAATAGTTCAATGACTACACATTATAAGAGTGATGAGATGATATAAAGAAAAGTAAGGCTTTTATACACAAATCTTATTTTAAGAACAAAATTCTGAATCTGATCACTAAGCCAGAGAAAAGGTATCTATGCAGTGTCAAAATTCATTCAATGATGCAGGTATGCCCAGACATGGGCTACGTTAAATTTCAAACAGTTAAATCAGGTATCTGCTTTGTGCCAGGAAAGATTCAGATGCTTTCTTGCGACAGGCTTCTGAATTAGCTACTTCAAAGAACAATTTCACTTATCCAATACACATCAACTTTAGGGAAAAACAGTAGCCGTTCAGTTTTGCAGTCAATGCATCTAACACTCCTTTCATGGCACATTTGTGTCACTGTCCAAATGGTGTTTTCCATCCTTAAAAACTGCTGAAAAGAAAGGAAATTAAAACCCCCACTATGGATTGGTCTACACATGTGTTTAAACTCCCATTTAATTAAATCAGTCTCTAAAACGACTGTATTCAGTCTGTGCAACAGAGAGTGAGTGTAGACATTTGTCTTCACTTCAGAAAAAACTATCATGGTTTTCCTGACATTGGCAACTTATAGTAAAAAGTTCAGAATTTGGATCACCAAAGAAGGTGTCCTGACCAAAGACAAGCAATGCTTAAGTTAAATTTGTACAGTAAGAATGTAGATTAGAGTGTTTACATCACCCCCCTCCCTCTCCAAAGGTACATTATTTCTTGTATCATGTTAATTTCAGTGAATTTACCAGAGTTTCTATGGCATAAAACTGCACAGCAAAGTTAAAAAGGTAAAAAAAAGGTAGTAAAGGTAAAAAAAAGATATAGTAGTTTAATCCCAGGAAGGACTGACTGAACTGTGAGTTTATGCTGTAGTAACCTTCAGAACTATAGGGGAATAGAACAATTTAATGGTTTTTTTTCTAGCAAAAAGATTTTGCCCCAAAATGAAGCAAAATATTTCTTTTTGTTTTTTCTTGAATAAACAGAAGAACACCTGGATTTAACCATCCAAAAGCTGAATGCATAAAATGATGGAGCACCACAAGTCAGAAAAAGCTATAGAATTCACAGTGGGGAAAAAAGGAGCATAATGAAATTCAGCATAAACTCAGCACATTTCCTTAAGCTGCTGCTGTGTTTCTGGTTTGTTTCAGCTAACTTCAGCTGTTGTCCACAGCACCAGGGCACAGCAATGAGGCTCCATAGTGTTTGAAGGCAACTTGTTCCTGCTTGTCAGTAAAATTCCATAAATTTAAAACCTGCAACAACTGTGAAGGGAGCAGAGGGGTCCAACAGCAGAGGCAATTGCTTGGCTGATGATGCCCCTCACAAGCTGGGTTTGTGCAAACCTCTCTTGTTTACAGTGCTGTTTTACTCTGTTTTAGTGTGCGACAGCCACGCTGGAGAGCTACAAAGCCATGCCTATATCTTTTCCCCTAAAAGCCCCATGATCTTGGTGATAAAATGCACTTCCTCTAACATTCCTGCATTTACTATATAGGTATAAAACCAGCACTCACCCATTATTTTTAAAAGACTCACAGTCCCGTATTGTTACATGCTCACTGTTTTAAATTTACTGAATGCGATTCTTTGTAAAGATCTCTCTGCCCTCACAAGGGATGGGGCCATGCTCATTAATGCAAAAATACGTCGTGGGCTCTTACAAAAGGCAACAATGCCAGTGTCACAGAGTGTAAGCAGTGGTGAGGGGAGCACCTCTACAGCTCCTTTATGTTTCCCCTTTATTTCTGCCCCTTCCCCACTTGCAGGAAGTGGAGGTGAGCCCTCAGCAGTTCAAACACAAATTTTTTTGCAGACATTACACATCTTCTCTGGGGTAAAGTCTTTCAAACATTAAGTAAAACATGCTGATATCCTCTTCTTTTTGTCAGAAAACTCTCTCTACTGTCTTAACAGCAATAACTTGTAAACTTGCACTTGTGCCAAAAAACAAAGGAGGACAAAACAAGGTAGGAGAGAAAATCCTCTTTAACTACAAGGTGTTTGACCAGGTAGATCAGTGAAACATCACAGTGGAAACCAGTGGTGGGAAGCCACACCAGGGATGCTTATTTTTTAAAGATGGCCCCACAAGTTGGTCCTCCTCCTCTGTGAGCAAGCATTTGCAGCACAGCTCTGCGGCATCTTCTGAGGTGATGGTGCTACAGCACCCACGTTTGCACTTGTGGAAGGAGGACTGACTGCCATACAATAAGGATACAGCAAAGAAAAGATTTTGGCTTTGAGGGCTTGAATGTGCAGTCCAGTAAACTAAAAATATATAGTTCATTTTGCAACATCTCATATCTGGTTCTGCACTGGTATATAAATGATGTAATAAGTAGGTATACTTAGCACTTGTTAGATGAAACATTATAATTTGCCCTGTTCTGTACAACAGCTATGTTGATTATTCTGACAATTTTTTGAGGAAGTAATACTACATAATCCTGCTGTTGGTAGTTGAGCAATGCAGTTAGTGTTTTTCTTCTTTGTGAAAATCAAAGTCAAAAGTTAGTGGTTGCAGGCCAAAGCAATATTCTTTTTTTTCCCTTGGAACTTGAGAATTTCCTGCTTTTTGAAAAGTAGCATATTCACTAGTCTTAGAAAGCTAATCAACTCCCTTCCTTTACAAATATGTTATAGCTAATACAGTGTACAGCAGAGAGAGACCTGTTTGATTGCACTGTTCAGACTTTCAGTGTTTTGAAAACAGGTTACCAAACATATGGAAAAATAGATTAGTTCTGTGTAGGTTATCTATTCCTCAGAAAATTAAGTAACAATGTTATTAACTTTAAGAATAAAAGCTGCCACCATACATAACATTAAAAAGAAATTGGTATGTATATATCCAGAGTAAGGCTAATGTAAGTAAAACCTATTCATTTTGACATGTACCAAAACGATTTAAGGACATAACTATCCATACAGCACAGAAATACAGTTATTAGATCATCTGGACATAATTTCTGTCAGTAAGAATCTTAAGATCATCAGAAATCCCTAAAAGAAGGCTAAGTCCTATGTAAAACACATATTCTTTGTTTTTGAAGAAGGAAATAATCCTTCCAAAAGATCCTTTCAATAATGCTTCCCACAGAGCAGAGTGAGAGAAAAAGGATTTTGTGATTATACTTACATTACAATTGAAGATGAAATAGTCATTAATGTTGTTTGCATTCTTTTGCTTTTCTGGCAAAAGTCTTTTTGTTTAAGTCAAAATACAAAAAAACTACTTTCCACCACAACCACGCAGCTATTTCTGTCAATGTTTCTTTGAGCTGTTTACTTTTTTACTGAATGGACATGAGTAGGATATAGCTGTGCTTTTGTGTACACACATTCCTGCTGAATTTACTCTAAAAGAAAGAGTACAATTGCAGGGGAAAAGAACAAAGCAAAACAAAAAACTGAAAAAAAACCATTAAGCTCCTGCCGCTTGGAAAATCTGAAATGGAAGTCTTGGAAAATATGGAAAATAATGTTTTAAATATATTAGCAATTGGGCAGATTTTTAGAAGTGCCTTAGAGAATATTCTCATTGTGTGTAATGAATGAAAATTTTAAACTATCTCCATATGCAGTCTGTAGTCAGGCTTTTTTTTGCAGGCATTACCACTTCTTCTAGGGTACAATCTTTCAAACATTAAGTAAAAAACACTGATATCCTCTTTTTTTTGTGAGAACACTCCCTCTACTTTCTTAACAGCAACAAATTGCGAATAAGTGACTTTGATTCAGATACCAATGAAACACTTAATAATGTCTGTATTCCTGAACGCTATCTTTGTTGCAGAAAGGTGATCCCTCTCTATGCTTGCTTTCAGTGTGATGTGTGAGTGCTGTACAACCTCCCTTGGCTTTCTCTGGATCTTCTGTGTTGTGCAGACTGGGGGAAGGCAGCATGCCCATCTCACACCTTCCTGATAATCCTTTAGTTTCTCCTCCTAAATGGGTTACAATATGTTTGTTTTTCTCTAAAGGAATGAGACATTTCCCTCCGCAGACAGTGTGAGCATCGGAGTCTGGCATTAAAAGTACATCCAGTAGTTTAATGGGTTTGTCTGTGTGTACATCCATCTCTGACTGCGCTGACTTCACGGCCACCGTAAGGCCCCTGTACCGCTGGAGGCCTGTAACTGAGCCTGCATACGAACAGGCATTAAAGTCTACTGCACTTAATGATGGCACAGCTTGGAGTAGCAATCACTTCACTCTGGGAGAGTGTGAAAATCTTACAAAGCCATGGGGAAACACTGCATTGTTCAACTGGCCGCTCTGTACATACATGAACAATAGAGGCTGTTTCACAATGCTAGGTCTGACAATTAAATAAAGTCATTAAAAAAAAATTACAGTCTAGCATATGTGGCAAAAGAGACCACCGACAAATTCTGACAGTCACACCAATAACAATACATTATATTTCTGCTTAAGTATGTCCTTTGCACCTTCATGAGCTAAGCCTTTGCTTTTGTCTGTAACTATTTGCAAAGCAGTAATAAATACTCAGGCTCAGAAAAGAAGTATTTCTCATGCCTGCTACTTAATTACAATTTATAGACTCAAGACTAGATTGGTCTAAGATACGTTTTTTTCAAGTATTCTCTTCTTGTTTATAGTACGACAGTAGTACCTTATTGCACATTGTTTCTGAGGGACTTACTTCTACAAGTGTGAGAAATTATTTATTTTGGGGCACTTGACAGCTTTGAACCCTGGCAAAATGACTTTCCCCTTCCGATACAGATCATCCTGTAAACCTTTGTTCATCCTCTGCACCAAGAGCTTCTCGTAGAGCAGTGGATGGTAGGCCCCTAAGGTACAAGCTGCATCGTAGTAGAGTTCGTGGTAGTGACACAGGTCGGTCTGCCGGACTGAAGGGATGTATTCGTACACGTGTACTTCATTACACATGGACATCATGATGAGGATACCTGGAGCAAGAAGTGAAAACAAAAGTGAACCCCAGGTTTCATTTTCCTTGCAGAATTTTCCCTGCAGTCATCCAATCCCTTTTTCCTTTCCCGCTTTCCTTTGTTGTTGCACAGCTTAAGTACTAACTCTGTAAAATCATTAAGAAAAACAATAGTTCTTTTTATTAGAGCGGCTTTCACTTGTTCCTCATACATAAAGATTTCAATCCCTGTAGAGTCAACAGGACTCTATAGTTATAAAGAAAGGACAGCAGTCATAATGAAAGAGTAAAAAGCCTGTAAGGATTTGCATTTTACCATCAGCCTTCTGAGTGAGAAGACGGCTCTTTCCCACCTCCCCCCATTTACCTTATGTACTGTCCACAAAACATCCCACACAAGAATCTTTGAAACATCTCCACCTTATTACAATGTTGGTCTTTCTTAGTCTGGACTTGAGTCAATTCCACTTTTTCCATCCACTTGCTTCTCTGTAAGCAGGAATACAAGGCCAAGAAGGAAGCCTAAATACATGCAGAAGGGCATATAAAGAAACATCACCCATAAAGTGGGGGCACAGAAGCCCATAGCTTCTGACAATTCTGTGAAAAGTATCACAGAGAGATGGCAAAGAAGGTGAATTTCTACTTAGAGCAGTGCTGTCACACCAAAAAAACCCTGACCAACTCCTGCTCAGCAAGGAGGTATTCACAAAATGACAGCACTTATTTATTTCCTGACACATATCAATGGTCAAGTATCATCAGCACTGTTGATTGCAGTCTTTATAGCTTTGAAACGAGAAATCTTACTGTTACAGCTGCACGTTTCCAAATGGACTAATACCAGATACTGATCAACAGCACTGCCTAAACTGCAATTCTTTCAAGTCAATCACAGCTTCTGGAAGCCTTTTCTGTTTCATATAGCCACGTGAAAGGAAAATAATATGATTAAGTCTTGAACACCATTTATTTTTTTTTTAAGATTTCACTTAAAAAATAAATATGTGAGGAAAATGTATTGGAACACTTGTTGCTCTACTGGTATCCCTATCTGCTGAATATGACTGTCAGCTCTCAGAGGAGACAGCTGTATAATTCTGCTCACTTGGCACTTAGAAATGAGTAACTTGTTACATCAGAGGTATTTTGGGTAGATCACAGAATATGCTGAGTTGGAAGGGACCCACAGGGATCATCGAGTCCAACTCTTAGCCTTGAACAGGACAATGCCCAAGAGACACATCACATGGCCAAGAATAACATCCAAACACTTCTTCAACTCTGTCAGGCTTAGTGCTGTGACCAACTCCCTGAGGAGCCTGTTCCAGCACCCAATCACCCTCTAGGTGAAGACCCTTTTTCTAATATCCAATCTAAACCTCCTGACACAACATCAGGCCATTCCCTTGGGTCCTGTCATTGGTCACCACAAAGAAGAGATCAGTGCCTGCCCCTCCTCTTCCCCTCACAAGGAAACTGTAGACTGTGATGAGGTCTCCCCTCAGTCTCCTCTTCTCCAGGCTGAACAGACCAAGTGCCCTCAGCTACTCCTCACACGGCTTCCCCTCAAGGTGCTTCACATCTTCATTGCCCTCCTTTGGACACTCACTAATATCTTAATATCTTTCTTATATTGTGGTGCCCCAAACTGCCACAATATTCAAGGTGAGGCTGCTCCAGTGCAGAGCAGAGGAGGACAATCCCCTCTCAACTCGCTGGTGATGCTTTGCCTGATGCCCCCCCGGACACAGTTGGCCCTCCTGGCTGCCAGGGCACTGCTGACTCAGATTCAGCTTGCCATTGACCAGGACCCCCAGGTCCCTTTCCACGGCACTGCTTTCCAGCATCTCATTCCCCAGCCTGTATGTACATCCAGGTTGCCCCATTCCAGGTGCAGAATCCGGCACTTTCCTTTGTTGAACTGCATATGGTTGGTGATTGCCCAGCCCTCTAATTTGTCCAGGTCTCTCTGCAGGGCCTCCCTGCCTTCGAGGGAGTCAACAGCTCCTCCCAGTTTTGTGCCATCTGCAAACTTGCTTAGTATCCCTTCCAGTCCTGCATCCAAGTCATTTATGAAGATGTTGAAGAGCACAGGGCCCAAGATGGAACCCTGTGGAACCCTACTAGTGACAGTCCACCAGTGTGATGTTACCCCATTCACTGTTACCCTGCTCAATCTGTGAGCCAATCGCTCACACACCACATGATGTGTTTATCTCAGAAGTGAAATGAATTAACAAAAAATTATTTTGGTTCGTTAATTAAGCAAAGTCATTTTCTGAAGTTTAGTTTGCATTTTGGGAACACAGAGATTACAATAGCTTGCTAATGAAAAGAACCCTATGTTCTCCCTGCTGTGTATCATTAGATTATCAAAATGATTTTTTCCCTGCCTGATGTGTGAAGTAACTGAAAACCAATTACTTCCATGATTAAATATTCTTTTATCAGAAATTAAAGGTTCTGAAAATCTTTAATATTGTTCTACAGCTTTACTCTTTACAGAATCTATGGTCTTAGAAGAGCTAAATGTATCAATTTTAAAGAAGTTCACAAATTTAAGTGAACTTTAGTCTTAAGCAGCAAGAAACACATAATCATGGTGAAAAAATATTTAATCCTTGAGAAAAAAGTAAAAGCTTAATAAACCATGTTTCCTTGCCCTGAAGCTGTTATAGAGATGCTATGAATTGGAGCCTGCCAAGCACCTATGTCTCAAATTGATTTTCTGTTGTTTCAGTTTTACAAATGCTTTCGTCAGCTGTTCCACTGCCAACCTCCTTCCTCCACTAACGGAGAGCCCACCTGCCACTCCAAGGTAACTGTTATCCAGCTGAATCAAAGGATGGATGGTGGAAATGTGTGCAATAATGAACCACATCCAGAAAGAGACAGCAAAGTGACTACTCTCTTGCACCCAGAGCCAAGCCTAGAGACAATTTCAAAAGCTATACCACCACAGTCTTAGGAAAATTGGCTCTGATGGAAAGTACAAGCCTTAACCAAAATGTGTTTTATTTCACTGCCACATCACCAAGCTTACTTCAAAAGTAATAAAGGAAGTTCCCATTTGTGGGATTGGAAAATTGTCAAGAGCAAAAATTGTGACTCTTTCCTAATCTCCTTAATAACAGTAAAGATAGCCACATAACTGCCAGATATGGTTCCGTGATGACAAAATTTTAAGCAGTATCAATGACTTTCCTGTAAATTAATTAAAGGAGGACTTACAAGTGGTAGAGTTTTAGTTTTTAGTGACCTTTGGTTCAGTGTCCTCCAGAATCAATCTAAAAGGCACACTGGGCTATCTAGTTTAGCTCCTTACCTTTCCTTCCTTTTTCCATCTAATCCATGTCCTGGGATTTCAGATTATGTTGCTCATAAATTACTGTAACTTCTGACAGTCCACTCACATTTTCGCTCATGCTGGACAGTGATGTTTGGCAGGAGGAAAGACAGTGACTTGACAAGCTAGTTTCTGAGTGGTAACAGCTAACTTACAGCACATACCTGTGCTGAAGTCTAGGCTCAGCAAACTGAAAGATGAGCTACGACAACGTGTAGAGATAACCACATACAGAATGTGTCCCTGGGCTGGATGCTTATCTGTCCTGCTGGAAACAGGAACACTCCTGATACTTCCAGACCTCATGCACACATCAAATGCTAAACCCTACTCTGGGGGAAAATGGTGGTCAGTGCCAGACACTTTCTTCTTTAACCCCTCTAACACCAATGACCTTCAGCCAAGGAGCCCATAAGTGTGATACAGCCAACTGTCCAAACCATCTGTGGGTGAGATCCCAGGGCATGCAGGATTACACACTCAATCTACATGAACCCAAGGAGGTAGGTCCTCCACTTAACTGTCACAGCCCCCAGATTCTCCCACAGAATGATCTGCTCCTGCTGTTTTGCACTACATTAAAAAAGAAGAGGGGGTAGAGAAGGAAAAAAAAATTAAAAGGTTCTTTTTGGAAAAGAAGCCATCTCCTTCGTATGAGTACAGTCCTCATTGAAAACAGGGAACAAATGGGTTAATTTCTGTCTCATGCCTTGAAGGACGTGAATCCCCTTCCACAAAAGACAGTCTTAGTGTTGTAGAGCTATTACTGCAAACTCAGTCTACAAAAAATATTAATTGAGCATCTTTAAAAGAATAGCACCAGTTTAGACATTAGGACACTTACATTAGTCCAAGTACTAGGATATATTCAGTTTTTATTCTATTTTCTTTCTAATGTGATATCTAGCTTGTTTTTCTTAATTCCCTAAAACAGGGCTATCAACAGAGCTCCCCACTACAGGTCTCATATTCCACCCCATGTTTTTTCCTACCACTCTAACTCAGTTTCTCTCTGCTTGGTTTTAACAACATCACAGTGATTTACTGACACCCGTATCCAGCAGGTGTGCCAAGCTGTCTATGTTTTCATCTACCTCACAACTCATTTTTCCTATCTTTCCTTCTCTCCTCAAGATCAACTTCAGTGATCTTAAGATTTTTTTAAATCGCCAATAGCTTTTTGGCACTTTAATAACTTTTAGGCACTTAAATAACCCCCACATTTTTTTTTACATTATGTTCAAACTTTTATGTGTTGGGTGCAGTCTCAAAGATGAGGTATGTGCCTGACTGTTTACTGACTTAATCTTGGTTCTGTTAACCCATTTTGCTTGCCCATCTATTCTGAGAAGTCCTACGTTATCTTCTATTTGTTACCTTTACACATCTCTTTCTGTGCTATTGCTTCCTAGGTTTTTCTTCTGTTGCTGAATTTCTTAACGTTTTCTCCCAGATGTATTAACCTGTAGTGTCCAAGTGTGCCTTGTTTTATTTTCTTTCTCTGTACTGCCCATGGAGTATGTGTCTGTATACTTATCTCTTTTGTCAGTGTACTTTCACATCAATGTCCAATTTAACATCATCTCGAAGTCTGTTTCATATCTCAAGACTCCTCCAGGATTATCAGTATGAATGGGAACAGCACTGTTTGATAGCCTGTAGGGTGAACAATTTCCATATTTCCATTTCCACTTCAATATTTGCCCTTGTTAACAGTCCTTATGTTAATTTTCAGTCAATGCACAATCACTAAATACAAAACGGCACAGACTGGCACTGACACATGATCTAAGGAGCTATTAATAATCAGCATGAGACAGTCATTGTCCCAGCATCATTTAGAGTCTGGATAGAATTAATCTTACTGAAATGTTCATGCCCATTTCTGACCTTGCTAACCTAAAGCATTCTTTACGGACAATGCAGGAGACAGGTATTTCTAGGGCAGAAGTCAGAATTATTTTAGATGTCTCCTTTAGGATGGGATGAATTGTTCACTTACAGGGAACTTTGTGACTAGACAGAAACTCAAAATAAGAGTCTGGAGCTTTGCTATCAAGAACCTTCTTCTCTGCTCTCCTATGTAAGTAGCTTTTGAAACTTTGTGAAAAAGTAATATAATGGGCTTCTCCAGGAGCACTGTGAGAAGAAATGAAAATGAGGTGTGACCAAATGTGCCACTGGTGCAGTTACCCACACCTGAGATAGGTATCACAAGCTCCTTTCCTGTCAGCAGAAGAATACCACACTGGGAAAAAAAAAGGATTGTAAGCATAGAATACTCTTTGAAAAATACTAAAAAATATATTATTCCTAAGAAATTATGTGGTTGTCAGAGAAACAGTCAAATGGCAACTTTGCATAACAGTACAATATTAGATGCTAATACAGTATTATGTATTTCAAAATATTATATATTAGTATTTCAAAATCTATGGTGTTAGGAAGTATTTGGTATGGTTTAAACTCAGTCCAACTGGCACAAATAAACCGAGCTTTTACAGTCTGCACTGAGAACATTTAAGCCAGAATTAAATGATGATAAAATTCCTTGCATGGGTGATTTATACAAATGAGCATATACTATGGATTCTAATCAAAAGGAGAAAATGTTTTTCAATTTGTTCTTGGCAATTTGAATAACTCCAAAGGTTTTGACTTTCCAACACAAATCTTGTATAGTACAACTAGGCTTTCTGGTTAACACACTGATTTAAAAAAGAATGTTCTCTAGTTTACAAATAAATAAAATACAGTTTAATACCCCTGAATCAACAGATGCTGTATGAAAGCATCTGGAATAATAAGTGTAATTCAAGCATTCAGGAAGAATGCAGCATCATTTTAACAAAATGTAAGAGATGCAAAAAACATTTAAATACACATAATCTGATTATTATACTCATAATGTGTCTCATTTCACACACACCACAAATTAGTTACAGAAAAGAATTTAGCTAGACACATGAGTAAATTTGTGTTTGCTAATCTGTGCACTTGAAAGCATTACAAATAAATATAAAGCATTTAGGATGTATAGTTTGTTATATGTTACTCTGCTTCTATAGTCTCTCTTGACTGGATTGCAGTATGACAGGAAAATATGTCACTCCTTGAAACTGGGCCAAATGTGCCTGAATTATTCTTTGGAACATGTAGTAAAAGTAGCTCTGGCTTTTAAAAATACTGTGTATTTTAAAAAAGGCTTTCTTTACCTCTATTTAGTTCATGAACTATGTGACAAATACTAAACACAAGAAAACCCAATTGTTTATTGAAAAACTGTCATCAAATGGCCCTGTGCCTAAGCTTAATAAATTGTGCAAGACTTGTCATCTTTGCTGTATAAATATTTGCATTACATAGTAGACCTAGAAAATTACATATTTATCACTTAATGGTGAATGCAAAAAGCCATACATTAATCACAATAATATACTCTGTAATATGAGCATAGACTGGAAAATGCTGACCAATTATATAATTTTAAATGTATTATTCAATTTTGGGTGATATACTAGAATAGTAAAAATTTTTTTATGTGATTTAGGAGGAGAGTTTTTTATGTCTGTATTTTGGGAAGTGGGAGATACTCAGGTTTAAGCATGCTTTTTGTTAAAGAATAATTTAAAGTTTATGTATTCAAGGTATTATTTATTGTTTGCTAATACTTGAACAACACTGCGCTGGAAAGAGTAAGCACTATTCTGCTCATTCACCAACTGCTGATAAAACAGCTGAGTAAGTAACAGCAATAAAGGCAACTCTTAGTGTGTCTAATTGTTTCTTTCAGTTCATGAAAGGGGTATTTTTTTCTAAGCAGAGCTGGAGATCAGCTGTATACTTCTGTTCAACATGCTCTCTGAAGTGATTTTAAATTTAAGTTCTTAGTCATACAATGACCTGCTAATGTTGCAGTGTAATGGTAGCCTTGCTCGTCCTATTGTCTTGATGCATGCAAATGAAGATTAATGTTATCAACTATCTTAATGGCATGTAACTGTTAAAACTGTAATGTCAGCTGTAAAGCCTCCTCAAACCACACTTCCTTTCTCCCAACAATAAAATCATCTAGGCTTAGTTATTTTGTGTTCATTGGATTGTATATTATGCTAAAAGCTGTAATACATAAAAAAGACTACCACCTACACAGACAACCTAAAATGTAAAAATCTAAGAAGTCCATGTAAACCCCCTGCAGTCACAGCTTTCAACTAACTTTTACAAAGATAAAAGTTGCTGCTCTGTAAGAGTATATAAATGTGAATTTCAAGCAAAGTCACCTCCGAAGAGGTAAACTAGCAAAGTGTATTGATGGACTACAGTAAGGAAGAAGTCATAGAAAACACAGTTAGTAAACAGTGGAGCAAAATCTTCATAGAAAAGCTTTTATATAATCTAGACATATTAAAAAGCCCCCAAACTTCTGAATGCTAACATACCCAATGAACACAGAATGCTGCTCTTGAGAAATGCAAAGAAGCAGTTTCAGTCTTGGTCTTCAGATGACAAAAATTTAAGGTCAGAATAAGTTGTTTACACTGGCTAACAACAAGGGTACAGGAACAGTCTTTTCTTACAACAGAACGGTAACAATAGAGACTGCCAATTCATATACCATCAATCTCAATTAAAAACTGAGCTTTGATATGTACAGAAAGAGGGAAGGAAGATTGAGTTCATGTTTCACAGTGAAAAATGTATTAATAGGAAGTGAAGAGATAACTTATTTCTGCTGCCAAAAGGTAGGGTAAATCCTTCCCTAATAACAGTGATGTTTTCTTAACTGCCAAGTTGCTGAGAAAAATGGTGTAAATCCAAGTCCAAGACGAGATGTAAACATATCAATACTCATTTAGCAAACCCATTTTTCAGCCAAACATGAACCAACAACTTTAACCACGAAAAGCCACCGTGGTAATGGCCTAAAGCAAGATGACGAGAATACTGTGCAGAGATTTGTTTAAAAGCGTGAAGGCAGCAGCTGCAAAAATATGCAAGAATGGGTTCTCAAAGCTCTTAGATTAGGAACACAAAGAATAAATAGTGTATAATGAAGAGGGACATTAGCTAAGCTCTGACGTGCCACATAAGGCAAAGTTACAAGCCAGAGAAAGTCCAGACTGGTGTCTCAGCATACAAATGAAAAAAGTCTCTCAGATTAAAATAAAAAGTTTGCTTTACCCTGTTGGACCCCGTTTGGGTTTTTTGTGTTACCCACACAAAAACAGCCTTTTTTCCAAGAGACTTAATAATATTGTGACTTAAGTACTGTAATAAAGTTATTAACAACATTAAGAGATTCTTGACATAAGTCAAGGCTTACTGATACAGAAGAACACCATGAGGACACATTCCATCAAGTATTCTCCCTTTGAGAAGATTTAGTTTCTTAAAAATAGTGCTAAGAGGCAGAAATAGACACAGCTGTCAGGTGAAAAATGTAATTACTGAAGAAACCATGTAAGACCAAGCTAAAGCATGTTTCACATTCCTGAAAAACATAAAACATGCAATTCCATGTTTTAATTTATGTATTTGTCCAATTTTTTAAACTGGGCCTACTGGAGGCTAAACAGTTTGAAACAAAAGTGCCTCACTTGACTCAGAACCATTTTTTTAACCTTTTCAGTGATATTAAGATCATTATGGTCCATGCAATACATTGCTTAGATTCAGGAATGCATACCTCTGTCTGTGAAAATTCATAAACTCTATTAAACAGCAGGCTATTTTCCTTCATATAGCTGTTTTAAGCACAATGGTATTAATTAGTGGTATTAAGCACAGTGGTATTTATTAGTGTGGCCATTTAATAAACTATTTTCCCTTCTTGAAATTAAGATACTCACATTTTATGATGGCCATCACTGACCCAATCTTTCTATTAATTCTATAGGAATTAATTTTATAGATTTTATAAGAATTAGGTAGAAGCTTCAATATTCAGGATACCCCTTTCATACAGATGCATTCAGCTGTGCCTGCTAGCTTCAGTTCCAACTGGATTATTTGCTGCATGAGTGATTGAGAGATACCTGACCTGAAGACCAACGTGACTTTTCAGATTTCTGCCAAGCTACATTATATTTTCTATGCTTTATCCTGCCCTTTATGTCCACCCTTGACAATATGCAGTTGCTGTTTCTGTGCCACCTCTGAGTTTAGATTATGTTACATGTGCAATGCATAGACATCAATTTAATAAGGTTACCAAAATAGGAAGCCTCTCCCTAATAAAATATTTAAAATGCATCTGTCATAACAGTAACTAGTTATCAAATGAGGTGGATGTGACTCCCAATAAGCTTGTCTTGCTGCCTGTTTTTTTCAAAAGTTAGTGACAGCATTACCAAAAAAGCACCGGCTCTTGGAAATGAACAATATAAGTAAAATTCCCACTAGAGGAGGTGAATTTGCATCTGTACACACCGGAGTATATTTATCTATACAGCTTTTGTTGTTAATGCTTTTGCTTGTTTAATGGTTGATATTTTCAAAGCTTTCTCTGCTTGAAGGATATTTTTATGTCAGTAACATTTAGATTTGGGATTGAAGATTATTGTTCTGTTCTTACAGTGAAATTAACTCTATTTCTTCAAAGAAGCTTTTGAAGTGTTTTTTATGTATGGTGGAAGTCCAGATTGACAGCACAACGATCCTCTTCGCTATTCTTACAATCAGCAGCTGTTAACCTATTTTTATCAACAACTTCATTGCTCCAAGAAACACTTTTGCAAAATGTGAATGCAGCTGGTGAAATCATTCCACATGAGCAGTCTTCTCCCTATGAATTTTCACAAGCAGGTTCCAAAAAAAAAATTTCACTTCAAGAAGTAACCAGCTGCCAAGCCATCGTTCTACATTGTGATGGTTTTAGTCTAGGCCTTCCTGGTGACCAGTTTGTAACCAAGGAAGTGGCCAAGTACCCAGTATTCCA
>JAYRBT010000001.1:89678603-89704297 GCA_036023395.1 Myiotriccus ornatus
GTTCTTTAATTTTTATAGTTTTTTTTCCTTTGCCCTAAAGAGAGAAGGGAGGGGGAAGGAGGAGCTGATACTGTGCTTTGGACATTTGGCAGGGAGCCAGGTCCAAACTGTCACATACATAACACAAGAGCTCTTCTTTCCACTCATGTTCCAGGTATGCACAACCCACTCAGGTCATAGATGGGCATCTTCCAGACACCTCCAGGTCATCCCTCTGAGAGCTTCAGCACCCTCTCTAAGGCCTTTGGTATGCTCCACAATATCCCAGGATGCCATTACTGCATACAGAACCCAAAATAAACACTCAAAAATGGTATTCCCTTATCAGCTGCAATCTCAGGTGTCTTTGCTTTCAGATTCAGATAGAAAGTATAAAAAGAACATTTTCTGACTGCAGCAAACACATAGACCAATATCACAATGTCAGTGAGCAAAGGATGGAGTTTCTAAAGTGGATGAGGGTATTTGAAGCTCTACTGCCCTCTGTGTCTCTAGAAGCAGCAGCAAGGATGACTGACTCAGCCTTGCTACTCCACTAGAATCCTTTAGACATTCATGATCACAACCAGCTGAGCATCAGATACGTTGTTCTGCTGTATGAATTGTGGGTACAATGCCAAATTATCCCCCAAGAAATACTAAGGAAGGACCAAAAAATACAGTGAAACTCTATTGCTTTAAGAGAAGAAGTGCTCAGACTGAGCACTGGAAGCCATGACAGGGCATGAGAAATCCCAATACTTGGCTTGTGTAGGGAATACAGCTTGGTCTGCCATTGATTTCATCCTCTATGATCTGCTACCTGCTTTCACTTGTTGTCTGATGCATCTCTGCTTTATGATCCCAAAAAGAACTTTAGAATTTAGTAGGTCCTCAACACATAAATTAATATGGAATAATATAAATTTCTTACAGATATATGAATGTTTTATAGATATGGTATGCATACTGTGGATGTGAAGGGCAAAAAAGCAGAACATCAATTCACTCAACTATTTTCTAGTTCTGACTTTTTTTTTTTTTTTGCTAGTCATTGTTTCTATAGAGAGCCCCAAGAACAAACAGTACACATGTATGGACTTCCTCCTCATGCAATGCACACATTTTTAATTTTTTTCTAATCTAGCATGCCTTCTGGGACGATCTTTGATACACCTACCAATAAACCCCGAAGAAGGAGGGTTGGGCTGTATCTTCTCTTTAGTGTTCTCCTGAATGATGTCCCAGAGCTGCCATATAAACTTTGGATGGAGGATGTAAAACGGCTGGGTTGGATTCTTCCTACGATGCTGTACATAGGGAGTGAACAGATTGTAGTCTGGCTTCTTATACCACTGGGAGGAAAAAAGCGAGATGGTTTTTAATCTAATAGTATCAAATGTGTTTTGAACACTACATGTCAAATAACATAAAGTGGCTTCATTTGGATTCTGCAGAACAGAAGCAAAGGTACCAAAGCAGCCTGCACTGGTGGATGCTTTTGCTAGAAAGGCATTCCTCACTCTAGGCTATTCCGTTTTCTTTCTTCATACAGAGACTCCCAATAAGTAATTGAATGCTGTGGGATAAGCCAACCCTATCTCCCCCTCACAGATCCACATTAAAGAAGGGGTTCAAAGAGTCTTGACATGAGATCTGGGCCTGGGGGTGAATCTTCCTCTGAAAGTGTCCCTGTCCCTGCTGGAGGCAGCAGCAGCACATGACGCAGACTGATGGCAGCCTGTGTAGGAGGCAGGCAGCCTCTAGCATCTGTTGCTAAGGGAGTTCAGCAGATGAAGGCTTACTTTCTACTTTGCAGCCTGCTCAGCTACGAGCTCCCTGTGCCAAAAGCCATCAGATCAACTTGTCTACTGGAGCTGCAGCAACAGCCAAAGCAGAGACTCCCCCAGTGACAACCAGGTGGACATGCTGCTCTCAGTGAGGGGGTGGACGGCAGGGCACAGATGGCTGTGGGACAGTGGACATAAAGGGAAGACTGGTGGGGGATGAGGCCTGAGAAATGGGAAAGAGACTTTCACTAGGATGTATTTTGGGAAGGCAGAGGGGAAAATGGGGAAAAATGGATGCAATTTTTTACCTTTTCTGATAAAACCTCCTTCTGAAATCTAGCAATGCTCCCTCCTCGGCAAGCACCCAGAAAACTCACTGTTATGTGAAAATAACAATGTTTTTTTCAAACAAAGCCTGTCATCCATCTATCCTAGCATCTCAGAACAGCACATTCTAGTACAAGTGCTACAGAAAAGGTTTTGACCAATAAACCAGCTTTGACCAATTTATGCAGAAATAGCATTCTCCGCTCAGATGCAGACAGACCTTGGGGTTCATCATGAAAAATGAGAACAAGGAGAATTGTGGTAAATACATTCATTTTCTTCTGTGTTTTCAACTGACTGGGAAGAAAGGTCTAAGTGGAACACTTACCACGTTCAGGTTTGCGGAGTAGGGAGCAGGATCCCAGGCAACTAAGACAACATCTTTATACAAGGAGCTGTCAACAAAGTGATGGTTTGGATTGGTGAGAATCTGCAAACACAGATGCAAAGAATTGCACAGCATTAAAAGCATGTGGGATCCAAGGCAAAATCCTTATCTAAAATAAACAGTCCTACCCAGGTTGCCATTTGTTCTGCTGGATTTTAAGTATCTTGTTTTGTTAAGAAAATATATAAAGAAGAGCTTAACCATAAACAGCAGTCATGACAGTTTGAATTGGCAGTATGCTGAATTACTCTCCATCTGTGAGGGATGTGATGGGACCACTTGAGATGCTGCATAATTGCATATCAACACTATTGTGCATTCTGAAACTTGAAAGTGAAAGGTATGGTATTTTAAGACTGCCTGCAGGATGCTCTTAGACACAGAACAGCTTTCTTTGAAGGGCTACAGCCCTCAAGGGTAATGTCTTTCCTGCTGCCCAACCCCAACCAACTTTGTGGTTGCTTTCTCATTTCAACAGCAAGTCAGTCTCATTTCAAGCAACTCCAAAAAGGCAAATTAGACCATGACTTCACAAGCTCGATATACCTAGAAAAACAGTTCCAACAGCAGGCACATAAGGCTGTATTTGAAGTAACTGTCATTTTGCTCAAATCGACTGCTCTCATGTTCCTGCGTCTCCTGGTACTCTGCCTGATCCTCCCACCCCACTGGAAGTTTACTCTTCACTCCTGCTGGCTCACCCCTTCCAGAACCCTCTGTGTGTAACCAGATCTCTTTGATCCCTGGTACATCCAATGTCAGGCAGGTTCAAGTTGAAAGATTTCAGCACTGGTAGAAACAGCATGAATTTGGTTTCAGCTGTTAAACTAATCAACATTCCAGACAAATAAATTTGTTTTAATTTTCATTTCCCTTTAGGATCCAATGAGCCATATTTGATTATGCATATTTTTCTTCAGAAAAATAATATTGTTGCCATAGAGATATTTTCCCTACCATAAACTTTGAGCTTAATGATTTCCATCAGCCTTCTACGAGAACAGAATTAGTCATGTTGCTCTCAGCATCCCCAACTCCATTTCTCAGAGCAGTTTTCACCTCAGAACGTAAACTCTTTTTTTTGAGAGTACAGAGTAAATAGACCAAAAAGTCTAGATTTTAAAAGCTTGGTTCCACAGTTTCCACACAAAGGAGCTCTTACTTGCCTTTCAGTAAGCAAGAGCCCTTTGGAGGTGGTGTCCACACAAATTTTGCTCTCAGTGAGTCTGTATTCATATGTATGAGTTTTTTCCTACAATAACAATATCTGTTGTGGCTGCACAGTCATCTTTCATGTCCTTTGGGCTTTCACAGCAGAGAATATGAGGGAAGGGGGCCACAGCAGTCTTTTTATCAAGTGAATACAGACATTTTCAACAACAAGGAGAGAAGGAGGGTCAGTAAACCTGTAGAGATAACCCAGCTTCAGTACTGGTAGAGAAAGCCACTTTCATCAAGTGACCTGTGCAGATTTCACTCTCAGAAAGGACAACACTAGTTTCTTAGCAGGTGGCCAGAGTATCACGGGCAGCTTCTGACCTCTCTGAAGGTGCAGAAAGGTGGTGAGAATACAAGCAACTGTGAGGAAGCCGTGTGAGCTGACCTGGCAAGAACTTCAGTATGCCCTGTTTTCTCTTTCTTACACAGAGCCTTATACAGCGCAGAAGAGAAGTCCATGGGGCCCTCCATTACCAGTCCACTGGCAGCATACTGCAGCAGCTCTGGGAGCCAGGAGGACCCCAGTCTGCCCTACCGTGAGCAGTGGAAAGCAGCTAGTTTAGCTATTTCATCTCTCCGAATTCGCTGGGGAGCTAACAAAGCTCAGATCACTCCCTGAGAGCACTTCTCTTGTCTGCTACAGGAAGCCTACTGAGTCTAGTCAACTATAAGAAGTTTCTAAACTCTTCTGTTTGCCTGGCACGTGAGTTCAGGCATGGTCAGCACAAGGACATTTTGGCTGACACTAAAACAGAGAACCATCAAAGAAAGGAAAAAACCCAACAAAAACAAAAAAGTGAAATAATTTACATAAAAATCCATGTTCTCTGATGCACCGATTTGAGCACTAAAGCCAGAGTAAGATATGGCCAAACATACTATTGGTGTTGACTAAGTAAACTCTCCATTTCAGTATGTCATAAAATTTCACAGTAATTCTGTTGTTGCTTTTTGTCTGCATTTTATGAAGAGAGAAGAGGTTTGGTTTGCCCAAGACTGGAATTCAGGCAATAGCTTTTTCAAAATTGAAAAGCTACTCTCAACCATAAGGTGTCACTGTAGCTCAATGCACAGTTATTTGTTGACACCCATATGCAGAAAATCCCATTTTCTGTTTCCATTCAGATGAACAAAAAGTTGCCTAATGTGTAATAGCCAGTGTACATTAAAGTTCTTTACTAGTTCGTTCCAAATTTTTGAAGAACAATGACTTAAGTTACATACTAAGACAACTTAGTTCCCATTTCTTTTGCCTTCCAGCAAGAAAATAATTGGGGAACTGGAAAATATGAGAAAAGAGCTTTGGGATCACCACAGCCTGGATTTTGTGAAGATCCTGCAGGCAGTGTGGCAAAGGTCTTCTATACTGACAGCTCTGGCATCCTTCAGAGCCTTTGCAGATGCAGGACACATGAGAAACTTTACAGACAACTTGAAACAAGGCTATCAAGTATCTACCACAATCACTCTACATTGACAGCAGTGTGAACATCCCTGTAAGGGAAAACTTTTACCTTCTCTACATCATGACTGCTGAATCATGAGCTGCTTCACAGATTAGCCAACACTTTCTCAGAAGTTATTAATTTAATGTCATATTGTACAGAAGTGACACTGACTTGAATTCACGAAAGAAGATCTTACCTGAGAGTTAATGATCCTCATGGTTGTTTTATTTCCAACATCTTTTTCATAGCCATGTGTTGGAGCAGAATTAAATCTTAAAACGGCATCATGAGAATCTAGGAGCAAAAATGAGGGGGTAATTTGTTTTTCTTAGTATATACAAGAGTAAAATAGAACAAATGATCTAAACCAGTGCACAACTTAGACGTTTCTCCTAATCTTGATATTTTAAGGATGAGAAACATTCTACTATGCGCAAACAAAATCCTCTTGCATCTGCCATATGTAATTAATGTAAAATCCAGTGAAAAAGAAGTTCAGAACCGTCTATTATTTTAGCTTGTAATACTTAAAATACTCTTCTTAATTGGATAAACTTAGTGTGGGAAGATTATTAGTACACCCAATACACACAGTTGCTCACTAGTTCTACCACAAAATTTACAAAGAATTATTCCATGCAAAAGCATGTACACTACAAAGATATCTAATTGCATGTTTGAATGAATAACAATGCTTAACCATAAGCTTGTGTTTCACAGTATTTTGTAATACCTGAAAATCCCAGACTACCCCAAGCCTATTAATCACACCCTTTACTTATTCTCAAACACAGTACAAGTCTTAAAGAGCCTCTGTAGAGAAGCCAGCCCACATATCTGCTCACACACAAAAACTTGAGGATCCCTTGGTAGCAAAGATCTGACAGAGCTGAACTGTCAGTTTGCCCATGAGTTGTTGACCTTGGAGTATGCAGAATACAGAGCAGCTATAGGTCAAGTGTGGGTCAAGGGTAGACACCACATGCAAGCCTCCCTTGGATGAGAGAATCACCCTCCCAGTGCTTCTTTTAAGGGGATCTCAAAGCCCAAAAGGTGTGAAGGAGAGCAAGACATTATATCAGTTATCCAGAAACACACTGTCCCTGTTGATGGCTCCTTATTTGGTCTATTTTTATCCCTCCTATTGATGGAAGCAGAGAATATGGTTAAGGTCAAAATGAACATGAAATGTCTTAACCCATAGGTAGCTTATACAGTTGTTTATCTCTAGTCACTTAAAATGTGGTCGCCTGTAGCTAAAATACGGAGAAGGTAGAAGTCTCCAAAGATAACCAACATGCCTCAATAGAGTCCTGACTTGATCCTATCAAATGGGGATCTTCCATCTTTTCCCACCTTTACTCCGCACTTCTTGTACTCCGTACAAGGAAATGTTGTGTGGCATGAAGCTGGCAGTTTAATTTCAGACATGTTTGCATTAACAAGTTGTGTCTGAAAAGAGAGATTTTTGCCAGACATCCCCTAAGCCCAGCTCCTCAGAAGCTAAGGAGTGAAAGGTTTTCCCATCCTCCTACACAGAGACAATCCTAGCCTCAACACCTAGCCTTCATCTGCCTAGACATAAGCATCTTGATTGTGTAGGAGTTAGAGGAAATTAAGTCAATAGAAGCTGCAGGTACTCTGCATTTTTGGAGAAGGAAAAGAAAAACAAAATTTTGTGGTACTTGAAACCTGCTCACAAATTTAAGAACATAAATGTGGACCTGTGATTGACACCTTTTAGACAATCTGTTGACTGAGAACTGGGAAAGGAAATTGTATAGCTCACAGCTTTACTGAGAGACAGTGTGGTGCATTTCCAACTTTACTCATGCTGGTTCTTCATATCCAAACCAAAAACTTTACCAAAAAAAGGATGACCAGGACACAACTTAACACTGACAATAGCTGGTTTAAAGTCAACTGGTTTTAGTCTCAGTAAGTATTTGCAGATAACCATTTTAAAGATCTTAAAAGTTTGGGGTTTGATCACAGATCCCTGTTACTTCCTGCTGATGACAAAATAACTGGTTCTCTCATCAAACAGCATGATCATGATGGGAGTGTTTGCTATATTTGCACAACATTTCCAGACCTACTTTCATTTAAAAATATTCTGAGTGGTGGGGGAAAGGAGGGCAAAAGGCAGAAAATAAATTAACGTTTTTGCTTGTGTTTCTAATAGGAACACAGAAGAGGGAGCTAAAGGCCTATGAAGGGAAAAGTCCTTTGCTGCTGGTTTCTTATGCCTTTTTTCCCTTTGGAGAATAAATCATAGAATGGTTTGGGTTGAGAGGGACCTTAAAGATCATCTAGTTCCAACCCCACTGCCATGGGCACAGACACCTTGCCCTAGAACAGGTTGCTTAGAGCTCCATCCAGCCTTGAACTTGGCCTTGAACTTTTCCAGGGATGGGGCATCCACAACTTCTTTGGGCAATCTGTTCCAGTGCCTCATCACCTTCAGTGTAAAGAATGTCTTCCTAACATCTAATTTAAGTTACCCGTCTTCTAGCTTAAAACCACGCCCCCTTGTCCTGTCACTATCTGCCTGCATAATAAAGCCCCTCTCCATCCTTTTTCTGTAAACCCTTTTTAAGTTCTGAAATAACGACTTTTGCCTGCAGCAAGGTCATCAACCAAGGGTGCACAGCCTGAAACCCAGAAGTCATGTATGGGTGTTTTCCCCACTGTTGCTGACTTAGCCTGCCATTCCTGCTGAGCAGCTCCACGTCCACAGAGGCACGGCAGAGTCCACAGAGCCTCTGGTGCCTCCAAACTGTCAGGTTCACTTGCATTTTGAACCAAGAGCTGGTAGCCCAGGTGCCAGGTCTGGGAGAGGGAAGTCATCCTCTACAGCTATGCATGCACAGGGATAAAGAGCATCTCATACATTCTTAACTTTTTCTCTGTGGTCAGACTCTTTATCACTTTTTCAAGGATTAGAGGGGAGGTGGAAAGGCACGGTCAAGAGCTCAGCTGTAACATACACTACCTGGACATCTGCAGGGGAAGTATAACTTCAGTAATACAAACAGATGCCGGAGCTTCCGTTTTTCATTTTAAGTGAGAAATACTAGCATGACAGGGACTGTTGTAGCACATCCAGAGAAGGGTCACCAGGATGATCAGACAGGGCTGCAGCACCTCTTGTATGAAGACAGGCTAAATTAAGGTTGTTCAGCCTGAAAAGAAGACTTTAGGGAGACCTTATAGTACCTAAGGGAGACCTTTCCACTACCTAAAGGAGACCTACAGAAAAGCTGGAGAGGGACTTTTTACAAGGATGTGTAGTGATAAAAAGGGGGCAATGGCTTTAAACTGAAAGAGTGCAAGTTTAGATTAGATATAAGGAAGAAATTCTTTACTGTGAGTGTGGTGAGGCACTGGAACAGGTTATCCAGAGAAGTTACGGATGCCCCAACCCTGGAAGTATTCACAGCCAGGTTGGATGGGTTCCTGAGCAACCTGATTTAGTGGATCTAGTGTAGGCCTTATCAAACCCCATCTCCTCCCTTTAGGCGGCATCAGATGACAATTTCCCAATTAAATCAAAAGCTCTTCTTTAGAAAATGGCATAAGATTCTGTGCCCAGAATCTTCCCAAGAAAATGGGTACACACAGGAGTGAGCAGGGCCCAGATACCCTGTCAAGCACCAAAGTCCATACTCTGGACTGCAAAGTCCATACTTTGCACCTGGGCTGCACCTGAGTGAGCAAATATGACATAAAGCATGCTGTAATTATGTAAATATGTCACAATGTGCTATGAATTCTCCACTACAGCCCTAATCCATACTGGTGTAAACTGGGTACCAGGGAACACTGACAGAAGATTCTGTTTCAGACAAGGATTATGTGCTGGAGAAGGAAGGAACTGTTAAGCTTTTCCACCTCAAAGATTTCTATATCAGTGAGGCTTCATGTGAAACTGGGGGTTATCCTGGTGTGATTTT
This sequence comes from Myiotriccus ornatus, assembly GCA_036023395.1. Classification (NCBI taxonomy): domain Eukaryota; kingdom Metazoa; phylum Chordata; class Aves; order Passeriformes; family Tyrannidae; genus Myiotriccus; species Myiotriccus ornatus. The sequence continues at coordinate 89,687,710 of JAYRBT010000001.1, forward strand.
AGCTGCAGGGCAGCTGGGCACCTCTGCTATGCTGGAAGCATATTAGTTTGGTAACACTAGCAGATCTAAAATATCCCAGAGATTTAAAGGAAACCTGTGTGAAACCCATCTGTGTCAAACAGATCATTCCATGTGATGAAGAAAGTACTGTGATGTGAAGTCCTGGACCATGGGAGGATTAATGAATGAACACTAAAAGGTTTTTATAAAGAGCTGAAGGAGACAACTCTTCTTGTTCCAGAAACAAGTTTGAGACACACATTTCATCCTTCTTTCAACCCACTTAGCATACTGTACATGTACTACTAAAAAGAAGAACTACTGAGACGATAATGCAGTAGTGTAGTAGCATTCATTTTTAAAAAGAAAAAATAAAACTGACCTGAATTAGTTTTATGGCTCCACAATCCTTTTCTGAATAGCTACCACAAAACTCCTACCCTGAGGTGGGGAATTTTGAGTGACACTGACATCTCAGCACACCTGCAAGCTCACTGACTCAGTGTAGCAATGGAAAAACAATGGGTGAAGGTACTTGAACTCATTTAAAATCAGTCTCAGAAAAGAGGTCAGGGGACTTGATCTTAGTGCATGAAGGTACACAAGGCTATGAAATCATAGTCTGTGAACTCTAAACATGCAACAGATGAAGAGGACACTCTACTGTTTTTTGTCATGGAGACAAAGTTCAGTCTGGGACAGCAGTGTAAGAGCAATTCCTCTACAAGCCACTGCAAAATAAAGACGAGTATAACAAACACTACTTTGCAGAATAAAACTTGAATAAGGCTTTGATCTGCTGAAGAAATAAATGCATGTTGCAGAAAAACGTTGAATACAGCAGATCTGACGAAACCAGTGCCTCCTACTACAGACTGTAATATGACAAGAAGGCATAATAGATTTTTTTTTAAATTAAATGATGACTTCAGGCCAGATTTTGTTAGATTTTGTTTTCAGTTATATTGTCCTGAAAAGGAACAGCTTCACTGAAGTCCATAAGTTTGCATTCATGCAACTCTGGTGAGAGAGAACCACCAGACTTTGCAGACCTGTGCTTGAGGAGAATGAACCTTTCGAAAGATAAACATGAACACACACATATGCATACATATACAAATGAACAGATGAATTTTACCCACCTATTTCGTCTCCTAGAGAGGAGTTCAGTATTGCACCAGCAGACATAACTACTGCACAGCTCCCAAAGCCATGTGTATATAATTTGCCCAATGGAATTTGGGGAACGTGCTTTTCCCATCCAAGAGTGGAGAATGGAGCCTCCTTGCCATCTATTGTTTTCACATTCACTCTTTCTTTTAGCTCACAGAATAGCTGGTCTCCTGTCAACTTGGAGTTTCGTTTCCCCTTGAACCGCACCCCATGCTTATTGGTACTCAAATAATCTTTCATCGCCTTCTGCAGTCGAGGGTTTAGCATCTTGGAAGAGACATCCCCTTTCCAAAGCTTGTAAAGAAAGGATTTCGACATTGTAGAATACAGCCCATCCCAGTCATCAGATTCATCAAGCATCTGGTTTCTCCTATGCTTTGTGCTCCTTCTCCTCATTCTTCTCTGATGGCTCCAGTTGTTCTGCAAAATACTTACTTTCGCATTATTCACATCGGCTGAGATGAATTTTTCTATCTCCTGAAGGTGGCTGTGTGACTGAGGCTGACCAGCAGCAAATAAATAATCATCATTCACTTGGTAGAAATCACTTTTTGATTTTCTTCCTAACTGGGATGGAAAAAACTCATCTTCGTTTCTAAAGGCATCTTCCAATACAGTCCATTTCTTAGAATTTCCAGTCCCTGATTTAAACGTACCTAAGAGATCTTCATTAAGAAGTACCTCATTCCCATCAATGGTTTCAGAGAATGATGGATCATGAATGGCTCCCATGATGACTCTCTGCTTGCCCTGAAGGGGCAGAAGTCTCTTAGTTTCAATGTAAGAAAAGGAACTTGGAACCGGTTCAGAGGTGTTGCTATCTGTAAAATAGATGAATATCACCAGGAAAAGAAGGCCCCATGCAAAGATACCAAACAGCATGAGTTGTTTCCATTGCTTCAAGTTAGGTTTCATGGCAATGCCTTTACCAGCTCCTCTGTGCCTTGAAGTATTGGTGAAGGAAAATGAAACCTGTGGAGAACATCAAGTACTATTAAAAATTGTTCTAAAAATAGATACAATTCAGAAATATCTTAAAATGCATTGATAGAAGATGCAGAATTAATCTCCAAGCTGTAGCACAGAAGATTCAGTGGCAGAAACAAACTCCAGAGCCTGCAGACACTGTAGAGTGACACAATTTGGCTGTAACCACACCGTGACAGCTGCTAGCTACAAGTGAAGCTGGTGGCCAGTTTCTACAGTAACACTGGATCCTGCCTTCAGGGAGATCATGTGCCTGCCTGCTTCTGCTATACTGAGCATAGCATTAAGAGAGCAAAAGCAAAACCCATGCCTGGCTGCATGCACAGTGGGAACAATATTAGCTGTCTTCTCTTTTGCCATTGAAAGTCCTTATGCAGTGGAACTGTGAGCAAGCCTGTCCCCAGAGGGACTAGGCAGGGACAAAGCTCTAAGCTGGCAGCCCTTCTCTGCCCACAGCCTGGAAAGGATGGTGCTGTGTGGATATCATCTGGGGGCGTAAGGGAAAGCATTCTACCAGAGAGGAACCTTTTCCTCAGCTGGTATGAACTGACACAGCATGAGTGGCTATTCGTTGCCCAGTATCAGACTCGAGTAAGAACGACTGCTGTACCTCTGCTATGGATGCTTGGATGCTGCATGCACACTGAGTTGGAATGAAGGAGTTCTGCACATCAGGGTCTGAGGGGTTTGTATTTTCCAAAAAGGAGAATGGATGGCACAACTATCTAAATATATTCCTTTAGAATATAGAGATTTACCTAAAGGGGGTGGGCAGAGAATGTCAGAACTAGACCTGGAAATCTGTGCTCTACTCATACCTGGGGGTTTTGGACAGCTTGTGCATTAGTGGAGGGATGCATGGTCCAAATGAAATAAAGTCTGACTGAGGGGGCTATGTTCCAAGGAAAATACACTCACACATTGCTGGACTATCGAGCACACTAAGCCCTTACATGAACCCACTTGCTTAATCAAGTGGTATGGGCATCGGTTACAAAGCTGACTGAAGAAACTACAGCCCTTCCCTACCATAAACCTTTACCATTCCCCCCCTGCACCATAGTCATCACCATCCTCAGTTGCTACACTGAGTGTAACTCAGTGTACTAATTAGAGACAAATCACTTACCTGATCTGAATGTAAAAATAAGCCCCTTCTTCTGAAGTTTTCTTTCTAACCCTATTTGTTTCAATAGCCACTTAATGGTGGGACTCAAGAGCCACTTGTACCAGCCAGCTGAGATTAGGAAAGGGAAAGGGGCATAGGGGCAGGCTTGGCTTTCATTACCAGCCTGTGCCTCAAGAGCCACCACCTCATCATATCACATCTGAACAGCACACACAGCTTACATGCCTCTGATAACACACCGCCTGCTCACACCTGACCGTCAGGAGGGACCAATCCCAGTCACCACGCGCTGTCACCTTTCTGCAAGCTGCTGATGTACATCAAAGCTGAGTGCAAAGTTTAGACCAAAGCTGTAACTAAGGCTGTGTTTTCACATCAAAAAGAACCAGTAATAACACCAGTATAAGATGTTCCCCGCTCTGTCCCATATTCCTGCAGTGTGCTTCTGCCGCTGCCAATACCCCTGTGTATGGGGTTGGCATATTACAAACTGAACCAGTAAACTGATACAGCAGAGGAAATACATGTTAGAGGGGTTTTTTTGTTTTAGTTTTGTTTTATTGGTTTTTATAAAACTGGGTCAGCCCCTTTATCCACCACAATGTGGTCACACAGCCAATTGTTTCAGCACAAACAGGGAAATCGCCTACCACAATGCAGAGGCGAGAACAAACCGCAGGTTTTGTATTAACAGGGATAATTCAGGCTAGCATTTCTGCTGACCTTCTGAGAATGTGAGACTGCAGCATTACATTTCTAAACACAGTCTATTTTAACGATCTAGACAAAGCCTAGAACATCAGACAAAGATAGCTCACTTTTTGGCTCAAGGCAGTGTCCAAATAGAGAGAGAATTCATAAAGTTACACTTGGATGACCCAATTTTATTGCAAACACATTCATTTCTAATACACTGAAAAAAAAAAAATTACTGCGATAACCCAGTGCTCCACACACGTTTGGCTTGGCTCACAGAAACCACATGGGAGAAAGCTATTACTCCAACTAACCCATTTCCTTCTTGCACTCTGCTGCTGCAAGATTGTTCTCTGCAGTACCTCAACACTCCCTCCACTTCTAATTTTAAATCACTGCAGGTGATGTCCTGTGGGAGTCACCTTACAGTATATGGCTGTTGTGCAAGTTAGGTCTGCCCCGAACTTACTGCAACCTGCCCACTCATCAGTGTTCAGATGGTTTGAATTTTTAAATCGGCATTCTTCACCCATCTGAACTGCTTCCATCACTTGTTATCATTTTCCCTGATATGTTTCCCCAGCACTTTTCAACATGTTGCTTCCAAACCACTGTGTAAATTAGCCTTTGCTCAGTCAGATGTTCCTCCTGCTGAATATACATTTCTTACAGGATTGCAATGGAAGCATCTTGCTAATCTTTTTAACAGATAAGCTTGCAGGAAGTCAAAGTTACAAAGGAAGAGGTCACTAATATTTTTCTGAGTTACTGAGTCACGTAACAAGTCTAGCCACAATTTAAAGATAATCCATAACAAAATCCCATGTTTTTCTCATTTATTCCCAAGTTGTGTTGTATCTTATAACCAGAATGTTTTGATAAGAAACAGAAAGGTTTAGTCTTACTTCAGGTGTGAGACTACAAAAATTTCTAATTGTCTGTGATTACATGTGTTTGGTGCAGCAGACTGCCTCAGCATAAAAAATTAGTCAGGACTCCTAAATTCAATATTCAGGTTACAATCTGACAAAGGACTGAGAGATGCATTATTAATTATTTTTAAATTAAGGCAAACTAATTTCTGTCCCCCCACCCCCAATACTCAGGAGGTCATGAAAGCACACTCATCTTGGTCAGCATGGACATATAAGCATGCATATGATTACCTTCTTTGTGCAGAAAAAAATAATCTGTGCAAAATAAAAAACGGCATACAATAGTATACCTGTCAACACTGCAAGCAAAAGGAGAGGCACCACTCAGAATAAATCCAGAAACTTTACACATTAACTATCGCAGTAGCTTATCTGCAATTCCTCGTTGCATGTGGGGCCTCAAAAAGGATACTGAAATCTCTTGAAGACCGGAGCTATGCAGGCAAATCTCTGTGCTGCTTTAATGTTTTTTTGCTCACAAGAAATGCCTTGTCCTCCAGCAGTACAGCTGAGCTGGAAACGAATTCAAGGTCATTACTGTATTACTTGCAAGAGGACTTCTACAACCTCACAGGATCTTGAAAGCTGTGTGTGAAAAGCTGCACTAAGTCCAGAAAAATATCAGCTTATCTTATCTCCCTCTGGACTAAACATCCAGTCCTCTCCCCCTCAGCCCCTGCAGCTTCTCACACCTCACAGTCTCTGACTTTGAGAATGTCTGGGAGGAGAGGGCAGCCTTTCTGCATGCTCCCCACCACCCTCCTGCCGCCAGCAGACTGGCACCCTCTGCAGCTCACGGGGGTATACTCCTCATTACTACCTGGGGATGCCCATGGATTCTCGCCCTGTGCTGCTGAAGGCAGCACATCTCAATTAGAAACAAAAAAAATTAGTGTAGAACACCAGAAATGATGATTGCAATGAATTACACTGGCTAAATAAATAAAAACAGGTGGCTTCATGGGTGCAGTTAGTCCACTGGATGCTTCAGGAATAAACTTCCATATCTCTCTTATCTATGCTCATCACACAGTTTTCAAACTATTAAAGCAATTTTACACAAGTTTGTAAATTATCATTAACGTTTCTCATTGTCTTCAGCTTCATCAGCCCTGCCACAATAATCCTCCCTACTTACACACAACAGAGACTGCTGGAGTGAAAACTGCTAAGGAGGACCAGAGGAATAAGTCTACCCCTGGGGGAAACACCCAAGACTTAATCCAGCTTCCCCTTTAGCAGAAATAATAAGCCTGTTTGCCCCAGAGGCTGAAGATTTCGTTTTCTTACATATCTCCTTTCTGATGGGTTCTTTCAATCATTAACTGATTTAAGTTCCAACTACCATATGGAGAACAGCTTTTTTCTTACCCGGTCTGGTTGTTTACACAAAAGCCATGGAAAACATTAGATGAGGTACAAACCAGTGAAGTGGGCAGAAAGAGGAGACTTACTCACTTGCTTAATAGAAATACTAGCAGCAGCTATGAAAAAGAAAGGCAAACCCTAGTAATATCTTTGACACATCCCAGGAAACAAAGGCAATTCCCCAGTGGAAATTAAAGGCTGATTTTCAAGAAACGGCACCCACTTGTGGGAAATTTCATTTTGCTACGCTAAGATGCAAGGAACCAATGAGTTCCCTCTCCCTTTATAAAGCCCATTGTCTTGCAACAAGGAGCACTTTTCATTTTTCTAAAGTAGGCCTCCTGACTACTTCTTAAATGAGAAGAGATGGATGAGGAAGATTTTTTTTTTTATTCCTTTGAAACATTCCTTCCTTTCAACACTGTCTATTGTTAAAATTAATTTCTACAGACCCTGGCAGCTTAGAGGTCAGGATGGTTCAAGTTGATGTGCTAAGATGTGCACTGTTATGTTAAACAGGGTTTTTCTTGGCTGCAGCTTTACAGCACGAAGGTCACCTCAGGGTTATTTGGGGTAGCAAATGTTAGCCCTGGGCAACCGTTCCCAAAGGGCTGAGAATCAGACCAAGGTTTACTTGATGGAAAGCTGAGGCGGACTGAACAGACAGCAAATGCTCCTTTAGTTTGCTTCATCTCTCAGTCAGCTAATTCCAGTGTATTCAGAAACCTCTGGCACAGGGCAAGACAGCTGGAGGCTGCATTTCCAGGGTGGAGAATACACTCGTCCTCTCATGTGGGAAGTGCCAAATTGGTTTTAGTGTTATCACATCATTTCTGCGGTGGAAGCCACACAGTAGTGAGCAACAGACAGGCAAGCCTGTGGGGAGTGGTGACTGCCAAACGATCTATATTAGTCTGTGGATGGCCTGGGTATTTGTCTTATTGGCTGTGATTAGGCCTCCTAATTAATGAATCTCTCTTGGACAACTTCCTTGTTAGTCCCGATAAATCTGCCTCTTTCCTTCAACATTATTCAGAGGAGTCAAGCTGCATACAGTATTATTTGTGGCAACCTAAGACAATGTCTTCTGAAACGAAGAAAAAACACCCAAAAACTCAGAAGTAGGATTTTTTCCCCCAAAATTGCCTTTTAGACCTATATTTAGTTATCTACTTGGGAAAAATTAAGCATTCAAATGATGATACTGTTAACCTGAATCACCACTAAATCAGGCGTCCCAGGCTAGGGCATTTGGAAAGCTCAGTCTCAGGTTCTTGCTTCTGAGCATGCAGGCAGGTAGTGTGCCTGTTCTCAGGTCCCCTAATAAAACCTAGGATTTCAAGTAAAAGGGGGTGGGGGTGGAGTGACTTTTTTTATTTTATTTTTACTAATGACCCGTTTCCAAGAGCTTAGACTGTAAGAAAATCACCAAATATAGTGCAACTTGCAGTACAACTTACTAGAGCTGGCAACTTGGCAGCTGAAGAAACGCTCAGTGGGGTTTCCGTCAAGGAACATGTCCTAGATTATTCTGTAGGAGACTGGGGGCTTAGATGCATCAATCTCTGGGTCTTAGTGGGAGGTCATAGTTATCTTCTATGCATCTGATATCTACTCTCCACCCTCCACCATAAAGCTCAAGGTGCCTGGCATCAAAGCCAGCTATCACTTTCCCACACAGCCCACAGTGCTGCCTGCAGAGCCCAGAGACCACATACAGGTTATCGGAGTGTGGGCTGACAGCAGTGAAGTAAAAATAGCCAGCTTTTAGCCTTCACATATAGACTTTCCCACCACCAGTGGAAATGTTCAACACAGAAGCAATGGTCAGGGAAAACCTGGTTTCTCAGTGACTGACTGCACCTTCGGCATCAACCGCCACCTACCCAACTTGCAGTAGCTTCTCTCAGGAGACATGACAGCAGCTCTCACTCTGACATTCCCTAAGATTCACCACTCCAGCCAGGATTTCCTCCCAAATTTCAAGTCAGGGAAGACAACCTTTTCGTCTTTTCCAAATGGGTTATGAGCTGATCACAGTCTCATTATTCTAACTGAGGGTTTCTACAGAAATGCACTACATACCACTTCATTTGAAATTCAGTACAACTTCAATGTAAATTACTTCCAAGCTCTTTAATCAAAATTACAAAGGAGCAGAAGTGTCAGAGTTATGCTGAAAACAAGCAATTTTCACAACATAAATCACCCCCCACAGCCTCTCAAGGAGCCACTCAGATAGCCACATACTACCTTCACTCAACCTTTTCTGTTTCTGACCCCTGTTTTTGCCATATCTTTGCCACGTCCTGGCCCTGTTCACAGCAGTACACAAAGGTTCAAGGCTGCTTCAAGTTACTGCAGATGCCAGTGGAGTTTGGTTCCACCGTGGACATGGGTGCACAAACTACCACTTTGGCCATAGTCCTTAGCATACCCTCACACACAGTAAAGCAGCAGATAAAGTATCTTTTCTGCCCTTGTAGATCAACCAGCTGTGTGTTTTGGATGGGTTTTGCTCACATTTCAGGTGCCACAGCACTGTCTTTTGATCCAAACAGCAGGGGGTGGGGGGGGATAAAATCAGCTCATCTACATCAGTATAAAACCACCACATATATCCAAAGACAGTGCAAGTCACTTTTCCAAAGCAAAATTCAGTATGCCACTGCATAGTCATGGCATACTGAATACAATCCAGCTCTGTACAAACACCATCCTAGCTGTCTCCACTCTTACACCTCAGTAGTTCTCTTGCAGATCAAACCACAGAGCCACACGTGGGTTTTCTGTGCTACCTTTGTGCAGCTCTCTTCCCTCACATAAACTGCAGTTGCAGAGGAACTGCAGTTATTCCCAGGGGATCTGATCACCATTAAGGTCCTGTGAAGCCAAACTCTCTGTAGGCTGAAACATCAAGCTAGTTGGAGATAAAAGCCAGGTGTGTAAACCAGGTGACCAGACTAATGGCCATCACTTACTTGTGCATCCTGCATTCATACATAACCACCTTATTAAGGTATTTAGTTTCATCGCTGCAATAACATCAATGAAGAGAAAGTGAGTAACACAACACAGCAAGGGCTGAGGAAGGCTGTGGCACTAGGCTGGATGGGAAGAAAGCCCGCCTGTAGGGCAGCATAGAGGACAAAAAGGCAGAAAGATTGAAATAAACCATGCTCACAGTGCTACTGGAAGAGCACAACAACACCTGCCAGAAACAGGGACACCTCAGCACCATGAGGGTGAGAACTGGAAGAGAAAACTTCCTTCCATTGGAACGATCACATCCTTCCCTTTGGGGAAGCACCAGGAGAGCCTGCTACTGCTGAGGGAAGGCTCCGGACCTGAGCATCCTGCCCTATTTCTCACAAGCAACAAATGGGAAAGAGGCCACCACATTCCTTCAGCAGGTGGGAGGTCTGGGTGAGCAGCAGGACTGTGCTGTGTCTTTCCCTCTTATTCTGGACAGCCCATCCCAGTTTAATATGCTGCTTCCTGCCAATCCTGTGCTTGGGAAAGGGGACCCTTGGGCACTGACCCTGTTCCTTGCAGATGGAGCACAGCCCTTGCACCAGAGCACCCTCAGACTGAGCTTTGCAATGGATCAGCACCCAAAATAGCTGCATGTTTTCCCCTGTGAATGTTACTTCACACCCCACACAGAGATGCTCCAAAATACAGGAACAGATGGTGCCTTAGGACCCACAACACAAGTAGGGGTTTATGCCCATCTTCACCACAGCCTGGCTTTCTGGGACTTATTCTTCCCTGCCCACAGAATAAGGTTTTAATCCCATTCCCCCTTGCAAAAGAAGAGTTCAGGAGCAATCTGTGCTTATGTTCTGCTGTCGTGTAACTAAACAGGATGGCAAGAACATCTTAATGCCCCAAAACAAGACAGAGAAACACAGAGAAATGGATAGTACTACTCAGTGTCCAATAAAACATAAGAGAAAAACCCCAGCCAACATACATAACTGCATTTGGTTCCCCTCCTTCTTTTTAAGGGACAGCTTTTGATACCATACTTGCAAAAACACATAATTCAAAAAAGGAAGGAAGTGCTCTGAGGGTTTTTTATTTAAAGCTTGACAGGATAAACAAATCACAGTCTCATTAAATCACACAAATCTCACACTGCACACAAGACTAAACCACAAGAAATAGGACGTTTCAAATCCTCATGCAGTTCTACACTTCCAGCACAACAGCTCATTTTATTTCTGCTCTTGGCAAGGTTAGAATAAAAGGCTTCTTTTCTTTGCTCCATAAATGTTTTTAGATGCTATATTACTTGAACTTAACACAGCAGTAATTGCACTGAAAAAGGGCAACCTGAACTGCATCCTAAAAGAAGGAGACATTTATACTAACGCACACATGAACAGAGAGCACAGTTACAAAAGGTCTGTTTCAATCCTATCACAAAAAACTTGACCGAATTCACAAACTCTTACAGGCAGAAGTGGCTGGAGAATTTTCATTCTCTGAAGCAACAACATTTCTGAGATATGCTGATTATCCACATCTCAATATAGAAGTAAATTTTACATCTGCCAAGTATGTTTCTAACCCTGTAGGCACTGTGTTTTTCTTTCTTTTTTATTACTAACTTCTTTATTAGACTGTAGTTTGTCTTTTTACATTTGTTCCAGAAAGCAAGCAAGCTAGCCCTTGTTTAAAAACTCTAAAAGAGGACAATGGTAAACACATTGTTACTTATTTCCCAGCTGTATCTAAGTGCCAATTCCTATTTGTTTATGTTAGCAAAATAATTGTAGGAGGGCATTTAGAAAATTATCATTGTTAATGTCTCATTTCTATATACTTATATACATGCATACAAACATGCCTTCTATGTGCTTATTTGCCTTAGGCTAAAAGCTTGAACAAAAAGTTTCATTCTGGAAGAAGGCCTGACAAACTGAAGTATGAAGTCAGTTTAGCCCTTGTTACATTACAATCTAAAAATGAAGTTTCCTGGACTGAAACAATTTTTCCCCCTTTTTTGTATATTTTAATACTTAACATGACTATGCTGATAATAAGCCAACTTACACTAGCTGGGATGTTTTGTTTGGCTTCATAAAGCAAAATAAAGTAGTATTAGTATTTTTTTTCTTTCTTTCTCTCATTCTGTCACTGTTTTATGCATGGCTCTGGGCAATATTAGCTTAAACTATGACTAGATCAACAGAAATCTCTTCTGTGGGGGATACAGCTGTTTGTAACCTGCTACAAACCACTGGAACCTGAATTCTACCTGACTGAAAATTTTGCAGAGAAACAGGACCTCTAACAACTACCATCATGAAACCAGTATGAACAATAGTGACAAACCAAGGTTGTTGGTTGGATTTTTCATAACCTTCCCCTTTGGGCAGTCACTGATGCACATGTGCAGCACACAAGACATCTTTTCTCCCAGAACTTGCCATTCATTCCCTACAAATACTACTGACTTAACAAGGTGGAAGTAGCAGAAAAAACATTAGGGTCTCTGAAATCTCTGACACCATTAAAACAGTGAGAAATTGAGGTGAGAAGAAAGACAGCTGGCTAGTTCTAAAGATCATTTGAATTCGTTGTTTTTGTTATAAAAGTTGAAATGATGGGTTAATATTCTGAGACCATCCTCACCGGATGTTAACTACGGAATTACCTTTTGATGGTAATTTTCACCATCATAAAAGACAACAAAATCTGAAACCTTGTGTTTTGAGATCTGCTGCAGATGAATCTGGGGAAGAGTAAATACTTTTCTTTCCAAGATACTTGGCAGAGGTTTCTGTCATATCTTTTAAGTCTCAATTTAAATACTGACTTTGAAACCTGAAGCTAACCAGTATACACGCAATATAGTCCTTTCCTTCAATTGTTCAACAGATGGGATTGTCAAAATTTTCATTAAAATATTTCTTAATATTTCAAATGATGGCTATGTCTTCTCTTGGTTTTCAGCCAACAGGCAGGCCTTTGAATTATCTCCGATTTCATTAAAAGAATACCATTTCAAGACTGCCTTTAAGTAGCCAAGACATGTAAACCCCTTGCCTTTTTACACACTCTGCTTAGAAGATGCAGATAAAGTGCATCCCCTTGCCCAGCACAGAGCGCAGCTGTCCTCTCAGCAAGATGTCAGAAACATCTGAAACTTGTTTTCCCCCTCTCCCCTCCTCTTCCCTCTTGCTGCACACTGATTACCCAGCATCCATCTGTTCGACCCCCTCCCAGCTGTGGCAAGGAGTAGCTGAGGTCTGCCCACACTCCCCTAGCACACCCACCTACTTGCTTTCCCAGGGAGCCTCTTCTGAGACAGTGCTTGCTTCTCTTCAGGTTCGTGGTCTTCCCAGGGAATATGAGTTCATACTGGCACCATCTGCCATTTAGAAAAGCTATTGGCAACGTTCAAGCCAACCATTTGGAGAATCAGGAAAAAAAGTTCACAACGGTGGAGATGAATGTTCATGTGATTTTTCCCCTTGCCTAGGATAATACAGCCCCAACCCTTGTCTGCATCTTCTAAGTGCTTAAGGCACAGGGCAAGTAATAAAGTGAAGCCAATTCACTGCCCTAAATCAATCAGAAGAAGGTTTTCTCTGTCAACATGAAAAGAAACTGTTCTGAAAAAGAAATATTTTTTTTAACATAGATTGATTCCTCAGCAACACCCAATCCTGTCAAACCTGTTCTGCTGATGGAGTTTTTTGTCTTACTTCAATCCCATTCAGACAATAAATAAATGGGAAAAAAATTAGTCTGATGTAAAAAATAATGCTTAATGTTTCTAACATTTTCACGATTCTTGTTTTTATTTCCTTATTTACACCTATATTACTAGTCAGCATATTAGTAGAGATGTTCTAATAACAGTTAAAACTTCTATAGTAGATATAAAGTATACTACATAGGATGACCACAAGCAAAGCAAAATTTTCCTACTTCCATCAGGTTGGGAGGTTTTTTTAACTGTTGGAGAAATAGTTGGAGAAAAATGCATTGAAGTTCATGCTAAAGATGGGTATAAAAATGCAAACAGATATACTAGCAGCAATCATAAATGATGCCAAGCAGTGATGAGACTTTCTGCTGTTCAGTTGTGTTCAATCTACTCCAAACTCTTCAAATTTTTCAGTATCTCTGCAAAACATTCTGTTGTGCCTGCTCTGCTCTAGTGAGAGAGTAAAATTCTTATGTATCAGTATTAGGACATGAGGCAGTACAGCAAAGTGCTGGTAATCCACACTCACTGGTAGGAAACCTGCCACTAGTAGTAAACCTATCAATCACCAAACCCAGTTTGGTGAATAGATTAAACGAAATTTACCATTCCAGTAAAGCAGAAGGAACTCTATATGGGAAGAGTATATATGTTTTAATCCATTTTAATACATCATAAAAGTTCATAGTACTTCCAGTAACTATAGTGAATTTATTATATAAACTCCCAAATATGAAATCTGATATCTAACAGACACTAGAAGGTCACGAGAGACAACAGGCTATTTCCAGGGAGTAATGGCTCTGTGTGCTCCCATTACCCCATCCCTGCATTGATGCAAAGCTACAGGAGAATTCTGTAGCACCTCACAATCCTGAAGTGACATTTAAGTAGAGGGATATAAAGATTTTAAGACGAATTTACAAGCAGTGGTAGACTGGTCTACTTACAAACCACACTTATTCAAACATATCTTGTACCTCACATTCTGCTTTTCCACTTAGAGAGCCCAAATCTCTGAACAGTAGCAGCCACATAAGCTGGGTTTTTCGACTTCAGCATAAGAAAATGAGCACCACTGAGCTTTTCTTAAACAAGCAGGCAGACAATATGTTATGCCCTACAAGAACCAAGAGAAATATTGTTTAAAGTTAGTTGGGGGAAGAGTACCAACACCCCCAGACCTGAGGTCCAGCTCTGGACCCAGAGCTCCACTGATGGCACTTGCACACAAGCACTGGCTGCAAGCACAGACTCCAAGATCCCACTGCAAATCAGGAAGCTGGATACTGCCACAATTTAGTCTAAAGATGCTGTGCTATTACAGATTTTCTTCTATTTTAACTACTTTTTTAGATTTCTATATCTCTTCAGATTGCTCCAAAAGCAGTAGAAATTAAAAGTGAATTAATTTATGATGAAATGGACTTATCATACTAACTACTGATAATTTTTTTAATCTTTAATTGTTCAAATTTGATACCACTCTTTAAGAGTCCTATCCAATGTGCTTTCACAATTGCTTTCACAATTCTCAATGTAAAGTATTTATCTGACTTATTTACTAATTACTTTCAAATTACAAGTGTCCCTCAGGTCTGAATCATTTTTGATGAAAGAACGAGCAGATGTACATCAGTTTATACCACGAGGGAAGAGAAATTAAAGCAGACGAATTTGTACCGCAACGATCAGGCTAGTGGGGAGTTTGATTTCTTTAAAATGTTTCTAACTTTATCACCACATGCAGTTAACAATTTGTATCTGCTAAGTCTTCTATGCAATCGCCATGCCTAGGTCTCCTAGGGGTTTTTTTAGTAAAAGGAGATAATCGTTAAAAGCTACGGCAAAAGCAGTATTCCAGACTGCAGATACCATAAATGTCACTGTCTCCATAAAGAAACTGAGCATGGACAAGTGCATGAGGAATACTCACATATTTTCAAGACACTTAAATAGAACATGCCCAAAGGCACACTGTAGAGGAGCCCACGTTTCCATCAGTGAGTAACGCATAGAGTTTCCTTTCCAGCAGCTGAAGAATCCAAGCTTATGTGAATTCTAATATATCACTTTTCTGCCAAGCACACTGTTGTGAGAAAGGCACATTGGTGTCTTTAGTTTAAAATCAATTTCACTTGGCTTGGGTATCAGAGAATCGGGGAAAAATAGACTTTTAGTATAAGACATTAGCTTTCTAAAAACACTGTCTTTCTTGGAAAATGTAACATTGTAAATGTAATACATACTTTATGTACTCTATGTACTTTCTTTCTCTACTGCTACTGTTTCTCCAGCATTTCAGCCAGTGATTGATGACTCCAGATTACAGTTGTGTGTCTCCTCCAGCATTACTATACCACTATAACCACCTCTCGATTTCCAAAACCTCAGAAGTGGTACTCCTATTCTGAATTGTCTCCAAGACCTATGAACCAGTCAACATTGCTGCAAGTCCTGACCCAATTTGTCTTTCTCTTGATGACACTTTTATGCAACATGCCTGTTTCCAAGTCACTTGACATTTTCCCTAAGTACTTTTCATACATGGGACTTGCAGCTTTCTTCTTTTGTAACTTCACTTCAGATGGAGGGAAAATAAATGAGAGGAATGTTTGCCTTAAAAAGATATTGCATTTCAAAGAACAAAACCATAACTTTTTTGTTTAGTAAATATGAATGAAAAAATCAATTTCAGTTTATATCCCTAAACCACAGTGGAACTGATGTGGTATCGAATATTACTTTCCAAGAAACTTGGGCAGCGGGGTAATGTGCAACTCTCTTGTTGCTCTGCTGTTACTGACCATACTTCTGCTTTATAACCAATTCCAAACAACTGGGGAGAAATATGACATATAAAGAAGTTGACTTTAACTCAGTGGTAAGGAAGGAAGACTTAATACTCTATCACATATACTTACTGGGTAGATTCAGCACTCACAATATAGTTTGAGTCACAAAACTCCAGTATTGTCCACCTAACAGCTTTCTTGCATTTGCACGGCTGAATTATTGCCCGACTGTCAACATTCCCACCTCATTTACTTAAAATGTTAAAAGCCAGTAAATAAGGAACCAATATCAGGGATTTAAGGGGGGTATTTTAATTATTTTAGTGTCATACTTTTAAAACTATTCTTTAGAAAATAAGTGAGCAAATTTAGAAACAGGGTTAAAGCATCTCAATCAAAAAGCAAACTGCTGTGGAAACATTTTCTTGAGCTTCTTTGCTTGAGCTGGATCAGATGTCTATCTTAGTCATGCTGAATTTCTTAGCAGTCAAGGCTATGAATTACTATTGGTTGCTTGTATGATTAACCATGGTGCTGGTATGCCTGAGACCTTCCAAACACAGCAGGATTACTGCAGCAACAGACAATACTATAATATTGCAGTATTACAGGCTTTGCAGTTTTCTATCCCTTCCCTCAGTTTGTGCAACAGGTTTATGAGACTCCTTGGAAACTTTCACCTGGAAGCACGGGATGAAGTAGCACCAGCAGTAACTCAAACGCTTTGCAGCTCTGCAGCCTGAAGAGTGCAGACATACAATTTTTAGAAATACCAAGATAA
>JAYRBT010000001.1:89704397-89749491 GCA_036023395.1 Myiotriccus ornatus
CCAGCAGTAACTCAAACGCTTTGCAGCTCTGCAGCCTGAAGAGTGCAGACATACAATTTTTAGAAATACCAAGATAATTCTTTGAGGTGATCTTCTCCATCAGGGCCCTGCTTACTGAAGAAATCACATAGGGAGTCTCTATGCAGACACTCCAGTGCCATGCAGTAAGTCTGAGCTAACTCAGGAATCAAGAGATACCTCCTCATATCTACGTATTCTGCTTTAATTTCCTCTTTGATAGTCATGGTTTCGGTGCTATCACCACATGAAGAACCCTCAGGGCACTTTCAACTGCAGCTAGCTAGTTTGACAAAAATAAAGAGCCTAGCGTCATATAGGACAGAAGAAAAGTCCCATGTATACAGAATGCTCTATCTAGTTAGTGCTAGTGTCCCTACTTATCTCATGACAACCCTGTAAGAGCAATATATATTACAGAGACTGCAAGGCTTAATTATTTTAACTCTGTGGTCCGGGAGTTTTCAGCAGGGTTTCTTTCCATCTTGCAGACTGTAGAGGTATATCTGATCACTAGTTTAAGTAGCTGTGATCACATTATCTGCACCCTTCTCAATGGCTCCCTATATAGCGGCACATTGATTTTTAGGTGACTTTCTTGGTTGTTTTAGTTCTCCTAATAATAAAACACCTGAGCAAAGAGAAAACCTACTCATCAGTATTTTACACGGACACCCTTTTTCAGGAATTAAACCATAATAATCTGCTGTAACTTGGCAGACAATTTTATGTTTGGTGTGGGGTGTGTTAGGAAAGAAGCAGTAACATCCCTCTGCTACAGCTGCTAGCCAGCAGCAGTACAGATGGCAAACAGGACAGAGACTGCATCTTGCACAGACACAGAGCACCTCCTGGCCTCATCCACTGCAGTTCAGCAGGTGCTGAGTGATTCTGCCTGAAAGAGAGCCCTAACAAAAAGTGATGCAGAGCACCCTGTCTCTTCAGGAGCCTCCTGACTTCTGCTAAGTCTCTCCTGGAAAGCCCCAGAGAGAAAAATGCAGATGACCATTGGCTTCAAACACTCTCAGCTCCTGCCTCGGGGTGAGGGCTCATTCCAGCTTGACATCTGTTCCTGCCCTGCTTGTTCTGTCTGTAAAGTGACTCAGTCAAACTAATTCAATGTCTTGAAATACAGCATATTAGAAACTTTTGCTCATTTGGCTCCATCTAACAATAGTAAGTATCTGCAATAGCACGCTTTGGTCTTCCCATCATTCAGAACATAGCACTCAGAGCAGAGAAAAGGGCAAGCACACAACCAGGTCACACTCCTCTACAGAATTAGTCATGCTAAGGTGCCTCTAACTTGAAAAATTAAAGGCACTTCCAGGACTACAAATATTTTCTCTTTGTTTTCTAATACCTATCTGAAGTATTGCAATTTTGGAAGCTAGACATTTCAGACTATAGATGTTTAGATACAATGAAGAGCAGCTCAAGGGCACACATGGAGAACACTGATCCCCATCTTAGGCTACTGCCACCTTCATGGCTTCCCACAGGAGGAGCTGCCATTAGGGAAACCCTGAATGACAAGCTGGCCATCAACTAGAAGCATTTTTTGCCTGGAGGTGAGAGTATAACTAGGCCAGAGACATTTTCTTCTACCAAGCAGAGAGGGAGAAGCAGTACTAAATAGTGATCTCTCAAACCAGACACTCCTAAAAGCTCTCCAGATATAGTATGGTGAGAGTAGGACTCCAACTGCAAATCCTTCTCCAGGAGTTACAGGGCTAATGCTTCTGCCTTACCACATATGCCTATAGCCAACCACGCACAATTTGGCTCCAATTTATCTCTGAATTTATCCTTTAAAAAAAAAAAAAAAAAGAGTCTGAAATAAATAGCAAAATTAAAATCAATCTCAACAAGCAGTGACCAATTACAATGGAATGAATATCAACTATGTAGAAATATTTCTAATGGAGAGATTAACCTTCTATAACAAACTCTGGGTTTAACCTTCATAACTTCAACAAAATAAAACACAGTCACATGAAATTTCAGAGTCATGGGCTTGTGCCAAGGAAAGCTTCTCTGGAAAGTTTGAGGTAGATCGGCCAAGGCATCTTGGAGATATGAGAGTTCCTGAAAAGTGAGGTGTTCTTCATTTCTTGGACTGTTCCCTAATTTTTTTTGGCTCACCATAACTTAAATATGGTTGGCTTAGACATTCCAAATTTGCTTGGCTACTACTGGTGCCTTTGACTAGTTGCAAGCTATTTTATTACTAAATGTGGGTTTGTGCAAATTTTGAGCAGTGCAGTCGTTAACACCACATGTTGGCTATTGCATACTGTAGGCAAGCCAGCCTGGATCAGCCTGCAGACTCCTCCATCACCTCATCAGCTGTGCTCAGGGGGCAGCACCAAAGCCCCAGACCCTTCCCTCAGGTCCAACAGGGTGTAAGAACTTGGCTGGACTTTACAGAGTCCATGGAGAGACATTTTGTCAGGATGAAGAGAAATGGTCCTGGCATGCTTGCCAAGCCTTGCCAGTCCCAAAGTGCCTCTCTTGGAAAGCTAAGCACACACAAGGCATAGATGGTTTCCTCCTCATAGTTACTGTTGTTCTCTTCCTATTCCTTCAGTCCATACTTAGCCCTACCCTCTGATGTACCCAAAGAATTTTCCCCGTGAACATCCACATAAGTCCCAAGTACCCTCTCCTCCATGGGTTACTGATCCAATCTATTTTACACTTCGATGGTGATTGCAAAATCCATGTTGGGGTCTGGGTGTTTCCAGCGCAGGTGATTCCACATCTCTGCTCCACTCTCTCCAAGGCCCTTTTCTAGACTAGGAGCCTTGTACACATGGACACAACACAAGGTATTAGACTTCTGGACAGGAACATCCAAGGGGAAGACTTAGCCCTCAAGAAGCAAATTTCCCCTGAAAATCTTTCAGTTTGTTTGATGAACCCTGGAAAGACTGTGGGTAAGGAATTCACTCCTGATGGGGATTGCTCTGTTCATAATCTTGATTTTGATAACAGATACTATGGCAACCTCATGTATCACTTGACACTGCCCTGAGCATGGTCAACTACTCTAAACAATTCTTCTTAAGCTGTAATATTTCCTTTGACAATGACTATGACCTGTCGAGTTGCCAAGAAAAAAGCAGCACACAGCTGACCAATGGTGGAAAACATTAGGCCATTAAAACACTTCTCGGTGAAGTATGTTCCTACATGTAAAGTTCCTCAGTCACAAGGAAACCTATTCTTTTTGAGATGCACACATACAAAGTAAAATAGGCTTGAAAGTGTCTACATTTACCAAACATTGATCCCACACAGAAAGTGCCTTTTAAGAACGACATATCCTTTGACCTACTGCATCTTACTTTTGCTCTTCAGAAACAGATTTTGTAGCAACTACATCACTTACATTAAAAAACAAAACGAGTGCTATAAACACTAAAAAAAAAATCCATAAAATAGAAATGATCTACCTAGTATACAGTAAAAACAGAAGTTTTTTTCCACATTTCTTATCCAATTGGAGATTTATCAGAGCTCTTTTATTTGTACTGACTTCAACTATCTGTTCTGTTACCTTTAAAATGCAGATAATCTACCTCAGAGGTTTGCTCTTCTCAGGAGAGACCACACAAAGCTCTTTGTTCTGTATTTTTAGAAAATATACAGCCCTGTGCTGGGTCAGCACAAACCTGCAGAGTACCAAGGAAAAGCTCCAGGAGGAGGACTTCTTGGCAGTCTCCCACAGAGCTCCTGCCTCCACTGCCCTTTGGGAAGGGTGCTATCCACCTCCAGCCCACCTGCCACCCTGTGAGTTAATGAAAAGAGCATAAGGAGGATCTGCAGGCACTTTCCTCCCCCTCTCAATCCACAGCGGGCGAGTCACAGTCTGACCCCAACTTAACACTCAGGTTGTAAAGTTACTTAACACTTGTAGAAGAATTTTTTTTTTTCAAATATACTGATGGCAGCATATGGCCCATCGACAGGTTTATTATTATAAGACACTTTTTCCACCAGGTTATAGTCTTTTTTATAAACATATGTTTCAGCACATAATAAAACCCTTAAGAACTGTTTTTGAAATGTGCAGGCACAGAAACTACTTTTCAAGGTTTGTCAAGACAATGAAAGAAACAATCTTTAAAGGGACTTCTATTTTTCTAAAGGTCTTTTTCTAAATGTCTTTTAAATCTAGGGGTACTGAGAGTTATGCATGTTAAATAAAACAAAAGAAATAAAAAGTGAGTTCTCTTGTAAATGCCACGTTCTTCTCCATTTCATCAAAGCAATTATTTTTATACTTAGTAAAACTTCTCCTTCCACTAAGTAGACATCTTAACTATGCTTTAAATCAGAACATGTGGTTTATGGGTGAATGATAAGCTTCTGAAAATAAGGTGGCATATTATAAAGAAAATGTCAATGCCACACCGCTACAGTCACACGAACTCATCAGTGCAAAGCCACCCTTGATATTCTGTGCCCTTCAGCTGTGCTAATAAAGGTCTGCGTGCGGAGTCAAGGTGCTTTGATCACAAACCGCCATCCATCTGCAAGACTGCATCCAAGTTATATGTCTAAAAACATGTCACTGCTTCATTTTCTGATAGATCACATCTGTGTTCTTACAAAAACAGGCTTCTTGTCTATGCATCTATAATGCAATTTCTGTGCTAGCACCACACCTTTAGGGGAAGAATCCCTCACATAGTGAACACTGCCGTATTCAAAAAATTCCTACACTCCTCCTATTCTTAATGCTTTCTCCCTGACATCTCACATATTTAGCCCAAGCAGATTTGGTTTTAAAAGCAGCCTCTTCAACACATCAAAATATGACTCAACTCAGGTATGTTTGCTAGGAGCTTTGTTTCCTACACACAAGTTCACAGTCTCCTGTTAAAAGGAGCCTGCAGCTGGAACACAAACTAGGACTCACTGGTGTCTACACCCTAAGCCCACTTTAAGGCAATACCAAGACCTTTCACTGATTTTACGGGACTAGATATTACGCCTGTGCTTCACTGAAGACAACAGAGGCTTTGAGACTGTATGATACAATATATTAAATACTCCTTAACCACTAGAAAAGAATTTTGCAACCACTTTGAACATTGTGTTGGAATTTAGGGTATTTTGGGGGAGAAAGAGCACTTCTTTTTGATGTGTGTTTGTTCCCCTCCCTTAATAACAGTCCCTACAAAACGTAGATGTTTTAAGACAGTGGAAAAATAATAATACACCAGTAGATTTGAAGCTTAAAGAATAAAAGTGCCTAATTTTATCATAGCCATACTGTTATAATTGGCATGCATGAGCTTGCATTCAAAGAAAACTCATTTGTTAAAATTAATCACTGACTTTTCAGCCAATTTGTCAGTTAACTACTATCACGTCTGGACATGATTAGTTAGCTTTGCTGGGAGATACAGGGTGCCCTCTATAATGCTTCCACAGGATGAAAGCCTAAAACCAGTCAATCCTTTGAACATTTTGCAAGCAACTTACTCACATGTTCACAGATGCTACTACAGGCTCTACTTTTTTCTGCTTTTACAGATTAAGCCTTTCTAGGAGAGACAGGCCAATAGCTTCTACAATACAACGTGCTCTTTCTCCATCAGCAGACAGAGCACCATTAGCAATCAGGGGTCCCTGCGCTGTGTTTGGAAATACTTAACTAGCAGGATCGGTTTGAGGTTAAGATGAAGCATGATGTATGAGTCTTCTGACAAGGGGGCTGGCTCCGCTCATTTAATTGCGGTTGCTGCTCCTATGATGTGGAAACCTGTCTATTAGAAAACACATTTCACAGGTGACTAAACAGCCACCAAATGGTAACAACTTTCATTTGTTACTGACCTCCCTTCTCTGCTGCAGTGTAAGGGTGAATGGCCTGATATCCCATTGTCAGTCCAGAGCAAAACACTTCCTGCTTTGCATAGTGAATTATAAAATACCTCCAGCATTTTTCAGATTGTGTTGAAACAGCACTTTAACTAGCATTTTCTCATATAGGCATCAGCCTCATAGAAGTACGTCAGATTTTTCACTACTCAATTATGCAATGTTTGAGGGCATTTTGAACCATGATTGTAGAGCACATCACTACGTTTTTATACACAGAAGGTTTTACTCAGGTCACCATCCCTCAAACAGAACATCATGGGCCAAAGTGACTTGGTATTTCATAGAGACAGGATCACAGCCTTTGCTGAGAAACTGATATAACAGTGACTAGACTAAAACTAGTCCTTCCAGTGATGGACTGAAAGGCAACTCCACTACCAAAATCAATTACAGAACTGAGCAGAGCTACTTTAAACTGAGGATCCTATAAAGAGACCTCAACAACTTTTATACTCTCCCAGACTTTGGGCTCCACCAATGACATAACAAATTCAGAAAGCCACACAACAAACCCATCTCACTAAGCCCTCTCCATCTGATTGGCCACATATCTTCCAGCCAGACAGATACGTATCACATGGGAAGAAGAAACTTTCCACAGTGACCAGCCATCTAGTTGTTACAAAGATTTTGTGTTCAGTCCTCAAAGCACTCAGTCATTTCACAACCCTAGCTATAGAACGCCTTACTCTCAGATAGCATTCATACAATTTAATACAATAAACGCTGGAGAGTAGAAAACCTGTGGTGAATCCTACTCGGATGACAATCACAGAACTATGCAATTAGTAACATTTACTTTTGATTTACATTTAGATTTCTTAAATGCAACCTTCCAGAAAGCACAGTAACACGCACACAACCAGCTGCACGTCCACATCCTCAAAGAAACGTAACAGCAATCCAGGCCACCACGCCCCAGAGCCTAGCTCTGTCGCACTTCTCAGCCTCTAGCCATCTCCAGCAGCATGGAAGAACTGGCCTCTCCAAAGTGACTGGTGTCAAAGACGGCTTTGAAGGTCTGTAGAACAACAAGGTTTGTCACAGCATCTGTCAGGAGCAAGTTTCCAAGGTCAAGGACCCTCATCAAGAATACTGACAACAGCTCCCTGACATTTAACCCTTAAAGCGTTTATCCTTCTGGAAAGAGACAATCTCTGAAAAAAAAGCATACAGCAAACAGAATGATTTTGGCAAACTTTCCGCTCAAGGCCAACTACTGAAGCACTGTTTCTAGTCTATGTAAAATTTTCAGACCAGATAAAAATAAGTCTGAATATCTCTACAAGATTGCTTTTTGCAGAAGTGTTACTGATCAAGTAAATCAGTTTTCTATGGTTGCTCCTTAGAAAAGACTGGATCTAAAATACAAAGTGTTCATAAACCCAATAACAAATATCAAGGGGTTTATATTATTTTCAGGTATAATATGGTAGTTGTAGTCAGCTTTTCATATGATCTTGCACTCTAAATATGTCACTGTGAGTTCTACTGGAGGAAGACAGCATTTAATATGAAATTACGTGATTAAGCACATGAAGAAGGGTTTGCTGTATCTGAACCCTTTATTGTAAATTGTTTGTGTCGCAAATTTCATCCTGTGCCACTCCTTTTATACTCTTAGCATCATTTTCAAGACATACAGTGTCACTGGAAGAAATACTCTTAACTTCAGTAACCAATTAAAAACCTTCAGAAAAAAAAATATTAAAACTTTTCTGTTTGTGTCATGGATTGGTTCATACCAAATTATGAATATGAATTACAGAATTTTAAGGAATCCCAAAACAAATTAACATATGAATGGCATGCAGAACAATTGCTCTGAATTACTACCAGCAAAATCAAAACTCAACTGCTTTTAGTTATGTAAATTGGAAATGTAGTGGCAGCACTGCAAAGGAGAGCCTAAGAAGTGCAAAGTTCAGGGAAAGCAATGCATGCAGTTGCTCCAAAAATAACCATGGTCAGATAAAAGTCTGAAAGCAATTATTTGGGGTGAATATTGTACACAGGCCACTGCACTAAGCTTCTATAATTAAACAAGGCAAAAGTTCAGATGGTGCCTAATAAGCCATTTACTACGTTAATTATATTCAAGTGTGGCAGTCTAATGCTTGATAATAACTAACAACAAGGGAAATAATTTAAAGAAAGTATCTGATGTTGTAAATTTCTTTCTTTTTCATTCATCAGTACCAGTGTTGCCAGCCAGCCTTCCTAACACACTTCAAACACATGAAAGGGATACTGCTTAATGTCAGGAAGAGCTATTTAAGGGTTGTAAACCTTTATGCTGAGGAAGCCAACTCGACAAAAATGCTTTCTACACTGCAAAACCAGTAGCAAACTCAGATTTTCCATTCCTTGAAGCAAGTCCCAAAGTTCCAGTGCCACAGGGGCAACTAATTTCATTTTTTTAGCAACAACAGAATCTCAACAGACCTTCACAGAACAACAGATTTCCCACTGACCCTGTTCCCTGGATTTGCCTTCACACTGATCACACAGCCTTTGAGAGCATCTGTGATTTTAATAGTATTTGCAGCAATTTCTTAACAAGATAATTAATATTAGAGAGGTATTTAATATATTTTGGCTTCTTTTAATGCCATTAGTAGCTAAATACATGGAAAATGAGCTTGTACCATATGCCCAAGTACTTCTCTGTAGACCACTAGCCAATTCCCTAGCAAATACAGAGCAGTTTCCAAAACAGTCTGAAAATTACTGCAGAGAGATTTGCTTACTATTTCTGATGGACCAGTAGCATTCCAACAACTTATATAAAATCCAGCATGCTC
The DNA here is from genome assembly GCA_036023395.1 of Myiotriccus ornatus. Taxonomy (NCBI): domain Eukaryota; kingdom Metazoa; phylum Chordata; class Aves; order Passeriformes; family Tyrannidae; genus Myiotriccus; species Myiotriccus ornatus. The sequence goes on from JAYRBT010000001.1 coordinate 89,713,118, forward strand.
CAATAGCATATGCAGTAACTAGCACACACAGCATCAATTCACAATGCAATTGTTAGGATGCTACCAACAGGATGCTGTTCTATCTCATTTCACTAATCTGCAATAGAAAAAAATCATTCTGAATTGTTACAATTATTTTCTATTTCATTTTAATTTTAAGTCAGGAAACAGTCTCTCCAGATTTTATTCATGCACAACTCTACGATTAACCTAAGAGCGCATAAAACAATCATTTTGCAGATTTCAAAGGACAAAAGATAAGGTGAACATACAACTTTATCCATGATGTCGTTCCACTAGTACGTTTATATACGCAACTCTAACATCCCTTTAGGCTACTTTTATAAAGTTTTTGTAACACTTTCCCTATTGTTTGGCCTTTCTTTTCATTTCCTCTGTAGAAAATACATCACAAAGCGTAGATGTAGAGGTCTGTAACCTTGCAACAAACCTGTAACATTTTGTATACATCCTCCAACTCTGAACGTGCAGTATGGACAATGCTGGGAAATCCTGTCCTCTGCCCAGATGAAGTGTAGAACAGAAAAGAGTTCTCTGACTACCACACCAGGAGTTGTAGAGGTCCTAAACGCCATCAAAGAAGACTTCTGCCTACAAATAGTTCGAAGTCTTCACTTGCAAGATTTCAAAACGAGCACTCACACAGCAAATTGCAAGAGGAGCCCTGCCTCCTACAGCAGGGGTGTCTGCAAAGACACCTCTTTGTTGTCAGCTGCAGAAAGCAGTGCTGAATGTCCTTGGGTTTGAATACACAGAGAGGACCTCACCTCCAGACCCTTTATCACAGCTTCTCATTCAGCAAACATAGCACATCTTTTCCCAGTAGTGCAGCATTTGGTCTTAGTAAGTCACACACAAAACCAGTAGGCAGCTATGGGAGGATTTCAAGCAGTAATTTAATCAGAAATTCATATGTAAGAAAAATACCTGTAAACTATAGTTCGAATTTATAAAAATAATAAACCCCCTCTTAAAAAAAAAACAAACCCCACAAACAAACAAAAAACAAACAAACAAAGAAAACAAAACAAAAAAACACACACACAAAAAAAATTCACTGCAAGAATTTCATCCTTAAATGGAAAAAATGTAGTAATTCTTTCCCTATATCCAACAGCCCCACATTATCAAAACAAACTGAATTACTTTCACATGAGTTTACCAAACAAACAAACAAAAAAGATGCATACATACATATATAAGTATTAAAATTACCTGGATGCAAACACCACACCTGAAAAGTTTCATTGCAAAAGGGTTAAAGTTCAGAAAGTTTGCAAGACTGAAAAAGGAAAATCAGACTGAAAAATGTGCGAAAACCATAACCTTGAGCTTTGTCGCTGCCTTCTGCCTATCTCTTAACAGTTCCCTACACGTGAAGAAATAGGATGACTAAACCTTACTCCAAAAGATCACCTAAATTACTTGAATGAGTAACCCAAATTTTTTCTAGTACCAAATGAAACACATTGCCATGACAAAATGAATTACAAATGGTACAGTTGAATACTAGAGATGATAACATTCTCGATAAAATATAGACAGAGACCCCAGAAGTGATCTACACCACTTATTAGAGGTAAATTCGCCGAGACTCTTTTCTTCTGAGAATACTGATTTTTATATGCTAACACAGCTGCCTAACTATTGATAAGAGCAATCTGCAAGAACAAATATAGAACTAACAGAACAGCCTTGAAAAGCAACCACAGAAAAGGCTCTCATTTAAATTCCTGGAAAGCACTGCTTCTCTAAACGTATCTATTCAAGCCCTCTTGTGAAGGCGAACCCTCCTAAAACACACTCCGCACGCTCCCCGCCTGAAATCTGTAAAGGCAAGAAGCCACTAAGCTGTGCCACTGAGAACCCATGTGGCTTCACCTACAGGATTTTCCTCCCCGCAAACGCTGCAGAGTAGAAATCCTCCTCTTCACCACCACCGCCCCCCGAAAAAAAAAAAAAAAAAGATAGAGAGAGAGAAGTGCTCTCGGCCCGGGGGTGCCACTACGTACCGCCGGGCGCTCAGGGCTCTCTGGGGGCCCTGCCCCCCGAGGTGCAGCAGCCGGGGCGCTGCGGGCGCTCCGCCTCGCCGCGTCCCACGCGGTGCCGCTCCCCCCGCATGGTGGTGGTGGCCGCCGCACGCACAAAGCGCAGGGCGCGGGCACCGCCGGGGGCGGGCGGCACCGCGGCCCCCGCCGGATCGCAAGCGGCACCGGCACCGGCGCCGGGAGGTGTCACGGGCGGCGGGCGGCTCGCAGCAGCGCAGCGCGGCACGGCTCGGCTCGGCTCGGCTCGGCTCGGCTCGGCGCCGCCCCCCGGGCGCTGCCCTCCCCCGGGAGCCACCGCCCGCCGGGGCCGCCCCCCGCACGCCACCGCCCTGCCCCTCCCGGGATGGGGGTGTGGGGTGTGGGGGTGCCCCCGCCCCCCGTACCTCGCGGGCGGGGCCGGGCGCTACGACGGCGGGGTGGGAGCTTGCGCGGGCTGCCGGGCGGAGGGGGCCGGGGCCGCGGCGGGGCGGGCATGCCGGGGCTGCCCCGGGGCCGTGCCGCGCTCTCCCGGCTCATTGTTCGCGAAGGGCAGCGGCGGGCGGGGCAGCCCCGGCGGGAGGGGCGGGCGCTGCGGCGGGAGGGGGTCACCCCGGCGGCGGGGGAAGCGCCGCACCTTCCTCCGCACAAGGCAGGGGTTTGGCGGCAGCGCTGCGTCTTCCCCCGTTGGGGGGAGTGTGTGGGGTCGGCGCGGCGGGGCGTCTTCCCCCGCGCCGGCCGGGGACGGGGAGGATGCGCGGGGATGGGTTGCTGGCGTTGCGCCTTCCCCCGCTGTGGTGTGGCGGGGCCGGGGGGCCGCGCTGCACCTTCAGGGCTCTGTGCTGGAGAAGTTCAAAGCGACGGGGGAGGGTGGGAGGTGCGTGGGCTGGGGCCGGGCCGGCCGCCTTCTCGCCTTGTCCCTGTGTCCCTGTCCTGCCGAGTGCGGGGAGCGCCGCGGGGCTTCGGCATCGGGACCCCGGCGGGGCCGGCCGGGGAGCGGGGGTTCTCTGTGGCCGGTCCGGAAAGTCGAAGGCATGGTCCTTTATTCAGCCCTTCCCCATGAACCGGGCCGGTGGGACTCCCGCAGCTACGCAGTGTGGAAGCGCCGCAGCCGGCTTTGGCTGTTTTAAGATGAGGCTCCGTTAATTAAAGAAATATTTTAAGCTTAAAGGTCTCCTGAGAAGAAACAGATTAACTCGCTCATCAAGCGAGCAGAAAAACAATGTGATGTAAAGCTGTTGAATCAGCGATCACAGAGGAAAGGAGAGATCGGAGAGATGCTACCGGAGCTGTGGTAAATGCTCCTTCCCGCCGCCGGACCCACACACGGCACTACTCGCTCTGGTGGAGCTTCCAATGTCTGTCCAGCGGCACAGGAAAAGAGAAATGTTTTCAGTGCAGTCGTTGCTATCCTTTCTAAGCTTGCTGAATGGCTAAAAGTACCTTAAAGCATATTTTACTTTTTGTTCAAATTTAATAGTAGTTTACTTTGCAAATAGCCTAAGTAAGTCTTTGCTTACAAAGTATTGGGGTAATGACAGATGACCTTTTTTTTCGTGCTGAATCTATGCTCTAAGATAAGCATCTGTGTAAATGCATCTGAGACTGTAGCTTCTTTGTGCCCATATTTGTAAAGTGTAAGATGATCGGAACAGCATGCCTGCAAAAGGCACGCCTTCAAAGCTGTGAAACAAGTGTCGAAATAAAAGCCATTAGAGCTAAAGGAAAAAAGGTGCAATTTGCTAAATTAAGAGGTAACATCACAAGGATGTGAAAGACAAAACACAATCAAGAATAGGTTAACAGTTTAAAAACGACGATTGTTGTGATAACACTTCATGCCAAAAGGCAATAATGATTGTAGAGTTCATCTACTTACTTCCCTTTAATTGAGGAATTTCATGAATTGCAAAGCAATTCATGAATAAAAATAGCATATTTTCCCCTCAGTCTAGGACATCGCAAAAATAAATTTCAAATCTAGAGCTAATTTCAAAAATATAAAAATCCTCATTTATCAGTGAGATACGAAGTGATGCAAATGGGTTGTCTTACATATATAAAGACAACAAAAATTCTATTGAGAGGTACTGTGATGTAGATATATCCACAAATTGGTTCTGTGGGAACACTGCTGCTTGAGGGGTAGTCCTGTATAGCATTCATTCAAAAATCTAGATTTATAAACATAATTAGCAACTAAGAGATGGATATTTTCCCAGTATCTTTTTTTTTTTTCCCCAGACTTGCTGTCTGTAGAATGATATTACATTGTACGCTGGCTCATACAATAAGCATGTGTTTTAAGAAGCAAAGTGAAAGGTGGATACTGCTAATTCAATTTTAAAAAATTATTTATTTAAATTTAAAGTAAGAATCTAAATCTGTACAACTCTACAGACATACCCATCTGTTACTATTTTAAAATGTGCTGTTCTTTAGTAGGCTTATTTTAATATACCAGTGAAATAGAACTTCAGTTTGGAATAGAATGTAAATGAATAGCATAAATTAAGTGAATATTACAGGGAAGCTGGTAACACTAGTATATTCTACGTGGGAACCTGAGATAGTTTAAACACAATATCAGGAAAGCTTGTTGCCTGAAGACTTCCCATTTTTTCAGCAAAACACTTACAGAATGGGCAGTTGGACTGGTGACAAATAACACTGGTTGAGCACAATTTTTATTGACTGCAGTGGGAGTCTCCCCAACACATCTAAATGTAAAATTTGTCTGCAGAAGGCAGGAGGAGTTAGTCTGCAATCCAATAAAGTTTGCTTCAGCCTTTTACATTCTGCTGTTGGCTTAGACTCTGAACTCCATAACGGAAGAACTCTGCATCCTGTTTATTTCCAACCATTGGCCTGATTCTGCCTTCAATTTCAGTGGAGTAATAAAGAACAGCTTCTCTGGAAGCCAGAAAGTGAACTGGGATAAGGTCTGTGAGATCAATATTAGGCCCCCATGATGTGAGAGCAGCCTGGGGAAGGATTTGAGATCAGAGGACAAAGTAATTGCTGGCAAGTCCAGAATGGTAAAGTATTTACTTTCACACATTCACAGCTTGAAGAATTTGTCTTTTATATAAATTGATAGCAATAGGGTAAAGTTACACACAGTAGCTGTTGCTTTGTTATTGAGTTTGACGACTGATATAGATGCATCTATCACTTTGGTTTGCTACTGTGTTAGAGCAGTGCATATAAATAAAGGGGATAAATAACCTAATTTACTATGAGCAAGAGTCACAGTATATTAAAAATGGTGACACAGGGAAAGCTCTCGCCTCTCCTGGAAAAAGTTTTACAACAGATCTTTGTAGTCATGATTTAAACTGGCAGGTACAGCACACAAAGGTCCTTAAAGCCCAAGCACAAGCTTATTTAACCTTTTCAAAATATATTCTTGGCTAATATGGCTCCACTGATGGAAAGGAGATTTTTTTCTGTTGACTTTACCAAAGAAGAATTTCATCCAAGTAATTGCGATTTTATTTCAGAACTATTTTGGTTTTGAACAAAAGAAGTGCTATTAAGCTTACATGAATGAGTAAGCATAGGTTACCCACAAACTGTGCTTCTCCCACTACTTAATGGTTCCCTAAGATATTTTTCTTCCATTACTCCTGAAGGGAACATGTTAGGTGAATTACCACTGTCTGTCTGCAAACCCTCAAACAGCTTGGGGAAGTGTGCTTTCCCTGCTTGGGGCAGGAAAGGAAGCAGAATGCTTCAGCCTGGTGCCTTCAGCACTTCATGAAGCATTGAATCTTCTGGCTCTTCAGCAGTGCTGGTTCTAGGTAAGGCTGTTTTGGCTGGGCATTCCTGTCCTGCTGCATCCAGAGACCATCCAGATGCATTTCAGAGTTGTTCAGCTGCTGGTGTGGGTTTAGGATCGGAGCCTACAGATCTCAACAGCTCTCCCTTAGGAGAGACATTGGCCTGGTTTCTTTTTCTCATACCTTCTCATGGCAGATGATTGGCAGAATTGCCTCCTCTCCAAATCCAGATTTGTCTTTTCCCTTCAGAAACATCTTGTCAAAATTTTCCTGGATTCAGTGGTGAGGTAGTTTAGTTTCAGATGCCTGTGTAGATTTGGCTGGGCTCACAGGGCTTGTTGCATCCTGGCTGACAGGTACTGGGGGGGATGTGTGTGTGTACAAAGATTTTCCAAGGACTCCTTTTGCTTGCACAGAACTGACGGGAAAAAAGAAGAGAAGAATGTTGGCCAGCATGTCATAGATAATCTCAGAAAGAATTCTGTATGTATCCTGTTCCACGTGTGTCTGAAGAGCCAGTCCAGTTGCTCTCTAGTGTTTCGTTGTGTCTTGGCAAGGTGCAGTAGGAAACACAATGAATTATGAATCCATAGTGTGCACCAAGTGTGAGTTGTACTGTCTCTGAAGTAGCCCTGGGACTCAAAGATATAATGGACACAATTTCTTTCTAGTTTTGTCTGGTCTTGCGGGAAAGTGCTAACTTACTGCTGACCTGACCTGTATTAGTAAGTGATTCTTATCCTTCAGTGCTGTCTTAAATATGGAACCTGTTAAGCAGAGTCACAGCCTATTCTTTGCTTTTCTCTCCCTAATATTTGCCTTAGGAAGGAAGCATGGACTTCACATCTATAGCATGAACTTTGAACCACACCCAGATCACCTGTCCATTTACTCCCTTGCACATGCAAGTCTCCTCATGATCCTTGTCAAGAATTCAGATTCATGAGAAACAGTAAAATGCTGCAAGGAGAAGACAAAGGTACAGGACCTACTTCAACTTGGATTTTTCTGCCAGTTGTCGTATTACTGCAGAAGTCATCTTCAAGCTGTGAAAAAGAGTGGCCTTCAGCTGCATTTGTAAAACACGGGAATAATAAGGTCAAGACTTCAACATGAGCAGGGCTGGGAGCTCCTTTCTGTTCCCTCTGGTGCTCCATCCCACTGACCTCAGCAGTCGTCCTCCAGCCAGTGTTTTCATGGCACTGCACAAGCATTATAGGCAGAGTCACACAGTAAAGTCACAAACATCATAAATCTGAGTTCTTCATATTAACAAGATCACAAAGCCTACACAAGCAGAAGACTAGCACCCTAAGGACATGGGCAGTAAAACATTCCTAAAGTCTGGCTGCTTTGGTGAACTTGAAAAATATTCTCATCCACTTTCCTGCTGAAGCACTGGAAGTTTCTTTCCATTTTGTCCTCTGTTATATATTACTACTAGCATCACTCACTGGGTGCTAGGTGCCTTGACTCCTTGTCAAATTCTAATGGAAGTTGAAGATGCTAAAGTAATTCACAGCTTTTGGGGAATTTTTATTAAAAATCAGTCAGTGCCAGACTTCACTGGAATTCAAAACCTGAATATTCTGATATGTTAATAAACATATTCTAGAGATAGATGAGTTTTGGAGCAAATTTTATACACAAAATTGCTTTGAATTAATTTCTGCCTGCACTCTGCACTGTTGTGATATATGGAAGCATTACTGATGAGCTGCAGTGAGCTGGCTCTTCGGTGGAAAAGGTTAACTGAAATAAACAGGGGTTTATGTGGCAGATTTTTGAAGAAAAAAAAAATGTACCTCATCTGCTGAATCATCAAGATGGGAGAATGGAGAAAAAATTGGCTTTGGAATGACAGTTTTCTCAATGTGTGGAGGGATACTTCCTTCCAAAGAAGAAATACATATTTGCCAGGACGGTGTTAGCAGCAGGGAGAAAAATACATATTCACTCCCTGAAACCTTTGCAGGCAGAGAGCCTGTTCTGCCCAGCCTGCTCAGTGCAGCACATGCTGGCTCAGAAGCAGCCCAGCCTGTGCAGAAAGGGAGGCCAGGGCAGCTTGCAAGGCCAGGATTAATCTCTTCAGTCCAGGCAGCATGTAGCACCACAGTGAAGTGTGTACCTTCATGGATGAGAAGAGACATCTCCTGTTTTGCCACCTCTTCCCCTTCTCTGGCCTTTTAGCGACTACTGTGGAAGTCTGATTTACGGCCCCTGTACCTGAAGGAATCTAGAAGATCCTTCCATTTGGAAGGCTGATCGCCACGACCAGCCTTCATCTCTATAGATTAAGGGTCTATAACCAAAAAATCAAAAAAGAGTGCCCTGATATCATTTGATGGGAAAGCTCTCCAAAATTCATCCTCAGTGCTTTCTCCTACCGCAAGTGTCCCTCATAGTGTTGTCTGGCCAACAACATTTGCTGTTCAAGGGCAACGTGCAATGTTCCTGATGGTAGGTTTCATAGTCTGAAGCAGGATTTCAGCTTTGCAGAAGTCACATACACTAGTTTCACCTGGTTAGGAACTGCAGAAGAAAGCTAGTTTTCTGACATGCTTTGAAAATGGGTCATCATTTTCTTCTTGATTTAAAATGCAAGGGAGCTTTCCCAGGAGTAACTTGGTTGCTGGTTATTCACTGCTTCATTGCTAGTACACTGTTTCATGTAACTTTGTATCTGCCCTGGAAAATGCTACCTTGCTTTCTGCTGCTGTACATGGGCTGAAAAAAACTCACAGCTCCATCTCCTCTGCAGGGGAGCACAGATAGATCAGTGTAGCAAAGCTGCTCTCATCGTGCATACTTTCCAAATGCTTTATGACAAGTAAAGAAATATGAACAGTGCTGTGGTTTAATGGCAGTTTGCATACATACAGGCAATGTATCATACTTCAAATATGCAAATACTTTTTTTTTTTTTTAAGATAGTTAAAATTGCAATCAAAGTATGGGAAGGTTTAGCTAAATAGTGTCACAAAGTGAGTCAGCAATTTTTCCCCTCCACTGTTAATAGGAAGAGTTGGCAAAGCCTTCTCCTATCTTGTTTAGGTATTTTCAGTTCAGAACTTTACAGTGCAAACATTACCTGGTTTGTTTAAATAATAAAGACAAGAGTTTTTATGTCAGTATGGGAAAACAATTCTTAGGCTGGTTGATTTTGTGTTCCACACCTTTCTGAAGACACCAAATATACCATAGAATTTTATTCTACTTTGCAAGACTCTTGAATGTGTTGCAGTTACCTTTGCAAAGATGTTAAATATGTTGCCAAAGTTGGTTGAATAGAAGTTGTTATATAAAAAATGAGAAAGTAAATAGAGACACATGAGAAAAACTGTTTTGAAGTGGTATCACTTTTCTGCAAGGAATAGTCACTGAGAAGACAACTTTAATTAAAATCTTTATTTTCCAGCACATTTCACGGTTTAAAGATAGTAAACAGGAAGCACTGTTTCCCATTTGGTGATAAAATTTACTCTTTCCCTGAAAAAAAAAACCAAAATTAAGACAATTTTGTAAAGGGCACATTCTGCTCCTATATATACCAGCAGGTATAAATAGGAGAAGGATTGTCCTGTTGTCAGGAGGTAGGTGGCATTTGAACATCTGTCACCACTGCTGCACATGTCCCTTTTCCTGACTCTCTTGCTCCATCTGAAGTTGCCTAAGTCTTACTCAGGTCTTTGTTCACAGAAGTGAACTTTATTGTTTCTGTTTTCCATGCTCTTGTTGAAGGAAATGGGTGCCTTTATCTTTCCATCCCCCCATACAAACCTGCCCCTTTTATGTTGCAAATTTTTCTGCAGCTTTCTTCCTGTGGCAGTACCCTTCTCAAATTTGCAGTTTGCTTCAAGACAGAAATATCTCTTTTTATGCAAGAGGTGGATCAAGTTGTTAAAATCTTACTGAAAAGTTGAGGTCAATGTTTGAGAAGCACTGTTTTATTTTTCCTGATGTTTTTAAGGAAATGGCTACTCTTCCTCATGAGGAGCAGATACTTGAAACCCATATCCCATTTGGGCACCCTATGGCTGCTGGCTTGTCTCTAGTAAATGCTTCTCTTTCTCTCTGGGTTTTGAACAAGAGTCTTGAACTGCAAAAGGAAATGCCATTGAAACGGTTATGTTTCTATATTCATTAAATTGTAATTTTCTGGCAAAATAAACTGTTTGAAAAACTGTTGTCAGGATAAACTGACAGAGCATATGTAGCTCTACAAACAGAGAAGATGCTAAAGACAATTACTTGGGTCCAAACTCTGTTCTCAGCTTCAGAGGCAAAATATGGGTGCAGCTGAGGGCATGCACCCTTTGATTTGCCTGAGAAGTAAAGCATTTCTCCAAACAAGTGAATTGAATATTGTGTCCCTTTTAGTGCAGGGATGATTACACAATCCTGTTTATTCTCTGGGGTTTTTTTCAGCTCATCCATCATTTACAGCTCAGATTTCTGCAGTGATTTCACCAAGTTGGTTTGCTGTACGATGCAAAATGAAAGTCAAGTTAATTTCGCGCTCTACCCACCTCAGTCTGATTAACTCAAATTAAATTTTGTGCTAATAAGTCTGAGTGTGTGACCATAATTGGAAAGCCTTGAGTTCCTCTGACTGCAGGGAAAGTGCTGTTTTCCCCTGCATCATGAAAACATCTGAATCATAACATCTGGAAAATTTGCAACAAACAATGGTATCAATCTGGGGCCTCCATATAAAGTTTTTCTGTTTCTCATCAGGAACTATGAATACATATCTGTATCAAATTGCAGCTCTTGGAACATTTGGCCCACCTGCCCACCAGAGGAAAACTAAAAGAACAGTGACACACACCTAATAAGGAGAAACTGCTGAACATCTGTGTTTCTCCACAACATGGAAATCCTCTTGGACTAATAACTGGCTGCTATATCTTAAATAACTGGACAATTACTTAAATCTGTTACCAAGGTCTGAAAGAGTTAAGTTAGTGGGAAGAGTAGCTAAGGTTGCAATCATCCACCAGCCATTTGGAGAAAGAGAAAAAAAAACAACAAAGTGAGAACTGAAAGTCTGGTCAGGAGGGAGGGGAAGGGAGGGGAGGGGAGGGGAGGTTTTGATCTAAAGAAAAAGAACACTTCAGCATGGCACAGAAAGAGTATGGTGAATGTGAGAGTTTGAGTTTATAGTCCTATTCCATTTAGATCTATATCTTTGTTGTATTTGCTAGCGTAAAGAGTTACTGTTTTCCTTAACTCTGGAAATGACCTCTTGCTCCAACTATCACCTGCTTCCAGAAGAAGCAAATCATAAAACCTAAGTAAAACTACAGCAGGTAAAGTTTGGGAAAAGCTAACTTTATGTTCTGCGAAATCCTGGTATCAGTGAAGGCATGCACCTGTGTAAGACCAAGGTGCATTTGTAAGACCAAGTGCCCAAGTACCTGGCGCCAGAGATGATGCAGGAGCATACTGAGATTTCAGTAGTGTAGAAGCACATAAATCCTGTTGGATTACAAACAGAGAAGCCTAGTAAATGTCAAACAGAATGGAAGTAGTTGTAAATATATATTCCTGTGTTATAATGGAACATCTACACTTCCTGATGGGAATTCATGGAGGTGTATATCAGCCATGGGCTATCTCCCTTAGCAGAAGGAACATCATGATTGCACAGCAAGTTTATTAAGTATGAAACAAGTCAGCAAACCCTTTAAAAAGCAAATCTCTTACAGCATACCATCCTAATGAAGGGTTTGAGAGTCAGAAATGTCAGCACTCACTAGAGAGCGGTTGAGCAGGTGTTTTGAAGTTAAGCCCTGCTCTCTAACCTTTGGATCAATGGGTATCCTCTATTATTTTCTATAGAGGTAGGATCAAATGCAGAGGCATGATGAAACATCTAACTGGAAGGACTATGGCACCACTTCTGTGTGTCACTATCAGATCTGAATTTAGTTTTAGCAACAACAAAACGGGCTTCTCCTTCTTGTTCTCTGTCTCTCTGACAAAAAGCCTTATAAACAAAGCATTCACAAAGCAGAAAGAACAGATTGTACATGGCTCTAACAACAACATGTTTTTGGTCTGACTGCCCCATAATATAGGAAAATAAGAGTACAAAAAAACTGCAAATAAGATAGGGGTCTGAGCACAAGCTAGCCTACCTGTACATTACTTCTACTGCAAAATTAAGCAATGGCATCTGGGCTTGTGTAGCAAATAGTCATAAATTTCTTTCTTCCCTGCTGCTGTGGGAGTTTAATTTAACCAGGGAGTATTATCTGTATGTGACATCATCTTGAAACAACGGCTTTAAAAGTGGAGACAGGTAATATTCCCCATTAATTATATTCCACATCTGTAAAGCATATACATTGCACTGTGGATAAATAGAGCAAGCTTTGGCAGGGAGTTTCCTGAATATCTGTAGCCAGGTTTCTCATTTACAGTTTTGTCATTTTTTTGTACAGTGGGAGCAGATTAGTCTCTAGCAGTGGATGGGGAAGGGTAGGATTTTAATGAGATGTGAATGTTAAACAAATGAAGGGCACTCCATCTCCCAATACTGTGCACTGCCACCACTTTAGTGGAAGTCAGCTGTAAGACCTGGTGTTTGAACACCAAATATACACCCAATGTGTCAACACTAATGATGACACTTTTTTTTCCTTTTTTTTTTTTTTACACTAGGTATGGGTAGTTTTTGGTTTTTTTCAAATAAAACACATGAGTCAAGATTCCAAGGATGGAGTTGCAATATCAGTAGTTGTGTATTGACATATATACATCTGGTTGTGATTTGGTTTAGGTGCCTGATGAGCCCTCATTTTAACACTTACGTTTGGTTGCAACAGAACAAAGGCACGGGGAAATCTCTTCAAGAGTAAAGATCTTACCTGAACCATGGGAAACCCTGAAAGCATAGAGATTTTTTTCTGGCAAAAGGGATAACAAAACGTGCAATTTTCTCCTATTGATCTTAGTAGTAACTATTGTTAGTAGGTTGCTACAAGCTGGTGGTGCTGTCTCAGAGCCTGCCAACCTGTCCAAGTGTGTGCCAAGTGTGTGCTCTCTCCCACATCCACGTTGGCTAGAGAAGAGACTCCAAGTCACGCTGCTCTGTTCTTTTCCAAGTGCTCCCACTCTCTAACTCCTCACACTCTTTATCCTAAAGCAAGAGGATGAGACAAGGATAGACTTCAACCCACTTAGGTTGTGGTATGCTTTTGAGTGGTTTGTTTGGCCTCAATAGATAAGTCACAGATTTTCTTGTCATTGTGACTGGCTCCTGCTGTATTATCAGCTTGAATGTTGCTGAGGGGTTTTTGAACTGGGGATGCGACTGGGCTCTTAACAGTCTGTGGTGTATGGGAATATGCATTAAACCACTGAGAATATTTCATCAGAAAGGAGCTGTTGAAAGAACACGTCATATACACCTGCCAAGAAGCATCTCAAATAATTGAGCTGATGATAGTGGAACGAGTAAAGTGTGAGAGAGTGACACCACATCCAGCACACAGAGGACTAGCATTATAATTAATTAATGCTCATAGATATTTCTTTAGCACAGATGCTATGCTTTTCTGTACTTCATCTTTGACAGGGAAATGTAGGAGAAGTGAAAATACTCTGTCATTTTTGTCATGTCTTCCCTCTTGTTAATGCCTCACACAATTGGTGGTTTCAAGGTCACTTTATTTACTGACAATTCTCTTTCACCAGCAATACCAATTTTGTGCTAAAACGAATCAAAATATGTTTATTGTAACATCCCCTCTGAAACCCCTACTCCTCCCCATTCCTAACAGTGGTAAAATAACAATAAGATTAATCATATAAAATTAAAATTTTCTGAGAGTATATATTTTAGAGCCATGCTGTTTAATGACAAGCCACATTATTCAAATAGGAATAAAAATATTTATAGATTGTGTTTTTCAGATGGTTTTGCAATAAAGCCAGCATGGGTAATGTATGATGAGATTCCACAATCACTTTTCTCCCACATACATATTGATGGAAACCCTCGGCTGAATACAATAGCATATATCTCTTTTTTCAGTCGGTGTGTATGTTATTACTGTAGAGGTGGAAGAGGTGCATACATAACCCACTCACTGCCCTACCTGTGCAGAGCCACAAGTCGTTGCTTGGATGCATCCATCCAAATTTTTGTTATTTACATCATTTGATGAAGGTGTATTCCTGCCAGCATCCCCCTGGAATGCAATTGTCAACAGATCTGAGTGTTACCAAGACTTCTGAAAAATAAGATAAAAACTTGGCAAGATAATTGCAATCTCTAATATTTTTTTAAGTTGAACATGTAACAACAGTAGCACATCTTGGTACCAATTTTTTTTAAGGTTACCTTAAACTGGAATCATAGGATGAAAACATTTTACTCTGATTATAACACTTGTTCCTTTCTTAGGTGTCTGAAGCATGATGCAGATTTGTCTCGTGTTGTATCCTGGCAGCCGGAAGTTCTCAGGATTTTAGTACAGGAATGGCAGTTTCATACAACCTGAATAATTGGGTCCATATGTGCTTGTGCATGAAATGTGCCTATGGACATGCTTAACTGGTCCCTTACTGCCAAGGTGACATTGGTTCTGATGTGGTCTTTCGTTTTCCTTAACTTTCTTATTCTCTAAGGCAGCATCTCTGGTTTCTTTGCTACCTATGAAATTTTTTTGCATTGCTCTCATTTTGAAGAGTGATTTTTCTTTTAGTCTGGCAGCATAATTTCTTGTGACAGCCACGCACTGAGTTTGTGGGTTCTCATTAATTTGCCACAGACTTTCCCTCATTTACAGGTGTATAACCTCCACAAAAGATGCAAACACCGACAGTTATGTTTTGATTGTGAAATGGATTTTATTAGTACTTGCATCATCCTAGTAGTTTTAGCAGTATTTTTTGTTTAATTTCAGTCAACTTGAATTAATTCTTATTGAATTTTTCTCAAATATTGCCTCGTATTGGATTAATTTCATTCCTATAAATAAACACAGAATCCTTCATTGGTAAAATTGTCAGAAACCATTCTGTGGGTTCACTTTGGATCTTGTATCTAGTCATTAAATTCATGGCTTGACAATACTGGAGTAGCTTTTTCGAGAGAACTGTTTACATATTCACCTAAAATCTAGCCAAGCACTATCCACGTTCCTCCCTCTTTTTTCTACTCTGGTTAACAAAAAAATGTGCAGTAGTTCCTTCTCTATTGTGACCTCCAGTGAAGTGCAAGCCAAGCTTTGTCTGTTGCTTGAAGTCCTGTTGCTTGTCAGAAGAGCTGCCTTTCTGTCCTTAACCTACTGTCGACATGGACTGCAGAGTACTCTGTCCTCTCAAGGAGTGTCCTGTCCTTTGGCTTATGTTAAGCCTTATCATAAGTTGCCCTAGACTGAGATTGGGAAATTAAGTCTGTAAAGTGGGGATTATGGCAGTACAGGGTGCTGTAAAATGTGTTGTTGGAAAGTGTGTATACGAGACCAATTTTGCTATTTTTTTAATTATATGTAGGTACCGTAAAGAAGGGCAGTGAAGTCAAAACAGAGCAGTAACGATTACAGTATAGCAAGAGAATATACTATAAATTTCCTTACCAATTGTGCAGCACATTCTTGTGACAAAGTACTGTCACCATCATTAATGAATTTTGCTTCTGGGGATATCCTGTAGGCAGCAGCTGTGCCTTTAAAACCAAGATCCAGTGAGAAGAACAGCACCATTTTCCTGCTGATCTGCTCAGCTTCCAAGCATAATGAGTAAAAATAAGTGTATTAGAAAGAACTGAGCAGACCTCATAAAATGACTTACAATAGTGTCACAGAGTGACTCCTAATAATGTCACAAAATGCACATATGGTAATTGTTTACATTTTACTGTAAGCTTTCAGATATAAACTAAAAAAGAAACAAACAAAAGCATGATATTGTTCTGACCAATAATTATAAGTTCAGCAAAATATTAGGACATTAACATATTAATTACATGCTAATTAACTTTGGATAACATTTTGATAGGGGCCTTCATGCTTTAGGAACCAAAGCCAAGATAATGTGGCTACCTACATCTCACTGAAAGTTACTTAAGAAATTTTGAGAATGCTATTTCACACTTCTCTTACTTTAAAAGCACCCTTGATTGTGATGTTATCTTTTTATTTATTATTACTGATGTTGTAGTTTAAATTATATTATTAGTTGGTTTCTCATGAGCTTTAGAATGTGTCTGGTAATCTATCACAGACTGCAAAGCCCTGCAGAAGTTCCCAGGAGTGGCACCGTTCTGTGGCAGTCCATCCAACTCCATATTCCGTGGGAGGTTAGGCTGATGTCTGATGTCTAAGCCATTGAGTACAGATTCACCACTAGATGGGAGCATCGATTGTTTAGCCCTTGCTTTGAAGTGGTGCTCTTTCAGTCTTGGAAAATCATATTCCCTCTTGTCTCTTGATTCAAACTTGTGGGAGGCCTGAATGTCCTCCGATCGCTGTGCGGCACATTCCAGAAACACTGGCTAACACTGATCCCTAGAGGACATCCCTCTTGGCTGATGCCCTGAATGACCAGCATTCAAAGGGGTCCCTACTATTTAGTATGGAAGCACTCAGTTACTCCCCAAGTCTTCAGGGGCATGTTGGGAATCGCAAGAATGTTCCAGTAATCTTGTTTTATGGCTTATTGTTTCACTGGAAAATGATACTCTTTAACTTCTTTTCCACACAACCACTGCCTGCCCTTGCCTTGCTTCTCCTTGAATAGGAAGAAGGCAGACAGTAAACCAAGTTGTTCCTGGGCTCAGTTTAATTATACAGAAGTAGTTCATCCATTATGAAGGAAATGGTTCCTACAGAAGTAGGATGGAGTACAGACCTCAATGCACAACTTCTTTTTTGAGTTGAGAACTGCAGTGTCTGCACATGTGCATAATTGACAATGACACTTCACAGAAACAACTAAGAGAAATAATGCATGTGGACCATTACTAACTCAGGATTGAGACTCGGCAGCCAAAAAGCTGCTGGATGGTAAAGGATTCATTGTGTGCCTCCTGCTCTGGGCTGTGAGGGTTATGAGAAACAGGATCTGCAATGGTCAGTCCATCAGCTCTCTCCCAAGCAGCCATTTTTCTCTGAGAAGGAAATATGGGAAAGGACATGTGGCCAAGATCTTTCCTGGAAGAAAATTTTAGCCTCTGCAGCTAGAAAGAACCTCTTTAAAGGAGAAAGGTTGTTATGCCTTCAGGACCCTGAAAACAGGAAGCAAATGGTGAACACAAAACTTGGGGAAAAATTTACTTTTAACACAGTTGTGATTTTCTCTGGGCACAACATTTTGGCTGGTGGATGAGAGGCTTGACATGAGCCAGCAGTGTGCAATTGTGTCCCAGAAAACCAATCATATCCTGGGCTGCATCAAAAGCAGTGTGGCCAGCAGGTTGAGGGAGGTGATTCTTCCCCTCTACCCTGCTCTGGTGAGACCCCACCTGCAGTGCTGTATCGAGCTCTGGGGCCCTCACCACAGGAAGAACACCAACCTGTTGGACATCAGCCAGAGCAGTACCATGAAAATGATTAGACTGATGGAGCACCTCTCCTATGAGGAAAGGCTGAGAAAGTTGGGGTTGTTCTATCTGGAAAAGAGAAGGCTTCAAGGTGACCGAATTGCAGCCCTCGAGTACCTGAAGGGAGCATATGAGAAACATGGAGAGAGACTATTTACAAGGGCGTGTAGTGACAGGACAAGGGAGAATGATTTTAAGCTGAAGGAAGGTAGATTTAGATTAGATATTAGGAGGAATTCTTGGCTGTGAGGGTGGTGAGGCACTGGAACAGGTTGTCCAGAGAACCTGTGGTTGCCCCATTCCTGGAAGTGTTCAAGGCCATGTTGGATGGGACTTTGAGCAACTTGGTCTAGTGGAAGGTGTCCCTGCCTGTGTCAGGAGGACTGGAACTAGATGATCTTTAAGGCCTCTTCCAACCCAATCCAAGCCATTCTATGATTTTTTTCATGTCTAAAGTAGACATTACCACAGGTACCCTTCTACTGGACTGTGCCAGAGCCTCAAGATGGAAGGGTCTCATTATCTTAGACTGTAATGATTCAAGTCTCATAGCTGTATCCTGATAACCTGCTTTTCTGAGGGGTAACATAGAACCATGTTCCTCACCAGCAGCCAGCAGCAGAGATGAAGGCACGCTCTGAAGTGTGAGATGTGTGAGGAATTGTATTTTCTCCTCATTAGCATTCACGGAGGTTCAGCATGCCTCCCTTCAGTGTTCCCATGATGTACACAGCCCAAACTTGCTAGTCCTGCAGGAGTCCAGAGCCCTGTGCTGTAATGCACAGATACTGTGCTTAAACCAACTAGTTTTTCACAGAATCATTCAATTTGTCTGCAGCCTCAAAGGATATTACAGTTTACTGACCAAGTGAGTAGCGAAGTGGCTGAGTATCACATTCCATCAGACTTATGTAGGTTCAGCTAGGAGTAGAATCTGTCTTCAGGTTAGTTTCTACAAAAGACTGTGATGTGACTAACACTGAGATCAGATTTCATTGGCAAATCAAGTAGGAAGCAAAGTGAGGTTCAGAGAACTCATTTAAAATCACAGCTGAAATAATATCAAACATGCAAGTGAAAAAAATTACTGACAAAGTTAATTGCTTTTCTTCAATATTAAAATAGTTTCGAGTTTGTTCCAGTGTGAAAATCACTTGCAAAGACTCTAGGGCACTAAAATTATGCTTTCTTCTTTTGATTTAGTCCAGGAATTAGCTGCATGAGAAACTCAGGCAGGGACACCAGCTAGAAGAAAATCAGAATAGTTAAAGATGTGGGATCTGGCAAAGCTATCAAAGGTAGTATACTGTCAATTAAGTTTCTCACTAATACCCCTGATGAACTTAGAAAAGCCTGTGAAAATTGTGTTTGATTCTTTTGGCTTTTTTTCTAAATTAATAGCTTATTTCTCCAGATTTTCATTAGACTTCTCCCTCTCCTCTCCCTCTCCTCTCCCTCTCCCCTCCCCTCCCCTTCCCTTCCCTCCCCTCTCCTCCCCTCCCCTCCCCTCCTCTTTTCATTTCAACTGATTTATAAATATGCAAGTTCACTGAAATTAATAAGATTAAATAGTTTGTATAGCTACTACTTTATAAACAAGAGCCCAGTCTAGATTCTGTTATTTAAGAACTCATTAAAACCCTTTAAAGCATTCAAATCTCTAACTGCTTAAAATGCAACTCCTGGGATTGTAAATATGCTTGGCTCAGGAGGAAAAATACCACTTTTACAAAGATGCATATCAGCATTAAGTACAGAATTTAAGAGTTCATAGAAATGTTGGCTTCACAGAGGAAGATGGAGCATCCACTCTCTTCCTCTGAGTCTAGGTAACTTCATTAGTGATCAGCTTAGAGTGTGTAGGTTGCTTCTTTCACCACTCACACTTTCCTTCTTCCAAATGGCACAGTCTTCCTTCATAAGGAAAAGCTCAAATGTGGGATGCAGTACTCCTGGAAAGCAACGGCTCCACAGGAGCATTTAAAGAAACAACTGTTGTATCTTGCTTTTCAGCATTTCTTCATGTCACATCCTGCAATCTTCTCATCATCTTCATGACCCCTGTCTGGGTCCTCTCCAGTTTTTCAAAGTTTATCTCAAACTGGGGCACAGTGTTCTAGCTGTGGCCGAACAAGTGTCAAGTACTATGAGATAATCACTTTCCTTGATCTGCTGGCTGTACTCTTGCTGATATAGCCTCGGATATGGCTTGTTGCAAGGACAGACTCCTGGCTCATGTTTGGTCTGCTCCTCATTAGGAGCCCCAGCTTCTTTTCAGCAGAGCCATATCTGAGGCACTTTTCATTTTTGCATCTTTCTGCACCAGCTCTGCTCAGTATAGTCCTGCTGATCAAGGTTACTTTAGTACCAGATGAGTTAAAAAAAGAAAGGGTCCAAGTGGGTTCTGGACAGGATGGGATTCATCCTCCTACACAGTTCCTGTCTGAAATGTGAACTGCTGGGACTGGTATTATTCTAGCAGCAGAAATCTGCTTGAGTAAAAGAGCTTGCTGGTATATGACCAACAAATCTGAAAGGATCAGCTAGAGTGTAGTGAGCTCCTGCTACTCTGAAGACATGCCAAAGGGACTTCTTTTGAGCAGCAAAAGGAGGAAATTATGACACATCAAAGCAGATGCTGATGCCTGAGGAAGAGAAGTGTAATGGAAGGAAGCACATTATCTGAGTCAAACTGCTCAGCTCCTGGTGCAGTACAGTAAGAGAGCCCTAGCAGTCTCCTTTGCACCTCTGTTACATGGGAGCACCTTCTTCTTAGTGGTATGTTCCTACCTCTTCAAGAAAAAAGTACATATTTCTCCATATGCCTTTATTCATCTTGTCCATTCCCAGTTAGTACTGTAGACTTTGTCCAGTTTGTTTACCAGATGGTTAAAGCAAGGGGACTTCAGTCAGTTCCTAGAATTCAGTGATCCACCTCTTGCTTACGAGAATGTTACAAAAACCTTCCAAGAGTTTTGTCTGCATTTCCTTTGATCAATGCCATTCTTTTGTCACTAGCTGTTCCTTAAATCATTTCAAAACAAGGTTTCCTCATTTCTTTGCACCTGCAGATGGTTTTACGGAGTTATCCTATTCCCCCTTAGTCACTTAGTGATACTGAACTAAACTTTTATTTCTTTAATCTTCTCTAGAAATTAATCCCTCGAGTCCTTTAAACATTTCTGTTGCCCTTTTCTGAATTTCCTGCAGTTTGTTGGAGCTTTCTGGCAGAGATGTGCTTAGACTGGGGAGCAGTATTCTACCTACAGATTCCTTGTTTGCTTCTCTCTCCACCTTGTCTCTGGTTCTCAACTCTGCAGCTGAGGAATCAGAGGTGTGGCCCTTGGCAGTCTTCAAAAAATGTAGCAGTAGACTGATATCATCTCCATCAGCTCTAATGATGTTGGAGCTAAGCCCTCTGTATGTAGTTTGGCTGAGGCAGAGGAATATAGATGCTGCCAGTCCTGAGAAAGCTGCAGCCCTCTTGAGATGTGTTCCCAAAGCTTTGCAACTTTATGTAAGATATAAATCAGAGTGCTTTGTAACTGAAAGCATATATATGCATGTGTAGTAGGCAGATGGAGGTAGTGATCACAGGCCAAAATGTAGTTTTGTGCAAAAAAAGAATTAAAGAAAATGAATAGTGCATGTTCTCAGCCAAAGTGGAATCCCTCTTAATATAGGAGCACGGTTTGGGGATTGGAGGACATAAAGCTTGCAGTGCAGTTTTTACTTTCTGAGCAAGCTTACATAGAAATTCAAATCCCAGCATTTGTTTTAACACACACCTTCCAACAGCTGTTGAGTATCACATAAGGAACTGGCAAGTCTGCGGCAGCAGCTGCAACTTGCCACATCCCTGGCAGTACCACAGAGCTCTAAGAGATGGAGGTGATGCAAGTACTTTTGTGAGGCACTGCCCACTTGGGTTGTACTGAAACAGAGCAGCTGTGGTGACAGAAGAAATTCAAGACCCCCTGTGTTACTTTCTCCAATACAGTTATAAGAAGATAATTTTTTTTCTCAGTCTACAAAACATAGTGAGCAATTTATGGTGTCATATACACTAAATCGAAATAGAAGGGTTTGATCTTCAGAAGAAAAAATATGTTTTGAACTCAGAGACATCCTATTTCATGCATGATCACATGATTTTAGAGACAGAGCTATGAATTACACTTGCAGTGTAATATTTCAGGTGCTTCATTTGAATTTGTCACCCCCCAAAAAAGAACACCTTAGTCTGAAGAAATGGATACCCATTCTGATACCTCCAAAAAACTCACGTGTTTTTTCCATCCCTCTTACTGGGGAAAGAATGCAGCTACAATGCAGCAGTCATCCAGGTAAGATTTTATTAAAAACTGGATCAAAGAATAACAGTTAACTGTAGCTGTTTCATAACATTCATTTCTGTCGTACTCTAAGGCATTTGAGCTCTGCTACCGCTTTTTAATAGACAAGGAGCACAAGTAGATAACCCTCAGATGAGGGAAGTAACATCTAACTAGGAAATCAGCAGTATTCTAGTGCAAGAGAATTCAATCCCTTGCAAATATTTTACCCTACCCCTTGGTACAACTGGTGGGTTTTTACCCTTTCTGTTCCTGCTTATTGCCGGGGGTTGGACTAGATGAGCTTTAAAGGTCCCTTCCAACCCAAACTCTTCTATGATACTATGTTTCTATGATCCTATTGCTAGGAACACATTTCTGACACTTTTGGGGGGGAAAAAAAAAAATCTGTTAAAGTATATACTTGAAAACCCTTAGATACAATGTTCATGTCTATATAACCGAGCTTCTCAGTCCTGGAACTTCTTTTCTCAGATATCTTAAATCTGTGCCCACACCAAATGTTAGTTTCTTAACTCCTGCAGTAATTTTGAATCTCTCTGGCATCCAAAAGGCTATGGTAATCCTAGCAAATTAATACTGTCTCTGATGTGAGTCAGTAAAAACGTCTAAAGGTGCTGTATTCAGTTTGATTTGACAATGTACTTATCTCCTTCTCTACCCCTGTGTACTCAATGGAGTCAGGAAAGGGATTCAGCTGAGCAGCTAACAGGCATTTATTTCAGGATGAGATAAACCTCTCTCCATGTTATATCACTATATTGACTAGCTCCCCGCTGAGAACAGAGGCTCCCAGAACCCAAACCCTCAAACTCAAACTCTGAGAAAGTGAAAGTGGTGTCAGAGCGTGGCTTAGGCTGACCAAGGCACTGACCTGTTCCTACCCAAGCCCTCGGGCACCATACACATATTAAAAAGGAATGTAAAAATAAATCAAGCAAAAAGAATCTGAAAGCAGAAAGGGCCATAAGAAAGGCGTCATTCTACCCAAGAAAAGTTCTTATGTAATTAAGTTTGCTCCATTTAAAGTAAATACTCTCCTGTCTGTTCTTTTTATGTTGAGGTGCTATGCACTTGGCAAGGCTCTAGCTGAAACAGTCTCCTTCAGAATGTGGGGAGACAATTTTCTAGTGGTTATAAGGCAGCAGGAGAGTGTATACAGTGGTCTGGGGGAGTGTGGAGGGAGTTCTGTGCTGAAATAGGGCCAGCAATCTTAGGCCATGCTTGCAGAACAAACTTATTTCCAGGCAGAACCCCGTGGCCTTATTCACACATATTCACCATAACCAAACTGGTTAAAAATAAACCATTGTTACATACCCTGACCACTCCATTATTTTGGTACTCACAAAGAAAGCAAAGATGTATTTTTATTTTCTGGTTCCAGTTAAGTCCTTGCATGTGGACATGCACAGTTTATGACCCCTTGATTTTCAGTCCTGTCTCCCTCACTGCACTCCATGTTGCAGGGAAGGACCTGGGAAAGCTGGGATTATTTGGGATGGAAACAGCTAGAGTGGGAAACGTGCATCTGAAGACTTGTTTACACTAGCAAGTCTTGCAGCTTTAACTGCACCAGTAAAGAAGACATTCTTACTTCCCTGAGTCCCAGTGCAATCATACCAGTTAAATGTGCTTCTAGTAGTAGAACTTATTCTGCTTCCTGCTGCAAAATGAGTTCCTCTATTACAAATGATGCTTTCACACCCATATAACTACACATTAACTGTAGCTTCCAGAAATAGATGTAAAACAAGCACTCACACACACACACACACACAAAGTGCCTGTATCATTGTGTGTTGGTGAAAATAACTACAGCAGGATAAATCCTCTCTAACAAGGGTCAGGCAAAGACCTGGTATTCTGAGTGGAAATGACACAGAGAGACTTGTGTAAACTGTAAGCTCTAGTCAAGGTGTACAAAATATCTCTGTCCCACATTCCTTCTATATTTAGCCTATCATGTGCATCAGCAGGAGAAGGAATTGACTGAGTAATTTATGCTGAAACTCATTCACCACATTCATTTAGATAGCTATGTTAAACCTTTCTGTAGATTTTTCATAACACATAATGCAGTGTGATTGATTTATTCCCCCTGGTTTCCTCTTTCTGCATATATCAGTACTGCTTTTGAGCATCCAAGCCTTTGAGTCCTGTACAGTACTACACACTTCCAACCTCTGTCCCACATAAGTAAAAAATGTCCTACAGTAATACTCAAGATTTTTTTGTTGTTCTTATGGGTTCAAATGTTCCCTTGCATGGGGCTTCCCTGGACTCTTCAGAACCTGCTGCTCACTTGACCTGTTTGCCAGGGAAGAACTGACATTATGAACCAGAATTTGGAGTTGGTAGAGTTGCCCCTGTGCAGGACAGTCTTCCAGCTGCCTTCCTCTTCCCTAAGCTGCAGCAAAAATGAGCCAGTAATAACACGGTACCCCAGTGTGCCATGACAAAGATAAATGATAGATAAAGATAGATTTAGGTAAAGTTAATTTTTGTGCCACTGTTATGGACAGCATAGGCTGTTTTAGCATAGCACTCCATGCATCCAGCCTTAGGGAATGTGGCTTGCCTTGTTTGCACGCTGCAGGTGACTCTTCGGTATTTAGAATTTGTCTCAGCCTAAGCCTTAAACCACTCTTTTGTCCCCCAAAGTCCTGGGGATTGAGTGTGCATAGAACAGTAACAGACTGAGGGTTTAGATGATGCAAGACAAGGTGCTAACACTGTCACTTCTAAGTATGCCCAGGTCTTATATGCAGCAGACAAGCAAGTTTGCTTACCTTTTAATATATCTGTAATAAAGACTGCTTTTACTCCACTCTCCAAAACAGGGTTGGAAAATACATACCGGCGGGGGGGATTCATGGCTTACCCTAATGACAGGATAGAATTTAGGGGGAAAGAGAAAGACAAGGGAATGGGGCCACAAACCCTGGGGCAGAGCTGCCCTGGGGGTATGACAACTGCAGTACACAAATCTCTTCGACACAGAAGGTCAAAGTAAACAAGCATAAGATTTATACTGATTTGAATATGGAGCCTGTGCAGTCACAGAAGTAATAATTACTCCTGGTTAAAAGCCTTGGTCCTGGCCTCCCAGGAGAAGTCAGCCTGTGGAGATGTTTCATATCAACTAGGAATGTCTTTCTAATTCTAAATACAGAAAGTCCTTCAGCAGCTCTGTAGCTCAAGCCTACATTTAAAGCAGATTGAAGTTCCACCATGTGGTATAATAGCTGGCATCTGATTTTAAAAGCACAAGTATACTCTTTAAAAAATCAACCAAATGAAACCAACTGACACTGTATTTTAAATAGAAATGGTGTTCAGCTGCCTTTTCCTGTATCACTTCTAAAAATAGATGCTGCATACACTCTCTGTATTTACATACATATATACGTACATATGGTGGCTGCCAATCACTTTGTAAAAAGTGTACAAGTTGAAATGGAAGTGTTTGCAACTTAGGAAATGGGAGAAATAATATCACTAAACAACTTGAAGATGAATCTGTCTGAATGATCATATGGTCCTTAACTTTAGGAGCAGACATTTCTTTTCCCTCACAGAATATCTGCCTCTTTCAGGGGCACTGAGCAGCCCTGGGTGGTGAGGATCAGGACTGTGCAGTGGGGCATCAGTTAGCTGTATGACATGTTTTATGCATCAAACTTCACCCCCAGCATAAAAAATTTTTGTTCAGATTGTTCTGATTTCTGCTATCTAAGACCACATAGTTTTAAGTCTTACAATGGTGAGTATTAAGAATTCCTTTTGTAAGCTGTGAAGCTGCTGGTCTGTGTGATAAAAAATAAAGCCTATTCTTTCAGGATTTGTGGTTCTTTACCCTATTGAGTAGAGCTAAATAGAGACTAACTTTGTTGGTTAGCTCTTCTTCCTTTCTGCCAGAGGTCTCATTTCAGACTTTTCAAAGTTTTTCACACAGCCACCTTACAACCACAACAAATCCTCACAAACATAAGCTATGACAAGGAGTTAAGGATTCCAACATCTATTAACAAAAGGGAGAAAAGAAAATACATTTGAGAACCATTCAAGATGCTTTACCATTCTTCCTCAAAACTCCTGTCCCACCACATCTGTTGCTTAATTTTTTGCCACAAGAAATAAATTGGAACACAACCAGTAAATTTTAAAGGAAGACATTTATAGCTCTGTCGTTTCTCCACTAGTCATTTTGAAGTTTGACATAAGACGACCAGCTGCAAAGGAAATGTTTACAAACATGAATTTTTTTAACGATTGATGACCACATGCCAAACCATAAATGTTGAGTAATTAATTATCCAGAGTGCCTTGTGAATCATAAAGGCAATTCATCCTTATGTTTAGGTGAGCCCTACTGCAGGACATTATCAAGGACCTATAAGCCAAGTAAGCAAGAAGGGAAATATGTTCCCAAGCAAACTTAAGTAATAAGACAACTGAAAAAACCAAACCAAAACCCAAAGCAAACACATATAACTCTATTTAATCAAACCCTAAGTTATTCTTTCATCTATTAATGAATTCCTAAATTAGATATCTGTTATAATATCCAGGCATGCATGTGATTTACTGCTTCTGACACCCTTCTGCACACGTAATTCCTCTTGCAAACAGTGAGATTTTAACACACAGGTGTAAGGAAGTTTACCTCTTTGTTATCTGGACATATTTGATAGCAGAAGGACTGTCTGCATAAGGTATAAGCCCCCAAATGATAAAAACTGGGCTTCCAGCTCAAGACTTCTCATTTAGCATTCATGCAAAGGTCTCCAAGCTACAGCTACCTTTACATCAAAGCTGCCATTAAAACTTTCCTATGTCCTACATCTCTTGTGAGGGTAAAGCCACTAGTAATAACTAGGTTACAGATCTAAGGGTGGTGAGAGTAATCTAAGACTACATTTCATACACACAAATAGGTCGAAACCTCTGTCTTGGATTTACAGATATATTTCAATGGGAATAAAATTGCCTTTACAGAAATCAGGCTAAATTCACTGGAAGATTTCACCAATATAACTGGCAGCAGCTTCCTAGGGAGATTAACTGCTGAAGTGATTGGGTTCTGGGGGCAAAGGGACATTAAACACACTCTGTCAGCTGCAGACTGCAGTTGGTGCAGTAGAACTCCCACTGAGAGGTAATGGATGATGAAGAGACACAGCCAAAATGTCTCTGCAATGATCATGAGCCCTGACTGTGCTCAGGGAGAGACCTCTTCCTGGAAACCCAAAATCTTGAACCCTCCTGCCCTGGAGGAGAGAAAGAAGGAAGAGCAGAGAAGGAAACTGCTTTGAATGAAAACCACATGCACAATGTGTGCAAGGGGCATATGGCCAAGGGAGGTATGTTTTATACTTATGGAAGTGGCCCCTAGGAAACTTGTCTTTGGATGGTTTATGAATGTAATATTTATTCTGCCATGTGCTCAGCCATTTAATCTCTAAGGTCTTCATGCTGGAAAATATAGCCACGAACAGAGTGATGTGCTCTTGCAAAGCTTCACTGACTCAATGAGATTCTCACCAGTGCACAGGCTGCATGGAGCCTAAAATAAAAATCCAAAGGAGTTAACATCTTGTGCCCACAAGACTTTGCATGCTGCTGTATTGAATCTGTCCGTAGGTGGTGTTAAACTTAGAGTGTGGTCTGTCATTTGGAATGCCAGTGCACTAAAAAGACATTGGAAGGAAGATATTGTCTAGGAGTATAAGTGCCATGTGTTAAGTGAAGTTTTTATTTGAAAGCCAGAGGGAAAAATTATTTGGTTACTGGGCTAGTTTTTGTTTGCTCGTATAATTTCAAAGATGTGGCATTTGGTGTATTGCACTCCAGCAAGTTTGGAGCAATTTGGTAGGAATCCTGGGAGCTCTCTTATCACAGTAGACCACTGCACATTCAGAAAATCTGTCTATCATTTGAGTGTTACTATAGCAACAACCTAGTTCCAGCTGGAAAATATTGGTCCACTTCTTCCTGCATACTCTGCTCTACAGGCTTGCTTTCTCCCATGGAGCAGCAGCACAATGTCTTTTAGCAATAGAGGAGTAAAATAACACTTGGGAAAGGGAACTCCATGGAAAGGGCACTGCCTTACCCTCCTGTCATGCACTAGTAAGCAACTTATTTACTTCGGATGAACAAAATACTGTATCTCTGAATCAGACCCCTGATAATTATTTCCAATTTTGTTGCTGAACTCATCTATATTAAGAAAAGCAATTTTGCAGCTTTTTAACAAATTAAGAAATTTCTTAGTATTGCTATAAATCAAGACATTGTTTTTGTGGTAGTTATCATCAGTTCTCCTCCAACTACTGAAAGCGGTGTGCACTAACCCATGAGCTATAGTGATTACAAACGATCTCCAGATGGTACCATGGCAGGCCAAAACAATAGTTTCATTTAGGTCCAAATGCTTATCTTCTCAGTCACAAGCAAGGAATTCTTTCGAAATGTGCCCAGGGTTTCCCAGGAGGGAATAGGGGTGTCCCTTATGCTCTGTTTGGACTCAGGAAGGACTGCTCCTATACTGCCCCCCAGGTCAGGTCATTGGTTGTGTTGGTGACACAGAATGCTTCAGCAGCATGAGATGTTTCTTTAGGATAATATGTCCCAGCTGTCTCAATTGTCAGACATGAAGACAGCATGCTGGTCACATGCCAGCTTTCCACTGCAATGCGAAGGAGAGGATTTTAGCTTAGTTCCTCATTTTCTTCCAGTGGCAAAATTTCTGCAGGGCAAATGACACCCTGTTAGACACCTCCACAGCTTGTAGGTTCTGCCACTACTAGCCCCAGGACAGCCCAGTGAGTCCTTAGGGCAGTTGCTAAGGTGCAGAAGAATAATTGTGAGACTTTTATTCACCTTTTTCATTCCCTGCATTCTGATAAAATAGTTGCTAGCTCCTTTTCTGCAGATCGAGCCCGCAGAAACCAGCAGAGATTGTGTCTGCCTTGCTGAGTGGAAGGAGAAAAGGAAGTATTGTAAAGGCAACAGGTTGCTACAAACACAGGTGATCAACGCATTAGTGTGTGATCTGGACTTTAATATACAGCTATATCCATGCAAAAAGCTTTCTGAAGGAAAAAAACCCTCTCACTAGTTGATCAAGCTGAGCTATTTGCAGGGCTTGGAGTTTCTTTGATTTTTTCGCTTTGACATCCTCAAAGGACGGTCATGGACTAGGTCATGCAATGCCATCACAACTCTATTCATTTATAGGCTGATTTCAATAGGATTCACTCTGAGTGTTCTTTTTCCCTCTGGCTTCCTTCCCCAAATTCTCTGGCATACTGTATGCTTGTGAAGAATTCAGAGAAGTTTCTTTAATTTTGAAAATTAGGTAGTAGAATCTTTCTGAGGATCATCTCTGAATGTCTGATAGATCATTGGTCTTATGCTCACCAAGACAGAGAAATCTTGCACCCTGAACCCAATAGAGACACCTTTTTTCTGTAATGTCTGTGTCTCTGCCAGCTTCTTTTAAGCTTTGTTCTTTTTTATCCCAACAGTGAAGAACGTAATTGCAATTTTAACAGTGAAGTTTGTCTTCTGCCTCCTTCAGTTCAGGCTGGCAGTGTGTTGAAACTCAAACTATTGAACTGCCTCATTATTAACATGATGCAAAGATAGCTGCTTAACAAATCTCATCTTCAAATGATGCACGAAGGAATAGAGGGGCTATTAATGCAATTGGTTTTGCAGCCTGCATTGGAATGGAGCAGGCTTCACTGCTCCCTTCTTTGTGCATCAGTTCTCACCAGAGATCTGTCTCCTGCAAACAGCCCAATGCAACTTGATTGGAGCTAGCGCATTGTGGGGGCAGCCAGATCAACAGGCTACAATAGGAAGATCTTGCATGGAAGAGTTTGCCCAGGGAGGCTGAAGCTGGTCAAAACATCTGGAGCAGCAACTGTGCGTGGGATTCTGTTGCCTTCACTTAAGGTTCCTAATATTTAGGATGGAAAACACCTAAAGTCTCAGTGCTTTTCTCAGAACACCATTCTGCTTTCAGCTCAAGTGATGCATCTATTTTAGGCTTAGAATCCTTGAACTGTTATACACTGTAACATCTTTTATCTCTCTCTTTTTATCTCTCCCTCATGAGTTCCACCCATAGCAAAATCATTAGGATCATTTATAAAGTTAATACAATGCACAGTAGGCTTAACTTCTTAGTAATTTTTCTGTTTCTTTTGTCATGTATCCACCTATGCATGTGGTCTTTAGAGACAGAGGGTAGGCTTCCTTTGTAGCAAAGGGCAGGAGATGCACCTTCTATTAATGGTGCAAGTTACTATTTATTTGGTTTTTAATGTGATTTGTGAGGCAGCATGGCCAAGAATTTATCTTTCTGCTTGAAAGAAACAACCATCCTCTTTCACCTGTTAGGATTCTTTCTAAATTAATTTAAGCAATCACATTTTTAAAAACATATCCTATTGAAGATTGACTTCTTGTTGCACTGTGGGTATGGGGTTTATTCTTCCAACATGCTGTTTTGCCATTCATTCATCCCTTTCTGAGCCTGGCCAGCCTGAGAATCCAACCTGTCTCTTGCATGTTAAATTGCGAAGCTCTAACTGTAGCCCAAGGGAACAGTGTTGAACAACATGATTTTTTAATGAGCACACTCAGTGTGGGTTGCTCTTGTTTAACATAAAAGAAAAACATAATCCCTGCTCCAAGCCATTTGCAGTCTAAGGGCTGGATTGTGGCTCTAAGCCACATCCAGCAGTGGGGGAAAGGTGCAGAGGGAGTGACTCCTGAAGGCATTTTTACCAAGTCTGTGGAAGCTCAAAGAGTAGCAACTGCTGTTGCTCTCATGTATAAACACGGAGAACATGACTGACACAAATTGGTAGCTCAGCTCTCACTTGGGGAGAGGCATGAAGCTTTCCTTTTTGTCTGAATGCCAGCAATGAGGCAGAGAGGAGAAGGGTCCTTGCCCCCACCCGGTCTTTTTCACTTGTGCAGGATGACAACAAAGGATGTAAAGGTTTGTTATATGAGGTCGCAGCAGAGCAGACACATCTTTTTCCACAGCTTTTTGCCACAAACATTGAAAAGGCAACCAAAGCAGTTGTCTTCCTGGGCAAACAGGTTGTAGTCAAGAAACTGAAGGTAGGCCAAGAACAGCTGGGACCAAGAAAGTTACTTTCCAGCCACGGCGGCTTACACAGATTAATCAGAGATGGCATCGTGAACCATGCCACCTGTTTGCCTAGCATACGACTCAGAGATCTCTTCCTCTTCATCACCTGCTTTTGGAGCTAGTAGCTCACAGAGCACCTTGATCTGAAACTTTTACAGAAAGGGACTTCTTAAGTCAGTGCTGTTTCAGTCCTTCAGAGGAAAAAGAACTTGCCCAGCCAAGGAAGGAAAGCTCTTATTGCTACACACAAAGAGCATCTGTTCCTAAACAACCAGCCATCTCTTAACAACTCCTTTCTGCAGGATATAAAACCAGGGAAAAAAAATGTTCAGGTCCTCAGACTGACAGGCAAAACCTTCCAAGCAAGAACTGACGCTACAGATTAAAAGATTTTATTTTCTTCTTGACGTCAGAGAGCCCTTTCGCCAAGAAAGAGGCAATTTGAAGTAGGGTGTTAAGGAAGTAGTTGGGGGAGACATCGCAAAACATGGAAATCTTCCAAGTGTCAAAGGAATAGCTGTCTAGGGAATGAGAATAGGAAGAAAGAAATAGAGAACGGGAAGGAGTCAGGAAGATTCAGGACACTCCCTGCACTTCCACATCTGTATATAGTGAAGACAAAAAGGTGGAAAGAAGATTCATAGAGACAACAACACATGAAATGAAGCTGACAGAAAAAATGGAACATTTTTAGACTGAAGGAAGAAACCAGTGGAAAACAAATGTTGAGTAGCATCAAGTTAACAAACTTGACCTTTTGCAAGTGTGTATGACCTCAGAGTCCTATTCTAGCAATAGAAATGTGCATTTGTCCTTTAAAAATCCAACACGCTGTACATCAGAGGGACAGACACAAAAACTGAACCGTTGCAACTCTGAAGCCTGTAAAAGATGTTAGGTATGCATCAATTTGATGTAGTCAAAGAGGTACAGTATCTCAGTATGGACAAAATTGCCAGTGTAATTTCCTTTGTGCATGGAATTTATACAACTAAGAACTCTTTGGCCTAACATAGTTGTGCATACAGTAAGAATTATACCAGTATTACTATCTTAAAAAAAGAAAATAAATAATTTAATTAATTTAAGCCAATGTAAAACCTGTGTTCAGAGTAGGTTAAATCAGGACTTACAGACAGCATAATCAGCCCTAATTTTCCAGTGCATCCATACTTTGGGAAGAGAACCAGAGAACCTGCAATGGCACCTAAATTCAGACCACAAATTGCAGCACTGAAAACCATCCACAGCCCAGAAGTCCTCAGCTTGAGATGCGCTTGCAAAAAGTCAGCAAAATCTAGCAGGTGCCTAAATAAAAATGTCAGTGTATGTAGAAGACTGGTGAAGCTGGATATCTTGTCCCTAGACAAAGGCAGAGCCTTACAGATCACTTAGTTCTAACACCCCTGCCATGGGCAGGGACATCTTCCACTAGACCAGGTTGCTCAAAGCCCCGTCCAACCTGACCTTGAACACTTGCAGGTACGGGGCATTTTCAGCATGTACCTCATGTGCACAGACAGCAGTGCATCCAGGCTCATTTCAAAACACCTTTGAGAAAGGCAAGTTGCTCTTTTCTGGTACAGTGGTCAAAGCCTGCATAGGAGATAAGGAGTAGCTTCTTTCACCTCATCAAGCCCAAAAATATGCAGACCCACATGTCTTTCTCCGTAAGTGCCACACAAAATAAACTGAAGAGGAGGATGAAAGGGTCACTGTCCCACTCTCCTGCTGAACTGGAGGGGTGGTGCAGCCAGGGAAGTACAAGTCACAGGTACATAATCAGAATAGGGAAAGGGGTGCCTGATCTAGCCTTGGGCTAGGGCAGAATTGCCTTTTCAGATTTTACCATTAAATGCAGCCCCCTTGAACCCTGTACGGACAGCACAAGAATGTAACCTTTTGATGAGAAGCACATGCACCATGGATAACCTTATCAGACCTGAACACAGGCACAGACAGGTTGAAAAACATCTGGCATGACAACAAAGATTTTTCTCGCAGCCTTGCCAAGCATACCCGAGCCAATTCAATCAAACACAACAATTATTATTGTTAAGTAATGACTTTCACAAAAAGGTCCAAGCTCTGAGTTACGCCTCATAGGAACAACTGTGTGAGTGGTCCTTTTGTGTACGAGGCTCCACAAGTTAATACAATTTGAAACCAACATCACTTTCATTTGGCTGTAGCTTCTTTCCAAGAGAAAGCTGGTTATGATTTTCCAAGAGTAAATAGGGAACTGTGCAGATTTTTAAGCTTGGGTATTTTTAATTACTGATGCAGACATACAGGCACCTGAAATATCTGATGAGAGAAGGGAACCACACTTCCAAAAAACTCGTTCCACCTCCATGTTATTGAAGACAGTCACATCTCACTCAATTATTAAAGTATTTTTGTCCAAACCAATTATACTTATGTTAAGAATTATGATGGCTTTACTCCATACTTTAAAAAAAAAAAAAAAAAAGATTAAATCTCAGACCTACTTAAATAAATGAAGCTTAGTCTAACCTTCTCCCTGCTGGAGCACTGAGGTTTCCCTTGCAATTCTGGCAGTGGAGACTTTGGTGACTCTGCACACTGGGCCATATACAGATGGCATGTAGGGAACATTCTACTGTTGGACTTCATGTGTTGTCGTGCTGATACAGCGATACGTTTTCAACACCTTATAGCTGCTACTGGACCCTTCTGCAGGACACAGTGTAAAAATTGTTTGTTCACATTATCCAGCCTGGAATTCTGCTATGGGACTTTGCTGTTGTTTAAACAGTGGCTGGAAGTTTTGTTCTTGTTTCTGGCCTGCCTTTGATCACCATGAAACAGACCTCAGCAAAGTCTCCTGATGCCTGTCTTCCTGTAATTCTCAGCCCTCCTCTGCTCCAAGGACCAGAGGAGCTGTTTGTTCTGTTGCAGTGAGCTCATGGCACAGTCAACGTGTGACTAACTTAGTAATTTCAAAACTCACACATACAGTGAGAGCCATTATGCAAAGTTTAAATACAAACCATAAGCCAGATGAAGTCTGCACAGATATGCCATTTTACACTGTCAGGGAAACTGGTCCCATCATTTGTTATTTTATTTATGAGGCTGTGAATGCTTGCCATATTATCTTTCATCTTCCCTTCTAACAGTTTTGTTCCTTGAAGGAATGAGGTCACAGGAAAACAAAGAATGTAGGAGAACCGGTAGAAGTGACACATGAAAACGCTTCATAAGGCTTGTCTGTATAGTGATTGCAACCAGTGTCCTGATGCACACACAGGTCAGCGCTATGCAAGAAGCTAGAGCCCTCTAATTGTTATGAACAATCAAGCCCTCAGGTCAGATCAGCAGTTCACAGAATCACAGAATGGGTTAGGTTGGAAGGGACCACAATGGATCATCTGGTCCAACATACCTGTTGGAAGGGACCACAGTGGATCATCTGGTCCAACCTCCCTACCCAGAGCACCTGGCACAGGATTGTGTACACACAGTTCTTGAATATCTCTACTGAGGGAGACTCCACAACCTCTCTGGGCAATCTGTTGCAGTGCTCAGCCACCCTCACAGTAAAGAAGTTCTTCCTCATGTTCAGGTGGAACTTCCTGTGCATCAGTTTCTGCCTGTTGCCTCTTGTCCTATTGCTTGGCACCACTGAGAAGAGCCTGGCTGTATCCTCTTGACACTCTCCCTTTATATACTTATAGACATTGATGAAGTCCCCTCTCAGACATCTCTTCTTGAGGCTGAACAGGCCCAGCTCCCTCAGCCTTTCCTTGTAAGTGAGATGCTCCAGTCCCCTCATCTTTTTCACCCCCTGCTGGGCCTCCTCCAGGATCTCCATGTCTCTCCTGTCCTGAGGAGCCCAGAACTGGACACAGCACTCCAGATGTGGCCTCACTAGGGCTGAGTAGAGGGGCAGGAACACCTCCCTCAACCTGCTGGCAATGATCTTCATCCAAATAATTGTTTCACTGTAGAAGGCAATCAGGTTGGTCAAGCATGATTTACCTTTAGTGAATCCATCTGAGTACTCCTGGTCACCATCTTGTCATCCACATCGATATAGATGGCCTTCAGAATGAGGTGCTCCATCACCTTTCCAGGAATTGAGATGAGGCTTTCTGGTCAGTAGTTCCCTCAGTCCTCCTTCTTTCTCTTTTTGAAGACTCGGCTGACATTTGATTTCTTCCAGTGCTCAGGAACCTCTCTGTATGACTATGACCTTTCAAAGATAATTGTGAGTAGCCTAACTACGATGTCCTGCAGCTCTCTCAGCACTCATAAATGCATCCTGTCAAGGTCCATCGACTTGTGGATATCAAGTTTGCTTAGGTGCTCTCTAACCTATTCCTCCTTGATCAAGGGTAAGTCTTCCTTTCAGTTGCCCAATATTGTCTTTGGAGTCTTCTCCAAGAGACAATGGAGCCTCTGACATTGTTTTGTCAATCCTTGTTGAGGCTTCCAGATATGTCAGCAATACTTCAGGGTCAATGATATCCATCAGCACTACAAAGAATCAGCAAAGGCTCTTGATACTCATCTGAAGAGAAGGAAAGTAGAGACAGTCCCTACTTTTGCAGTGTCTGGAACTTACTAAAGTATGACCTACACAGCTGCAGGTCAGGACATTGCTATCTATGACATTACACCTAATCTCAAACTTTGGAGAAGTTGTCTGATTACCAGTGTTGTTGTTGTTACTATTACCTGCTTATTGCATGATAAAACATACAAACAAAAGAAAAAGCGAACAGGAGACATATAGGAGTAAATTCACAGTTAATGGAAACCTTCATCATGCCAACTGTACTGCCTTCAGCCTAGGTGTGACAGTTCAGTGTAGAACCTGGTTCATAGTGCTGTAGGATTCTGACACATATTTAACAGTCATAATCATAAACTCTTCCCCCTGTAACCCTGCCCCAAAACATTTAATTTCTAGTTCAGTAATATAAAAGTTGTTTTATACGCAACTGTTAAAAAAAAATCAGTATTTTCAACCATGGATACATTCCCTAACATAGATGATGCTTGATAAACAGGTAATTGCCAGACACATGGCTATTAGCACACTTAGACACCTCACTTTTCATGCCAGATCATCCACACAACAAAAGCATTGCCCCAGTTTCCTAGTGCTACCAGTTTTCTTTCACATGGGAACACTAACTCCATTTCATGCTTTCAGGCACTAAATAAGTGGGAGTCTGCAAGCCATAGGAGCTGTGACTGAGCTAAAACCTCTAAATGTAAAAGCTGGGTATTTTTTTTGTTAAAAAACAAACACCTCCACACACACAAAAAACCCCAAAAACTAAAACAAAACAAAACAAACAAAAAAAACCCACAAAAAGACCCCCAAAAAACAAAAACAAAACAAACAAACAAACAAAAAAAAAAAAAAAAAAAAAAAAAAAAAAAACACCAACCCAAAAAAAAAACCCAAAAAAAAAAAACAAA
>JAYRBT010000001.1:89749591-89770863 GCA_036023395.1 Myiotriccus ornatus
TAGTAATAAATGTTCATGTTATTTTCCTAAATCCAGTCTCTTTTGTCTGCATAAACCTTCTCTCAACTAATAGTAATCGTGTGGGGGGTGTGTAAGCAAATTGACCCAGGGCAAAACCACGACACAGCTCAGGAGGACTACAAGGATATTGTGAGGTTATGCAGGAAAAAAATTAGGAGGGCAAAAGCCTAGCTAGAATTTTACCTGCCCACTGCTGTAAAAGACAACAAAAAGTGTTTCTGTAAATACATCAGCAACAAAGGAAGACCAAGGAGACTCTCCATCCTTTGTTGGAAGGGGGGGGGAAACATAGTGACTTATTCATATATTACAGTGTGTAATATTTTAGTGTCTACATTAGTAACTGTGGCAATTTATTGTAGTGTAGTATTGTGTTCCAACAGAAGAAACACTAAAAAAGAAAACCAGAAGCCAAAACAATATGATACAGTTTCAAAGTTGCCCCTAAACCCTTTCAGTAACTTCAAGTTAGTAAATATGTTTAAGTTTATTGGCTTTACTTCGCTAATAGTATCAAAAAAGGGGATGGCTGAGAAACAGTTCTGGATTCAGGGCAAGACTAGATAGTGGTGTCCCCTTGGAAAGCATATAAACATACCTTAACTGAGTTTCCAAGGCTTGTGCTTTGAATGTTACAATATTGACCTATGAAATCTGCAGCAAAATCTGTCTTGATGCCTCCTTGGAGTCAGTGGCCCAGTGGGGGAAGAGCTGGTGCTGTGGGGATTTTGGGCAGCTTGTATTCCTATGTGAAAGGAATAGAAACAAACCAACTAAAGCTGGCTGTCAGGGGAAGCCTTCATTCATGCATCAGCACATCTTATCCAATATTGGGATACCAGGGTCTGAAGGCATTGGTTTTTGTTACCCCATTTCAGAAATAGAAGGAAAAAGAAGAAATAAAAAATAATAAAAAGAAAGAAGAAAAATTGATTCTTAGTTGATGCAGCTAGTATAAACACGAACATCGTTAGAAGACAGGCATAGGACAAACAGTCCGCCACCTGCCAGAGAAATTCACCAAACTTGATGAAGAAGGCAGATGAAGTATTCAAATTCAGCATGCAAGAACACACTATGGAGCTTAGTTTGCTGCAGAAGTGAGGATGGTGTGAACTCATTGCTTGGTCAGAGCACACTGGAGACTCTTGAGCCTGTGCTGAACAGGAGGAGTTTTACAGAATACTATAGCTCAAAAGATTAAGACCTGCTGATACTATAGACAAGTTTCCCAAATTCGTCTCACACTTGTACCTGCACAATTCAGGGACATGTCTTGCTCATATATTTTAAGGGAAGTTCTGTCCATTTTCTTAATCAGGACAATGATTATATATTGGGACCATGTTCAAGTCAATACACTATTTTGTCTGACCATGTTTTACAGTGATTATGGTGTTTTCTGGTGTAATTTTAATTTTGTATTTCTGACATTTAGACTATTAAACAATGAAATGCTATTAGTGCTTATCCTCTTTAAGCCACTGATACAAATTAAAAACTTTAAATCAAGAATAAGAAGCATTTTTCATATCTGGGAATGCAGAAAGTGATTCACTGTGCTATTTTTCATGACAACACTATTTGTTGTGGCACAGCCAATTACTACAGTAGGCTTATTTTGGGTTTGTTTGGTGTTTTTTTTGCTTGAGAAGGAAGCAAGGATACTAACACTCACAAAAATGTATTTCTATTAATTTTGATTTGTGATTTATTGGTAGTGATAAAGAAAATCTTAGCAGAATTTAAGTTTCTACCTCCAAGAGAACAATGTTTATAGGGTTTATAAGTAAAAAATACTCATCTCTTTTTCTCTTTGAGGTTTTCTGTATTTTCTTATAAATTATTCATTGTTTCACATTATGATTCTTGAGCTTGCTCTCAAATCTATTAAATCCCTGTGTATGTAAGTTTTATGAACATTGTTTGTAAAGATCATGTAGAGTCTAAGTGCATTAGTGACAGAGGTCATGAAATATTGAAAGATTTAACTACATCTATGAGAGAAATAAGTATTTATCTCAGAGGCCTAAGAGGTGGCCTGTTCACCTGCATCACAAAGCTCAGTGCAATATTGACACATGATATCCTGCTATTTGGAATTTATCCATAAAACAACGCTAGCTCCTGTATCAGAGGTACTACAGGTACTACAACCATCCCAGAACCTCAGGGCAATCCAGGGGGATGTTTTATCATTGCAGCAATTACAGAGAGAAGAGAAGGAAATTAAAATGAAGAATAAAATATTCTTAAATACACAAAAGGGGTTTTTTAGTTAAAGTTAATTGACTGGTAAAATCTGCTTTTTTTTTTCTTTCCCCCAGTCAAGTTCACAGCAGAATATCAATGAGGTTTGTTGAAATGGAAACTTTTCAGTGTGCATAATTAGAGTAAATGAAACGTGCATCCATTCTCAATGCGCTTCTTTTATTTCTGTAAAATTTATCTTCTTTAAGAATGGAGGCAGGAAATAAATGGGGTGAATGTCAACTTACATGAAAATTATTTGAAAATTTCAAGGCCAGCTCAAGAGCAATGATTGGAATCAGAAATCTATCTCTGTGATAGGGGCAAACACTTCTCAGCTTTGGTTTTGCCTGTGAAAAGCAGGTACCACTAACAAGAATTGAGCACATGGAGGCAATGGGGAAGCAGAGTGCATTTCCTCTCAGTGTGCCGCTGGAGTAGCCTGATCTGAAAACCTTGTGATCTGTGTCAGATCTGAAAGAGAGCTATGCTCAGTCTGCGCCAGAGATGGGACTGGCCCCTGGAAGTCAGGTTAAAGTACTGGGGCTGTAACAAACTGTAACTCTTTCCATTTCAGTGGTGACCCCATCAATGTTGCGTCTATTAAACCACGACAGGAGGATGGGCCACCAAGGCAGAGAGAAAACAGGCAGGAAAGGAAGAAAGAAAATTATGTAATACTCTTTTGCAGGTGGGGGGATGGGGCAGCTGTCCTTTATCTAAGGACACACAGGAAGACTGGGCAGAGGCTGGGGCTGTGCTCTGAGCATCACCTGGATGTTCTTGGAGCTGTTCTCTCAAGAAGGAGTGGTCTGTCCACTCCACTTGACAGCTGAGCCTTCACACCTACTACTGCACCAGTGCTCCTCTCCCACCCCAGCTGCTGAGTAACACTGGCTGAAGCACCACCATGGTGTTCACTGTGAGCAGAATTTCTTTTGCTCTTGTGACAAGCTGGGAATGTGTGTGTAGTAACTGGTACCAGAGCACAGATGACACATAGCAGCCTCCACCGGTCACTCTCCCTCCGATGTGGTGCTGTGGGTCAGTCATGCTCCTGCAAATGCACCTCCTGTCTCAAACCAGCCTTTCACTGGCTTAAATACCCACGAGGCTCAGTGGCAGGGTAAAGTGTATGTGGGGAGCAGGAGAAGCAGTTAAATCCATTTCTGTTTAATTAAACCACTCGTGTGAGATTTTTCAGTGTGATTGAACAGTCCATGAAAGCCCTGTGGATGTGACCAAGCACACTGTACTTCTGGTGTACTTTTGTGGATGCCAACAGAATCACTGGAAAAACCAGCATAACAGAGATCTGGAAAACTTTACTTTGTTGGATACATTACACTGAGCTTCCAACCATGAAAGGTAAAAAAGGCTGGGGGCAGTGAATATTTCACTGGGTATGGCCAGTTTTCCTTTCCTCATTTTATTATCACTGGATTTGTACATGTCAGAAGTTGAGACACAAAACACAGAGGATGCTTTGTTAGGATGGCTGTTCACACTCTGTAGTTATTCTGCTATAAAACTTGAAGCTTACCAAGCCCAAAGCAAGCCTCTGCTGCTATTATTCACTTATTACTGCAGAATTGCTCAGCAGTCTCATAGGACATCCAGGGCGCTGTTACAGCTGACACTAAGTGAGCAGGCTGCAAGAGACAGAGGAGCTGCCAGCCTGAGTAGATAGTCCTATCCCACGCAGGATGGAGAGCTGGCCAGATGCCTGCTCGGAGCAGACAGAGCACAGTGGGGGCTAGCCGGATGCCAGGTGCAGCTGCCAAATTGTCTGCTGAGCAGATCGTCCTGACTTTTGGAGTCTTCCAGTTCCCTGGAAATAACTGCTTATTGGGTATGTCCATACTTCTCCTTTTAAGCAGTTTCAGGGAGATGACTAACTTTATGAGGATAGAGGCAACTGGGATGAGTCCCAAAGTGACATACTCAGCATTGCACAGGAAAACTGACAAGCCTTGAGTGTGGAGGGGTTTTGTGTCATGGCTTACCACCCATTCTGCAAAAACATCTTTCTTCTCCAGTT
Source organism: Myiotriccus ornatus (assembly GCA_036023395.1). NCBI lineage: Eukaryota > Metazoa > Chordata > Aves > Passeriformes > Tyrannidae > Myiotriccus > Myiotriccus ornatus. Next base: position 89,753,904 of record JAYRBT010000001.1, read on the forward strand.
CAAATGTTCACAACTCACTTTAGGAGGAAGAGAGTTGGTACACAGCATCCCTCATTCTATCCTTCAGCTCTTCTACTTCTTTGTAGAAAGCACAACCTTATTTTCTAGAAACATTGTCCTCTTTCTTTTGTCCTCTGAAAAATGCTAATCTTGCACTTTTATTTTTCATGTCCTATTACTAAAGATATCAACTGATGAGATATATTTAGCAGTCAGACCAGAAAATGTAAAACATATTGCTATTAATTTGGGTCAAATCAATCTTTGTTTGTCACAGAGAAAACAAATTGACTATTTTTAGAAAACTTTCATTCCTTTATTTCATTTGCCAAGCACTTTCAATCTGAATCTCAGAGAAAATTTGTTACTCTCAGACATGCATGTGATGAGGGGGTCTATCAGGCGCATGGCAAACACGTGAGTCTTTTGTGCAGGATATTCAAATTCCTCCAGTATTACTTCACTTTTCCCCCCAAAGCACAAACAGAAGTAGTTATGTCTTAAAGACTGAGCCTAGACCTGTCTTAGCTGTGCTTGAGGAGAAACTATGTTCATGTCTTTGTGCACTTTTTTTCCCTTATGATTCCTCTGTCAGACTTTTTACCCTGCTGACCCTGAGCAAATTTGTCAAGGCAAGATGGATATCAAGTTTTACAGGCTTGGGCAAAGTATGCAACATGAAAATAGAAATAGAAAAGCAGACTACTGGACTATAAATTGCAAAATCCCAGAAGCTAAACTCAAGGAGGGGCAGAAACTGAAACACTAACACAATATGAAAAGAGACATGCCGTTTAAATCAGCAATGTAAAGGGTCAGTTTGCTATGGCAACATGGAAATTTTTGCTAGCTACTCCCTTTTCCACCTTGTCTTTAAAGGGCTTTGTTTCTCTGAGATGAGAAAATTGCACACTTTCTTGAATAAGATTCCTTGATATGATGGCATTGCCCTGAAAGTAAAGTTTGTACTATGGGGTAAATAAATTACGATGAAGAAAGTGAAGCAATCTGGGCCATATAGTAGGTGTATAGGAACCATTTCTTCCTGTGTAATAATATTTTTTGTCCAAGGCATGTTTCAAAGCTTATGTCCACATCAAGATAACAATGCTGCAAATTTAGCAGGTCTCATATCTAATCTCCAGCTGAAGTGACAACCATAAACAAAAAAAAATTGTTCCTGACAACAGGCTGACACTACTGTCACACCAGTCAGCTTTGATACATTGATCACAGGGCCCTCTGATTGGTTTCAGTATCCTGCGAGGATGATGTATTTGTACTAAACCATTCAAATACGCTCTTTTCCTCTGCACAAGCTGAATACTGTCAGGAAGCAGCTTCTCTTTCCCAGTCCCTCTCCTCCTCAAGAAATACCTGACATGCAGAAGTGCATAAGGGCTGGTCTGCTTGTCACTTCTCCTTATATCCTGGTGCTGGGGGCATCATGAGAGGAACTCATCTGGAAGAGATTACTCTTCAGGCGCTGTTGGGTTTTGTATTGAATTGCTAAGGTAAAAATACTTGAATAATGCTCTTCCTGTGGTCTCTCTGAGCTCCATGTACCTTATTTCAGGTACCATGAGCAGTGCTGGCTAAGTAAGCATGAAGTGCAGCATCTGCTTTGCTCTCTGGAGAAGTGTAGTCCTGAACAGGCTACCCCTCCATGACAAAGCATTAGGGAAACATGGGGTTGCCTGAGCTAAGACTCCTGGAGCTGCCTCAGGGCAACTGCTTCTTGTGGTGGAATTGCTGTCTATACATAGTGCATATCACTTGAGAAAGTTTCCTGCCCTGACAGCACACAACAGAGTAAGGATTTAATACAAACTGTACAAGTATATAGATTTGAAATAAGAGATTTAAAAAACAATTAGCAACTTAAGTATAGCCAAGCCAATGTATTTCAGATTACTTTAAATAAGAATCAGAGAAGATATAAGAAAGGGGCAGGAACCACTTTTCCAAAAGATTTTGTGAGGATTAAGGAGTGAATCGTAGAATCATTAAGATTCGCGAAGAGCTAAATTTGTTTATATAAATTGAATTACAAGGAAGAACTAACTGTGTAACTTAGAAATCATGCAACATTGGCAAGTACCACATAAAGCTTCATAAAACTACATAAAACATTCTGATCAAATATAACCCTCCTGTATGCTGTAGAGGAGTCCATCATAAAGACTTTGGATTGGATCATCTCTTCAGCACAGCACTGCAGGAAAATAAATTATGATCCTCTGGGCTCCTTTTATATCCCAGTTGGTTCTTTTACTCATTCCTTCCATTATCTCCACCTTATATTTTTACTTTCACCTCAGCTTTCACCCACCCTTCATGTTTCAAATAATCTCTGTTTGACAAGTTAAGGGAAAACCTCCTTGATAGGCTGATTACATCCTAGGTTTTCAGTAGGTGGTTTTTATGCACCATCCTCTGAAATACTTAATCCTGGTTTCTAGGAGAAACAAGATGCTAGGCATCCAGGGCACTGGCACGTACCTGGTATGACCATTTTTATATTGGTTGTGCCGTCTTGCTTTTGTGCCCATTCCCTTGAATTCTTGTCTCTTCAGCTCCCATCCAATCTTATGTAATTCCTCTCTTTTTTCAACCTTCCTCAACTCAGTTCAGTTTAATTTCTCATTTCCTTTTTCTTTTCCTCTATTCTATCTTTTAAATACACACAATGTTTATGTTTTTGCTGTTAAGACCAATAGCCTATAGATGATTAACTTGGTTCCAGATATATCACTGGATGTAATTTTCATCATGCTTTTGAGAGAAATGAATGCACTTAGTCTCATAATCTCAGCCCACGAGCAGAGCAGAGCACTTCAGGAGTCAATGCTTGTCCCAGGCACATATTTCTTGAAAAATCCATTTCCTGACAGAACCCATATTTTATCAGCTTTCAGGGTGTGTCTCTTCAAGCCTCCAATTGCCTGGCATAATAGTGATGGTATATCTTCAAAGTTCAACATTTCCTTAGTGCTGATGGCATACCAATATCCTGAGTTACCCTGTGTGACCTCTGTGTTTTACCTCAGTCTGAGGCTGTCTCCTCAGACTGCCACTGAATGAGTTATTCTGGCCGAATTCAGACACTCAGAGCACAGCTGTTCATGTCTAAGCAGGTCATGCAAGGTTCTTGCTGTCAAAATTCTAGCATATAGTCATCTCATCCCAGTTTAGACACCTGATAATCAGAGTAATTACACCCTAAAAGAGTTCTTCTGAGCTGACATTCAAGAGAAATCCCACTCATCGACTGAAATGGAATGGGACAAGGAAGCTTATGCCTTTCACTTCAGCTAAGCATAAAACACATGTACTGTCCTTTATGAAGACAGACCTTCACCCTCTATGTAGGCATTCAACTACTATCCAAAATGAAGGGTCATGCAAGGCACATGATGGATGAGATGATTTCGTCCAATTACGGGTTTGCATCTTAATGACAGGAGGCAATGAGAAGTTGGAAGAATGCATGAAACACAGCCTGGGTAGGAACTAGGAATATGGCCTAAGGGATAGGTATGAGGGGAGGTGTTTTGTGCTGAATGCCTGAATAAGAGAATCTTGGGAATTTGATCCAATTCTGTGTTGTTCCACCTCTGCTTTTATGATGGAAACAGGACTTTGTGAGCTAAATACACAGGCTCACATCAAAGACCAGACTGATTTTTCTACCCCAGTGGAACATCATCCAGGGTTTTACATAGCATTTTGAGTCATTAGAGTCACCACTGCAACTCTGTGGTTCCCTTCAGCACTGATCTTTAAGGTCTTGAAGCATCAGTGATCCCTGCTGTTTGTCTGACACCATAGGAATGGATCACGTTTTGCTGAAAATCTTATTAGCATGTTTGCTTTCACTTTGTGAGTAGCAAATATTTATTAACAACATTGCAGTACTTCAGATTACCAGTTTTTACACATGTTCTACACAGTTACTGACAAACAACTGAGTCCTCCTCATGGTAATTATTCTGGGACAAAAACACCGTGCCTTCTAAACTATATTTTCTCAGCCTTTATCAACATTTGGGAAGCTGAAAATCACATTGCTTTTAATAAATGAAGGACACACAGTTTCTTTTGTTTGTTGATGAATGTGAAGGATCCACAAGTTCTTATGCCTTCTGCTGCCCAAGCTACAGTGAAGCTCAACCTGAAGGTCCAGATTGTGGAAGAAAAATAGCACATGACTGGAAGGAAAAGAGCACAAAAATAGCATCAGAAGAAAGCTTTTCAGTTTAAATTTTCTTAGGCTGTATAAGTCTCCAGTAAATAGAAGTGGCACAGTGGCAGACAGCTCGGGCTCACTGTGGCCAGCCAAATAGAAATTAATAAGAAATGCTTTATTGAGTAAGGATATTGAGAAAATCAACCTGTGAGTATAGGAACTGCAGAACCAAGAGAAAGGCAGCTCATAGGCCCTGGATTAACACATCTCAGGTAGGTTACATACGAATTCATCAAGGCAGAAAACAGAGGTGTTGTTCAAGCAAGAGGACAACATGTCGGAGGAAATTATGTTGAAAATGCCCTACTGAGAGACCACAGATGGGAGCAATGGGAATATCTTGGGAATGCTTCTCAGTACACAGGGCCCAAATGTGCAGCACTGGCACACAGGGACACAGGCCAAGACAGATCCAAGCAAGGATCCAAATGATGCTCAAACATCACTGGACCTCTCAGGGGAGAAGCCTGTACATCACTTAACTACAGGATCCTATATGACCTGACTTCCTAGTCTCTACATGCAGCCAAATGAGGATTTCTCCTCTGAAAAGCAATATAGCCTAAAAAGGATATTCTGAACTTTTCCAGGGGCATTTTAGGAAGAAGAGGGAAACTTCTATCCCAGTGTAGGCATCTGTACAACTATAAACAGTAGTCCCATTTGGGGACTATAGGGGCACAACTGCCAGGCCTCTGGCTGTCCTACTTGCTGCTTCATGAGTCAGAACATATTTTCATGTAGATGCACCAGCATCTTCTGGGGGAAGCCAGCACTGCTCTGTTATTGTGGCACATTACACAAGGCTGTTTGCTAATTTTTTTTCCCATTACTTGGCCCATCTTGTGCCATTTTCTTTCCAGTCTAAAGAATGATGTCCAGATTTAGACAGGGGTTTTTGTCAGATATGTGACAATGTGTCATATGTCACAATGTGTGATGGCCTGACTTCTGCTAGCTAATTTTATGGGTCTCTTTCAAAAGCAGACAGAGAAAAAAAAGTATGTGTTGGCATAGTGCAATAGAATATACTCGCTAATTTAGGATTGGGACTTCTTTACAGAAAATTCATGATTTCCAAGCACAGTCATACTGCCTGAAGACCTGTGAATGGTTTATTTGTGACAACATGGATAATGAAAGAGAGGCATAATAACATAGAAAACTCTTGTGTGGTTGTACTATCAATTATATCCTGCCATTTTTTTGATATTCCTATGCTTAAAAATCATGGGGATCATATCATATTGATATCATACCATATTTTTTTGTCTGCGACTTTTCAGAAAACCCATTACTATAACATGCCCTGCAGTTTGCACTGTATGCTTAAAGAGCAAGGGATCCTTACCTGTAAGAATGCTCTTTGAATGGAAAAAGAAAGGTTACCTCATGATCACCTCACGTACTAAAAACATTTTTGCTCTTCATAACTCTTACACATTTAGTACTTTAACTAAAAACTGCCATGTGGCATCTTGTCCCCTATTTTTCACGAAAGTTCTTCTCTCACAGTTCAAGGTCAAGAAAGACATTACAGCCAATGACTGAAAAAGAACAGTATAAAAATGCATGGTGATTTAGATTTTCAAAATTGATTAGCTGTTCTGGACTGTGACAGCACTTTATGTGACATTTCCAGTTTGCTAGAAGTTAAAATTGATTTGCACTTTTTGAAAAAGTACCATGCTAATCAAGGTAAACTAATTAATGAAATTACTTGATTACTAGACAATTTGCCATTTCAGTGACTCTTTAAACAAAAATAGTTTGGGAAACATTTTCTGGCAGCAGATCAGCTGAAACTATTACTTATACTGGGAGAAGATAAGTTTTTCTTCCATGATTTTTGTAATTTCTCATATCTTTTGAGTAAATAGCAATCCTAGTCTGTACTGCTCTATTGGATTGGTTTTTTCCCTTTCTTTCACCTTTTACTTCAAGACTTGATTGCATTCATCCTGATAAATAATTCCTTGTGCTACCACCCTGCCTGTTACTCCTGTACAATATGGCAGAATGATGTATGGACTACAGTCTGGAAACCTAAGCCTGCCAGAAATAGTTCCAACGGGAATGAGGCTTAACAAATCTAACTTCAGAATCCCTTCTGAGTGTGTATATTATGTTCTAGAGATAGCTATATAGTTTTAATGGGAAAGACTCCTGAACATTATTAGCACTTAAGGGTGAAATTCAGATACATATAAAAAATGTATGAAGTCAAACTAAATGAATTTTTAAATCATTCCATAAGAGGAGATTAAATCTAATCTTCATTGTCTGTGAGAGTTCTTCAACTCTGATGGTGCTGAGTGAGATCCTACCTTAAGCACTGGCCCTGTGGCCCCTTCAGCAGCTTTTACTCCCAACCAACCCATATTCACTTGGGAAAGGGATCATCTGAGGTCATATCACCTGTGAGGGCATCGAGCTGCATAGATTCAGGTATCACTACTCAGTTATGCACACACAAGGAAGATGCTGAGCTGAAATCTGCTTCATCTTTTGCTCAGCTCCTCACTTTCAGAAAAAAATTCTGCATAAATAAAGATATGTAACAGGGAATCGCAACAAACCATGTTCCAGACCAGAGCTCTTTACATGACAACATAAATCCTGGTCTGCAGCCCATGACACCTCCAAGAACAGAGACCACAGTTCCTGCCAAACCCCTCCTAGCGACGCTGGCACCAGTACTGTTTGAACCAGATGCTTCTTATTTAAGAAAGCTATTGGAAACATATAGGACTAAGAAACTAATATTATCTATGTTCATATCTGGCCAAGCTGTACAGAGCTCAAGGCTGGTTTACTTTAGGATTGGACTGGAATTCCTGATTTTCTGACAGAGATTGTATGGTGAACTTAGGGGAGTATAGTTAACTTCAGGGAGGAAATGTGGCTGTGAGACTGTTCCTCGAGTGGAACTTTTTAAGGGTGATGTGACACTAGATTGAAAGTCTCCTACTGGAAAGGGCAAAGTGGAAGGGGCAAAGGTAGAAGGAAGGGGAATACAAACTGATAAGAAATTAATTTAAATCTCGAAGTATTTATGTCTTTCCATTTGTCATATGATCCAGTATGCTTATGTACAATGGTTCAGATATCACTAAACATATGTAGATCTATGCAAAATCTGCAGTCACCTGGCTGTTGTTCTGTGATGTTGCCAGTAATGCAGGTAGTTTGGTTAGAAAATTTAAAAACTAATAGCAATAGTTCTGTGTGTCCATGATTCCTACATTTCTGCTTTCTTTTCCTCTGCCCTCCTGTTTGTGAAAGGCTGCCTAACTTGTGTGTCTTCTTTCAGACCATTTTTATTTCCAGCAAGGAGCTCTCTAGTGTGAGAATCCTACCTCTGCTTTCACATCCCCTCTGCCCTCCACAATATTCAACAGTGTTGATCTGGTTTTGGCAAGATACAAGATTTTTCTCTCCAGACTGTCCCTCTTTCCCTTCAGAAGCCTTTCAGCCTAAAAAAATATGCATTCCTTAAAAAAACCTCAAAGCACAAAACCCCCCCAATGAAGTCTTGAGAATTAGAGTTCAGGAAAGTAAAAAATACACAGTGTGGTAACTAAGCATGGGCAGCCATACTGTGTGGCACAAATTGCAAGCTCGATGCTTTTTTCATGTTCATACTGATTGTAGCTATCTTTCCAGTTTCTCACACACGCCTCATAAATTATATACTCTTGCAAACTGTGCCAGTTGGCATTTAGAATTTACCCCTTTACCAGGGGGAGACATGGAACATATAATGAATCACAGTGACAAAGGGTGCTTCCTCCCTTCCTGCAGAGATGGGAGACAGGGACAAAACCCATCAGTGTGGATGCATTACTCAGTTACTAATACCTCCATACGAAATTCCTCAGGCTTAGATCTGAAAACAGAGCAACTCGTTTTAATATTCCATTTCAAAATGATTTTATAAAGAAAGGAGGCAAAATAGGATGGTGAAGAAGCCACGCCCCTCTCCAGTCCCTCTGGGTGACAAACGTAACCAGGGCTTTTGCTGCTCTCTGGTTTTCATTGCAGCTGCGCTCCAGAGCCACATGCTCTGTGCTGTTGTAAATACACTGCTTCAAATGTCAGACCTGATTTACTCTGTTCTTTGGAAAGAGAACAAAGGAAGTCAATTTTTGAACCCAGTAATGACAATAAACAGCAGGACAAAAATAGCCTAGACAAGGCTGAGCTGTATAGAATGCTGTTTCTGCAGCTAACCATTATCCATACTACTCCTACTAGCCCTTACTCATAGTGTAAGCACTTTCATGGGCATTAACAATACCACAATTTGTCAAAAAGTTGGCTCATACGACCCAAGCCTCGATGAACAAAAGACCTGTGTGTCCTGAATTTCCACTGTAGTGACAATAAGTGTTGCGGTTTAACCCCAGCTGGAAAAGAGCACCACACTGCTGCTTGCTCACACAATCTCTTCCCCACCCCCAGAGGGGAGAAGAATTGGAAAGGAAAGGTAAACCCTGTGGGTTGAGATAAGAACAATTTAATAACTGAAAAAAAATTAATTATAAACATGCTAATCATATTAATATTAATAATAATTTTAATTACAAGGAGAAGGATAGACAGTAACAGGACCCAAGAGAAACAAGTGATGCACAATACAATTGCTCACCACCTGCTGACCGATACACAGCCCAGCCCTGAGCAGAAATTTGTTCCTTCCCAGTAATTCCCCCAGGTTAGATACCGGGCATGATGTTCTATGATATAGAATACCCTCTGAGACAGTCTGGGTCAGCTGTCCAAACTACATTCTCTCCTGGCTTTTTTGTGCAGCTCCTCACTGATATGAGACTGATATGACATCTTTGACTTAGGGTAAGTACTAATTAGCAACTGCCGAAACATTAGTGTGTTATCAGCATTATCCTCATAGTGAATCCAAAACACAACACTGTACCAGCAACTAAGCAAACTGTCCCAGCCAAAAACAGGACAATAAGAAATGTGATTATGCTCAAGCAGACATGTTAAACTAAACACGATCTGCTAACTTGGATGTCACATTTTCAAGCAGACTTTGTTTGAACTATGTGTTATGTGTGGCATAACACAGGGCTGTGTAAAGGTATGCAGGCTGGTGTGTACCCTGGAAGCAGCACGGTGTTGTTCAGAAGATCTCCACCCAGATGAATGTACCTCCTAATGCAGCTATGTTATTTTCAGCAACTCAATATTACACTTTATTGAGAAACTTAGAAAAATTTATTTAGAATTAAGTAGTTTTATATATATAGATCCAATATAGACACCTCTCAGAAGTCTGTGTTTGGATTCTTGTTTTTGAAGACTTTGCCAACAATAGTCCTTTTACACAAAAAATCAAACACTAGTCAAACTATTCTATTTAAATATGCTAAACCAGACGTACTCCTGTAAATCTGCAAGACATCACGTGACTTCATGTTTTCAAACAGATTACATCCTATTTAAAAAGGGGGATCGTACTTTTTAAAAAATGTGAAGAAACTGCAATATGTTAAAGAGAGAGTGAAATGCCATCTAAATTCTTATACACAGAGCTGTTTCACATTTTAGCATGCTGCATCTTCTTCTTCTGTGCTTATTCAAAGCTTGTACCTCTCTAGGAATGAAAACATCAGCCTCAAAACTAGAAATTTAACAAAAACAACATTAACAGTGACATCTTCTGAGTGCCTTCTTGCCACCAACAGGATGTTTTTAAACTTGTTGTGTACATAATTTTCTACAATGTCTAAACAAGGTAGCACAGTTGACAATATTTATCCTGTTAATTGCCAATTCCTCACTTTCAGGGCTGCATAAATCTTTTCAATAAAAGATCACAGCTCATGCTGTCAGATCAAGAATCTCACAGCATGATTTTGGGGGCAAGTCAAACACAAATTCTCCAGGGCTCACACTGGTAACACCTTCTATTTATTTTTTTGTTTTAGTTCTGTGGGATTACAGCTTCAAATTTGTTCTGATGTGTTCACTGCATGTGCGGGTCTGCAAATTTCTGAATCACTTGGCTTGAAAAATCGTACTGTGAGTAAGGTCCCTTTTCTTGCTTCTGGTCCTTGACTCACTTCTGCCTGGACTCCAGGTGCTGCACACCAAAATATCACCAGTGACACCACGAGAAAATTAGTTTCTTTTTGGTAGCTCGCTCTTTGTTAAACAACAGTAGTGCTAACCACACTGTACCACCTTTTTATACATATGGTTTTCATGTTTTCTACAAAACTTCTCTTTCCTTTAGTTTGAAGTTACCCCTGGTTGCCTGGCCCAAAGCACTGCATGGGTTCTGTTGCAGTCTGGTAGTTTCAGGCAGGCATGGCAAACCAAATCACCTCCATCCTCCTAATTTTTACCCCCAGGAACTTAGGCACAAATTTTCCTTGTGTCTCAGCAGGTCTGGTAATCTCACTGGTAGCAAAGATCTTACTTCCTACAGCTCTATAGGCCTGTCTGTCATGTCAGCTAATGCCATAGCTTTCACCTTATGTTTATTGCAAACCCCAGCCTGTGAAAAGCGATGCCTTATTTCACCCGCACTGCCAAGCCCCGAGGCTTGAGGTGGGAGACAGAGAGAACAGTTGCCACCTGCTTTGGTCTACAGGGTGCTCTTGACCCCATGGAACTACCAGCTTCTGCTACTTCAAGAGAACCAGAATATTGAGTAGGACCCTACCACCACCTATAGGGAACACATAGCCCTTCAGACTCTCCTTAAGAAAATAAGGAAAATGGAAAAACCAGAATCAAGGCAATGAGGTGTAGCTTGATGCTGCCTTCAGTGTTCCTGTGGCTCAGATAGGTGTTTCACCGTGCCACAGAACCAAGGTCTTCTGTCCCATGGCAGCTTGTGTTAGCTGGGCCAATCCTATACCCCTTGAAAACCATCAGACCCTCAGCAAGACACTGTCCTTGGCTCTTGGTGTGGGTGTCATGCACACGCAGCCTTCTCAGATTCTGGCTTCAGCAGCCTCCAGGAGCCTGATGTGTTTAAAACAGTACAGGGGACTTGGCAAGACATTGGGCTGATGGTTCAACTGCACAAAGCTGATCTCATCTCACTGTGTGCCAGTCTGCCAACTGAACAAATAGTGCCAAAATTGCCTCATGAGTTTTATTTAGTTTTAATGCTCAAGTTTATCCTCTAGATCCTTTGAATTATGAAGGATTTGTGGAGCTCTAAAGAACTTAACGTATAATGAAATCTTTAAGGGTCTCCTTCCAGGCACCATCCATGACAGTCTGTCTAGACATAAAGCCCCACACCAAGATGCATCTTCAAGTAGCAGGTATTCCCAGGCTTCCTTTTTTTTTTTTTTTTTTTTTAATAAGGTCTATCAGGGTGCTACAGTGACCATTTCTGAGCTTCTGCTGCTGGAGATGCCAAGGGAAAAAATGGACCTGAAGAAGCTGCCACTCCTATTTACTTTTCTTTCTTTTGAGGAAAGGGGAGAGAAATGGTACTTTTGTGCACCTCTCTTTATCTTCTCTTCTATCTCCCTGGAGGTGTAGCATCTGTTCCCACAAATCATTTTGGCTAAGGGTTTTTTGCAGTTGTTTTCCAAAATCTAACAAATGACACAGACTTTGATATTTCTCTCTGATAAATTTCATAAGAAAATGGCTCCAGTGCCTTTGATACATTTGCTCCCGGAGTTTGTAAATGTCTTTCTGAAGAGCATTAGGGTTCTTTAAGGTTTTCTGTGTTTAGGTTTTGGGTTTTTTTCCATTTCATTTCATTTCATTTCATTTCATTTCATTTCATTTCATTTCATTTCATTTCATTTCATTTCATTAATTGTTCAAATCTTATTAGCGGCAGGCTTATCATAGGAAGTTTTTTCTCACCTATACTGAGGTAGGTAGATCTAATGTTTTCTTGGTTACTTGGACGGATTGGCCTCCACTGAGTCATTGATAGTGAGTGTCTGGGGATAGTCCCAATACACTAGTTAATGAATGGAAACACAGAGATTTGAACTAGTAGAACTATTAGTTTTACAAGCATCAGTGCATTACCTCTATTCCATGTTCAAATGAATGGTGTTGGCACTGCAGGATGACAGTTGAAGTTAGCAGGTTTTTTCTCTTAAATTCCCTTAAAAATCCTTTTTTTCCACCTGAGAGTAGAAGGCTCTGATTTTCCTTGGATCTTTTCCATGATCTCTGATGTGTTCATATGTTGATAATGCAGCTGAAACAAGGGCAGTAGACAAAGCTTGGGAGTATTGTATACAAATGTGCCATTCTGGTTCTAAATGGATCCTGCACTAAATACAGAGGGATTGCTTGCTGTGGAAAACAAAATAAAAGAATCATTCTGTCACTGAAAATAAGTTGAAGGCTCCCATACATTGCTGTAGCCCAGGGTTGCTTTCTGTCATTTGCTCTTCTTTTTTTCCAGTTAGACAACTGGACAACCTGTTCATCTTTATTCATTCAAAGATGAACCACCTTCTCCAGCCTTCCTCAAACTGCCAAAAAGCAACTCCAAGTTTGGCTGAAAATCCAGATGGAAGATTACAGAATCTACATATCTTAAATGAGACAGATGAGTAATGCAGCTTACTTGTCTAAATCACTTAGCAATCCAAATTACATGCCACATGTTACTCCTTAAGCCAGTCAAGACCAGTTCTCTCTATCCTTTTTTTTTTTAAATTAATTCAGTCTAAATGCCTTCGATAACTTCAGAGCTGAGAAGAAGGAGTACTGCTGTAAACAGTATTTTGATTTCATCTGACCCGTGCATTATGAGATCAGCTATTAAGATACATTATCTGGAAATGCGATGGTCCTTAATTCTTTCCTCAGATACACCTGGCAGGATGATATTGAGCACGAAAAATATGCTCAGGAAGTTCAAAGAGGATCTTTGGTGAAAGTAAGGCAGTATATTGTATCTCTATAGCTCTCTGTAGTGCCTTGGAAAGCATATTTCAATGGTGCTTCCCAACGAGCAAAGCAGAATAAATGCTTGCCTACTTTGCATGTGATTCTCATAAAGAAATCAATTTTTCATTTTTGAATATAACATTGCACCTACTTCAATTTCTAAGGCTTGTTCTTCAGTTTGATGGTACTGATTCTATAAACTTCAACAACATCAGGCAACATCTGTGGGGAATTCAGTCAATACATAAACTCTCTCTCTTCTGCTGTTGAGCAATTTTGCCATCAAATGACTTTGTTTAATGCTATGAAAGTGGCCAACCATACTGTGCCACTCAAGAGAAAAATAAATTTGCAATCTAACACAGCCTGTTTCAGCCAAATGAACTGAGTTTGGTTTGGGACAGAAAAGCATCTGTATTGTGGGCTGTTGCTTGATTGTTTTATGCTGAAGGTGCCAGCTGTCTGTGATGTGAGTGGTTTCTGTTCAAAGAGAAAATTCTGCAAGAATATATATATATATATATGTACCTTGTTAGGGCACTTATCAGCTCACCATGGATTCACCTTATCTAGTCAACTGTCAGAAACAAACACCTACTGTAGACAGTTCTGTGCAGCTGATAGAACTGTCAAAGAAATTGGCATTTCTCAGTATTCTTGATATAATTGCCACATCCATTCCCAGACACTAGTTCCAGAAATGGCATGCTAAGTCTTTTCTTCAGACACTTGGATGAGATTTTATTATTTGTTGAGAGAATCAACAACAGATGGGAGAACTGAAGTTCTCTGGGACTACAACACCAGTCCTGGAAGGGGTTTGGAGCCTGCAGGTGCTTCTAGGCTCAGTACCCTAGAGGGAAATGCGCCCCAGCATCACAGTTGTCTGAGGCTGATATCAAGAATATCAGTTAGTGGTGTGTGGGGAAAATTCTTATGCAGGAGCACCTACAGGCTACAGTCAAGATATGTGTAAGTGCTGACTGTGTAGGTATTGTGCATATAAGGCACAGCCTCTGCCCTCAGTATGCCCTATAAGCAAGGAAGACAGATGAAGGGTGTATATATGGAAGAGGAGGCAGAAATATTATCTCTCTTTTGCAGATGAGGAACCATACAATCTTAAGGTCTGAATGCTAGCAACTGAACATCAGCTTCAGCTTCCCAAAAAAGAAAGTTTACCAATATTTTCCATTTTCAAGTAACATATTTTAAGACATTCAGGAAGAGAAAGGAATGGTGTTGCATCTGAATGAAAATCCCTAGGTGCTGTGGCAATGTATTAAAACATAGCACATCTGAGTGCTTGTCAAGTACAATATACAAGTCATTAATGCTGCAGTCATATACATTTTTCCAAAGAATCAGCTGCTTTCTTATTGCATTTATCAAATATATCTCCATGGAATTATATTTTCTGAGACATGAATCAACACAACATATGTTATAGTGCCTCAGTTTTGTTTCCGTAATGAAAAGAAGCTGCTTTAATAGCATCTGTTGTAATGCTAGGAACGTATTCTGCCACAGATTCTCAGTGAAAAAAACACCAAGTTGCATCAAGTTGCAGAACTTGGATCCAGGGTGATCCAAATGAATGGGAAGGCTAGTTGTGATTATGTCTGCTATTAGCTAGTTATCCATTCTGTTTTCCTCTCCTTTCTTCAACTATTTAGCAGAATTAACACAAAAGCACAGTAAAGGAAACACTCAAACTGAGAATCATTTCTGGATACAGTTATTTTTCTTTAAGCCAGCAAGAAATTTTGACAACAAAGTCCTATTGAAGTAATTTCTTTTTTTTTTTTTTTCATTTAGGCTTGTACTTTCCTATGCTGCCGTTGTCTTCTAACATATACATTGTAGATTATCTTCCTTAGAGAGAATAGTAAAAGGAGAACTTGCTGCACTGGGACTTGGTAAACTGCCTCTAATCTAATTTATATTACAGGGCACCAATTATTGGGGAATTCATATGCTAGTAAATGTCACTTCCACTATTTCCTAGCAACGACAAAAACAATTTGTAAGTCATTCTAATCACAAGCATGCCATGCTGAAAAATCTCCTTATTGTTCCTTCACAATTCCCCTGATAACTGCAAGATTATGGCTTTTCAAGGTCCTTTCACCCTTACCACTGCCCGTCAGTACAAGGAAGTAGCAGATGTTTTCATTTTGAGTCCTTTCTCCAGGGCCAGAAACAAAAAGTTAATGACAACTGTTTTGAATAGGTTTCTTCCCTTTTGACCCTGCTAAGGTGCAAGGAGTTACATAAAAAGGATCAGTTATGATCAGGATATTGCATTAGCTTTTTATACACTCTAAATATTCTAGCTATGGTTAATATTTCGTATTTCCATGTAGTGTGGTAGACATAAAGGTGTGCAATGAGTGGAGATGTGATACCTGTTCCAAAGAACTTCAGTCTAAGCCATACCCCCAGGGATTTCACAGGATAAGGGGAAAGTTGAAAGATGTCTGAGTACAACAGTGAGGGCTTTTGGGGCAATAAACTATGAATTACACCAGTCTCTGCTCCCTTGGTTTGGTTTTGATATCCTTATATCAGAGCTATCATCAAGTTATGCAAACAAAAGCCAGTCCTAGCACAGGGATTACCCTTTGAAAATGCTTGTTTATTCAGTAGACAAGACCTTTATGTTTTAGTGATGGGTATTGAAATGTCTGGATTGATACTTTTTGCTATATATAAAAATAGATTTAGGAAATAGAAAGCTTTGACACAGAAAAGGATGATAAACTAGAAATATAATTTAAAAGAACTCTGGTAGTGCTTGAGTGTCTGGCATTTTCTGCTTCATGAATTGTAACCTTTGATGGCAGGGAGGAAGGTTCATTTCAAGTCAGAGAAGTAACAGACAGAATTTTTGATGAAAACCCAGGCTGACTTGAAGGTACGTTTAGGTGTCTCTGGATTACACTGGCAAGGTCTGAAGAGGTGTTTATCAGCGAGATCTTAGGACTGTGCCTGGTCATCCTCCAGGAATAAGTCCTCTAGGACTGTTAGGGTGGATGGAGTAAGTCACTGCCTGGAGACACATGCTAACTACAAGCTAACAGTCAGACCAGCCCAAGAACAGGCAACATCTCCTGCTCACCATGTGCCAGGGTATCTACTGCTATATGGATTTGTAGGTACACAAGTAGGGTGGTCTTGTCTGTCAGATGCATGTAATCCCTTCCATGGGAAATCACAAGTGGTTCCTGCCTCACCACCTTCCTGTGAGAAGGGAGCAGAGGCAGATTTCTTGTGACATGGGTGAAGCTCTGAAGAGCATACTCTGTTCATGACAAACACAGATTCTGCCTATCAGCAAAGAGGCTTTCCTAGTTTCTTTTTCTTGTGCTGGGTTGCATCATCCTCACAGAGCACACTTCGAGTAGACGGAAAGGTCATGGCATCTGGCCTCTGGTGAACAGCCCCCAGCATTTTTCTACCATCAAGACATGGTATTAAGATGCTTCGAGAACATCCTGCCATACTGATAGCAAACAGATGACAGCAGAGTCCGCTTACTAAAATGAACATAGTTAATGCTGAATTTGATGTGGCACAGAGCCGAATAGAGCTATCTGTTCCTGCTTCTTTTTGCACTGGAATTCTTCTCATTGAGGTGTTTCACCTCTTTCATATATCGACGCAGATGATGAAAACAAAACAAACTTACAAAAAACAGCCCTCAGTTGTATTCAAGAGTATTTTAGCAACAAAGTTATAGAGTTGATGGACACAAAGACAAAAAACCCTAACAACAAAACCCTAAACATGTTC
>JAYRBT010000001.1:89770963-89807916 GCA_036023395.1 Myiotriccus ornatus
TGTTTTCTAAATATAAGGAGCAGCTTTCCCCTCATAGTTATAAATACAGCTGTGTCACCTATATGTGATCCAACAGACAGCTGTAGCCAACAGAGGTGTGGACTGGACTGACAGTAACAGGTGAGCCATGGCCCCATGCCCTGCTAGTCAGGCAGTCGTCTCTTCTAGATTGGATTTATTCATCAGGGGAGTATCTGTGAGTTCAGACAAGAGGCAGTTATTCTGTTAATGCTCTATATTGCTAGACAATAACCTCTGGCCTGTCCCTGAAGTGACTACTTTGTAATTTTTGAATCAAAACACAGCCAGGTCCAGGGTACTAGGACCCTCAGATAACAGCACCATTCCAGCCTCTTGTTTCAAATGCTACTGCTCAGCTGGGACGAGGAGAGTTGCGACCTGACCTCTCCAGTGGCCTCTACAATTTTCTGCTGAGCCCAATGAACTTGACTCAAAGATCAAGATAAACAAGGGGAGCATCTGTCTGGGAGAACTTTTTGCTACATGTACTGAAAGGAGCTACCTGGAGAGTGCCACTTGTCAGGCATATGACTAACAAAATGTGATACAAGTGCAAACATTGGCATCTTGAGCAGAAAATGTGCATCCCAGCTATTCAGAGTTTTTCTGAGCCTGGTAAGTGCATACAATCAGCATCAGAAACATGGACAAGAATGTAAATTCAAATAAAAAGCACATTTTATCTCCTCTATACCTTCAGCTCTCATCCCTCTTCTGATTAAAGTTCTACATTTCAAATGTCATCAGCCTGCAGGAAGATACAGTTTCTTCTTTCTGAGCCTATTAACACAGTCAAAATAAAGGTGGTGGGGGGAAGGAAAACAAGAGAAAAATGATAGCGGTAAACAGAACAAAACAACACAAAACCACTCTTGCAGTTCTGAGAAGCATTTACTAATCTCATCTCCTGCAGAAAAATTCTGTTCTGTTTCAGACACTCCTGAATGTACTTAGCATTTCTCTTGAGCACTCAAAACATTCGTTGCGATTGCCTTCTCAGCAATCCACAGAGGATTTTACACATTTATTACAGAAAATCCTTGAAATCTAATAAATCTTATCCGTGCACAGGCTCTGAGTGTCCCCACAGCTCCCTGCCACCCACCTCCTGCCTTCGGCTGAGTTAATCCGCATCTCTGCTGGCTGAGGGGACTTACCAAGGGCTTTTCGATGGGAGGATGCAGTTAGGCACTCACACACACTGGAATTGCTGCTACCCGGTAATGAAGCAGGAACTGAGAAGTCTCACTCTTTCAGTAGCTGTTCAGGTAGTGCTGCCAGCTTTCTCTAGCTCTCTGAATACACACACAGGGCGGGAGGGTCGGGAGGGAAGGAAGGGTGGAGAGGGAGGGGGGTAGAGAGGGAGAGACACAATAAACTCTGACTATAATTATGAGACCTCCTTTCTACATATTACAGCAGCAAGAAATCCCTTCAGCAGTTTTTTTAGCATGATCTCTTCAAAAAGGAGTTCCTTGAAAAAAAAATGTATCCTTCCTACTCTCTTCCCCTGTAAGAAAAATAAAAGCCTGCTCTCCCAAAGATTTAGTCATTGATGTATCATAGGGAGGTTATTGTTGTTCAGTCTTTATTTTTTAATTTTTATGATGAAAGTTTTATTATGAAATCTAATCTAGTTTGCAGCAAAAAAAAGACCCGACTCTTCTCTTTATAGGAAACAGTATCCCAGGAAAGCAGTTTAGATCAATAATTTCATACCTCTAATGACTGTATTTATGACAGAAAGCATTCGGGCTAAGCGATTCACTGACTGGAAAGGTAACAGTTTAGTAAATAAATATCACTGCCTGTTTGTACCTGCATACACCATTACAGTATGGAATACCACAGGTAAATTAATAGGACAATTTATAATGGAATATTATTGCATTTGGCAGTGGAATCAGAAGGATTTTTAAAAGCTAAATCTCCAAGACAGATCTTTTCTTTATAATTCTTCAGAATCTTATTCTTTATAATCCTTGTTTTCTGAAGCATTATAATTATTTATCCTTTCATTAATTTTGATGTCACCTTTGATAAAAATCAGATAAAATATACTCTCTTCCTAAGTAAAAGAGGGAAGTGTTCTGGAAGATGTCCCTCCATCAGTCCGTCTGTCTTTCTCACACATGGTCACCCATACACCCACCTACACACTTGTACAACACCATATCAAAAGTAACAACTAGGGGAAAAATCATCAATTTCCTTCAATTTATCAGCACCCTTGTTCCCCAGGTAGTAGTGGCTTTGCCCAGATCTTGGTACAACTCCAATAACCACAAGGTCATATGTAAAGCAGATGAAAAAAAGGGTGAAAAAAATTAAGCAGGACATGTGAATCTGGCTTTGTCCCCATGAGCAATGCAGGCAACACCTGGGAGCCAGCTCAGCAGAGCCCCAATGTGACAGTGACTTAAAGGACTGTTGTTTGGTATCACCATTCAGAGGCACAAGGAGGCCTTCTAACAAAGACTGAAATGGGGAGAAAAGAAGAACAAATAATTAACAGAAGCCTATTAAAAAAGCAGTCACAATTGAGAGTTGCCTTAACAGGTCTACCTAATTTGTTAGCACTGCAACACTCCATGAGACCCTTGTGCAGCCTGCTAACATTTGGCAAGGGAAGTTTTCACACACAGTTGTCCAATTGTTAATCTCTAAAACGTGTACTTAGTATTTAATTACTCCTAATCAAAGACAAATAATGTTAGGGCCTTGACAAGTCTATTAGGAAGTCATAAAATATGAAGTGTTCAGTCAGAAGCTCCTTCTGAGTCTTTGAGTTGTCTCAGTAGCAGAAGTCTTGAAAAGATTGATATTTCTGTACTTCATTGCTCCTGCCTTCCTCCTGCTCAGAGTAGTTGAGACAGTGGGTGGTAAATACAAATTGTGTTTCAACTGAAGACCAACCCTGTCTAGCACATTTTGTTCCTAAAGGACCCTCAATGCAGATGGGCTCAGAAGACATCTAGAGTCATTGGAGAGCATGGGCAGTAGCAGCCTGACTTTCAAGACCTTATATTCTTGGTATAAAAAGCAGGAACTATTAGTGTCTGTAGCCCATACATTGCAACACCCAGTTGTTAGCATAATTTAGTGTGGAAGTTCTCTCTTACAAAATACATACTTCTTCTCTCTATTTGGCCCCTGGAGAGGTTAGCCAGGAGATTACTGAGCTGCACTGCTTGGATTGCCAGAGGACTGCTCCCAAGGTCAGAGCTACTCTGTCAGCACCATTGGGGCTTCCCATCAGTACCTTCTTTCCCATCAAAAACACCCCTACTGGAAGACCATGAGGGTCCTAAACCTCCTTGATACACTCCCACAGCTGGCATGTCTGTAAAACCACAGCAGGGAAAGACATGACTTGGGGAAGACCTGCAGGTATCTGTCTTAGAGCTTCCCCGCCTTGCAAGCTGTACTAGCTAAGGTTGTTGGTTTTTAAAAGCTTATTTCTAGAAACCACAAATAGGCAGTGGAAATGTGTTTACATCATGAGGGCAACATGAATAGCTGACATTTGACATCTTTTTGCATTAAAAACAAACTATCCAGCCCTTTAACTATTCCTCCATCTGGGCTTGCTAAAGAAGGCTTCGCAGAAAAGAATGGAAACAAAGGGTTCAACGAATGCCTATTACCTTTAAAATGATAGGAGGACTCTATTCTTAGGGGTGATATTAATTCAGTCAGATCTGTGGGTTGTCACTTGAGAGGACATGCAACTTATACTTTAATAAAAAAGATTCTTTTTTCTCGTGCAGGTAAACAGTCCTAGAGAGCTCTCCTGTAAATTATGGCTCTACAACTTGGAAAGAGCTAACAAATCATCTGTGACCTGTGAATCTAATTTTACTGTGCAAAGAACTTTTCCCCCAGGGCTCTTTCCATGGTACATGTATCTATTTGCCATTCTTCATTGACACAAACCAATTTCTGTGGTTTGCCTGTCAATACCTATAGTTAACTTTTAATGAGTAATAGTAAAGCCATTAACCTCCGGTAGCAGCAGATTCTGAAAGAAACAGCTCTCATTTTATCTGGGATGTGCAAGATTTTTCTTGAAATACACCTCTTGAGTGAAAAGTGCATTTAATATACTAGAGAATGAGGGTGATATACTGGGACTATAATATTTCTTGTGTGGATGCTACTCTCCATCAATATCAACCACAAGTCTTATACACTGGTGTCTTGCTTACTGTCTGAAAATAGTAAGATTTATCTAATATGGCATACTGTATCATTTGGCAGTCAATTTGAAGTGGGTGCTCACTGGTGCTAGGTAGTCCTAACAATGTTTTCTCCTCTGTCTCTTCATTTTCTAACTCTCTCCACGTATGACTGAATGACCAGAAAGGTTACACTAAGGAATCAGTGTGTGTTTTATAATGATGTCAGATTTATCCCAGTGTCAGTATTACTAGCACAAGAGAATCAATATCAGTTTTACTATTATTAGAAACCTGAATGATCTGAGATATGAAAACTCGTAACTCATACATGCAAACAACCTCTACCTTGTGAATGACACCAAACTAGCTTAGATAAAACTGATTTCCGAAGACATAACTATCCCCTCTCCCTCCTTTCTCACAAAATTCTAATCATTTTATAGTGCAAAGATAAAAACACAGCCTATCTTTCAGATAATGATATTTATGTGTGCTAGACTGCAAGAACAAAGTATGTACATCTTAATGTCATAGGTGCAAGTTTGTACTCCACTGATTAAAGGAACCAATTCCTTGATTCATGGAAAATTCATGGAAGGGTGGAGCAGACTTTTTATTGTAATGGTTATATTCTGTTCTCATTTACATACAGGTAAACTAATTTCAATGTAGTTTACTACAGATTTGCATCCATATTAACTTCGGTCTGCAACAAGTAATCAATCAAGCTAGTGTTGTAACTCCAGTACAGTATGTAAAACACCCACATATGCTGTCTGACACATACAGCTTTTGCGCCTGTAAATACTGACTTGTGGGTTTTTAAGTTGCACAGAATCAGCAGGAACTTCTGCAATGTCATTACAGAATCCAAACCTCAAGGTCAAGCTATATCACCCTCAAGGTTTCCAGACCACTGGAATTTTGAATTATTCTGAATAAGCTGTTTCTCCTTAAATGGAAGATGCTGTTGGCAAGAGATATTTTTTTGGAATTGTGTATCAGCAAAAATACACTGCTTGTGTCAAGGAAAATTTAATTCACAGCAGTATTTATTAACTAATTAGTATTTCACTAAGTTTTGTAATCCAGGATAAGCTAGGAAGGGAGAAAAGTCTTTATAAAGCCTCTGTATTTGTTTTTCCTGCATTTAAAAGTGAACAAAGAAATTAATTTTTATGTATTTCAATAAGACCTCAGCTATTGAGTTGAAGATACATTCTTTTGTGGAGTTGTCTGAGGTGTTTACGGTAATGAAGATTTTCAGCAGATCCATTCAGAAGCTCAGTCTCACTCACTGTCCCATAGTGGTGGGTTTCTATCCCCACATTGCCTGACCTTGCAGATTGAAAGAAAGACAGATGAAATCTGACACTGGACAGGCCCTCAGCATATGTAAAACTGCCTTTTGTTTCTGCTAAAAATCGCCAAAGTTGAGTAAGGGAACCCTGCTGGTAGCTCACGAATTACTTAAAGAATATCTTAGACTGGTTTTCCACTTCCTTATTTCCGTTTGGGGAATTTTAATGGCCCTCACTGCCTATTGCAATCTGAGGAGGGAAAAAACAGTTTGCATAATAATTGCCATTGAGTAGACATATTAAAACACCTGAGAAGTAAAAAAGAAGGACTTAGGAAAGTAAATACTAAACTAATAACAAGGGAAGAGCTGTCTTTGGGGAGGTGACAGCTAGCAAAACACCTCTGTGAAACATGCAGAAACAACAACACAAATAAGTGAGGTGGGCGTAAAAGTGGTGGCTGCTGAGTCCAGTGTTTTTTTCAGCAAGTCTTTATCTCCCCATGCTTTGATCTGCAAGGAAGTCATCATACGGTTTGGCTTTTTTTACCGCTCTGTGCATTTTGAATGTACTGGAAAATTTCATTCATGGCCATTAGAGCACTTGTACTAGCTCCCAGGTCAAATGATCTGGCAGCAGGTCTGATTAGGCTGCCTTTCTATCCCCAGCAAGATGTTGTGGCAGTAAGTCCTAAGTGATCTAAAGGAGATTGTTTCCCTCTCCTGGCTCCGGATGGTTGCGGTGGTGGCTTACAAGCATGTGTGTGTGTTGCTGCTCTGCTTGATGGAGAAGAAACACGTAAGTGTGACAGAAAAAGAAAGCTGAAAATATGACTTGTACCATTTGCTTTGAAAGTGCCAGACCTGAGTGCCTGAGTGCCATAACTCTGGGGCAGTCACCAGAGTGTCTGGGGTGTGCTTAATAGTGCATGGTTTCATGATATGGCATGAGATAAATTATCACTTTGCCTTTGCCAAAAGAGACATTCTGGTTATCCCCTCACACCTCCTCATCCCAGTTATGATTTTTGTTGCATATCTTGAGCCGTAGCTGGGTCTCATCTAAGTGCACAACAAGAGGTTCAACACATCAAATTGCAGGAAATTTGCTCAGCATATAACATTTGTGATATGTCTCTGAGATAGTGATCAGAAGGGGTTTACTCCGAATACAACAGTGTGAGCACAGAACTGGATAAGGGAGGAGCAGAGGGTGGGAAGGGGTGTCAGATTCTCCTTTTCAGCAACAGGAAAACATTAGCCCAGCTCAGCCTATTCTGAAATCCTACATGAGTATGCCTCTGAGTTAGTGTACTGCTTTGCAACTATCCACAGTCACAAACGCCTATAAGATTGGTTTTACATTAAACATTGCCCTATACAAGTTTATTCAGCAAGGAACAATGTATTTCACCATGAGAAAATGAAGTACCTCTACAAGAAAACAGATTTGAAACATCTGTTTCAAAAGGCTGTTCCTTTAGATTATCAGAAAGAAAAAATTAACAACCTCCTGAGTGTTAATTTTTCTGTTTCCTAGATAAAGGAAAACCAGGATTTTACTGTTGTCCCTTTTACGTGAAGCGTCACTGCTTGTCCCAGTTCTTATCAAAGATAATGTGGTTAACAACATGAAGAAGGGGAAAAGATAAACTGAAAAGGGAAAGGGACAGAAATTCTTATTTCAGTCTGAGCCTAAGATCACGTGAAAACAACACAAAGACCTGGATTATGCACAGAGCATTGCCCACCATATCATCCAGGTGGAGGTCAGTAAATGAGGGAGAGAAGAGATATGTGATATGAGGGGCAAAAAGGTAACTGGCATGTTCATGCAGTGGTTGCACTTGGAGGAGTAGTCATCCACCTTGTGGGCAGTGCTGCAGCTTCTGTCCATGCGCTCACCTTTGTGCAGAAAGTGCATGGAGGAAGAGGAATCGTGCCCTGATGTTGCCTAGATTTGCACCTATGCCCAGAAGCTCAGTCATGCTCCCAGACACAGAAGAATGTGCACAGCCAACATGAATGTAATCTGGCTGAGAAAATGGTTATTGAAAAAAGAAGATAACATAGCCAAACAACACCTATTATTTTTAAGCAAAGAACAAATAAATTTCATACAAATAACCTGACATCCTAGGCTGACTTTGTTGCAGAACACAAATCCAGGCTGATGTCTGCTAATGTTCTGTGACTCCCTACTTCTTTCTTAGGCATAAAAAACTTTTCTGGGCCATAACAGATTAGCTGTGTTGCCTCTGCCTCATAATGCCCTGGTACACTGTAAGGAGCTGAGGGAAAGGAATACCAGAAGGAGGTGAGGGTAACTGAGGGAATCAGGCTCTATCTCAGCACTTCTGGAGCAATAATTGCATCTTGTCATGCCTTGGTAAATAATTGTCCCAATGGAAGAGAAGACTTTGTCTTTGAACCAAGCCTTGTACTGTTAGTCAGGACACAACACACAGTAGCTCAAGGTCGTCTGATGAAACCTAAAGCAAGAGAGAGAGCATGATTTGCAGCCTCCAGAAAAGGAACTAGCAGCCATCAAAATCCTACACTGGCTGCCATGGAAGCTGGTTTGCCAGATAAAAGTCGAACAGAAGCAGTGGATACAAAAACTGGCGAAGAAAATTAACTTTAGCTATTTTTATTGTATCCCTGAGGGAAAGGGATGAGAAGAAAGAATGCCAAAAGCATAAGAAGAGCTGATAAAGGTTTACTCAGCTCAGAAAATCCCTCTCTAACATTTTTTAGCCTAGGAAATATAAATTAAGCCATTAGTACTTGAGGGTGTTTTGATTTTTGAATAAGTACAAATCTAAATACATTCTACTTGGTGTCTGAAAACCTCGAAAGATTATCCCAGCTACACAAATAGGGCATTGTAGGAAATGTCCTCCTTTATCGCTTACTCAGTCCTAGGTAAAAGAGTGCAAATTTATCCTTGTATGAAGAGAACATGCACTGCAGTCAAAACATTTGGAATAGATCTCTAGCTAAAAATGGTAAAAATGGAATTATTGTTGTTTACACCAGCAGGGCATCTATGAATTTGAGAAAAGTGTAGCAGTAGAACAAAATACTGCTAAATCAGTTTGCTCCTTTTGTTTTCAGTTAATTCCCCCAACACTTCCTGTGCATGCTCTAGGCATTTTTGTAAAGATTTGGTTTAAATTCACTGTGTTGCTATACACTTAACTGTGGGGTTATATTTTTGTTCAAAGAATTCATGTGTAGGGTTGTTTTTGTCAGACGTGAGTCTGCAGAGGAATTAAAGGAGTAGAAAGATCGGATAATAAGAGCATTTAGAAAACAACAGTAAATCCTCAGAAATATAATTGAATACGTTGTAAATTTTTAAATATAATATATGCTTGATCCTTTCCTCCTTCTTCTCTAGGTAAGTCCACAGTGCTGAAGAAGTACTGTGATATCGATACTAGTTGGGCATAAGAAGAGTACGGATAGATCTCCTGGGTGCTCAGCACCTCCAGAGGTGCAACAAGGCTCAATATTCAGAAAACCAAAATTATTAAAGTCATAAGTGCAAATCTTCTGCTTACATTTTTCACAAACAGTGAGCCCACTGAGGAAAGACAGGGCAGGATTTTACTTCAAGATAAGCAGCTGCACAAGAAAGGAGAAAAAGCCAGCCTGCAGCAGTCCATGTGGTCTGGATGTGGCTATACTGCTTTTTGTACTGTGCAAGAGTGGAGTGTGGCAAAGACAGCCATCTCCTGGGGTGGAAGATTCTGCTGCAGCAGGCACGACAGGGAAGGTTGGTATCCGTACGCATCTTCCTTGAGGATATTAGCCTAAGGGGGCATGAAATGTGATGATTGGGGTAATCCAGCTACACACAGTTTATGAATTCTGGCTGACACTCGGAAGTTGCTTTGAAAAGGCTGGTGCAGGGGGAGTTGGACTGCTCTGCTTTCTAAGTGACCAGGGAGGATAGAGAGATAACCTTCATCCTTTGGGCCAGACAAGCCAGCAGGCTGTCTGGAACCTTGGAAGACTAGCTGTATTTAAACATTATTACCAGCAAATTCATTTTCCACCCTACAGGCTGCGTGTGTGCACGTGTGTTACTGACTCCAGATTTGAAGGGCCCTTAAAAATGTATCCAATGGACTGAGAGGGCCCATGAGTTGAAGGTAACATTGAACTTGAAGATGTGAATAAGAAAGGACTATGCTGGCCTAGGACAGGGAACTCAGGAACTCACACGCTCCAGTATTTCATTTCCCTGAAGAAGTAATCGAAAATAGTCTGTTCCTAGGAAATGTGCAAAAAAAAAAAAAAAAAGAAAAAAAAAAGAAAAGAAAAACAGTGAAGAAATAATGGGAAACCTGAAAAACTGCAAGCTGAGCAGGTTGGGATCCAGTGCAGTAGCATGGAGAGTATCCGTATAGGAGCTGGGGAGTTGATCTCTTAAGCCTGTGGCATTTCCATATTTTCCTTATTGGCAACAGTCAAAACAGGTCTGGATGCTGATGGAAAACTTCTGGATGGCACTCAGACTTTGTGTCTCCACAGAGTCAGGACACAACTGATAATAATTGTCATCATGATTACAATGCTGGCAGATTGCAGATTTACTAAAGAATATAGAGGTGGAAGATAAAACAAAAGAAGATTGGCTAAAGGGTGAATTTTAGTGTGCTTATTGCATTTTTTTCTTGAGTGTTTATTAGTTCCATTTAAGTATCACCTGTACTACATTTTTTGAAGGAGGATTTGGGCCCACTCCTGTAGAGGGCACTGAATGTCAGAAGGATGAAGCAGAAGGAGGAAGATAGGTCAGTCACAATTCGGGAAGATCCCAGGTCACACAGCAGAGCACCTCACATGGTAAAAGAAGCCTGGTTTTAGGCACCTGAATCTCACCTTCAGTGTTTTAGACTCTAGAGAAGCACCTCTGGTAAGGCAAACACCTTCTTACAACAAAATCAGTGCACAGATTAATGACAGTGACAATTAACAACTACTCATCCTCAGCCTTATACCATCTAAGCATACAAGGTAGTACGTCTCTGTTCAGAGATAGGATGAGTCTAGATGATCTATGAAACCTCTACATGATATGCAGTTGTTTAGAAGAGGTGATAGCTCACTCAGCAATGACCATCTTTCAGCAAAACACCAGGTGCAAGGAAAGAATCCATACCCTTCATTAACATGATAGCGTTACATATGTACCCGTGTTTCATCCTAGAGTTGATTCCTTAAATTAAACTGTGCTGTGTAAACTGTGCTTTCTTCATAGCATGTGTTAAACTTCCATAGAAATAATCACATTGATCTTGGATTTTACCTTTAACACACTTAACTTCTGGGTCTGTAATAATCTGACACGCTTCCTTTAACTAGGAGAAAAATCTGTCTTTTTTGACTACGGCAGCATTGATTGATTCTGTCCTTACAGATGGATTTTGTTTTATGGGCTTTTTTTTTCACTCATACTTCAGAAACATATTGGTTGGTTGTATTCCCACAACTGAAATAAACTGGTGGCACAGGAGAAAACTGCCACATTTGCTGAAACGGCGCAGACAAATTGCTATTCCTTTAGCTAACCTTATTTTTTTTTATTTCCAAAGAAATGTGCTGCACTGCTAAAGAGAACAATTTCAAGGAAACGAAACACTCTGCCTTTGTGAAGAAAAATGAGATAATATGGGGGTGGGGAGAGAGCAGAAATATTTCTGGTTATTCTGAAAGTTTTTATTCTTTCCTGGTAAAACATTATTTTAAAAGTATTCCAAAGTTCACAGCTGTTGGGTTTTCCCAAAAGACCTGCAGACTGAACTCATTATTCAGGTGAGTAGTCTGGGAAGTCAGCAGCCCCATTCCAATGAGTGATGACATTTAGCAAATATTTGCACGATGAAAAATTAAAACACCAGTTCTTTAAGTTGCCTCATGCTGGCAGGTGTCTGCTGTGTCTTTAAGAATGGGCACAGGATTCCATTCAGGAGATGACATTTTGTGTAAATAGGCAATTTTTAAAATGCCATAGCATACTGGCCGTGCTTTGAGATATGCTCATGTGAATGAGGTAAACAGTAAGGCTGAGTGTACACAGAAGCCAATGAAAGACAGTAGCTGTCTAACTTGAGCCTTGTTCATCTGAGAAAAAGATTCTTACACTTTCACTCTCCTCAGTTAAAGTGCTTTGCCATTATCTGTATCCCTAATTTTCTTGCAGTCTTTCCCAGGGAACAGAGAAAGGAATGGACATATTAGAGGGATCAGACAGCTGTGAGTACAGAATCTATTGTGCAGTTAGAGTCAAATTATTGTAGGTCTAATCCTGGGGCATGCCCAGAATCTACAACACTTACTAAAGTGAGAATGAGGAGCCCTCAGCCCTTCGCAGCTACAGGCTACACCAAAATAAGGACTCATCCAGGCCATTGCTAACACTGTCAGAATTTTTAGACCTAAATTCATAAGAAATTTAACCTCCTAAACCCACAATTCCCAAAGCACTTTGCCAGCTGTCTATCCCAACAGATATTTATATTAAACTGTGTGCCTACATCTTCACCACTGCACACACATTTATTGCTGAACTGTTTGGCACTTTCTAAAATATTTTGATTTTGGAGCAAGGCCTTTCCTCAATACAACCTCATCAGGCAAATAGATGTTTTCATAAATGTGGGCTCTACACAATAGGGATAAATTTGGTATAAAAGAGCAGGAACACAGTTTCTAGTGAAGCTGCAAAACTTGCAGTTGGATTGTTAAGTAGTCTAGTTCGAACAGCATTCAGACCTGGTTCAGGTCCACTTCCCGGATGGTGGAGGGTCTACTCACCTTTTTAAAATTTTTTATGCCCTCAATGGAACTGCAATACCAATCACAAAAGAATTCTGAGGCTTGATGATTATATAGGTTTGGTTACATAGTTGGTGAGTTGTGGATGCAAAGTGTAATACTAATGCTATAATACAATGACTGTGATACTAACATAATTGGTTATTCCAGATATAGATATATTGTTTTCTTCTGCATATTTCTGCCCCTCAGTTTAAAATTAATGGGCAAGCATATTATGTTGACAAATTCACCAGATACCCAGCATGGTCATCGAATGATTAGGCAGATTGAAGGAAATAAGGAAAGATACCAGTAATAGCAAAAAGAGGTTTCCTGGGATGGTAAGGAAACCAAACCAACATTGTGAGGGTAATAGCTCTAGTCCTGGTTGTACATACATTGATGACAGACACTACTTTTCATTTTCAGGGTTACCAACATGCAAACTGCTCTAAACATGAAGTATAATAGTGTGGAGGAGGATTCATGTTTTAGCTAGCCCTGTAAAAATGCTGACAGAGGATGGAGATGCGACTGACATTTAAGGAGACTGTATGTATAAGGTGTCAAGACACCTTTTATCAAGCAACTAAAGAGGGTGGAGCCTTGAGGGCAATGCTGTCCTCAAATACTAAGGAGGAATTTGTCTTAGCTTTATCTATGAGTAGTGAATTATTGTATGTGGTCAGTGTGTGTCTCATCTGAGCTGAAGGAAGCCTTTTGTCCCAGTATGAATCTCTCCTGCCTGTTTCCAGCCCAAGATACCAGTCCTGAAGATTTTCTCATTTCTTCCTCTTTCTTCATCCCATCAGTGAGTGTAATGTGAGGTGGTGGTTGTAAATTCAGCAAAATTATTATTGCCCTGAATTGCACCTCTCATGCTCTATTTCTGTGATTCTTTTCACATCTCTAAGTTCATTTTTTTTTCTCTCATTTTGTATGTTTTGATGTTCTCTTCCTATTCTTTACTGCACAGCCTTTGCCCAAGTTCCCACACCCTAGACCCTCTTCTGTTTTCATTCCTAGATATATCTCTGTCTCCCTCTTTCTCTCTCTCTCTCCCTCCGGCTTTTTCCAACTTCCTTACTCCCTTAAATTCTCTTTTCAGAACCTCTGTCTGGCAATGGCTGCCACAGTATGAGGGGGAACTGGTACTCCATCTACTGCACTTCAGGCTCTCACACACTCAAGCATGCACCCTCCTGAGTCACCATGCTTTTCTCCACTGGGAAGAGAGAGGCACACACATCCCACCGGTATAGCTCATCAGTATTTACTGATTCCGAAAAGTATTCTGTGGGAAGGTACGACAGGGAACTATTCTTCCAGTGATTGGCTACTAACAATGAACGACGATTACTTTTAGTTTTAGACTGAAAGATGTTCTGATGGATATATTTTCATTTGCCACCCTGTTTCTCATAGTGCCAACTTCACAGAGTCATGGTGATGACTGGTGTAAAAAAACAACAATTTGTCTATTTGTACTTGAGGATTGACCTCCCGCCATCATCATTAAAGAAAAATATACCATGTTAAGTTCTTTTCTAATTGATTTGTTTTTCCTAAACATCAGTTTACTTCACTAGGTTTTAAGGCAACACTGATTTGAGCAAGCAAACAGATGCAGAAATATTAGTGAAGGCATTATTATCATGCTTTTCCCCCTTTTCTAAGATTGGCTTAAGATACTTCAGTGATGGTAGTTTTTTTTCTGTTGATAACCAAACGTTTCCTTAGGGAGTATGCCCTCTTATGACATTTATCCCATCCTACTTAAACAAGAGATGGGGTTTTTAATGCAATTATTTCATAGTAGATGCATTGTTGCTTTTGAATACAGACTTACATCCAAAGTAGGACATTTTCTGGTCAAATTTGCAAAGCTGTGACAGCAGTTTCCCTGAATGACTTCATTAGATGCTATCTGTGAAACATTTATAAGTGCAATTGCCTTCTAACAATACATTCTCTTTTTCCACTCCTACCTCTACTTAATTTTGTGTATCAGTTTGCTTATAGATACAAAGAGTAAGGTCTTACCATCACTGGAAAGGAAACAGATTGA
This sequence comes from Myiotriccus ornatus, assembly GCA_036023395.1. NCBI lineage: Eukaryota > Metazoa > Chordata > Aves > Passeriformes > Tyrannidae > Myiotriccus > Myiotriccus ornatus. The sequence goes on from JAYRBT010000001.1 coordinate 89,785,365, forward strand.
TTTATCTCTCACTATTGTAATAATGTCACAGTAATCACTTTGTCCCACTGACAACCTCCACCTTAGTTCTCTGGATGGAGTTGTAATTTGGTTTCTTTGCCGACTAAGATCCTCATTCATCTCATGAAGTTACTCTAACTACTGTCTGCAGGGGGATTGTTGTATTGCTTTTGTCTTCAGGCTGGACAGAGAGGCAGAATTGTCTGTAGTATTCACCTAAAGAACAGTTTAGGATGAAATTAAGAGTTGATATAAATAGGAAGAGAAGCCTCCCTAAAATTTCCATTTTCATGGGAAAATGTCATGTCATTTACAATGAGGGGAGTAGTTATGGAATGACAGTGAAATTTATCAGGAGTCTGTGGAATAGAACATTAACCAGTGCAATTAATTGTGGATTATAGACTTGCTGGAAAATGGATTTCAATTTGTTAAAAGTTTGACATTGACACAGAGTTTATGCATACACATACATCTTAAGTGAAAGCTCATAAAAACCTTCTCCTTCCCCCAGTTACCCAGCTGGAAAAATTAAGAAATATTTAAGTGCATGGCCTTTTCCATAAATGAGGATGCTGTGAGCACATAAAAGTTTACCATTGGATATGTAAAGGCTCTGTCTTTATTTTCAGTAATCTCCCTTGGGTTACTGCTTTTCCCTTTTTATCATTTCTGTAATGTTTTCATTTCTTCCCCAACTACCTCAATTTGAAATGCTTTCAATAGTCACTTGCAGTATCATTTCCACAGTATGTATTATTTATTTAGATGTTGCTAATGGCACAATATTTCAACTGTCAAGAAACCTGATGTCTAGACTTTCTCCCACTTCCTTTCATTTGAATGACAAATAATTTGCACCTTCTGGGTATACTTCTTAATGTTAAATAGTAACTATTTTCTTGGCTTTGCAGACCTAACACAGGAAGAACTAAGTTTTGCTAAAGGAACAACCTCTTTCTAATATGTGTACAAAGGGTATCACGTATGTATTTTCTCAGGTCCTCAACTCAATCATTTTTTTATTGCAAAGTAAGAGAACTATATGAATTACTTCTCAACTGCAAATTTTGAAAGTCTTAGACTTGACTGGGAAGCACTTACCTTTCCATCTCTTCTTGTCCTTCGGAGCAATGGCCTTCGACATTTCTTGCCCAGCGGAAAGCCCAATGAAATCAGAATTGAAGGTACCACATACTTCTGTAGTGTCAAGTCTCAGATGAAGCTGTAAATAAATTGATCAAATAAAAACATGGAAAGATCTGTTCAACTTTCTGGGAAGAAATCTTTGTAGGTCTAATCTTTCCCTGGTATTCTACCATTGTTGCAGAAGACCTTAACCTTTACATGTTAAGCAAACAAAGCAATCATACTGTTCAAGTTAGTCATTTAAGTAATATCTGTTTGCTGTATAAGCCTCTGTTTTTCATTTTGGTTCTGAAAACACACATAGCATCAAGGCTTCTCACTGGAAACTTACCTTCTGACAGTCAGCATCTACAGATCACTGTGTTCTGGCTTCCCATTCTAAATTAAGTCCACAAGTACCCTGGAGAAAGAATGATACAGTCCTGCACTAGAGTTATTGCTTCGACTACATTTCAAAATGTTTCAATATGACTCTTGGAAAAATTGTTATAGGACAGTCTGCAAATACATCACATTGCTCCTTAAGGATTTCAAAAGTAGTCAACTTCTCAAATGTGTAGTGTGTCTACTGTTGACTTGGGGTCTAAAGGAACTCATCTAATCAAGAGGTCATGAAAACCTCCAAACAGACCAAGCCAGAGAATACACTCTCCAGTGGCTCTTAATTTATTGTACAGTACAAGAAGCCTAGACAACAAGAGAGTCCTGTTATGAATGACACAGTTGCAAGTGTTCAGTAGTTCTCCTGGGAACTCTACTTAAGCTTCTCTAGATATAAACTCTATATTCGAGGATTACTTTCTTGCTGTGGAAATACCAGAGAACTTCAATGCAAAATTTATCTGCTGACACACTAACAGACCGGAAAATCCTAATTAAATTGACTCAGATTTTTAAAGTTCTCTTGACAGATTGTGCCAGCTCTTGTTCCTTGTCATCAGTTAAGTTTAGCTACTCAATAAATGTATCTTCCCTTATAAAAAATAACACTAACAGTTTGTTACTTTGCTCGAAATGGCAATTTTCTCTCTCAAAATTTCCATTTAAGGTGAAAGGCTAAATTACAGCTACATATCTCAGACTGTGTTTCCTATTACAAGCCTTTGCAATTACATTTTGACTCCTCTGGAATTTCTTTTTAGAAATTAAGGTTTTTAATGTTAGATCACAAGGTATCAGACAAAAAAGAAATCTAGTTATGGTCTTGAACGTATCTATGAGATTATGACTGTATAAACACATATGAATATACACATATATATAGAAAGAAAATTCAAAGACAATTCTTTATATGTGTATATGTATTGCATGTGTGTATGTCTGTTATATGGAGAGACAGAGAGAGAATTCAGATGACTAGAAGTTGAAATACCAAATACGGTATTTGAGTATTTGGTGTGTTAGCAGAAGCACTTTGTCTTGTTTGCTTTACGTGTTACCTGAGTCACTGTTTCAAAGAAAAAAATATTCAAAAAATAAGAAACAGCTTGGTTAGAAAGTGATGCTGGATGGTGGACAAAGCTTAAAGACTCACACATTATTATGGCAGCTGTATTGGTGTATATGAAAACAGAAAAAATTGCCAACAACATCTTGTTCTGGAAAACATGGTGAGGTAAGAAATGTTTCTTGGAGATATACAATGCAAGCTTTGAGAATTTGCAGAAACAAAGTAAATTAGATGTTGTACAGAAATGCTTGGAATGTTTTCCCAGAAGAAAGTACATTACAGCTGAAACGTGTCAGTCTTTTGTTTCCAGCAATAATATAAAGTATTAGGTAAGATGTGCTTCTCACCATAAAGCTTCACTCACATATGTTCAGTTAAATACTGGGCAACCTCTTTGCTTACCAGTAGTGGGTTTGTACCACAATAACTTACTATTAAAGAAGCCTTATTGTCAACGTTACTAAAAACATGATATCTTTTCTGTGCATAATATTATTCTTAAACTAATTAATTCCGATTTGAAACAAGACTGTTGGTGACATAGTCATCTAAAAGACATTATCAGGTCCTGTAAATAAATGGAGATTCTGTGTATTGTCAAAGTCACAGCTTTGACATGAAACCAAAGAGGTTGCACCAGCAGTCATGAAAAGGTTGTATGAATTTTCTGCAAATTATCCTTGTGTGTGACAAGAATATGCCCATCCTATCAGCCACTACATAGCCAATCCAGTTTGGTCACTTGGGAACTGTGATTTAAGTTTCAGGAAGATGAGGGAATTGACATTAGTTCTTTAAAAGCATAACTTAGTACATATATTTTCTCCAAGACAGTAATTTTTTTTCAGTAGCCTTTTTCCCCAAAGGTTTGGATTGCAGCAAAAAATGTCTTTTCATCCCATTTTCTTATAACTCCTGTGACTGAGGGAAATATAACAGACTAGCTTTCCTATCATGATTTGTCTTTATGCCTTCCATATACACTTTTCATCCAAAAACTTTTTGACGTTACCTTATCACCCAAGAAAGTTAACCCCTACTTACTGATTGGGGCTTAAAAGACAAATGCTGAAAAAAATGTCTGAATACTTGCTGTTCCTATGAGATCTAATTAAGAAAATGTAAATTTCATTTTTCAAGCCCTGATTTCAAAATGATGATAAATAAAATTATTGCTACCAATCCCAAACTGTTGGGATCTGAAATAGGAGTTACGTTTTGGGTTCAGTGATATATGTGTATGCATTTGTGTACACACAACTATACTTATTGCTAAATTTGGAATCTTCACATTCTCCAATAATCTTTCCAGGCTGAGCTGAAAAAGCACAGTCGTTCTTGTGAGACTAATTTTGGGTTAAACATTAAAAATACATTTTGTTGCATTTCTTTTTCCATCTTATGCCAATTCCCATCATATATTTAAAAATAGTTTTTGAAGCCATTGCAGGAATAAAGCCTAAATCAAACTGCAGATTAATTGCTAAGAAAGAAGAGGTCTTTTTTTACCTTTCACTGTCCCAAGCAGACAGCCATCCTCTTTTCCTGCCAGCATAAACTACCTAGGCACACTGAAGGTGTATTGCAGAAAAGTGCTACTCTCTGACACCGTCTGCTCTGAGCTTCTCCTTACTGCAGCTGTCAATATGTGAACACATTAAAGACTTCTCTTCTTTTGATATGTGAGCACTGCCTTGGGATGTGCTGGTCACATCATTTTCTCTCAGTAGATAATGATTTCCTATCTTCTAACTTGTCCTGAGTAGGGATTTGTGGGGAAGGGAAAGGCTTGTCCTGTTGCCTTTAAAATCCAGTTTTCTGGGGCTTGTGATGTATCTTTCATCAAAAGGGAAATATGAAAAACCTATAGAATATCATCTCAAAATATCTCTCCTGTCTTTCAAGGACCTCCAACCAATACAGCCTCTCTTCATGTGAAATACATCTGCTGTTCTCAAGCTCATTTTCAGCATTCTTTTGACACATATTTTTCAGCAATATTCCTATTCCAATATGAAAAATTCTTTATCATTGGCAGGAGACTGTGAAAATGAGCGCTCAAGTGTTATGATCTTCCAGACAGGCAAAATCTTACAGTAATTCAAGATATAATTCAGGGTAGTACTGGAGGCAACAAGAAGGCAAAAAGTTCACAGCAGAAGTCCCAAGTGACCCTTCCACAACAGCCTGAATCTTTTCACTTCCACCAAGGGGTATGTGTGACAATTTGGTGCTATGACAAGATGTTGCCAGATCTTGCAACCACAGGCATACCTGTGAGATAGGTATTCATGAGAGATATGAGACATACGTAAGAGGCATGAGTACTTTTCTATAGCTACCCCAAAGAAACCGTCATGACCACCTGCCCAGCATTGCAGGAGCTTTATGACACTGTGAAGTATTTCTCCTTGTCAAGTTATGAACTCTTTAAACTGACATTTACATTTCATTCAGAAACAATTTATCCTATCTCTAAGGCAGATGAGATTTTGAAGAGGTATCTGTTGGAAAAGCTTGCACTGACCTCCTATAAAAGTCAAACCCATTCTGTTTGGCACCACTTTGGAGAGAGAAACAGTGCAAGCCTCTAAAGGAGATGTTGGCTGAAATGCAGTAAAGAGATTTCAGGGAGCCTCCTCTAAAATACAGTACCCCAGAGCAAGTACACAATTTACCACTGTCTGGCTTCCCCTAAATAGGCTCTGGGGTGCAAATGGTAATAAATGTCCTCAGGACCCTGAAAGGGTACCTTAGGAATGAGAAAAGGTGAACTGCCACACTGCATTCCCTGGTTACTGGTACCTGCTAGTAGTTTACCTCTCACCTCTCAGTTATATTAGTCAGCTAATTTATTGGGATAAATGTTGGAAGACTGTGAGCTCTAGTCAGCACCCTCATTGTTTTGTTATATATCAGACTATGGAAGGAGAAAAAAATGTGAGGAACTGTTGACCTTCTTATTGCTTGAACAATTTCTTTTTTTCAGTCTGCATATTTTGCAGCCATGGAGGGGAGAAGAAGTAAAGCCTGCATTTCTGATCTCACTGTAGTAGTACCGTAGCCGTACCTCATATGTTTTCTTGCCAAGAAAATATGCTGCTGTTCTCCATGGAAAGACCAAAGATTTATATGTCTTGACTTTGTGCTGTGCACATAAATTCTAGGTCTTGGCTTCAATAGCTACATCAGTTAGAACCCTTTGAAAATTGTCAGCTGGAGGCTGCAGATATTTCCAGGTTCAATCAGACAGGAGCATCTTGGGTCTCCAGTGTGACTTCCTCCATCTATGCTGTGATTCGTTTATGAATTAGACATAGCTGATCCTCCACAGCCCCACACTAGCTATGCTTCTAGTCCACTGAGAAATCAGGTGTCTCACATGAAACTAGAAGCTGACTTGCAGATAGACACCGTCTATGGTGCAATGTCAGTGCTGCCACTTAATTCTGATCAAACTATGCCTTTTGAAAACAGAACAGAAACAATTCAGCTAACAAAAATCAAGTTCTTCAGAGAAGACTCAATTGTCTCTATTCCCATTTTTATGCAATGATTTGATAATCAGTCTTTTTGTTCTGAAACACTTTCTCATGCAAAAATGTGCAATCAATCATTTTTGTTTCCATTGCACACTGACATTTATTGGTACTTTTAATACACAGTTTCCATGAATAGTGCTACAGCCAGACGAAGGGAAGAGCTGACTTGAACTTCTAGCTCACTAATTCTTCACAGATTAGCGCTGTCAGCACTGATGGATGAAGGGAGAGATCTATCAGAATGGATGTGAGGGGTTTCACTCCTGCTTTGTAAATCATGCAGGAAATCCCAGTGTAAACTAAGTCTCTGTCTCTCACAAATGTTAAAACATCACAAGCAGAGCAGTAACCCCCAGTTAAATTGGCTTTTTGTTACTGATGATCAGATTTCTTATAATCCTTCCCACTTGTTTTGTCTAGAGCTGCATTACTGATGAAAGGCCTTCAGATTTATTAAAAGAATATAAAAGCAGAACAGAACAAATTAAAACAGCCCAGAAACTCATGACCAGGGAAAAGAACATAATGCCTTTTTGTGTGATCCCGTGGGTGATCACATTTCCCATGGAAGTCATGTGGGTGCAGAGCTATGCAACAGTCTCTAGGAGTGACCCTGTTTTTCTCAACTGGACACAAAAAAACTGAGCAGTGATATAAAGCACTTCAGAGTATCTTTCCGAGGAAAAATTATGTATTTCCTTCCTTGTTAAAGTAAAAGGAAAGGATTTATTTCATGTCTGATACAGGGGAAACACAAGTGGAACACTGGTGGTTTGTGGAGTGTGAATTTTTTTTTTTTTTAATTAAGTGATCTCTCTTAACTCCCATGGTTTCAGACCTGTCTTCTTACAGGTTTTTCCCCTAGGTATTACCTCAGGGTTGGAGCATTACCTTAGGCAGGGAAACAGAGATCCATCCTCTAAATTGAAGCTGACTGATGTATTTTTTGAGACTACCTCCTATAGCTATATCATTTTTACCTGATATAGGAGTTAGTTTCATCTTCTGAGAGATTTTCTTGTTCTTCTCCCTGAGATAATAATGTGTTCACCTACAATGAGACAGCTGGATCAGGCTAAATTTCATAACAATTTTTCATTAAAAAAATAGTATAGATATATCAGAAAATGTCCATGCATTCTCTTTATCCATTAAAGGAAATCACAAGGACTCTGGCCTCTCATTCAGTAGATCCTACGTACTGACAGACACATCCCAATATTACTTTTAAAGACACTAGTTTCAGTAATTTCTAGTGAAATTGATAAAAGAAGGCAAAGAAGAGGTGACAGAAAGATCTTGGTTATTTAAGCCAGCCAGGGAAGGCTTGGAGGAGAGATAATTTTCTCTGTGAATAATATCTGAGTAAATAAGGAAACATAGATCACTAAATAAGCTTCCCCTTGGGAGGAAGAAAAGCTCTTTAAGCACAATAACTGGCTCTGAATAAATTTAGACTGGAAATAGTAAGTCTCCTACCACTAGGTCAGTGGTGTTCTAGAATAAGCTCTCAGCTGGAGCTGAAGGAGTAAGTGAGCCAAATAATTCACGGGATGGATCTAGATGATTACTTTGTGAAGGCATTATCTACTGCCTAGCTAGTGCTGATTCAGGGACTGGCACCAAAGAGGGTCCTTCCAGTCACACATTCTTAGGAGCAGTGCTCTAAAGCAAGAGCTGCCTCTACTCAAAAGGTCATTTCTCGTTTAGTACTTTTAGGTCAGACCACTCAGTACGAAATGCAATTGTTAAGTCTAAAACTCTCAGGGTAAAATAATGCAGGAGGTCGGCTGCTCTTTCTCTTACAAAGACTAATTTTGTTTCAGAGAATTATGACAGATTTTAATGGAATCCTTCCTTGTCTGAGGATGTATGATTGAAAAAAACTCTATACTAAAGGATATTAGAGCTTTACTATTGTCCTAAAAAAATCTGGAGACGGTTGGAGAATTAATATATAAGTTCTCTCATTTTTAATAGTTGTCTCCCTTTACAACTTTCATGAATTGCTTTCCAAGTATTTTTGGCTTAGGTTTCTTCTAATTGCCCCTTGAAAATTCAAGGGCACCTGGCTGCATTAATTTTTTAAAATGTTACTGGTCCTGTATTATGTGCTGCAGTTCATGCTGCAAAGAGGGAGGGAAATTTCAGACTGCCTTATGAGTGTGCACTACTATGTCTTTTCTTGATGATCCATTGACAAGGTCTGCTACTGGTTGAATGGCTTATTAAATGTCTTTCAGCCCATGTTGTATCTGCACATCACTCATTACAGACACTTCAGGTGTCATGAACCCTACAAACTGGATCAGAGTAATGAAGACCCTTCTTCTGGTGTGAGTACAGAGAAAGGGAAATCATCATTCAGGCCTTTTTTTCCATCAAGATGGTGGAACTTGACTTGCTTGTTACCGTGGTTACTGAGAGTTTTTAGACAAGAAGCTTATTACTTAGCTTTGTCTTACAATATGGGTGTCATTAAAGTGTGGTGCTAAAAGCTCTGTGGGCATAAAGACATCTGTCCCAAAGCCACAGTCAGCATCTGATAAAGAGAGCTAATCATAGAATCACAGAATAGTTAAGGTTGGAAAAGACTTCTAAGATCATTGGGTCGAACCATTAACCCAGCAGTGCCATATTCACCACTAAACTAAATCCTCAAGTGCCAAATTCAAGTGGCTTTTGAACACTTCCAGAGACAATGATTCCATCAATTCCCAGGACAGCCTGTTTCGGTGCCTAACTACACTTTAAGTGAAGACATTTTTGCTAATAGCCAATCCAAACCTTCCCTAGTGCAACTTCAGGCCATTTCCTATTAATAGAGCACATCATAGTTCTTTCAAACCCAGTTTTCCTCACAAAAAGGCACAGAGATGGTACACACTAAATTCCCCCGGATCAATGCACGCTGGGACCAAGGTGTGCAGCCTCGACACACATGCAGAAGGGTACAGAATAAATAGTGTAGACCCAACCAGTATCACCATGGAGATCTCACGGTTGTTTCCATGACATTTATTGGTATTTTCAATTCTTCATGAGTGGTGAATAGGAGTGAAAAAACCAACCATTCTACTTTACAGAAAGAGAAAAAGGAAACATGCAGCACACTTTAAAATCAGTGTTTAAGAGATTGCTTTTAAACCTTTACATTAGCTGTATAATAGCTGTTTGTCAAGCAGCAAAGCTCTTCAATTATGCTTTTTTGTATCAACTGTTACTGTCCTGTGACTACACCCAATAATAAATTTTAGCAGGAGTTTTATTCAGGCTTTGGTTACATACTAAATAAATTAAATTGGATTTAAACATAAGAAAAATCTGTTTTACTGTGAGAGTGATCAAACACTGGAGCATGTTGCCCAGAGAAATAGTGGAGCAGCCATCTCTGGAAATGTTCAAATTCTGACTGGATATAATCCTGGGTAACTGGCTCTAGTGGACTCTGCTTGATCAGGGGATTGGACTAGAAGATCTCCAGAAGTGCCTTCCAGGCCCATCAATTCTGTGATTTTGTGATATCGAAGCAGATGCATAAGAAGACACACCAACAGATGCTATCCTACAAAAGTACCAGGATTTCTTTTTGCTGACGCATGAATTGAACAAGATCATGGGTGCTATGCAGCTTTGCTAGGAAAGCTAAGACGTGCTTTGTTATAAGTGTAGTGTTAATAAAAACAACCTTTCTGTGAGATCTATCTTTATTTTCAATAACTAAGGGGCACTGCCCACCTTTAATGTTGAATTGCACACATTTTCTGTTATTACTATTTTCCATATTCGTCTCTGACACCAAGATGTACTAATAAATAGTGTTCTCCAAGAGAAACAACAGCTTTTATCACTTAGATGAAAAGGAGAGTAGTTTTTTTCTTAGAGGAGAAACAAGTAAAGAGACAGTGGTACATCATACATAATATGTTGATTTTCTAAAATAATTAATAGAAGACTCAGAACAAATATTTGTGGCAATGTATCAGTATTAGAGTTTTACATTTTCCCAACTTCTTTCTTTCTCAGTGGGTTTTCCACTGCATCAGCAAATAAAAACTGCTTGAATAAATAGCTAATCAAAACTAAACTTAGTCTTATAAGAAATATTGGTTTGATGGAATATTTTTTGCCAGACAGTTGAAGTGTAGGATATCTGTTGTTCTACTCTCTGCTACCTAAGAATGAAAATTCTTTCATTGTTTTTTAGTCTGATCTTTAAAATGGTTCACAAAACATGCTTGATAAATAATAATAGCTTCTGGGGGGGAAAAAATTAGATTTGACACATTTCTCGTTTTAAAATCACAGTCTGTTAGAATAAGACTGGGATAATTGCTTGGTCAGAGTGGTTTCCTTCTCTTTTGGAGCTCTCCTAAGCTATTTTAGCTGGTATTAAATTGTTCTTTCTAGAATTCAAATCAACTTTCAAAGATATTTAAATCAAACTCAGATCATGGCTATTAGCTCTGTTTCATACCATTCAAACATTGTAATAACTAGTATTGAATGGGTCTTGCACAGGTGGAACATGGATTTGAGAGATATCTGAACACTTACATTTCCTACTGAAATTCTTGCATTTTTGATAGGCAAATCAAGATCAAAGAATAGGGAAAAAAATTGTGAATGCATTTTAAGTTCTGCTAAAACCCAACAGCAGTAAAATGTTTTCATATAGATGGATAAATTTACAGTAATGCTTATGAGTAGTGAGATGTTATGGACAGAACAGTACAAGAAGGTTCTGCACACATATATTACCATGGCTTGGTATTTCTTCATATTGTTTCCAGATTTAAAAACATTTCCTAGTTTCTGTGCACTGGTGCACCACCACACTGTATTGCATACCATGCCATATCACGACCCTGGCCAAGAACATAACGTTCATTTCCATAGCAACAGTAAATGAAGTAACAGATACTTGCATATGATTTTGACTATGTTATGTTAGTGCTCTGTCAATGTCTTCAAATTCTCTAGTTCTACAATGATGAATTCACTGTCTGCACCACGTATTTCACACTGCAAGGGCACAGTCAGGCCCTGAGATTTTAAGTTCCAATAGGGTATTTTCAAGAAGTGATGGCTACAATTCAGAAGTTTTGATAGACTGGGAAGGTTTAAATAAACATCCCAATGATTTCTAGAACCACCTCAATCTTTTGATTCTACAAAAGCAGCAGACTGAAAAGTTTTCAGGGAATAACTTGATTCGTAAAGTTTACATAATTTCTGCCTTTCTTACAAATTCTGCTCACATATACTTAGGCATAAAATATCTTCTTGGAGCCACTGGAATGGCAAAGGTACAAGCAGGGAATGATTTAAAGGCACAGACTTGATCTGTAATTGGAAATTCCAATAAGTGATATTTAATTTTTTTTATTTTATTTGACGTTTCAAAATTTTCTGGTGGACTCAGTTGTTGCACTAGGTTGTACAAGGCTCTTCTCCTCTAAGGCACCCAGAGATTAGACAGCAGTGAAGTGCAGTGTGATAAGGCAGCTAAAGAAATAGTTGAAGCTGATTGAAATATATATATTTATTTGTATTTTTATTGTATTTTTATTTATATTTATTGTATTTGTTTATATTTTTGACTAGAAAAAAAGGAAAGAAAAATCTAGCTCAGGGCAGAAAAACCAGAGGGCCTTTTCCCCTTGTTTCCCATGCACGTAAATATTACTCAGAGAGCAAAAACATAGTTATACCCTCAGTTTTTTCCTTTTGAAAACACATGCCAGCAGCTTGCAGATGATTTGCTAGAACTCCAGATTTTGCATATGCGCAGATATTGTCCTCCTAGAAAATGTCAAACTCAATCTGTGTCAAAGGCTCCTGCTGATACTTCTGCACAGAACCATGACATTACTGTCTTTCCAAATCCATTGACCAGAGACTAAATGTCTATTAACCACAGACCACAGAATTTCCTTCCACACCCCAAAAAACCCACATCAAAACATTAATGAGGTTATCCAGCAATTCAAAAGTTTGAAGAATGAAATAGTACATTGAATGGCAATCAATACAGGATATCTGCTTTCATTCTAATTATTTCTTCATTGATATAATTAACCACAGATCAATATACTTGGGACTTTTTTGGGTAAATAAATCAAGTGATAAATTACCAGCTGCACCTTTATTCAAAAATGTAAGTAAATTTCACACTCATTATATGAGTCTTTTAACATCCTGTAAATAATTTTGTGTAAAATCCACATCACCAAAATTTTTTTTAGGGAGTAATGTGTAATTTGTTTCCTGCACAGTCCATGCGTGCAGACACTGATACTATGCATAAATTTCATCTCTTTTAGGAGAAAAGCTTATTACCTCTTATTATAACCATTATTAATATATTATGAAAATAATAACAGGTTAGCTGTTACAGTCATCGAAAAAGCACCTGCTAGAAAGGTAGAATAAAGCTATGACAAATATTTTAAGAAGTGTCTGCAAATTGCTTGCAAGGTTCTGATGAAGTGTTGCTAAATGCCTAAAACTAAAGAATTGAAAGTAAGAATTCTAGCACTCTGCAGTACAAGCTCATCTCTCCAAATGATTATCCAGTGATCTCAATCTCTGTTTCATCAGTTGAAAGAGCCACCCAGGGCTCCCTGAATACTGACTCCTTGCAAATTATCCTGTTTCATAGCAGGTGACAAGAGAAATAAAACCACAGTCCCCTTTGTCTCGTCTTTAGTATCCAAATCACATAATTCTTACATATATATATATATCTATCTATCTACAGAGTTCCAGTAAGAGAATATTCTGATGTCAGCAAATGGTTCCTAAATGGAGATCTGATAAGCACTCTATTTGTACGATTTGTACATCAATGATGCCATTTTTCAAGTGCCATACAGTGCACTCTACTTAATTGGGATGTGCTCAATCAGGAAAATCATTTAATGGGACATTCTTTGGGGATCCATTTTAAGCCCAGTGATAATTAATAGCAATGAGTGCTGATTAATGGTATCACTAATTCTGCATACTGGGACACTCTCTAATTATTTGATCTTGATGATGCCTTTTGTGTCTCACTCTCCTGGCAATTTGCTCAGTTTGCTTCTCTAAGAACTGCTTTCAGTCTCTGCAGTGGCAACAGAAGGATCAGTAACCATCTCACTCTTGCTTATTCCCAATAGTCAACTTCAGAAGTAAAGTTTACAATTTCTCACTGCAGGTTAACGCTATAATGCCAATTCCAAGATTGTTTGAAAAAACATTCTTGCTAAACGATACTTGGGTTTACCTCTTGCTGATTAGTGGTGGTCTGAAATGATAAGTGGGGCAAGGTTTGTTGGGACAATACATTATTTTCATAAGAAAAAATGCAGTAAGGAAGACACTGAAGTTTGGCATTTACAGCACGGACGATGCGACTTAATAACTGACAAAACTGAGACACCTTTATCCATCTATTTAATAAAAGGTAGCACTCCTCCCTACAAATCCTTCATCACTTTCTGCCTAGTAGAGTCTGCAAGGGAAAGAACAAACTCTGCAGAAACACAGGCCAGCTTGCTGAGCTTCCCTTTGTTCTGTGATGGTCACCTGTACTCACCATAGTATTTTTCAACATGGAAAAGCTGTCCCAGACAGCCCAAATGGCTACCTGAAAATTTCATCATGTGCACAGCAAAATACAGATGTGAGACAGGTTGATCACTTTGTCATGACAGCATATTTTTTTCAGTTTAGTGGAGCCCCTGATTTTCTTCCAAAGAAAGCATTTACAGGGTTTTTTATGTAAAACAGTTCTGTCACAACACAAGCTTTGATTCCCTTCCACATTTCTAACTGAAAAAAAAAACCAAAACAACAAAAATTCACTTATTTAAAAATGAGTTACTCTAGTTATTACTGCAACTTCAGAAACTACATGAGAAAAAACCTCTTTCCGTTCTGTGAGCTGCTGTGGGTTTCCTCGGCTCATCTGAATAGTTCACTTCTGATTTTCAGCATCCACTGAGCAATTTCATAATCTCACAATACACAGAGACAACGGTGTCCATCCATCATTCAATTAATGAGAGATGCTATAGGAGGAAGCCTTGTATATGCCAATATAAAAAAAATACACAAATTTTGAGCATTATCTGGAAAGGGATAAAAGGCATTGGGTTAATTTTATTAAATAAAGATACCAGCAGTGAACTAATAGATATGAACTGATCATGGAAGGCACTTTGTATAGTCAGTGGAGAGAAGGAGGCAGTGGCATGCTGTTCATTACAATAAGAATTAAAAAGGCAACTTAAACCCAATTTTTTTTCTCTATTGTTTCTTGTGTTATCCCAAAACTTTGAACAGCATGAAAATTCATCTAATGAAAGAGGCTTTAGTGTAGCACCTGCAGACAGCAACAGAAATTGTATTTGCTGTGTTTCAATTATACTGATTGTTACATGGTGAAAGAATTTGGGGTCCTCACTAAAAGTTGCCTGTTAAATTTGTCAGCTCCTATAGCAGAAGTTTCCATACCACAGCAGCCACTGATCAGCACCTAAGTTTGTCAGACCTAATAAAAGATATACCAGCACTGACTCTAAGGTGAAACCCCAAGCTAACAGAAATGAAGTTAAGAAACACACTAAAAAAATACAGTATGTAACAGGAGTGCCAAAGTTAATAGTGACTCTATGCCTTCAGAAGGTCTTGTTTCACAGTTTAATTCTGGGTTCTTGCCCTGACTGCCCAGAGTGCAGCAACTTCAGCTCATTCCCAGGGTCCTGTTTGAATCTTTGTCCAAAACAAACCTTGATAGGATTCTGGGAATTGCTATGTCCAGGAATACATTCTACCAGGCATTAAGGCTGAGACTGCTCTGTATTTGACTATCTCAGTCATGTCTGGGTATGCAACTCAGGTTCATGCCAAAAACTACTTGTCTGTGGGTCTGCAGAGCATTCCTCACGTTATTAGTTGAAAGAGTGCCTAAGGGTAATATTTATGTTGATGGGGAAGGAGATGCAGGGTTGAAAGCTCTGTAGTGAGGGGGTTGAACGAGGCCAGCCAGCTCCAGAGAAGTGAGGACCCAAGCCACCCTGCACATCTTGGCCTGGGGTTCAGAAGTAATGCCCCAGAAAATCTTCACTAAGTCCTGCATTGGAATACTTTCTTCAGATATTTGATAAACCAACAGTAACCTACACAAGCGTATAGGCTTCAGTGGAGATGCTGAACATAATTTATTAGTTTTGCAGATCTTATTCCCCCCTACCCTACCACCTCCCCACCCCCCCCACACACAGAGAAGACAACTGATGCCAACCTGCAGTCCCTATTTTAGTGACTCTTTAAGCACGGTAGCAAAAAGTCATCAGGTTTCAAGAATTAACACTTGAAAAAATCCAAGATGAAGATTCCTAAGAGAGAGAGAAATTATGAAAATACATGTAATGATCTTGAAAAACTTCTAAAGAAAATACAAAGCATATTTTTTTTTTAGTTAAGGTAATTAGTAGGGAAAACAGTAGTGAATAAGGGTTTCTTGATGTTGTTTTATTAATTTTGGGTGAAATATTTGCTTTAGTAAAATGAAAGAATATTTGCTGTTGACTTTAAGGGAGGCAGGACCACACCCTTTCTATCCTTCAGCAGTAGACAAGCTTTTAAAGGGTGAGACTTATATTTTCCTATTTGACTATACATATCTTCTGGTCTGATATTATTATTTTATCTTAATAGTCACAAGCAGAATGTGAAATTTCTTTTTAATATGTTTTATAAATTCTGCATGCATAACTATATTCAATAGTTATTTTATTACACAATAATTAATACACTGTACATTCAGTAAAGCAATACCATAACACAAAACTGTTCAAAATTGTGGGAATATATGTGAACACCAAAATAGAAATAGTAACGTGTTTACTGGTGTCAGGATGTGTAATCACAGTTACTACATTTTCTGTGCAATATCTTGAATGCCTGTGTTACAAAGATCTAGTTAACCTACAGTTTACATTGTCAGGAACTGTATTCTCTCCATGAAATATTTTATGTGGTAAAGGGTTTAAAAGTTCTGCTAAATGTATACTTAATAAAGACTGTAAAAATTAATAAAGGCAGCAAGTTTAGCTTTGCTTTATAATAAATATGAAGTCACAGTAGAGTTGTGTTTGACTAGCTGAACCACACTTCTGTTTTCTCCAGCTTTGGTATAGAAATGTTCCATACTTACATAGAAATGTTCCATACTTACAGGAAGGGAAGCAAAGAAGGAAAGACTGACTTGTTGCTGGAAGAGGTGTATTTTCCTCATTGGGCTGTAAGTTAGGCTTCCTAATCACTGTATTGCAAATTATTAATACATCACTTGCATTACTGAATGCAATTGATTCCATTGCCTCTTTTGGCCTCCTCTTACATACATAATGCTGACCCTGGTGCATTCCAAATTAATTGGTAGAGTTACTACTCATTGATATTGTCTCCAAACAAAAGTCAATGAGGAATTTTGTTCTTACTTTCACATGAGTATTTCAATAAAATTATTTACAGCAAAAATCCATTTTTAAAAAGAAAGTGTAGTTACCTTATCAGTAGTTTCAGATGCCTACCCATTGTATTCTTTCTAGTAGAAGAATAAAAAGTCTTTTATAGAAGCCCGAGTAGAGAAAGGACTTGCTCTTTAACATTTTTACATCTGGAATTTCATCATTCTTCAAGTTATTAATTTGTTTGAGTCCATTTCACGTTGCCTCACTGCAAGATTTTCCACACAGAAATTACCAGTTTGGAAGAAATGATTTTAAGGTCTCCAACACTTTACGTGACAAACTCTAAATGCAGTGTCAATTCTGATGATTGACAAAGAGAAGAGGGAGCGAAGAGAAGTATTACTGTTCTACAGTGCTGCCAAAGCCTCTCTGAAATACAAAGGCAAAAGTGTTTTTGAAAAACTCTTTAAAATTCTCTTGGAAGGTTCTTTTGTTTCTGAAAGCTGTCAAGACTGCTGAAAAGATATTTCTGGAGCAACAACTGAAAAAAAAAGCACAACATTTTTCTAAGGCTGGAGCTTTGTAAACTTTTAAAAAACAGGATCTGAAAATTTTCCATTGCAGGTTCTAGTTCATTTTAACCACGGTCTTTATACACAGTTATACAGAATGTATCAGCAGAAAACGGCTCTGCCTGCAGTTTGGCCTCTACTGTCCAGTGGAAGAGAAGTTGGAGGAGTGGTTGTTGCAGGAGGAGAACTGTGCAAGGCCAGGAGACCATACCCATGTTTACTTCTGGGAGGGGGTCTTGAAGACCAGTTGTGTCTGCTGTGCACTTGAGATTATGCAGGTGCATAACACAGCAGAGGGGTTTCATCAGCAGAGACAGCAGCTGCAGCATCACCCACAGACCATTATCTATGGAGCTTAATACCTTATGGGAAATCTTCCTTCAGAGTGATAAGGATGAGTTTCTCATGCACCTAGGCACACAGTAAAATATCAAGAGAACTTGATATATCTCCCCCTTCCTAATAAAAATCCCAATTTTTATTAAAACTGAATCCCACTACCTTTTAGGTACTGGAAATGGGAGCCTCCCTTCCAAGCCAGCTTGAGCCTCTGTGATGGAAGCAGGACATCTGCCTGCTGCCCAGGTGGAGGCACAGGAACACATGGAGCAACACAGAGGACTATTTCTGCACTATTAATTGACCTTCACTAATGTAGTTCTGGTGGGAGCAGAAGCATGGGGAAAAAAAAGCCTTCATCAGTCCAGTGGAAGGGGTAGTCAGACTCCCAGTAATAAAACATGTGTGATGATAAGAGTTGACGCTGTGGCTGAAGCGTGTAACAGTGCATCAAAGATCTATTGCTTATGCTAAAAATACCAGGGAGGAGTTGATTAATTTTGTATTAAGGCCTTGTATAGTTACCAGCTAAATTTAACTCCCTGAGGATAGAACACTGCTTTGGATTGTTTGTTTTTTTAATTGTTTGGGATTTTCTTTTTTTTTTTTTAGTATGGACTTAACCATTCCTTTAATTCTTATCTTGAAAGTAGCAGTGAAGTGCTTCCATAATCAGAGCCCAGTTGTGTAAGTCACACTTTGACTACCAAAACAGATCTTTCACCATAAGGCTTGTAATACGGGGTAAAACAAAGAAACAAATCATACACAGCAAGTACGTGGGGGTTTTAATCTACAGGGAGCATTTGTCTCCCAGTCTAGGTGAAATGTAAAAGTCCAACTTTGTGCTAACGAGATGCTGATCTATAAGAGTCTTGTGGAGGGGCAAAAACTCATGGTCTAACTATTGTCAAAGCAGTCACCTCCCCTAAAAAAAGTGAGGATCTCTGCATCATCTGAAGTAATCAGTCTGAGTAACAAGAGGTACGTGTCTTCCTCAGTTCAGCCCTACCCAGGGTGTTCTCTATAAAAAAACAATGGTGTCATGAATCTGCTTCTCCAAAGCAGTCAAGCAGCTGATAAGCCATTTGGCTGCTCTGCTTCAAGAAAATGGCCTTAAGACAGTCCTGGATGCATCCAGCAGAGACTGCTTTTCCCTACTGAAGAGTGGTAGAGGTGAGCAACTATGACCCAGAATCATGCAGATTTTCCCGACTGAAAGGTTTATAGGATGATGGAGAATAGGAAGCTCATCAAAGGCTGAGTGCCTTCAGAGACAGGGAACCTGCTAGTGTGGCAATTTGCCTATTCCTGTATCTAAACTGTTCCATTAAAATTTACTCTCTTTGAGCCTACTGTAATATATGTCACTCAGCAGGGCTCAAATCTCCCTGGAAAAACTCTGGATTTTCCTGGCCCATAGCCAAGAGCAGTATATGCACAGGGGGACAAATTATTAGAAGATATTGGAAAAAATCCTTCCAAATTACCTGTGTCTGTTTGAAAACTTGACAGATACCTCTCCTTTGGTAGCTAAATAGAAAGGGCAGAGTTCAGGGGCAGAAATAAGCAGCAGGAGACAGAAAGTTACCACAAAATAAGCAATGAGAGTTTCTGTTATTTTTCAGAAACCTTTTAGATTGCCTCCATGAGATTTACCAACAGGATTTCCCTAGGCCCAGCAGCCAGTGCTTTATGCCCCATGACCTGGAAAGTGAAAGTTGTCTGAGGTCCCTGGAAAAGCCCAAGCCCCATTTCTCAACTCAGTGAGGCCAGTGAAATCTATGTGGGTGTCTTTTTATGCATTTCAAACCATGGCATATTTTTTGCAGTTTATCAAGCCTGTAAGGGGCAGAAGACCATACTACTCAGCTCTGTACCACAGCCGTCTTGGTACAGCTGATGCCTGTGTCAAGAAAATGTTTATCTTTCACTTCTTCTGTTTACCTGTCAAGAAGGAACAAAAAGTATTCTTGGCAGAATATGAAGCACCCAGGCCCTGAAAGGGAGAGTCGTGCCCTGGCTTAGCCTGTGAACATAAACCAGCCCCACAGAGAGGTAATTAGGTTTTGGGAGCTCAGCAGACTGTGCATAATTATACTTCGAGGAGGATTACTGCCTTGTATGAATAGTACCATGATGCAGTGTCAAGTGCAGAGTATATGCATCAAACCTACAATCCAGGCTGGATGACAGACCCCTCCTGGACCACCCTGCCTGCTGCACAGATTAGCTGTCCCCACGGGAAGAATGCCCTGCAAGAATCAGTTTCCTAGACAGACCTCACTTGTTTGGAGATAGGTAACAAATGTAGTTCTACTCCATCCAGAAGATAGAGAAGTGAAGACTTGCTAATCAGAGAAATAAGATTTTCACTGAGAAAAGGAGAAATACATTTCTCACACTGCCTGAAGCTTAACTGTCACGGTTTGTGGGGGTCAGGGAAAACCGAGACCAGCGGATTCTTGAAGCTGAGTCCTAGCTGTCCCTGCCGAGCTTGGCAGGGGAGCGACCAGTCTCGCCCTGGGGGCAAATTCCAGCCGCACCCAAACACAGGACATGAGACAAGGTGAACAGGACGACAGCTGTGGCTGATTCCAGCCACAGCTGGTCACAGCAGGAGCTGATCTACTTTATTTTACAAAATGAAAGGTTTTTATAGGGTAGATATGGAAGGTTCAGGAACAGGGGTAAGGTATGCAAAACTTGGTTAAGGTATTGGACAGTTTTCAGGGACTGACTGAGAAAAGAAAAAAAACTTTTCAGATAACTTTTAAATATACAATTGGTGTGGGCAACTGCCCTCATGGGATGCTGCCCAATCAGAAACTGTCTGCTTTCTCCTATGGGAGAAAACTTACAACCTAACAGAATAAGAATATGAACACAAAATGGAAGTCTCAGCCTATCTGTCTGAATGCAGGGACATTTGTATCTGTCTGGTCCATGCTGTCAGATGCTGACTCCTTCCACCAGTTAAACTCCTCTTCATCCTCCAGCCCATCTCCAACACTTAACCTGGATTCAGTCAACCATTCCAGTTTCTCTCTTTCCAACAGGTTCTCAGCCAAGAGACCTATACAATGGTTCTGTGATCCAGAACAGCTTTCTGCTAAACCTGACACACTAAACAAGCACCTTAACATTGCACAACCTGTGCATGTCAGCACAGCACACAAAGCTGAAACCCTGGGCATGGGCAGTTATGTATGAGACTATTCAGGGCTTCCCTATCTCTTCTTGTTCCCTTCCCCCTTCTCAGGGAAATTCAATAAAGCCTCTTGCACCACCTGCCCACCTACCAAGGAGAACACAGAAATCTGTCAAGAAGGTGATCATTCTGTGTGCTATGGAGTGAAAAGGGCTGTTGATAGAGATTATCCCTACGGGGAGATCCCTTTGACTCCATTAAATGCAGTGGTAAGGCAGTAATGGGCTTGTTTGCCCTGTTTATCTGCTGGTTTCCTTTGGACTCCAGCCCCCCCTTCGCAGCCAAGTTTCTCAGTTGTTGAGGTTACCAACACCTAGTTACCTGTCCCACTTTCTCTTCTTGTTATTTGGCTTTTGAAAGCTTCAGACTTATAGTGTAAAGAGATCCTGACTAGTAGCTCTGACTTTCATGCCATGGTAGAGGGCAGGTAGCTGTGGGGAGAAGATCCCCACCGACATCCCATCCTCAGCTATCCTGGTGGCCTGTCATCTGTTGTTGCCCACAACATTCTTTCTAATGTATTGTGAAAAATATCCCATTGTACACAAAGTCTTCTCAGCATCTGAAAACCCTCATGGCACTTGAAGTGCTTTTGGGAGCAGATGTGAGATCTAAGCACACAGATGTGGGAGCAGTCTCAGAAAGGCATTTCCTCTCTATAACAATTCTTACCTTCTATCAGTTTGTCCTCTGCCTTCTAACAGTTTATTAGGACTCCTTAGTCATATGGTTTAGGTTTAGGTAGTCATGCAATGAGCAGGAAGCTGGACTTGGTGATCCTTATGGATGCCTTCCATCTTAACATATCCTGTGATTCCTTACCTATTCTACTAGCCTTGAGGGAAGATGAATCAAAAGAGGGACGAGTCAAGTACAGAAAGTCCAGAAGGTCTTTCCTTTCCCTTAGTAAACAAAAAAATGAACAAAAGATATGAGGTATGTGATCCTTGTGCTCTGACAATATGCATTAAACTAGAAGTTTGAACTGAAAAAGATAGGAAGATTGTGATGGATGTGCCTAAACCATACAGAACATCACACAGAATTACAGAATCATTGGGTTTGGAAGGCAGTTATGGAAATCACCTAGTCCAGGCCCCTGCTTAAAACCAGGGTCAGTTATAGAAGATTTTTCTAGAACTGTTGCCAGGTGGGTTTTGAATATCTCAAAGACTGTAAAACATCCTCAGCCAGCCTGTTCCAGTCTTCCCTCGCAGTAAAAAATATTTATTTTAGAAGAGAATTTCCCGTATTATGATTTGTGCTCATTGTCTACTGTCCTGTCACTGGACTCTGTTGAGAAGATCCTGGCTCTATCTTTTTTACACCCTCCCAAGAGTTATGTACACACACTGCTAAGGTACCCCTGAGCCTTTTCTTCTCCAGACTGAACAGTCCTTAATGTAGCCAGCCCTGGCCAGCTGGCTGATCAGCTGCTCCAGCCCTTGGGCAGCAACCTTCTAGCAACCCCTCTGCCGTGGATACTTGTATAAAATACTGGCCTAATTTTAAGTAAGAGTGCTTTCAGGAAGAAGTTGTGAGCAAGCTTTTGATAAAAAAAAAAAAAGTATAAACTGTAGTCCTTTGACAGATGAGTTGAGTAATCAAAGGAGACAGGTGCCTGAAGTAGAAGGGTGGGGGCTTAGTGCCATAAAGTAAATAGAAATCTGAATGGCAAAGTGTGGGTGACATACAAGTTTTAATGAATACTGTGTTTAGCAAAACATCTAGGTGAACATCAAGAAAAAACAGTCTTTGCCCAGTCAGTGTGTATCACATGACTCAGATGTGTCAGACCATTGGCAAAACAAAAAACAAGAAAT
>JAYRBT010000001.1:89808016-89844251 GCA_036023395.1 Myiotriccus ornatus
AAACAGTCTTTGCCCAGTCAGTGTGTATCACATGACTCAGATGTGTCAGACCATTGGCAAAACAAAAAACAAGAAATCAACAACAACATAAAAATGTTGTCAGTTGTTCAGGTTTATAACTATAAGCATGGTAAAAGTCAAATATTACAGAGAATAGTTTTGCTTCTAAAAGGAAAAAGAAATAAGAGGAACCATTAGGGTTCTTGGCATGTCTCAGCAAAATGATTAAACCAATAGGTATACCACACATTCACTGTATTTCAGATATTTGTTTCAACCACGAGGATTTCAGGACACAGATCTTCACTGTAGTTTAGGCACTGCTTGGGAAGCACAAATTTAGACCACTTGTGTCTATAAACATTTTAAAATGCAATAGTTTGCATATGCTGCAGTGATAGACTGCAGCAACTGTTGGACAAGTATTGGAAAGGTTTTTTTATGCTGAATAATTCTACATTGTGAAAATGTTCAGAATGAAGTCATTGCTGAAAGTGAGAAGAAAACAGAAATTCTAAGTGCCCAATGCATACCCATTGCAGCCAGCCATTAATGGATAAATAAGTCCCTTCAATGACTAAAGTGCATTTAAGCATGATACTTGTGATCTGTGATAAATTCTCCCAATTTTTAAATTAATAAGTCAAAAGAAGTAAACATACATTCCAATTCCTAAAAAGAAATTAAAATTAATAGCTTGCCTGGATTATCCTGGCTTGTATACGTAAAGGGGGGAAAAAAAAAAGTGAGAATGGATCTATACAAATACATAAAGTAGCTGGTGACTTTGTAAGTAATGTGACAGCTCCATAGTATATATACATTTAAAAAAACAAACAAACAAAAAAAAACAAACAAAAAAACCCCCCAAGATAAATATTAAAAAAAAAAAGTGAGAAAATGGCTTATCACTTCATACTATACTAGTAATAGAAGTATTGAACCATATTACAGCATCAGTCAATACCTACCAGCTGGGGTTAAGGAATTTCCTTCAAATATGAGGTGTGTTTCCTGTAATTTAGTCCAGATAAATTCAGTTCAGTGTTTTGTCAAAAACATTTTTAAAGAACCGAAATTAAAAATAAAACTGGAATTCAGAGAACGCCACTGAACTATGGCTTTCTTCAACACTGGAAAGTGTCTTGGAATAAAAAGAAGACATCCCCTTGTACAGCTATTTTGGAAATAAAGGCTAGATCCTGTAAGTTACTGTTGACTCATCATGTTTCAGTGTCTTTTATCGATACTTAGTGTCTCTGAGACTTGGGCCCAAAAGCATGGCTGATGCCCTAGTTCATGCTCAGGAATCAGAGCAGGAGCTTTTCATGAGTGTTTGCCTGGTACTTGACATCAACTTTTCTTTTTAACATGCAGTCTGTGCAATTGCATTTTATCTGCAATAAGCCTTAAAACCCACTCAGAGCAGAAGCTCTAGAGCAAAGGGAGAGTTAAGAGGCAAGAAGCAATTAGATTAAGAAGAAAATCTTTTGTTAGTTATGCAAGGAAGAATTCAGTTCCCTACACTCTCAGCATAAATCATTGTTGTTCCAGTGGTGACAAGGGAGCTGTCAAATTAAAGCTGTTCAGAGTCCTACCCTTTCTTTTTGTAGCATCTTTTCCCCATTAAAAGATGATACTGCATCTGAGAGAGCTGCAGGGCTAATGCTTGGGTTTTACTGTTACAATATACCTACTATGTGCTACATCCCAGTCAAATTTCCCACAAAAAGTCATTTTATTTGGCCCAGAAAGAACACCGTAATGTAAGGGGAAATTGTGGCAGTTCAACAGAAATCAGAATGCCTGTATTCCTACCCTTCTGCTCACTGCTGGCATTTGGGGTGGAAAATGGCCAAGAGGAAAGACCAATGCTTGTATGGGGCACATGTGCAGCAATCACCAACCTGTGCTTCAGTAACAGTAAGGCTACCAACCAGCAAAGTCAAAGCACCTCTGTTTATCACAGGTTCCTGCCTTGAAAAGGTGTGCCTCATGCCTGGGGGATTTCTAAAGAAGAACTGCATGCCCGTTCCCCTAATACATCTTGTCCAGTGAATGTGTGAGGATTTCATTCAAGAGATTTGTATGCAGCCACAAGTAGCCACAAGTAGCGTTTTACCTACTAACATCATAGTGCTGCTTTTAAATAGCTTATGTTGTTTACAGATGGGCTGTCAAGACTGTCACTGGTGTATGACTATTTCTAATAGAGGCATAATCAATTAAATTGAATACATGCGTTAAAAACTGCCACGAGAAGCCTATTTTACGAATACAGAATGTCAGAAAAATCCCTTTACAGGAATTACTCACAGAGAACCAAAATAAATTACAGAGTACCATGTGCCACGAGGACATTATTCATTCATGACAACATGACTTTGTCTTCTATGAACCCTACTCTGTATAAAGGGAGCCACTGAAAAGTTACATGTGGCAGCACAGTAGGGACTGGTGCCAACAGTGAAAATATAGTAACTGCTGAAAAGTATCTCAACTGCAACTGCATCTGTCACACACAGCCTTGGTGGGATTGGAGGAAACTCTAGGAGAAAGAAAATACTTTGGCTTTACTAAACCATCTGTGGGAGGCATGTGTTTTGCAATAGCTGATCTTTAGTCGATCAGAAATCTCTGTCAAGTACAAGTGCTCAGGCAGCCAACACAGAGACAAGGCAGCAGCTCTGGGATTTATATCTTAGAGTAACATGGTGCAGCTAGAATATGCTCTGGTAAGACTCCTAGTGCCCAGATATGTGAGATGTTTTCAGGTGGTATCAGAAACCCTTTCTTCTCCGTTGTGACCAGATATTATATATCTTGATTTAGATCCTATTGGCTTTTTTCCTCCAAACTGGTGAATGAATTAAGTGACAAGCTAAAAAAAAAAATCAAAAAAATACAAATGTATGAGGGACAGATTAGAATAATGTACACTTAAAACCTCAATTTAAACCCTAATTAGACAAACTTTCATGTTGTCTCACTCACTGTGGGGGTTAGAAAGTGACTAAGAAGCTGACTGGAACATCCGTTTTATAATGTTTCCTTCCAAAGGAAGGGTAGATGTGCAGGGGAAGGATGGCAATGAAGGAGTAGCACACAGGAAGAGTTTGTCCTGATGTGCCACCAGGACTCTTTTTGCCTTGCAGACCTGAGAGATGAAAAATGCTCCTTGGTTCCAGAGTGTGGGGACACCTGTAGTTAAGCCTATATTCCATTGCTGCAGAGACCCTCCAGTCTATAAACAAAACCCCTCCACCCACTGCTCTGCCGCCAAGGAAACTATGATTTTCTGTGTGCCTGACTGTCCCTTGCTCTTCCTGAAGAGCAAGGAATTTCTAATAGACACATCATTTGTCACAAATTGCTGCTGTGAAGGTACCTGGCAGATCCTTCCTCTGCAGGCTGGGAGCTGCTGAAAGCACACACTGCTTTTTCTCAGTATGCTGTCATTGAAAACCAGCTACGCAACCTGAGAGCTCTGCATCTGTGGCTGTTTTGTGAGTAGTTAGTAGTGAATGTTTTAAATCCAACACATTTGTATTTCATTTTTAACTGTCTACCCATGACTTGATATTTTTGACCCTTGAATTGTCAAGCAGGGCTCTTTGAAGCTCTTTGTGTGCACCAGACCTCATTAATGCATAGTCCCTTTTCCTTTATTAGTCTGAAAGGCTCACTTAGAAGATGGTGTTTTTGTACTAACTCCCATCATTAATTTTACTTACTGAAATATCTGAGAGACATGCAAACACATCCTGCAAAGATTATGGAAATGGACTTGCCTTGAAAACTAAACAAATCTTCATGGGAAGTCTCAAGTGTCCCCTCAGATGTGGCAGCAAGCATGCTCTCCAAGGTTCAGCATTCTCCAGAGTATTCCAAAGATCACATGCCCACTCTGCTATCAAATAAGCTGCACCACAAGGGTTATATTTAAAGAGTAGTCAACAGAAAGGTCCCAGACACTATGCTTAGTAAAGGAGACAAAAATGGATCTTGCATCATGTGCTAAAAATGGCCAAACCTTTACCTTCAGAAAATGAAACTAAGGGAAAACATTACTAAAATATATTGCTTCTGTCATATATATGCACGTGCCAGTAATCACCTCCTCTGTTTCACTTGGATGTAGACCAAGACATCTATCTTTCATCCAGAGTATAAGGGTAATGGAATGGAAATTAGAAAAGCTCCCTTAATGTAGGCTAGAGCAATTTTTATAATGTGTTCCTTTGCACCTAATGCAGGGAGATATAAAATGTCAGAATAAATGTTTAATTGTAAGAGAGGAGCCCAGACTTAATTCGAGACAGAATAATAACTAAAACTTATAGACACATGTGAATGCAGAAAAGAGATTACATCAGTTATGCATATGAGTAATTTAATATGGAACAAAATATGTGAGCAAACAATTGTGGAGAAGATGAAAAGTCACATTGCATAGAAGTGCCCAGCATTATTTTGTGAATTAGCAATGCTGTGTGTCATTCAACTGTCGGAAGAATCAAGAATGTCACTGTGACAAATTCTTCATATGGCATTACAGAAGGTTCTGCTGCACTTGAGATTAATTCAGCTGGTTTCTGGTGAGCATTAGCAGCAGCAAGATGTTTGCAGGGAAGACTCATTCAGAAATTTACATTTAATACAAAATAACTATTCCAGTGGAGAATCCTGGACATGAATAATACTAAACCTTTGTCAGAAAGCCTGGATTTTATGGCAAACAATTAAAATTTGCAGAATTCATACATTTTAAATTCTGTGTTGCTTTTTTTTTTTCAATAAGCACTATACAATGGCAGGAGTAAAACAAATCAAGAAGTCCCACTGCTCAATAGTATCAGAGAAGTAAAGGTACATTCTTACTGAGATTATGAAATATGTACAAGTGGTGGTTTATATGAAATATGTTAAATTTTTCTCCTGAAAACTTTCCTTCCTATTATGTGAAGAATGAAAACCAAAAGAATTGTTGTAGTACTAAACCAGAGAATATTATCAGAGTTAAAAATATGCCATCACAAATTTGCAAGCATAGAAAAATCTCAATTGCTTTCAACTGCTGACAAAAGATGGAGGGGAGTTATTAAGGGTGTTTTAGGGGTTTTTTCCAAATTTCTAAATGTTTTCAACCATGAACTAAAATAGAAGCTCACAGAAGTCCTGTAAAAATTTTATTAATAAAATTCAATTTCTTTGTGGAGGAGATCTATCTGAATTGAGTAAGACACATACTAAAAGAATAAACCTTGACCCAGGAGATTTGAATAACTTCATAAGTATTCTGGGAAGCAAGATATTGGACACATCAGCTGTCTACACTAAGGCATGACTTTTGGCATCATAGTACATCATTATCCGTTGCCTCTGAGACAGTCTAGAAATGAAAGCTAATGATAATTCATTAAAATAAACTGACAAAGATGTGTAAAGCAGTGGAAAATACTTTGAAGTGCATGCACCGCACCCTCTTAAAGTTGTTCAGCTCAATTTCTCCATTGTAAATATAAAGAACAAGGAGTAGTTTAAGCACTTCCACTTACTGGGAGTGTTTTTGGCCATATATAGTCTCAATGCTTATCAAATATGTATAGAGGTGATAGATTCCAGATGAGGTGGAATTTGTCTGGAGTGATTACCAGTGCATCTATTCCCTAAAGCAAGTCAATCAATTTTTTAAATGTGAGTGACTTTTTGTATCAAATTTATTTGTTATCTGTTTAGGCACAAGGACAGAAGAATGTTTTTAATTTTATTTGTTCTGTAATCCAACTAATGTCTTTATTTGTTTGTAAATGCCAGTCATGACCAAGTCTTTCACTGATGAGACTAATCAAGAATAGAGTCACTAATAAGGATGATCTTGCCGATCTGTGCTGTCTGGTTACATTACAGCTCAAAATGCAGTTTAGTTTTAGAGTTTGTGTTAGGGATAAATCACATGACAGAAAAGCAGCTGTCATTTAAACTATAGTTTTACAAGAGGTCTTTATCTAGCATTTGTTTAAGTAGGCATAATAAGTAAAGCAATGAATTTACCAGTACAGTTGGGTGAATTGCTGAGTCTACAAAAATAGAAACTTGGGGGTGTGGTGTGGTGTTATTAATTAGAGTGTTTTTCCTTAAACTCTCCAAGGCTGAATGAGACATTTCCTTAATAACCACTTATGCTTTTCATAAAATTTTTCCTATTGTGTTTTTTTGGGGGCTCTATCAGATCTGTGTCGACTGACAAAATCCGATCTCAAGTAGAACTAATTTCACTGTAGACTCTCTGAAAAGTACCTATCTTACCAAGCACGATACTTCTGGTGAAATACGGAAGGACGTTTGAAATAAATCCATTCTAGCAGCTACGGTTTTGTCTACTAATGAAGAGGATTATGACCATATGGTGCATCCAGATTGCATGTGGAAACAGTATTAATTCCAGAAAATCGATGTTATGATCCCAATCACTGTAACTGTAAGAAAAAATAATATATACATGCATAAATTTACAGTAGCTGCAGGGAGCGGTTTCCCAGTTGATGAGTAAAAGATATGATGTGCTTATTTCAGAAAGGGGAAGACGCACAGTCCTCTTGTCAATCAAAAGTGAAATCAGTGTTTTTCTGGCCAATTGCTAATTCTGATTCACAAATCAAGCAGAATTATGCCTGGTTTCAATATTCTTTGGGAGTAGTCAAAACTGCTAACTTTTAGAAGTCTCCCTGTTAATTGTTACAAACACAAACTTTTCCTGGCAATACTAGGCTGAATTGTGTGTTGGCAAGGAATGATCCCTTTCTAGAGTTGCAGTAGGTAGGCAAGACCCTTATTCTACTGATGCTATGAGGATGGACATTACTTGATGAGTACACCAGCATGTAATATTTATTTTCTCAACAGAGCTACTGCACACACCGAAAAAGAAAAGACACTGGAGTCACCTCTGTGAAACTTTTGTGCATACAGAAACACCCCAAAATGTATCTTTTGACCATCAAAGATGGGTCTCTTGGATCTGTCTGAAAGAAAGGGATGGTGACAGTCATGCAGCTGCTTCACTGTACACCTGAGCCATTGGTATCATGCAGACGATTCTATTGAATACTTAGGAGATTCATTAGCATCAGAATGAACTCTGTCCCTAAATAGGACAGTATTTCCTGCAATCCTGATAGCAACATTATTCAAAGTTGGTACATTCATGTCTGCAGGCTGACTTAATGGGGCCAGACACAGAGACAAAAGCCAGCTAACGTTAGAATTAATTTTCCACTATTTTCCTCCTCATGTTGCTAGACCGAAAGTGCAGAAATTGAGTGGAAAGGAGAGGGAGAGTTTGAAGGGATCATCTGGCTCAAAGTCTTGGCCTCCAAAATTGCTCTTTGGAAGACACTTAATGCAAAACCAAAGGCATGAGGTTTGTTCCATATTCCTGTTTAGAATCACAGAATAAGGTGAGTTGGAAAGGACCCACAGGGATCACTAAGTCCAAATCCTGACCTGCAGAGGACCATCCCCCAAGAGTCACAACCAAGAGTCACATCATGTGCCTGAGAGTATCATCTAAATGCCTCTTGAACTTTGCCAGGTTTGGTGCTGTGACCATGCCTCTGGGGAGCCTGTTCCAGTGCTCAACAAGCCTCATTTGCGACAATTTATTTTAATTTTCTTTTCAAGTCCTACCTCAGTTCTTTTACATTTCCTTTTCTGTACATTCTAACTACAAAAACATATATTTTTTTTTTTTGCTAATCCATTCCTTTTCTATGTTTTTTTCAGGGGAATTGTATTTCTTAGTTATTTCGTCCCTCTTAGTAAAAACTCACATCATTGTGCTGCAGACCTAAAGCAATTTACCACCTTCCTAGTGAAAACCTTTAGTTTAATTCCCATCAGTCTTACAAACTAATTTCCTCTGTTTCTTTATATTTAGAAAGTCATACACTGTTTTGTCCAGATTTTTCTGTATTTAAGTTAGAAAAATCTTTCACATTTACTCAATCCAGTATTATTTGCTATGAGCATTTATTCTGTGTTTTTGGCTGCTCATGAAATCCAAATCTAAAATAGTATTACTGTTGCACTGACTATTTGTCAAAAAGTTTCCTAAATGTAATTCTCCACATGTCTGGGTCTTATCATGTTTGGTACTTTGTGTGGTTGGGGGTGGGGGTGTTAAGGGTTTTGTTTTACTCCCTGGCATGTATTTGAGAAGCTGAAATTTCCTTTCTCTCTCTGTCTCTCTATATTTATGCTCTTACTTTGTATGTATTTCTCTCATTATTATCTAGGTCCATATCCAGCTCTAAAAAGTCTGTAATAGTGTTTTTATCTTCCTTCTTAGGGGAAGATTTTTATAAGAAAAGATTTCATTTCATTCATCCTGCCACTGTGCACTTCATTCCATCAGCTACTTAACAGATAAGCAAGGCAACCACATCTCTCATTTTTGTCTTCTGAATGTATGAATACCTTCACTGCAGTTAAGCCTTCTTTTCCTCCATTTTTTCACTTTTCCAGCAATATCTCCTCATACGGGCCATTCTCTTGAGAGCTGGACTCTTGTGGGTCTCTTCCAACTCAGAACATTCTGACCTTTCTCTCTTTTGTCTGGTTTCACAACCTTCCCAAGAATTTCAGTCTCTTTGCAAACATAAGACAAACCTTTCAGTTGTTCTCACCAGCTCAGTTCTGAGTTCCCGGTTAGAATATGTGCGCTCTTGTTTATTCCATAACTCACAGATGAATCTTTGATATAAAGTCATGCCATCACAGCATGTAGACAGTTTCAAGTTGTCATGGTGTTTTACAGGTAGTAGAGGCTATCTGAGACTCTCAGCTTTCTGTGACAATTGTCTGCCTTATACCATTTTGGAAAGGTAATGTCAAATTTCATGAAAAGGTAGCACACTGGTGAATGTAATATTTGAATACACAGTAATCACCAAGAAACATCTTATTGCTCTTCAAACTCTTGAATTCTTTTAATCTGTTTTTCTGGACAGGAATAATCCCCAAAATTTGCATTCTGGGACTGGATTTCCCCATCAGTTTGTTGTCTATGGCAAGTACCTGGCTGCCTGCTCTGACGTGAAGACCAACCAGTGGCCCTTTTCCCCTTTCAGTCAGCCTCCTCTTCAGTCCTGAGTCTCCCTGATGTGCTTTTGCACCTCAATAGACAGCACCTTTTTGATATTTTTTTATAACATTCCTACTTCTTCCTCTCAGTAGTGAGACTCTAGTGGTGTGCTGGCATTAATGACAGACTTGCCTATTTCTCTTTGGTATTCTTTCTTTTGCTCATTTTTCTTCTTACACTTCATCCTGCTTTTAACTGTCTCCCAAGCCTTCTCCTATTGCTCCTGGACACTGTCTCAGAAGGCTTTTATTGTCTCATACTTACTCTCTTACTGTAAATTAGACAGAGAGGCCCTACAGAAGGCAGGGAGGCCCTGCAAAGAGACCCAGACAAATTAGAGAGCTGGATGATCACCAACTGTGAAAAGTTTAATGAAAAAACAAGTGCTGGATTCTGAACCTGGGATGGGGTAATCCCAGATGTACGTACAGACTGGGGAATGAGAGGCTGGAAAGCAGTGCCATGGAAAGCAAGCTGGGGGTCCCGGTTGATGGCAAGTTCAATCTGAGTCATCAGTGCCCTGGCAGACAGGAGGGTCAACCATGTCCTGGGGGGCATCAGGCACAGCATCACCAGCTGGTCAAGGGAGGGGATTGTCCCATTCTGCTCTGCACTGGTGCAGCCTCACCTCAGGGAGGGGATTGTCCCATTCTGCTCTGCACTGGTGCAGCCTCACCTCAAGCACTGTGTGCAATTTTGGGTGCCACAATACAAAAACGATATAAAGCTGATAGAGAGTGTCCAAAGGAGGACTATGAAGATGCTGAAGGGTCTAGAGGGGAAGTTGTATGAGGAGCAACTGAAGTCACTCGGTTCGTTCAGCCTGGAGAAGAGGAGACTGAGGGAAGACCTCACTGCAGCCTACAACTTCCTCATGAGGGGAAGAGGAGGGGCAGACACTGATCTCTTCTTGGTGGTGAACATTGATAGGACCTGGGTGAACAGTATGATGTGTTCCTTGCTAGTGCTATAGACACCCTCTCCATCTGCTTTAACATTTCCTAATATAATAAAAACCCTAAATCCCATCTCTCTCTCTCTTATTCTCCTAACTCATAAAGTAAGCTGATGGCTGCTGCCCTGGTGACAGATTATTCTGAATATATTTTTTTTAAAGCTTTCTACTGAGTCAGTCCTGCCCTTAATTTGTGTGAGCAAGGATGAGCTTTTTATGCCTTCAGTTTCTGCAACCTCAAAAAAAGAGAAAAAAGAAAAAGTCACTTACTCTCCTATGATCATCACCAAAATGTTCCACAAAATAGAAACTCAAATCAAATGTCAAATTTAACTGCCACTAATCAAAATCTTCCCCAACAACAAGATTAGAGGCTTAGCTGACAAAATTTGTGGCAACTAGCCATGATTTTTTAGAATTAGCAAAACAACTGAGCATTTCAGACTGAGGAGAAAGCGTAGAGCAGATTAGCAATTCTTGTAATATGGCACAGTAGGAAAAAACTGAATATGATCTGATGCTCAACTCAGAAGTTTTACCTTATGGAACAAAGACAAATGTTTTTATCCTCTGGTTGAGTTAAAATAGTATCATGTGCAGTTCTGAGAATGTCTTTACTCCACTGTAGAAAGACATTTTTTTAAGGAGCAGAAGCAAATAATCCAAAATTAGAGGAATTCTTACACATCAAACATCTTAAAGTACTTAAATATGTACTTCCTTGTACAATGATGATGACCCATGAAGGTTCCATGACAGCAGGTAATAAATAAGAAATACTGAGATAAACTGAAAACTGTATGCATTTAATAAAAAGAAAGTGCATTTATTTCCTTCTGATAGTAGTTACATGTTATGGGAAGACTAATGCCAAATTAAAAAAAACAGTACACTCCTATCAATTTAATGTTTAAGAGTATTTCATCAACGTAGTTGTAGGAAAATTATTCCTTTAAAATCGAGGCTTCAGTTAAACACTGAATATCAAGCTTTTGTCTTTCAAGATTTAATGGGGAAAATCCACTTATCCTTTTGATCAGTCATGGATGCCTTAGTCTTTTTTTGTTGAATTCTTTGAAAATCCATCTGTACAACTTCTATTATGTTGTTAATACCTTACAGACCTTAAATAGATTGTGGGAAAAAAGAAGAAAGACTTCTTTCAGTCCTCAACACCATCAAATGCACTCTACTGTTTAGTAATAGTTTAAGAAAATAAATTGGGAGGAGTTATGAATCACAGTCAAATAACACAGCAATAATATATTTTTACATTATAATAAGTTAAATATTAGTAATCTTGCCATTTTCATAATATTGTTTTAGAATAATATAGGAAGATCTCTGTTTAAAAGATTAGAGCTTTAAAGTTTTAACTACAATGATCCAAGGATAGTTAGGATGGCAACTGGCTTTACAGGTCTTCAGTTTACTTTATTTCCTTCTAGCCTATGAGATAGGAAATTTGTTATCAAATTTTGACCAGAAAAGCACTCGTAAACCTAAGATGGTTTGATTTTTAAATAAATAAAAAAATCTAAATCTTTATCCAATAGTCGACATTTTTAGGACAGCTGAAAATGAAAGAGAACTTCAGAAAGGAGAAGTTAGGCAACAACACTTATCATAAGTAAGGGAATATGACCTATCCAATGTCATCTTTCAAGCATTATTGCAAAACATGGACTTTACTGCCAGTGTCTGTCTGCAGCCCTGACAGACTGTGAATAGGCTCTGTGAAAAACTGCCTGGGCTGTGCTCTTAGTGATATCGAAATTTAGGGATATACTGATGTGCTAACTAATTAAATTAAAGCTAACTCAGATACACATGAAATGATACCAGGAGTCCTCAAATGACAGTGCTGATATGTCCTAGATTAAGAAATGAAACAAGTGAGACTAATTCAGTATTATGTAAGTGCAACGATACTTGGATGTTGATGGAAACTAGTACAGTGACCTGAAAAAACCATACCTGTGTAAAAAAAAACCATCTGGAAAATCATCTAGCAGGCAATGTCCCTTAAAAATAATAAAAATGTGCCTTAAAAATAATAAGCTGCCTAAAAGGTGGTTATGAAAAGTGTGAGACCCAAAAATACAGCCTTCAAATCAGATATTAAAACAAAGATGAAAAAGAAACTACCTGAGGAGGAAAAATATTTCTTTAATGATAACTTGGGACAACACTAGCAGCCCATGATTGCTTTAAATTCACTCTTTCCTTGGGGAATGTGTCAGTGTGGGAGCTAAGTGGGAACTTGAGTAAAGACCTTGAGATGTGGCCTCTGGAAAAGACAGTATCAGTGCTAGCAGACATGAGTGAATTATCCACTGCTAAACAGAGATGAAGGACTTTATCTGCTTATTATGGGCAAGTACTGATAAATGATGGTGTAATTAAAATGGAAATTGAGTCTTGAGCTGCACTGGCTGGGCTGTGAGCAGGCATGCTGAGGCAGTGTGAGTCCTCACACTCCAGTGACAGGCACAAGGTTAGACATCTGTTCCCAGCACTCAGTATCTGAGTGAGTCATCTGACCACCCTCCCCTCCATAAATTCCTCCATTACATCCTTTGAGACCTACACACAGTCAAAGAGCAAAGTGTTACCAGCAACAAGAGTTTTGTTAGGTGCCCTTAAAGTCTAATAATTCAGTTACCCTGGTGTAGTGACAGACAGCACCACTAATTCTGGTGAAACCATTTCAGATTTGTCTCAGGAGCACAGACAGTCATTATTTGTGTACTAAAACAAAGGAAAATGGAAGCTCAAGAGGAAATTTATGGTAAAATAAAATTATTCATGTTAAAGTAAGTGCCTGATATAAAGAATAGTAATGTTGTTATAATAGTGACAGGCTAAGCATATAAACCAAACAAGGTTTACAGAGAGAAGTAATACCTCTTACTGGACCAGTGAGGTCAGTGGGAAAAAAAACAACAGACAACCTTTCAAGCCTGTCTTCACTTTGGAGTGTGGTAATCGGCATGCAAACTGAACCTTTGCAAAAATAATTAACTAGTTATGTTTGGGAAATTGGTCTCATCAATCATCAACAAGAGTTACTAAAAATACACACTCTTCATGGGTAGGAAGAAGGGAAGCTGTAGAAATCTTTTATCACTGCTGCTCATGCACTCCAGAAATCCTCAATAACCAAATTGATTTAAACCCCAAATTCAGCCCAGCCGAAAGCCTAATGTGTAAAACTTAATAAATAACACAAGAAATATTTCTACATATTTTTATAAAGTTTTCACACATGTGAATTATTTAATCACTTTCCATCATAGGAAGAATATCAACAGGCTAATGCTTTACCCAGCTCTCAGTCAGCCATTGCGTTCTCTGTTTCTCTCAGCTGGACCAAGGAAAGTGAATTACTAATACTGAGAAACAATCAGCCTTCATCAGGGTGGCAGCTGAATGCCAGAACCTAAAAACAGAGCTCACAGGGATGCTAAAAGTAGGATGTGGAACACGAACTGGGGAAGAGGCGTGTAGTTGTGAAATCTCTTTATGGATGGAATAAAATGGGACAGTGGGGAAAAATAAAGTAAGAGACTGGAAATGTGGATTCAGAGAATATCTGCCCTGAGTAATGGACTGCCATGCTGAGAGCTATCACAGACCAGAGCAGCTGGATCTGGGTAGCATGCAGAAACACTTGGTTCTGATAGTGGTCTAGGTGGCTTTATGAGACCATGGTTCCCAGGCAAATAAGTCTTGCCCGTCAGTTCATCACTGCCCATTCCTGAGCTACTGTGGTTTCCACTATCCAAAATGTTACAGTGCAGATTTCCAGTAGACATCCTTTAAAGATATTTATCTAAAAATTAGTATTATAGGGTTAAGGAGGGATTGCTTTGGAAATACAGGCTGCTCAGAAGTACAATCTTTATCCTGTATCCCATATGATCTCTACAGGAAAAAGATAGCTAACTTTGTCCTCCTCCCTTTCCATGCTCTTACCTCTTTCTTCACCTACATGTCCAAGATGTCTATGGAAAACTTTGTACTGAGGAACTTTATCGATGCTGAATATTTTAGTGCTTGCTATTTATGCCATTAAAAAAAACCTGTCCCTTTGCAGGGAGGAGGGCAGAACATTCCTAAACTAGAGCTGAAACTGAATATGGTAGAGATATATCACTGGAAACAGCTGAGCAGTTCTCTTTGGTTTGTACAGTCCTTTTGCTGCAGGGGAGGCAATCGATGGAATTTACATAGCTAATAAGACCAAAAGACTGGCTTTTCACGTCTGGCATCCTATGGTTCAAAGCTCATTCTGGTGACATTTGCAGCTGTGCTTAAGAGTTTTCATTCCCATTGGACACCTATCTATTTCACAAAGCCACCCTTCAGTTAGAGCTTAACTGGGAGAGTCAGCAGTTTGCAGTGATAACTAGTAGCAGGAATGATGTGGATCAGATCTATAAAACTTGTGAAAAAAAACCCTTATTGTGCACTAAGTCTGTATCTTGACAACACTGGATGAAGCACATTAGCAATAACAGTGAGGTAGTTACAAAAGAATTCATTGGGATATTTGTCTGCAGCACCAAAAAGATGAAAAAAATAGTCAGCCCCAGTGAAGTCACCACTGCTGGACATGAGATTTCTTGCATGGTTCATGCATCTAATCAACTTGCATATGTCATTTAACGATATGCAATCGCTGCCCTCTGTCAGATGGGTTTCGATATGTCTGAAGAGAGCAGATGACACTTTCCTAACTTTTGCTGTGTTCCTCAGATCTGCTGTGGGATTTCACTGCACTGTGTAAGAACATGGTAAAATTTGTCATTGTACAATCTCTTTCTCAACAAGCAGAGTGAGGTGAAAACAACACAGGAAGAATCTAAGAGACCTTCACCATCGTATTCTGTGTCTCTCTTTCACGAGGCGTGGAGTGGCTGAGGATTTATATGGTAGAGACTCAATTTTCTCTCTCAAACTGGTAAAGAACTTTCAGTGATCAAAGCGAGGGAACAAAAGTGATAGTGCGTAAGTGTTAATTTTCAGCAATATGGAACTAAATAGTAAAAATCCACTCCAGTGCACAGCTGTGCTTGGAGGAAAAGCTGACTGACTTCTGATCAAATCCTTGTTTTACCCTGTGTGTTAAAAGCAGATTCTTGACCTATCTCAGTGGAGCTACAGACAGATTTGTTTGATTCTTTTTTCTATCATTTCCAGTGTTAGTGCAGCCCAATGTTACAATTATCCTAGATCTCATCAATTGGTAGTGTGCTTTCTCAGCTAACAAAACTCAATGAAATGTGAAATGTAAGCCTTTATGTTAGATTGAAATTATCCTATATTTAGGGAAGCAGTGACTGCTTAAAGGAGAGTGATTTTTTGTATTTAAATAATGTTTGTCACATGAACAATGTTGGGTACAGGCCCAAGATACGTCAGCATTTAGTGTCAGGCACATCCATGGGAAGCTGAAACCTGCATAACATTATGAAGTTGTAAACTGACAGGAGAAGTTTCATGGTCTCTGTTTAGAACACTGTCATATTTTTTGACTCAAAAATGAGTTTTGGAAAATAAAAAGCTCGTAGCAAATACTTAACAAATATTGCACTAGGATGTAAATGTCCTATTGTACTGTATACTGGTGAGTCACATGGAGTAACAACAGCATGAGGCAAAACTATTTTAATGAAACGCCTCTAAGAAGACTTTGATGTTTTTGGTATGCTTTTCATCCTTGCAGAAACCACAGACAACAGTGCCCACAAATTATTTTTTCACACATTTTTATTGCTACTGTATCTGGAAATGTGTTAATATTTTTTAATAACTTTAATTTAATCTTAGCTGGTGAACACATACTGAATGTGCAAAATGCTACAATTATATGAAGTGTGGGGCAGCAAGGATTGAGACTCTAAGGACCAGGGCCTTTTGTTGTGCAAATTACCTGTGAAGAATATAATTCCTACCAGAAGCTGTATAGATTAGCTCCCAATTAGTTTTTCAGTAATGGATACAAAATAAATACTGTAAAATAAATAAATGAATGGAAAATCCTTTCCTTACTCTGCCCTCCTACAATATGTGCCTGAGTACAACTGTTTCCTAAAGCACACTAAAGAAGCAGAGATGAAGGAAAGAGGGGAAAGCAAACAGCTTTGAGTTTCCTTAGACCATAAATACAATGCGTTTATACATTACTGGCCAATCTTTAGCCCTTTGAAAAGGTCTCCTTCCACAAAAGTTACTGCTTCTCTTGAAGGCAATGAAGGTGTGCTGATGGTGTTTCCTGGCCCAAAATGGAACAGGATCAATTCACCCTAAAAGCTTATGGTAATCCACGTACAACTGTGGTAAAACAGAAAAACCTCCTGGAAAATGAAGCCTATGAGGAACTGCTGGCATTTGCACTGTGTTAAGGTATTATAATAGGTTTTCAGAAGTTTCTTACATCTCTCATTCTGAAACAGACTCTCAGTCACAGTTTAGCTCTCAGCTGCTTCT
This sequence comes from Myiotriccus ornatus, assembly GCA_036023395.1. NCBI lineage: Eukaryota > Metazoa > Chordata > Aves > Passeriformes > Tyrannidae > Myiotriccus > Myiotriccus ornatus. Next base: position 89,824,612 of record JAYRBT010000001.1, read on the forward strand.
CTAGCACCACTGCTGTTTCCTCTACTGCTGTCTCAAGTCCTTCCAGTGACCCCCATGGGTGAGCTTGTTTCTCTGTTTTCACCAATATTATTTGTAGTGACACCACCAATCTCCTTTTCCACCCCAGGAACACATGAGGTTCTCCAGTGGTACTACATGTCAAATCTTTTTTCAGCACCACTGTCTGCTGACAAACTTGTAATTGGGTTTTTGGTAAGAGAACAGAGATATTTCCCTGACCTTCCAACTGTGCCAGGCTGTGGCTGGCCATGGGTGCCAAGCCCTGTTCAAGAAGCTGTGCCTTGGAAATATGAGCACTCAGGGTAGGCTCTGGGTTTCCCAGGGAAAGAAGAGATACCTGGGGGCAGAAGAGTTCAGTTACAGACTTCAGAAGACACAGTCACCATCTTGAAGGAAAGCAACTGCACAGGAGGCATGGTGCTGCTTCCCAGTAATGCTATCGTGGCAAAGTGATTGGATGCAGGTCACTATCTGAGGAGAACAACTGGGCTTTTTGGTTTTAAAGTTCTTACAAAATCTGAGTTCTTCAGACACCTCCATTCATGTCTTCATGCAATCTGACATAAAATCCTCCAGTAACTAGAGCTGTAATCTCTTTCGAATGCACTTCTGTATTTTAAATCAAGACAATGAGAAGAGCAGGATATTTAAGTCCCTGATCAGTTTAGCCTCACATTCTTGTCACTTCTTTGATATTGGTTATACTTTTACCAGGTTGTTTTATCTTTCATCTTCTCACCCAATATAAAATTACAGTTAAAATAGCTGAAATCACTCAAATGATTCTGTGCTGACAAACAAACCAAACCAAATTCAAAAAGAGGGGAAAAAAATCTTAGCTGCTGTATGTTTCCATGTATATATCATTTCAATGCATGAAAAAAAGATACGCAAAATATTACTTTTCACCTGATGTATCTTTTTCTCTATTTTGGTCTGCAACCTCCATATATGTGACCTATTTATTTGGATACCTAAGTATTTGTAATCAAAAAGTTCTCCAGAACCTCTGAATTGTTTTTAGGTTTTGTCCTTGTGTGGTGTCAGTTCTTGTTCAGATTTACACAGAGACTGTGACAGTAACAGCAGCAGTTTGTAATCTGTCAAGTCTGTCTGAAATGTCCTTCAGTTGCCTTTGTAAATTTAGCACATCTGTATAAAGTCCCTTGTTGTGTAAAATGTATGTTCTGGTTTTGCTCAAGTCCTCCATATCCTCACAGCAAATTTCAAGGCACTTCTGGTAGCTGCATGCAAATGCAGAGACAGATTCAAGGTTCTCCAATACAACTCTTTGTACCTTTTTGCTGCTGCAGTAATTGCTTTACATTTTTCATTTTTTGTGGTATACTGATGATAATGTTAACATGGGAAAAGGTTTTAACTTTCCTGGTTTCCACCTGCTGGGCTTTTTGACAGCATGATCACCAACTGGTCCTTTTTATTTGCTTTTTTCTCTTTTGAAGATCATTCAGTACTCAGTTTTTAGTTTATAGCTCAGCATCTTCTTTTCTGGAAAACTTCGGTCAGGGATTTAAATAAGCAGATAATACAAAATTCATTCAAACATGTCTCTCCGTGGCATTAATTACTTCCACATCCTATTCTCCTACTTCAAACATTTGAGGAAATGACAGAAGGGAATTATCCAGGTTTTGACTTGTTGAAAGAAATGTATACTGTTTTCCATAAAGCTAAGAAATTATGGTTTACTGTCTACCATCCATTAAGTAGAATGACTCCCAGCAAAGTACCTTGCTGCTGTCTGCTGGGTTGTCCACCCTCCTAGTATCTTATAGATATCTTACTTCTAGGGAACACACTCAGCACATTGCTGAATAAGGAGCATGAGATTGTAGATAGACATAAATATTCAGGTCAAAACCCATCTTCTTGTCTTCAGGATTCACCTCTTGAAGCTGGAGTTAGACACAAAACCCACAGGTTTTTTTTATAAAATGTAGCTGGGCAATGCAACAGTGACATTTTCTGTTGTACTCTTCTGCTGAAGAGTTAAGAATATTCCTCTTTCATATATCTGGGACTGGTTACATATCTCTGACTTTGGAAAGTGCAGCTGACAAGCAGTTACTTCCAGCTTCCAAGAGAGTTCTCCACTGTCAAGCAAAACACATCTTTGCACAGGCTTCTATTTTTTCTGTTGAAACTGCTCTGTTAGCTATAATACATTCACAATAGCCTGAGCTCTCCTCTGGAGAGGTTCCAGGCTGTAATCCCAGCCTCACCTGTGTTTTAAGACCCTGTGCAATAGGTATACTCCCTAAACCCCTACAGGATTTACACCTGGTTACATATGGAAATCGCAGGATTACATAGCTTTTGAATTCCAATAGGTTTCAGGAGTCTTATACATGACTTGTGAAAGACACTGAGGAAATCCACTCATCAGTGTCTCAGAAGAGGTGCAGCAGTCTCCACCATTCACTGTCCTCACAGACAGAAAAGCTACTTTAGGGTGAGTCAGGCATTTTGCTTCCCCATGCCCTCCAGGCAGGCAATTTACAGCCCCTTCATTGGCTAGTTATTAAGATCGTACAGCTCTCTATTAGCAGAGTATCAAACACCCTGAGTTTCTGATGCCTCCAGAAAAACACAGCAGCTGAACAGGGTATTTCTAAGTTTTGTGTTTGCAGGAGGCTGTACTTGGCCTGATATGTAAGTAAACTATCTAGAGCCATTTTTTTAGTCCATTCTGGTACACTTTTGGATTCATTCTGAACTTTTCACCTCTTCTTCAGTTTTGAGTATACAAGTAAGAAACACATACCTTCATTCTTAGTAGATAATATTAAGCACTTGTGTGTGGTATTTCTCACCAATCACTGATTACAGCAAAAAGCAATCGTGCATGGAGCCAACACTGAGAAATATCAATAAGACAACCTATCATGCTTACACTAATTGGAGCCTTTATGTTTGCTTATGTCCTGAAAACCCCAGAGCAGTTATGATGCCAAGTGAGTCCACTCAGTTTGAGCCATTTTCTCCTCTGAGAAATCCACCAGCCTCTTCTTGAAGTTTCTAGGTTTTCAGGATGGCTAAGATTTCCATTCACAGCCTGAAATAAAAGCATGTTTTGATATCAAAATCATTAGAAATATCTTATTTGCTGTCATAAATGTGAAGAGTAACATTTAGTTCCCCCCAAAAAAAGTAAAAATGAAACTCCGTATCCTAGGGAATCTTTTAGGTAAGAGCTACAATTCTTTTTGTAGTCCTATTAGTAAATTATGAAAAATACCAATATCTATAAATATCACAGAAGCATACACATTAAAATTGGAAAGGACATACCAGATCAATTAGTTAATCTTCTTGCAAATGAAGTTCTATTTCACACTGCATTATAATTTATGCTTTCTAATTCTCATTTACAACAACCATTCAAATGTACAGAAGAAACTAATTGCTTTAATGACTGGGATACTTCTTTGAATGATTGAATTTTTGGGGAAATTAAATAGTATGCAATCTGCAGAAAACAGAACTGTCAAATCTGCAGTGGGCAATCACGTCTTGATCAGGAGTTTCTATAACACGTGTCTTTGAAATGGGCATGTTGGGATCCGAAATGCAAATTCCACAGTTTTTACATATAAGACATTTAAACTGTAAAATTCTCAGCAAACTGTGTTCCCCTATGGATACTGAAGGGTTACAAGCCTATGTAAGTCAAAACACAGTTGATGTTGAAATTACAGTAGCCTAGTAACAAGAGAAAAATACTGATGATGGAATGAACCCAGAAATAACCGATGTTAAATTAGCCTGGTAAATGGGTAATTAGCATGGATGTGGTGTGAACAAATATGCCTCAGGTATTACCATGATAATTACTCAGAGGCTTTGCTATTCACCCTTTCCCTGCCTTTTGTCTTTTTCCTTCAGTTTGTAGGCACATGTCACATTGCAGCTAAGTTTTATTGCGGAAAAGAAAAGGGTATAACAGATTTCATTCATAACCACTGAGTGACACCCTCAGTTTGTTCAGCATTGCCTTTCCCGTGGTGCAGTGTATGTGGACAGCTAGTGCTTTTGATCTAGACATGCAAGAGTTGTGTTGGGGTGGGGCAGCAAGAATAGATATATCCCTGGTGAAAATCAGCATATTACATCTGGCTGATTAAGCTACACCATCCATTCATAGATATCTATTTCTTGCAGCAACTACGGTGAAGAATTTAAAAAAAAAAAAAAAAAAGAAGAAAAATGGTCTGGTCTGTCAGGACCATTAGACTTCTGAGAAATTTTCTGAAGCTGAGATGGATCATTAATGGGTGGTTTCAAACCACTACAGTAATTTCATCTTTATGGATTTCCATTATTCAAGCAGTGGCAGAAATATATTAATTAATTTTTCAATGATGCATCTAAGTAACCTTTACGCACAGCAGACAAATAAAATCAACAGTGAAATCATGGTTTAATTATTTACCTAGCAACAACTTAGAATCAATACAACATCTCTTACTGACTGCGAGAACTTAATCTCCTTTCTGTTCTCTTCCTTTTATGTAGTTATCATGCAATCAGGAGACAAAAGACAATGGAATTTTGCACACATAATTATAGCTCATCAAAACAGTCCTCATGAACAATTTGTTCATCAGACTTGACCTGTTGGAAAATTATCTGAGAATTATCTGTGAACTGATCATGGCTTTTATTATTTCATTTATGAAAAGATATTTCCAAATACATCTGAACCCGATTATAACAAGTACTTCTTCAAGTGTTTGTTATTTAGAGTTCTCTGGCTGGATGACAGCTCTCTTGTATAGTATGATTTTTTTTTTTTTACTGTTTGATTAAATAGACATCTTTTGCAAAGTGGAGACACACTAAAAAAAAATACTAGAGTGGTGAAAATTTCCTAGGAAGAAAAATGAATATATTATGGAGAGTTACTAAGAAATTTTAAGGCCTGAAGTCACAAAGTGTAGGTATAACATGAAACAGGGATAACAACTTACTGCTCCATTTTATATCTGTCTCTGTATATCTCATTGTTCAAACACTGTCAAGCCTTCCAAAATTTCAGGACCTTTTAGAAATTATTCAACATTAAACATCGAGTGTTACACATGTAACACTTGATACCAATTCTTAATAGTTTTCAGTTAAGGTCAGAAGGAAGCACTCTCATCGTTCTCTAGAAAAAAATTAATGCTCAGAGGAAGTACTGTAAATGGTGTCACACATCATAAATACCACCACAAGTGGCTTTCACGCAACTCTGAGAGAGTAGATCTACTTATGCTAATCCTAAAGATTCCCCTTCTTTTACCATTCTTAGGTCTGTTGCAGATTTCTGGTAAAAAGAAAATGTCAAATTTTATGATTTCATACATGTGCACCCATTTAACTTTTTCCTCCAGTTTCTCCAAGACAATTTCTCAGTCATTACAGAATGATGATATTGAGTGCTGTGGTCTACTTGGGATTTTGACACTTTCCAAGAAAAGCATGGTGCTCTCCCTCCTCTCTCCCCAAACTCATAAACCCATTATTCTCTTAAAGTAAGGAATACTTTCTGACTTGTTCAATAAATTAAGTAGCACTGAACTAAAATACTTTACAAGAGTATTTAGTAATAAATAAAGCTGGAATTATACTCTCATCCCTAATCAAAGTACTGTAAATTTTGGGAAAGTGTTCTCATATATTGTGCATTTTTGTGTATGATGTGTTTTGTCAGTCAGTCACCAAGCCTCTAACTTGTAAATTTACTTCATCGCTACCCGTCTGTCAGTGTGCTCTGATTAACTCGGCTCTCAAAGAGAAAATGTGTATGGAGCCTGAAAAGCTTTTTCCCAAACGTAATCTTCCAGCACATTTGCGTAAGCACTTACAAAGTAATGACTATCCTTTATAACAGTCCTTTCAGTGGTTTTATCTCACCAAACTCTTGTAGAGACAAATAATACTCAAGATAAAGTGCATGTCACATCCCATTGCTGCTTCCCCTCTCTGCTACATCAAACAAAATCAAACTGGTGCCATCTAACGTGAACAAGTGACACAGATTGAATGATTCATTTCAAATCAAGGAAAACAAGGAAAAAAAGTGCTCTGAGAAAGAAAACACAATGTGTATTTTACCCTACAGTGAACTGTGTCTCAACTTTTACTGAAGAAATCCTCTGCCCTCTGAGCGTAGGATCCAGTCCAGGTTAGTTTCTCAGGCCATACTGGGGTTTCTGGTCAGAACTTTTCTGCACCAAGACAGTGATAAAGTCTCATTCATTAACTTACAGATTTTCCCCTGGCTGAAGATGTGACATGTAATGCCTCTCCTTGATCAGAATATCTCAAAGACATCCCTCTACTCCCCTGCAGCTAAATTTCATTAAGATATAAAAATTTCATATTTTTGAAGTTTCCTTTCTTCCCCCACCCTTTAACTGAAATCAGCCATAATATTTGATAGTTACAGAGGAGAAGAAGGCAAACAAAATTTGGCTCCCAGATATCCTTTCACTGGAAAATCAGGTGAGGTGAAATAGCTGGGTTCTGTCAGAAAAAGAGATAAACCATATCTCTTAGATGGGCAGCTGCTCAGGTAGCTGTAGGAAGGTTATCATGGAGTGGTAGATGGTGAGAAGAATGGGGGGAAATGATATTTGTTAAGAAGCCAAACTCTGCGAGCTGAGCACTAGAGCAGTGATATTTCCTACCACTCTCCTATGCCTCCCACACTCCTCCTAACTCCCTCAGGGAGCACTCTTCATATCCTACACATTCCCTTTTGCTACCCCCACATATTTTCCAGACCTCTTGCTGACAACCAGCTGTGGATGGATATGTGTGTGCTATGGGCCCCCAGACAATCCTGCATGCAGGGTCAGGGCTGCTGAGCTGGGCAGCCTGGAGAAGCAGTGAGTGCTGCCTGTCCTTAGCTCAGTGAGAGCAGTAGTAGTAGGAATCTCTTCTCTAAGCAGCCCCTCATCTCGAACAGCTTTGCAGGTCATTATTAAGTCTGAAACATCTATCTGCCTCTTTGAAATGGAATGCTGGATTTAAAAGAAGGGTTGTTGTCATATGCACCAGAGGAACATGCACATGTTTCCTAAGGAAATCAGTCTAAAAAGAGTTCCAGTCTCAGGAACTTACCTTTGGCTTAGGAGACATATTTACTCAACCAAGAGATGTGACAGCCTACAGCTCTGTTCAAAGAACTATTATAACTATCATATGAGCAGATTTTTTTTAATGTATGTTATCATTGTGATAGTTTTTATTTTGCGCATTTAATTCACACACACACATACAGACACAGAATCTCTCCAACAGGTTGTATTTGGGTATGTAAAACAAATGCAAAGCTCTGATGGTGTGCATGGATATAATTACAGGTATTTAGAGGTTTCGGGTTGGGGGAGTACCTCCTGTTTACTGACATCTTATTTTCTTTTGTTATACATCCATCATGGATTGAAAAACAAAGACAACAGATTACAGCTCCCAAACATCACTTCAGGGAGGACAAAAAATTAAGCCATGATCTCAGGGAGACTGAGTTGCTATATGCTCTTTTTACCTGGAAAGATTTTTTATATTATTAAGCTCATTTTCCCATCAATACTGCATTGTTGCCTTATCTCTCCCCTACACGGTTGTCAGTGCAGACCAAATAATTAATTTCAAATGCCAGTGCAAAGAACATGAGCCTAATTTGTGTTTGTGGATGGTAAAGGTCATACAAATTTAATATTCTTTTTTTTGGCACTTCTAAATACAAGGTTAGGAAAATACAGCACATCAGTACAAGTATAAGAAAGAGGTATGAAGTTTGGAAGGAAGATAACATTTAATAACTTATATAACCTGTTCAGATACCCAGATCAGGATGATGACATAAGATGAATAAGCAAATGAATTGCTTAATATAAGGCATGCACTAGATTAACTCAAAACCCAAGTCTGGCTGTTTTACTATTTGAATGGTATATTTATTTTGAAGTGTTGTTGTATGATTTAATCAGACCTTGCCTGAGGGTAATTGAAGAGAGGCAGGTGGAGGAAGCATAAAGGCAGAGTTTTGTACCAAGGGATGTGAATTTTGCCATGTGTTCAAAGCAGAAACAGAAGTCAAGGAGCACAACTCCCACCAGTAGCCTGAGGATTAAAAAAATGGAGCAAAATTTAAGTGCTTTCAAGCAGCACACAGTTAACCCCAGACCCCTCAGAGCCTCTTCAGAGGGTCTGAAGCCCTTTGCCTTCCACTACCCTAGAGCACCAGGAAGAGCCTGTGTTAGCCTCCCTTTGTCCCCTCTGCCCTTCATGCTGGTCCATACAGATGATCATTGGCACTTTCTACTGCCACATAACACTGACATAGCTCCGGTTGGTCATTCGGACATTATTTTGTTTTGATTCACCTTTGGGGATGATTCCCTGTGGAAAAAACTGGATGTCTCTTCTTATCCCAACCAAATGTTGGCTTTGGGCAGCACAAGGGGCTGAGGAAGAATAGGAAAAGCCCGTCCAAATGTGCAGCAAAATCCTCCAAGTTCTCCAGGGAGCCCTTGAAGAAGATGGTCAGATTTGGTTCTGTATGCTTTGTGCATTGCTGTGCTAAAAATACATGTTATTATAAGGCTTTAGAGGGGCTTTCATGAATTTCCATTGGTCAGCAAAAATTGATTTTGTCCCTTCAGTGACTGTCTCTCCAATCTCTCATGGTCGGGACAGTTTCCTCCGGTGAGGAAACTTTCTTCAAAGGAAGGTTTCTAGGGGTGCAAATCAAGTAAGAAGAGATTAGTTAGGGTCAACTGAGAAATCCCCAGGAAAAACATAAAGACTCTCCTCTGGATCCACACAAACTCCTTGTCTCTTCCTGACTGAATTGCTGTCGTACTCCCAGATAAAGCGCTTGAATCAGTATTTGGCTGCTGGCCAGCATGTCTTTCTTCCTATCCAAAAGGTGAAAGGCAGGGAATTTGTGAGCTTTTTAGAGCAAGCCAGTGATGGGCTTGCTCAGTAAAGATTGAATTTCTGGTGAACAGGTTGCCACAGCTTTTGTCTGTCAATGCTATCATTTTGTCTATCCATCCTTTGTCCCTCCTGATTTCCGCTCACACTAACACGGAATGACAGGCTTGCGCATTTAACCCTGCAGGCTAAACTTCAGTTTCATTACTATATATTAGATCTATTTTCACCCCAATTAAGCATTAATAGAGTAATTTTCAGAGTTCTTAACTGAACCACAAATCTCTTAAATTACCATTTTACTTCCTTTGTATAGATTCAGCTTAATATTTAACATTTTCTTCTAATTTAATGTTTATGCAAATGTCACACTTTTGCTCCTCCTTTTCACTCCCTCCTTGGATCCCAGCTTAGAGTGCATACTAGTCATAGCTTTACTGCTGTCTGCTCCCATTAGACTGATCTAAGGAATCAACTGTGACCACAGTTTAACGCTGTTGGACCTGGTTACAGCCTGTGACAATGCTAAGCAATAATCTTTCAGAGTAATTTCTTTATTGTTTGCAGACTAATGGTCCAATGGCTTCTTTCTCATCCTGGCTCTGAAGACATTGCCCTTTTCTTCAAGGATACTACATTTTCCATCCCTAACTTGTGAATTCACTTACAAGAAGCAATGTCAGCTTGAGGACCCCATGGGCAGGTGCTTTTAACCGATGTCCACATGCAGCCTGAAAGTGTTTCTAATGCATTTAGGAACAGTCCAGTTTAAAAATTCTGCTGATTGTGGCATGCAACATATTCATACTTGCCTATGTTGGATTTTCTTGTCCTGTGAGCAAGTTAAAGCCCTTTATAAGGAGTTGAGAGAAACTTCATCTCTGTCTCTTCTGGGTCTTGGACTCAGGCTTTTAACACAGGCTTCATAACATAGCTGGTAAGTCTGTTCTTGAGAAGGAGATCTGAGGAGTCTAACTATACACAGATGTCCAGTAGTCTTAATTTAACATTAAGTCTTTCTTGATTTATTTGCAACTGAATAGTTTTATTGGAAAAAAATAATAGTTTCTGTTCCTGAACTCTTCAGCAGTGGAAATGGTGCTAAGGCTTAATTATTTCAACAGAAGCGTGGGGTGGGGCTGTATGTTTGGACTTCATTTTGTTCTGTTTTTTGCCAGTGAATGTGTGCCCTTTTTCTGACAATGTTAGTAATGTGATTTAATGGTAACATCAAAACTGGAGCCCCCATGTTCTTGTCAAGAGATACATTATGATTCAACCCCTGTGCTTTACCTCTCAGTGTTTAGGCAAGCCAGGCACTGACTTGCCAGAAGCCAGGTTTACAGGGCCAGACATTCCTGCAGGCCTGGCTTTCTCTCAAGGGCCCCATCCATGACTGGATGACACAAATTTCACTCAAAACATCAGTTAATGGCAACAGACATTACCTTGTCAAGAAGGTTAAAATGCCTGAGAGCTTTCTTATCCTTTTAAGAAATAACTTGGCATACTATTTTAAAAATATAATAGATAAGAGAGAGCCGACACAGTCAAAATCTTTTTATGGCAGTTTAGGGGCTTTTGGGGGTGAACGTTCCACTTTATTTTTGCCTTTCTGAGCAGAAGAGCCTTAGGATTCAATGTCTGCTGCCAGTCAGTTTGTGAAGTTGCATTTCATATGACAGAAAAGGGGCTTTAAAAAAAGCTGAGAAAAGGGACGTGAAGGGAACAAAACTCTGTTAGAAGATAAAACAGCTTCAGAAGAGTAAAAGTTCACACATTTGCAGCTGGAATCTACTCTCACAGTGCCTGGTGCCGATGAACTTTGATATCGCAAAGCACAACACCTTTCCTTCTGAATACTTTCATAAACATCAACCATCAAAAATTGCTAAAGGTGGGAATAGTGCTCCTGGAGTGTATTGTAGTAATAAGACCCACTGCTGTCATTAAGGATTTGCATATCTGTTTGCTTTAGTATTCCTCTCTGAAGTCTTTCCTGCTGTGAGAGAGAAAAGGCAGGATAGAGGAACTGATAAAATGCTTCCAGAGCCCTATGACAAACATATGTATCTTCTTGTCCTTTCAGTCAATATTGCTCCTGCTCAGTTTACTGAATCTTTTTCTTCAGGAAGTGAAGCACTGTTCATTTAATCTTTTATATCACAAACACAAGGAACCTTATTCATATTCTCTTGTATGGGTGGTACAAAGAACCGTTTTCACATTCTTCAAAGGAGTATCTTCTTTTTATGTATTTTAAATGCAGAGTGATGCTGTACCTGTAAGCTTCATCTACAATGAAAAATGTTGAATTCATGCAGTCACAGGAACCAGCACCAAGATGACTGGTGTCATTGAGAGGAAGCAGTTTTCTTAGTAGGGAAGAGTATCATAGACTCATGGAGCAGATCAGTTTGTAAAAGTCCTTGAGAGGTCACCTGGTTCCAGCCATTAAAGATAGGTCCAGCATAGATCAGAACATTGGTCTCTGTCAAACCCAGACAGTTTCTTCACCTAAAACTCTTTTATCTTTACATTTATCTACAATGGCCAGTGCTCAGACAGAGCTCAGATTTCTTTAAAGGAAATATATCGTTTCATTAGAATAGGAAAGAAAATGGCTGACACTTTCCAAGCACTCAACACTGCAAGCAAAATTGGAATACTGAAGAATGAAAGAGAAAATAACCTTCATTATAGACAATAATTTTATTAATCTGGAAGCTGAGTCATATTAGAGTCTGCCACTCTCACAAGAACTTGAATTCTGTTAAAATCTGCTGATTAGAAGTTGAATTCTCCTAACTAGAAAGCTACAAAGGAGAAAAACCTGGGATGCTATTTTTGCCAACTTGACACATTCTCAAAGTAAAGGCACTAACTACGTACATTTTTTCATGAAATGAGCTCAGCAAAAACACAAGGGAAGTATCTGCAGTACTCCAGTTAGTGGTTAAACTCAACATACAAAGAACACATTTTCTAAACAAAATTGAACTGTTCTGGCAGTTCTGACCTCAGGATAATTCTCTCTTCTGAAGGAAAATTGAAGTGACTCTTTAAGTATGGAAAGAACTATCTTCTGCACATGGGGCTCTGTAATTGTTCTCGAGAGACCGCATGTTGATTCCCAGTATGTTTGGCCTCAGTTTGCAGAAAAAGAGTGGCTGAGACAACCATGGGGCTTAAAGAGTAGGGAGAAGGGCAGGAGGAGAAAAATTAGAGTGCTGAACTCAACTCCTAAACTAACTGGGTGTATTCCTTCTCATTTTTGTGCCTCAGGCTTTACACCACAAAATAGTACTAAAGTTACTTTTTGGAAAAAAAACACACAGACATAGGGGAGGAGGGGCATAGTGCGATTTTCCAGAAGTCAATAATGTCAGAGTGCTTTCCTTGATGTGTTCAAAACAGGTGTACTTTATGTGGTGGAACTGAGTTCTCTTTTTAAGCTAGTATGCTTCAGGGCACATGATTTCCTTTCCAATCTTTTTTCACAATTCTGTGAGCACAATGATAATGTAAACACTCAAAACCTGAGGCTGGCAATGTTTCCTGGACAGTCAGGAGTAAAATGACATATATTTAGAAAGCTACAATTATTTAGAGAGGGGAGAAAATAATCTTTTTTGAATGGCAGTGAAACATCAGCTGCTTTCTATTTTTTAAATCGTATGTTTATTAGTCAAAGATAAAATCACTCAGGCTTACTGAAAAACAATTGCCAGTGTGAGGGGTGGGGGAGAAAAATATATCCCCTTTTTCTGTAAAAAGATGGCACATGCATAAATAACACTGGAAATCTAGTGTGTGCAGTGTGTGAAGGGGATATGGAAAGAGGCATGATGATAGGATCACCCAGGCATCCCCTAAGCGGTCTCTAAGTCCCCTGAGCACTGCTTAAGGTGTGTCATTGTCTCACTGGCTTCAGCAGGAGAACTCCCTTGCTTCATAAGGGAGCATATGAGCTATGATATGAGCATTTCTCTTAGATGGAGCTTAACTGTGCCCCAGTGCACATTGATGTCTGCTGAGAGGGTGCAGTGGGAGCTGGGCAGAGCAACATCAGGACTGGGAGGAACAGAAGTGATTATGCAGAGAGGGAATGAAGTAGAAAGAGGAGGCATAAGTGCATGTAGAGAAAAGAAGGAAGATTTACTGTTACAGTAAATCCCAGTATTAATTAAAATGCAAGTGTGCTTTGAATTATGGGGCTATCACTCCATTTTGGAATACTTGTGTCTCTCCTAACTGCTGGAGACTCATTTTTGAGGTCTACGATGTTGCCATAAGCCTTTGATAAAGTTGTATTTCTGTAATTCACAGTGCTTGTTAAATTGTTATATACAGAACTACATGTATTATAAATTAAAGCCTGTAATAGGTTTTAGGGCCAGTGACTACACTGAAAAAATATTCAACCCATAATTTATTTGATCTGTTTCCTCATTAATATTTGAATAAATTATTCAGTGAAGAGTAACTGACCAGGTAGAGAGATGGTCAAAACTTACCAGAAATATTTGCAAATTTGAATATTTACAATATCCAGAAACAGGAAAGGTGGCATTTGATGAGCTTTTTGTTGAGGTATATAAAAGAATGTGTTTGCTTCTTCAATATGTTTCAGTATAAAACCTCTCATGATAGTGTTTTTCTCAACATTTCTTCAAATTTCAAACCTATTTTCTTTCTTGAGTCCATTTTGAGAGCAGAGCTGAAATCTTTTATATTGTTTTGTAGGATGCAAGAGATTTGTGAAGATATTTTTACACTTAGCTATTCCTGACAAAAGAGTATTGTTGTATTTGAATATTACACTATTCAAACTAGGGCCTTCTTAAGCAAAGAAGGAGTTTGCACCACCATATATTCTGCTACAAAAATATTAATGTACTGGGTGTTTTTTTAAGCTTGGTGACGCAAAAGAGAGAATACATAACATCTTCAGAGAAGGGAAATGTCCCTCGTTGGGCATTTCTTTTGCAGGGAAGTTTGACATTTCAAATTACTGCCATAGTAGCCCAGGCAATGCTCTAAAATAACAAGGAATTTAAAGCAAAGGCACACAGAAGTTTGCTATTTTGATCAACCTCTGCAATCTCTTGCTTTATCTACATTGAAGAACAAACACATTAAAAATCATTATAAATTCTCTGTAATACATGATTTAAGCCCCTCTTGATAGGATAACCTATAAAGCAGAGGAGAAAACACTAAAAAAAGATTGCTTTTGATCCTGGGGAATCTCCAGGAGTTATGACTGGAGTTGGGAGCTAAAAAAGGCTGAGTTTATGATCTTAGGTCCATGCAGGACTGATAAGTAAAGGAAAAGTGTTGGAGGAGACAAAGAACACTTTGGACTCAAAAAAGAGAATTTAGAATCACATTTCATACTGTTTGGGGCCCAAACCCAGCATGATGGTGAATCTCGATTGGTAAGCATCTGCAAGGCTCTGACCACTACACTAATAAGTGATGCCAGGACAAACATGTGACAATAAATTCAGCCCTTATAATTTTCTTCTGTGTTTACTTGGGTAAGATACACCTAAGCATTTAATTATTTGTCCTAAAACTGGGGATAAATTCTGTCTTCTTCCTTTTCGTAGAACACCCATGAACATTAACCGAAGTTACCTTACAAAAGGATCTAAAGCAGCAGCTTTCTCATTACAGACTATAACTCCCTGCTGGTTGATGGAAAAACAGATTTTTGAAGTGAGCAAGAGGGAGAGAAGCATATGTAAGAGGTGGTATAAGAAAATAAGAGTAGCGACAATATTTTTTGTGAGGGGAGAGGAAGAGATGCAGACTACAGTTAACATTACACCTTAATGATGTCCAAAGTTATAATTCTTTCTGGGTTTCTGATAACCCGAACAAGTCACTGCATCTTAATAAGCAGTGCTGATGATGCAATAATCTATGCGATGTCTCTGAATTCTGTATGTGCAGACAGATTAGTTAGTAGATATCAGAGTAATGATCAATATATTGCACTTACAATGGGTTTGTCATTGTACTGGCTAAGAATCACTCAACTGCTATTACAATTACACTCAAACTTCAATGTGAATGTGGGGCTGTAGCTTACTTCTTGTATATGTACATATGTGCACATTAATTTGACACTTGCTCCTGTGGTGGTTTAACCCCAACCAATAAATAAGCACCATACAGCTGCTTGCTCACTCCGCTCCCCACCCCATGAGATGGGGAAGAGATTCAGACAAAAAGGTAAAGCTCATGAGTTCAGATAAGAACAATTTAATAATTGAAATAAAGCAAAATATACTCCTAATAGTAATAATGTTAATGATAACAACAACAGTATTAAAAATAATAATGAAGAAAAGGAGAGAGAGAGCTTTAAAACCTAAGAAAAACAAGTGATGCTTGGTGCAATTGCTCACCAACTGATGCTCAGCTAGCCTCCAAAAACTGATCAGAATCTACCAGCCCACTCTCTACTGTTTATATTCTGGGGGGCGTGACGTTCTGTGGCATGGAATATCCCTTTGGCCAATTTGAATCAGCTGTCCCAACTGTGCTCCATCTTGGCTTCTTGAGCAGCTCATCACTGGCAGAGTATGGGAAACTGAATAGTCCTTAACTTAAGGTAAGCACTGCATAGCAACATCAGTGTTACACACATCAGTGTGTTCTCAGCATAATTCTCATAATGAATCCAAAACACAGCACTGTACTGGCTACTATGAAAACAAACTCTCTCCCAGCTGAAACCAGGACACTTGCCTAAGAGACAGATGATATTCTGTTTCCACATGGTGCAGAATTAGGTAAATAAGTTGACCAGACTAACTGACATCACCTAAAGAACTGAGTACTGGAAGCTCTGTTTGCATTTGGTTTATTTTCTGTATTCAAAACCAGGATATTTGATTTTTACTTATTCATTTTATTTATTTTACAGTATGTCACCATAATTCTCCAGAATAATAATTCTCCATATATAATACTCAATATAATACCTGATTCTTGACTTCTCACAGAAGCAAAAATTATTCCTTGAAGCAATTTTTACAAGTTCTTAAGCTAGACTCTTACAGGTTAGAGAATATAAAATGCAAGAATTAAACCCACAAGATATATTAGGAGAATTACACTGGTGCATTGTTATGGGCTAAATTATTAAGAACAGAGCCTGTGTGTTAGGGAAAACTTGGGAAAACCATGTATTGAAATATTCAATATTCCACAAAGCTCAAATTAAAAATTAAGACTAAATCACGGAAAATATTGTTTGAACTTTAATTGTAGCATAAGAATAAAAAGGAGCTGGAGGATGATAGTATCTTTGTTCTATGCAGGATTTACTTGCTCAGACCCACCGAAAATATCAGTGGAAAGCCTTTGGCTAAATTTTTATGAACTCTGCTCAAAATGAATGTCCGGAAGAATGACACTGCAAGATACCTAGGCATCAACCTGTGGAATACCTTGAATGCCACACAATTATTGGGTATTATTCAAAATAAATGCTGAGGATCCAGTTAAAATATTCCTATTCTTTCTCACTGGCTTTCAATGAGCCCAAATCTTCCCAGTATAAAATAAATGAGAATACTTTGCAGAAACCAAATAGTTCATCAGTGTTGTCAAAAGTTCACAATTAATTTGGGCTCTTACTACAATTTTTTAAAAAATAAATAAATAAAAAATAATAAATAATTTTTAAAAGGCATAGCTTATAGAATGGCATTTATTCTAGCTATCCCTTTTCTATCTGAGAGATCAGCTCACATGTATATCTGTGAAAGCCTCCTGTCCATATCAAGGCACTATGCTGCCCAAGTTGCATGACAATGATATAATATTTGGTTTGACATGATGGTTGTTCATTATTGTACTGGAGAACTGGAGATACACAGTAGCTGTCATAGGCTCTAGAAATATTTTACAAATAGTCACCCAACACATGAAGTCCTTACTCAATTATTATTTGGACAAAATTCTTTTGTTCTTATAAATAAAGCTGGATTTGGCCCCAAACCACTTTTTCTACAGAACTGTTATTAGAAAACAATCACTGCAAATGCAATTATTTTCAGGACAGCACAGCAAAGAATGCCTTATTCCCCAAGCAGAGATCAAGCCCAATAATTAGGAAAAAACCTCAAAGAACACTCCAGAATGATTCGGTGAGTAATCAAAAGCAACAGAAAATACAATCTATGCCAGTGTATATTATTCCATTTCAAACACAATGGCAAAATGAAACACAAAAGCAAAGACAAGGCAAACAGGGACATATAAGTTGTGTCTTATTGTCAGTCTGTGTCAGAAATCAGTGGCAAAAGGCAGAATATGTAAATACATATCTTTTAAAAGCTGAAAGAATGAAAGGGAAAACAGCATGGCATTCCATGGGCTGTTTCTGTCAGCATACAATTTTCATTAGAACATGTTTTATATAATCTGCTTTTGGGGGAATTTGCTTTTTCAAATTTGGGCTGTGATAATGCTTCAATCAATTTGTATCAAGCCACTAGGATTCTTTGAACAGTCTGTTCTTATTAGAGATCCCTCTATGATAAGCACTTGTTCTTAAAACCATTTATTTATTTCAGTATTCTCCACTGGATCCTCCCTACCTGTTCATTAAGGGCCTACCTTAATAAACTGTCACCATAAAGTTACCATAAATGTCTACTTTAAATTTCAGACATGGAAAATGGCTAATGACTCTGCTACCCAGTGTGTAAACAGTTAAAAATTACCCTGTAGCATGGAGACCTGGCCAAAAAAAAAAACAATCTTTGGGATTTGCTGTAAATTTCCTCCTCTTTCATTTGGTTCAAGTCCCACTTGAACACCTGAGAGGGTGGATGATCGTTAAAGCTAAAGGATGATGTTTGTCGAAAAATGAATTAGACATCAACCAAACTAGGAGAAAAGGAGAAGCAAAAATGTGCCCTGTAGGAGTATGCTGTTCTGGAATAACCTCCTCTGCTGGGTTTAACTGACAGGGTTGGGTAGCAGGGTCTGCAGTGCCTGTGTGGGAGGGGAGGCTAAGAATTGCCTGGAATGTTCACGTTGGGTCCAGCCAGCTCTGACACTTATTTGAGAGGTGCCAGGGCAAGGACATCCCCAAGGGACGGCAGTCTTCTGTGACCCACAGCAGAGTAGAAGAAAGCCACTAAAGAGCAGAAATTAGCAAAGAGAAACCAATATGCATGGAGCAGCAGGCCAAAACCATCATGCACGCAATCCAAACATCCTGTGCTACCTATCTCTTCACGGAAGGCATTGGGAGTGTCTGGATGTAACCACAATGAAATAAAGTAATTTGACATGAGGATGGGAGGGAAGTGTTCAGCTGAAGTTGAGCCTGGGAATGAAAAGCTTTTATTTAAATGTTTGATTGTATTTTTTTTCTTTCCTTTTTCTTGCCAAAACCAGTGACCAGAGGCTCATCTTAATCAAGTTATTGTGTAAAAAAGATTAAACTAAGTAAAAATTGCTCAGGACAAGACTCTTTTGCCTGCAATGTCTCCCAGTAGCAGCAGTGAGACCAGAGAACGTGTTGGTACTTGTATGCATCTACAGTGTGTAAAGCTCACACGAAGAAGTGCCTGATATCACCTGCCAAGCTGAGCAGGGTAAGCAAGCTTGGAGATTGCTGATCAGGAATGAGGGCCTAGGACCGGTGCAAAGCTGGGTATTAGTGTGCCAGAAGGGAAGAAATCACTGGAAGGAAAGCCCTGGAGAGTTTGGCTTGCTGACTTTGTCCCTGTTGAGAAACAAAAAGAATTAAGGTGCAACCTCTGCTTCTGCAAGAAGATACTGTAGCAGTAGCCCCTGTGCCAAAGATTTTAATTCCATTTGTTGATGACAGCAAATGCACTGGAAACCAGTCTGGCTTTCTAAGCTAGTGATGTGGGTAAAACCATCAGCAGGACTATGTCCCCTTTCCCACACTGCACTCCTGTCATTGAATGACATCGTTTTCTGTGACAGCAAGGCAGCAGACATGGTGATTGAGGATTTCACTTCTAATTCTGCTTGTTCTATGTCTGTGAACGGGTTACAATCGCTGGTAACCACATACTCATCCTCTTATGGTGATATTATCAGTCAGTAAGAACTTAGTAGTAGAACCAAAATCTGCTTCATGATAAATGTTGAATCTTTCTTAAGAACTTTCTGAATCTATTGGGTCAAAGAAAAGTCTTCCTGGATAATGCAGATTGCTGCTCCTTGAAGTGCGTGGGGGAGCAGTCACTGTTTTGCAGCTGGGCTTTTGCTGTATTCCAGTGTTTTCATGTATCCAGCGAAGTCCCATGGTAATGCACACAAAGAAATTCCTTCTCAGTGTGAATATAAAAGCAAGTGTCAGCCTCCAAGAGAGCAGCCAGCAACATGTCAGAGGCTGACTGACCTCAGTGGCAGGGTACTATGGAAGTGATAAAAGTGGGATTAACC
Organism: Myiotriccus ornatus; assembly: GCA_036023395.1. Taxonomy (NCBI): domain Eukaryota; kingdom Metazoa; phylum Chordata; class Aves; order Passeriformes; family Tyrannidae; genus Myiotriccus; species Myiotriccus ornatus. Next base: position 89,844,037 of record JAYRBT010000001.1, read on the forward strand.
AAATTAATATTTAAGGCCACTCTATATGGTATCACCTAACTTGCTTTGAACAAGAGGTATGAGTGTTCCCTGATCTGCCAGGGAACAGGTAATACTTTCAGCATTTTGCCCAAAAGTTCAGAAGAACCATGTGAATTGCTGACGCGGCTTTGCTGTCCTGGAAAGGAGCAGACCAGCGTCAGGGGTTCTTGCGCTAGCCTCCGAGGTGGAGGTCT
>JAYRBT010000001.1:89844799-89865972 GCA_036023395.1 Myiotriccus ornatus
CTGAAATAAAATCACACAGCAATTCAGTTCATCATGGGCATAGTGTTCTGGTCGGTGTTATCTCCTTCACATATGTCCCTCACTGCACTGGCTCTCCACTCTGCAAAGGACGTGCAGGTTTTTCCCTGGCTCTCCTGCTTCATGACATGTGCTTTCCACAATCCATAGGAGGTTCCTTCCAGGTCACTCCCAACAAATTGCCTTAGTCACATGGGTCTCCCAAAAAATAACTTATCCAGCTGTTAACAAAGGCTGGACACTGACAAAGCCAGATGCACATGAGCTTTAGGCACAGTGAAGCAATGCTGGAAACAAAAAGGTCATTTTACTGCATCCTAAAGGTATGTGTGGAAGTATCTGCCATTTCCATAAAAGTGAGAAGTTTGCATGCATGAAACACAGGCCCACTGCTCTGAGCATTGTTTGATGGTGGTTTGGATGCCAAAAGAAATCCTTGCATTCCTGAGTACCTGGGACCCTGGATGTTTTTCAAAGCACTTTTCCCTCCAAGCCCCATCCTCACTGCACTATTCTTACTGACAGATTATAGACTTTATATCTGAGGGCAGAACAAAGTAAGTGTTACCAGAAAGAGCTGGGATTGCTCCCGTAATGTTGTGAAGATCCAGGCTGTTGACTTTCACCTGCCTCTCTGCATATCTGCTTGATAATTATGTCTCAGTCTTTCTCATAGCATTCTCTCATCAGCCTGGCTAATTCTTAAATTTCTATTTGACTTCTTATCAAATTTGAATCATTACCCCATATTTCTTAACTGCCACTCTAAGACTGCAAGCATAACCTAAGGGACTAGCTTCCCACATGAAAATGTGCAGCACAGTATTCCTTACAAGATGTAAATAATTGTTTTTTAGGTTTTAGTCTTGGATACAAGGAGATATTGATATGATCTATTACGACAGAGATTTAATTTTCACTACTGTCAATTAAAAGCACCACTTAATAAATCAAGGATGAAGATTCTTAATAAACAGTAAGATTAAAAAAAGACTTATCATGTGTTTCATTTTGATGTATGTACCTAATATTCTCTTTCATCACTGCAAGACAGTGATCTTGCCAAAAGCTAGAGCAGCAAGGGGGAGTGAGACTGATAAACAGCCACTACTCTACAGCTAACTGAGGAGCTTCCTTAGCTGCAAGATGTTATTAAAACTGTACCTTGAGCTTCTAAAAAATTTAATCTAGGTGCCTCCTGGGGATAGGCAAGCAAACATTGAGCAGTGGGCTGTTGTTGTTTTTCTTTAACTCACACAGCATAAAAGAACAAAACCAATTAGACCTCTCATGCAAAATGTCAGCAGTGACTGCTCTGTGGTGGGCTCCATGGCTGACTTGGCAATGATGGGATGGTGAGAACTTGGCAGTGCTGAGACTCAGATTTAGCTTGAATTAAAAAAATGGTAATATTCATCTTGAAGATACCCTTGGGGCATGGATGGCTGGAGAGAATGGATGAGGTTGCTGGCTGAAGCCTGACCTACTTTGGTAATGACCAAGCAGCTTTACAATGTGGATGTTTCACATGATCTGTTAGGTTCATATCGTGTCCAAACCACTATGCAAACTGGAATTAAATGGAGAAACCCTGAACTTCTGATTGGTTTGATCTTCATAGCAGAAGCTCTGATTCTTCAACTGAACAGTTTTCTTCTATTAATTTGTTCAAATGAGTTACTCTATAGTAGGATTTATGGAACAACTGCTCTTATGGTGATTATAACTTCACAATACTGACACTGTAGTTGTGATTGAAAATGCACTTTCAAGTCCTTAACTTCAAATACTTCTGTCATGAGGAAAAATACATCCAGTCTTGTAAACCAATCTTTTATTGTCATTTACCACTTTCTAAATATCACAGCTTGACCAACGTGCTGTCAGGAAGCAGTGAGGGATGGCTGCCCCCAAAGAACCTGGGAGCTGAGCTGACAATTCAGCATGGTGAGATTGTCCTGCAGCACCCAAGGGAGGTGAGCATGGCAGGTCCAGTGAGAGCAGCCAGCTTCAACCAAGAGTCTGGATCATCAGGCAAGTTGTGGTGATAAAGCAGGTACATGGCCTAGTAGTGAAGTCAATCAAAAGACTGAGGTTGGGTCTGAAAACAGAGTAAGACACAGACCAGTCATCTCCCAGGCAAGTACACAGTGATCAAAATGTTCCTAGCTCAAACTGGGATGTCAGTCCACAGGTCAGAGTCCAGATCAGGAGGTCGCATGGTCAGGCAGAGGCATAACTGTGGCTTAGCTGGACACCACTGCTCCTGTGACACAGTGGGCAGAGAATGGGTGTCCAAGGCTTTACAGAACTGGCTCCTGGGCCTAGGTGCAGGGGAGGGGATGAATGGCCCAGGTGAGCTTGATCAGGACCCAGTAAGGCATATTAGTGTCCTCAAGGCCCTGACTGACTTTTTGCCGTGCTCTCAAACAAACAACAAAATCAATATTGCAACCACTGTCTTGCAAAATATTGCAAATATTTGTATTTTTGCAACATATGTCACAACAAACAAAAATAATCTCCTTAAGAAACCTACAAAGAATTTTTCAGTCTGACACACATATATCTAGCCTAATGTGTTTTGCTCTCATTTATTCATTCTGTAATGTCCTTTATCTATTAACCAACAATAGACAAAAGATTACAGTGCATCTGAGCAGGAATCATCTTCCATTATGATACTTTCACTCCCATGAGTAACTATCTGAAACTAGAGGAGCTAGTAAAAACATCTAAACCCAGCAATTCAGCTACTGCACATCAATGCACATCTGCACCACTACAAAGGGGACGCTTCAAATCAGGCATTACAGAAGTAGTAATGATACCACATCAAGTCTACAAGCAAACTAGTTGCTTTGGTGTGTTATAGGTCTCCTACTTCGAATTGTAGTTTGGAGATCTCTGTATCATTGTAGAACCGTATTCCACTGAGCATTGCTTTGACTAAAAAACACCAAGAGGTTTTTTTTGCTTAGTTTGGTTTTGTTTTGAATACCAAGTTTGTTTACCAACAGTGAAAATTCAATGCTTTTCCAATAAACATCTTTGTTTACTATGAATTTAAAATTAAGCTGGTTTTCATAAGAAATTTACCTCAGCTATCTATACTATACTTTCTGTAAAACGGCTGTCATCTAGAGTATGTAGAGGCTTGTATTTTATACATAGTGATTGCAAGTACAGGAATTCAAACATTTAAATGGATAAGACGTAGGACATTATATCCAATGACATCTCCAAAGTTAAAAGATACACAATTTCTGTGAAACAAAGAAAAGAGATGAAAAATCTATTTTAGCCTTATGTTAGCAATGGTAAATACTGTCCTTCAGGACACAAATGAATGTTTATCTTTCTCCCTTTGCTTGAGACAAGATGACTGGGCAAGTCAGAGCACTAGGAAGGATGAGTTTGGGATTTGTGGAAGTGTTGGAAACTTTTGTCAGTCTAATGCTATAGTCTTCCTCTTTTTAACTGCAACATGTGGAACCATATATTCAGACAAGACTCTTGTCATAAGTTTAGATGTAAATTTCTCTAAAAATTGAATAGCTGAACGGTGAAAAATAATTGCACAAAAGTTAGTGTTCATATGTACAAGAGGGTTTGAGTTATACCTCTTGGAGGAAAGATAGCTCTAAGTCTTACCCTTAGGCAGAAATATTTACTGATTTGTTTTAGTTTCAATTGCGGTGTATATTTCTTACGAAAGAGAAAAGTCTAATACATCAGTGATGAACAACTGCATAGATACAGCTTGTTTGCCACTGTGGTCAGTTTTATGTCAGGATAACTAGATTTATTTACAGTAAATTTCTTACTGAAAAAGATGGTTACAGCCCATAAAAATAAATCGCCTAATATTTTCTGTTAAAAAATATTTTTGAAGCATTTTCTGGAGAAACTCCTACTGCTGACTTTAGGCAGATCTGTCCAAACCAACAGACTAGATGCAGAAGCAAAGAGCTGTCAATGGGAAGGATCTATCGTTATTCCACAGGGACAACGATTATTCTGAGGAATGAGAACATGCTGTGGGACACCTTACAAACTGGTTCTTGTACTTCACTTGAATAGTCTGAGAACATCACAGCTCATTTCAAGGCTGCACAATTGTTTGCCACTGGGTGCTGAGTAGTACTGAGTGGAAAGGTTTGTATGCACATGGACCTCATCCCACCACGGAGTTGAACCTTGGCTAGGGCAGACATCAAAACCCATGATCTGGGAGCATTCCAAAGCTACAGGAGGTAGTCATCATCTGAATGAGTGAAGAGCCTTTAATCTGTGCTTGCTCATTTATAAATAATGGATATTTATTAGCACAATTAATGTTCATGAAAATAGGACTTCCATGAGTGGACCCTCAAAGGGCATGTGGAAAAGATAGGATTTTGAAACAGACAAGTCATCCCACTGTGGGAGAAGGGTAGAATACAGCAGCACAATGAACTGTGGTTGCAAGTAACCCATCAGTCTGCATTGCCTTTCCACATTGCCCTTGATGTTACACAGGAAGAGAACATCAGTGAAAAGCATTGGAAGACAAAAGGGAAATAGCAGGTGAAGAAAATGGAGCACCGATGAAGAGCAGAATAGAAAGAAGATGTAAAAGTGACAGAGAATACATCTGATTTCACCTCTCTTCCATCAACCACAAAAAGTCCTGTGTCTTTTTCACGTATAGGTTTTGGTTACCTTCCAGTTCATAATGTTCACTTTGTTCCTGCTTTCCCCACCATGAGAAAGCCAAACCCACAGCACTGCTAGAATACTAAATGGAAGCATCAAACTGGGGCCAAAGCAACATCAAAGACCCCCTTGACAGATTCTTGAAGTATCAGGATAAAACCATACCCTTGGCTGGTGTATGCTTAGCTATGTACACAGTACCCTACAAATGGAAGAGTTGACAAAAAGAAAACAAAACCTAAACCAAAACAAAACCAAACATAACAATGACCCACCAACAATAAACTAAACAAATCTGTATATATAGTGTAAATTTACACAGCTCCACACAGACTTTGCTTCTTAACTGTATTAATTTGCACTATATGTGGATCAGCCTGAAACCTTTCTACCTGTACCTTACAGATGAAAATCCTCAATCTGCATTTCTTGCATTCCTGGAACTTGCATTCAATTAAGAATTTATGAAAGGAAGACTTAAAGTGTAAATTAAACCATTAATTCTCTCTTGTGCTAACAGATCACAGCAGATTAGAGAGGAAGGAAACAAAACATGGAAAAAGACGAGATTATTTTTGTGAAACATAAATTATCTTTGACTATACACTCCTCGGGAGGTGAGAAAGGCCATCATTGATTGTTTATTAAAGTCACTGGGTGTGGAAGTCCTGGAACAAAGACTAATGGTAAAACCTCTATTGTTTTTTCCTCTTATTATTAAATCATCAATAATACGTAACCTGAACAACAGCTCAGAGAAAGAATTATACACCCAAAATCTTCTCTAATTTTTCTAAATGTGTTAATTGTTCTAATAAAGGATATTGTTATCTTCCCCCAGACTTTCCTCAGTAAGAAGCAAATTGCATGTGTGTATATATGTTATGAGTTATCTTAGTAGTATTGCTGGAGCTGTAAACCTGCCTTACAAGAAAAGTCTGCAAAGCAGCTCAGCAATGCATAGGAGGAGAAAGTGGGGAAAGGAGTGTGAAAAAGGAGGGATGGACACTCTGTGGATGTGTTTTGATCTGGTAGCAAAAATGAAACTGAAAATCTACGAAAGATTGCTGAAGGAGTGGGGAAAGGGCACTGACAGTCATACTTGGGATAAGGAGGTACTCCTGCTTTTGGTCTGAACTTTTTGCTGTGGAAACTGTATTTGCTGATCAGTGGAAGAAAGGGAAGAACTTGCATACCTCTATGAACAAGGCTTTCAGCCTGGAGATGTCAGAAGGAGGGGCCTGGTAAAAGTTGGGGTGGTGGCAGATAGTACTTTCTGGAAGTGCTAAGGAGAGCAAACCATCACCACGAGCTGCAGAGCAGTGTCAGGAGAAGAGGACAAGTGGAAGATGATAAAAAGGGAATCCATCTGGCTGAGAGGTGAAACCAGTGTTGAGACCAAGGAAACATCTTGAAGGGCCATGGAGCCCGGATATCTCAATGCCATATATCTGTAATCAGTGCAGTTGTGACATTGTCCAGAGGCCCCAGATGGACACCAGTAACAAAACCATTATTTCTCCAACACCATCCTTAAGTTTGTACATACACTTACCATTCATTTTAAACAACTACAGCAGGGATATTTATACCTAAGCTAGTCAGATGGCCCATGTCTGTAGTTGAAAGAGAGAAAAATGTACTATTAGCATATAACTCGCGAGCTATTCTAGACACCTGTAGTGTGGTGAGTCATACTCTGAAAGTGGCTATTTTTACTGTTGCCTCTAAAGGAAATTCAATTTGTTGTAATGTTTCTATATTTGGTGAAGTGAACCTAACCTTTTCAGCCCATCTTCTTAGTCATAAGGAGCAAAATATGGTATGTGGAGTAAAGGAGCAGTCCTGTAGTCATCCCTTTCAGTCACAGATTGCATTTTCTCAACTTAATCATATGAGACAGCCCAGTCATTTTGATTATGCTCTTTACCTGACTGAAATGGCTAAGGCTTGTTTGCATGTAACCACAAGCTCTGCAGCTGGAACCAAACAGCCCAGCAGACATTATACAGGTGCCTGTATCCATTACTAAAGGAGAGTTTTCAATTATTTAAGCTATGTGGTTAAAATTGTATCTGAAAAAGTACTGCCTAATTGCTCTGCATAGGCATGCCACTCATCTGCTCAGAGCCCAATTAAAGTACACAGTGGAGGACAATTAATGAACAATGCCTTGAATGCTGAGCAGAACACTTATGGCTTGATAAATAGTCACATTTTATTGGGCACACTTTTAAATACACTGTTTGAATATAGATAAAAAGCAGAGCCAGTTAACTTGCAGATGTTGCTTTCATTAATAGATTAATGTGATTATACTGATTGCCATTAAATCAAACCTCAATAGATTAGCTGGCATATTTCACAAACTTAGTCATTTTCTATGCAATGATGACAAGATGACTCATCAGTATGACATTTCATATACAGAAGTAGCATTTTTGTTCACTGGAAGACAGTTGGCTCCTGTATCACCTCTACAGCTTGATTTTACTTTAAGGTTTGCTGGCTGATGTTATTTTGTCTTGTCCACTGTAACAACAGCAAGGGGAACGTGGTCTTAGAAGCCTTCTCTTCATGAGATTCCCTCCGCATTTCCATCAGAGACAGCAACTTCTGTCTGCCTGTGGGTATAACCACTCGAACCTCCCTGGAGAAATTTAGCCCAAGGCCAAAATCAACACAAGACTGTTTAAATCTTTATTAGTGGTATCAGTGCAACATATCAGCAGGAGGCCCAAGAATTTTTTCTCTCAAGAAGTTGGTGCTGACATACAAACATGGAAGGTAACTTTGAAAAAACTAAAAGAGATAAGCTATTTTTAAAAGGTTGTTTGTGTTATTTTTCCACAGTTTATTTTTCTTAAATGGTCCAGTGCTCTTTTTCACCTACTTTCTGCAAAATTTCAGTATATAAGCTGAGAAATACTATGTGATTTTTCACTATGATCTTGCCCTGAGTACTGACTATGGAGACAAAGCAGAAAAATATATACCATAGGTTTGTTCAAACAGTAGGTGTTCTTGAAGAAAGTATTTCTGTCTTAAGGGAAATACATCTATGAGATGAAGCTGCATTATAAATAAATACTTATGTATGATGAGACCTTGGGGATAGTTTCAGCATGTTCCTAGGTACAACCTAATACATTATTTTAAAGGACAAAATCTCCTAAGGTTCACAGCAGGCATCGTCTGTTATCATCCTGAACATCCATCTCACCACTCCAACACTGCAAAGATTCTTACTTACTACACAGCATTAATAAGAGAGAAAGTGCCTGTATTCTAAAAAACATGAACCACCTTCATTTTGCACTCTAAAGGATCTCCAGTAATGTCCCTTTCATAAGATCTGAGATAAAACCGTTTAGACAAAAGATACATTTTGAAGGAAGGCAAGAGCCTTTTAAACCTTTTCATCTGACAGTGTATGAAATACCTTCAAAAGAAGAAACTATATCTTAAGAGTACCTTAAATTTTCACTTGCAAAGGAAAGAAGACAGTAAAACTATGGTAATTTTGTACATTCATAGATTTCTGTGAGTTAACTTCATTTTAATCTCAGGCTATTTTACACTGGATACCCGCACATGTATTTATACAGCTGTGGTACAAATGCACTTGGGGATTTACAAATATGTTCGTTATTGGGCCCAACTCAGCTTCCACAGGTATATGCAGGCATGCAGATGCAGCATGGATAAAGTGGATTTTTTCATGTAACATAAAACTTATCAGCCAACATCTGTACATGGTCATGGGGTTATATCTCCTGCTTACTAAACATTTCCCATCTTTCCTCAAAGCAAATCTACATCTCCCATGTGTCATCCCCTTCACTAAGAAAAGGTTCACAAAAACACTGAGCACTTCTGAAAATCTTGCCCCAGAGGAAAAGGTTGTATTTTGATATCTCAAAGTGAGGATCAGTGGGGACTGCAAATTCATCAGTCTACGTTTATAACTCTGCCTTTTTAGGGTCCTTCTAGATCCATTTTAAAAATACAGGATCTTTCAATTTATTTCATTTGTTCAGAAAAAATTAAATGTGGCAATGTCATTTCTGAGAGTTTCCTTATTCCATGGAGACAGCGTTTTTTATTTCATTCTGTTAATATCCTCATCAATGAGCTTTATGTTCATAAGAGCAACCCAGCGGGCTAGAAACATGTAGCAAATGGCTTGGTAAGCTTTGTGTCCTTCACCCCATGCTTGTTGAGATGTTAAATCTTCTTCATATTCCCCGTGCATGGACCATTAGTTTGGAGGCATATTTTAAAGCATATATTCACAGAGGCTTAAATCCTGATCAAAAGTTGTCTGAAATCATCAAGATTTCTGATGTTTGTCTAGCCCCTTCAGAAGATGCTCTTGTCAGCATGGTCTGACTCATCAGTCTATTCTCACACTGATGGTTTATTAGAACAACATAAACTAAAGATCAATGCAATAAGAAGGGCCTGGCAAGTCAAGATTTGATAGCCAGCATGTGTCATGCATGTAACACTAACTCATGGAAACTGGACAGAAAATCCCTCCTTCCTTTTTTCCAGGCAAAATGGAATTTCTCTGTTCTAATTCTGCCTCTCTTTCTAGTATCCCAGTTGACGTCTGATGGCAAAGATTCCCAGAAGGACCTTGATGCAGGAGGTCAGTCAAGGGCACTGCTGAAGACTTCAGCAGTGCAAAGGAGCTGCAAAATCCGCCTTGCTGGCAAACCCTCAGCTGGCTAGACCTGTGCAAAGAATGAGCTGTCCTCTCAGGGATAGTATCAAAAGGATAAACAGGAGATGTGCTGATTATTCTCTGAGCATCATCTACTTAGCACATCTTTTATGATGAGCTTGTAAGGGTCTGTATGTGCTTCACTAAGTCACCCTATCTTATAAGGTCTAACAGAAGAAATCAAGAGCTGAATGAACCTTACCTACCCTTCCATCTCCACAAGCAGCCTCCAAGGAGAAGCATTTGGAGGGATGCCCTGCATGAGGCCAGACTCATTGCACAAAAATTGTGTTTATCCTCCAGCTCTGTCAATTTTCCACTTGGGTGAAATTCACAGGGTATTATAACAAGAAAAAAAGAAGTTAAACCACCTAATAAAAAATACCATTTTCTTACATTGCTCATATTAATAATAAATACATCAGCAGCATTGCTATATAACTGACCTTTGTTGTCAGAAGGGGTAGGTACACTGAGCTGTAGAACAAGGACCTGCAGTGCATAGGTGAAACTGGCATCGTCTTGTTGAGAAAGGAATCCAAGAACAGGAGGGACAAAAGAGAACACAATTCCACAGTCCAGACTTGGGAGAACTACAGTTACACCATGTAAGAAAAGATGGTGAGACCTGACTGGAGAACTTTGCTATTATCCAGTTTCTAACGTATGTCAATTTCTTTTCCTAAAAGAGAAAAACATTCACCAATAGTGATGAACAGAGATTTTTAAAAGATTAAAACAAGTAGATTTATTACAGCCAGGATTTTTTCCTTAAATTCCTTGTATAGTCTTGTGGATTACAAACGATAAACAAGGATCTATGTCTTCATACTTCCTAAACCCCTGGGAAGAAACAGGTAAGCCATTACAGAATTGTCCATCAAAAATGAAATCACAAATTAAAGATTGGTTTCCTGAGAAAAGTGTGTACTTTTCAATGAAAATGTGCTTTTGAAAGGGCAATTTATCAATCTAAAACCACTCTAAACTACCTATGTGTTCTTATGCAGAAGAAAGACCATAAAAACTTTACAAAACTTGGATTAAGTACCTGTGATACAATGAAGTACAAGGAGGAGATGCAATTGCTTCCTTGCTGGTATTCTGACTTTTAGGCAATGTTCTCTGCTTATGACAGAATGCTTTTTGTACTTTTGGATTATTAAATTTACCAGAGAAAAGGTACCACTTTGTATGAGATTTTATGTGTCATTCTTCTGTTGATAAAAAATTTGGTATGACTTATGCAGGTTTTTGCTCAAAGAGAGAGCATAAAAAAGTATGTACTGTAACATATATGATCCAAGTTTGATTGTAAGGGAGTTTTTATTTGGACACCTGATGCCAAACCTTACAGATGTCTGCATGTACTCTTCCACTGCTAGTAATCATTACAAGAAGGGAGTGACACACAATATCAGGCCACGTTGTCATATTATGTGTGAGGATATGGCACATCAGTGCATGTTGTGACAATGTTTTGGGTTAGAAATATATTCAAGAAAAACATTAAGCAGCCCTATTACTCTTGGCTGATGTGAAATCAGACATGGGTTATGGATCTTTCTATTACACCAGCTGTTTATGTCAAGCTTGGGGCGGTCACAGCAATTAGCATGAGTAATATGCATCATCCTTGCAACTCACATACCATCAACTCTGGCAACCACTCACACAAATGACCTGAAAGACAAAGTCTGCCTCAGATGGCTTAAAAAGCCTTGGTCAAACCAAAAGCCTGGTCTTCCAGCTGAATCCACATGAAACATAAGCTCACGAGAAATTTCTTCAACTCAATTTTAGGAAAAACAGTTTTTCTAATCATAGAATTATACAGTCACATAATGGTTTAGGCTGGAAGGGACCCTTAAAGGTCATCTGGTCCAACTCCCCTGCCATGGACATCTTCAACTTAATCATGTTGCTCAGAGCCCTGTCCAACCTGGCCTAGAACATTTCCAGGGATGTGGCATTTGTCACCTCTCTGGGCAACCTGTTACCCGTTTGTAATAAATTTCTTCCTCATATGTACTGTGAATAGACTATTCTTCAGTTTAAAACCATTACCCCTTGTCCTATTGCAATAGGCCATGCTAAAATGTTTGTCCACATCTTTCTTACAAAGGTCTCCTAGGTCTCTTCTTCAGGTTGAACACCCCCAGCTCTCTCAGACTTTCCTCATGAGAGAGGTTTCCTCTGATCATTTTTGTGGTCCTCTGGACCCACTCCAACAGATCCATGTCCGTCCTGTGTTGAGGATCCCAGGGCTGGATGCAGTACCTCAGGTGAGGTGTCGTGAGAACAGAGTACCAAAGAATGACCTCTCTTGACCTTCTGCCCATGCTGCTTTTGGTGCAGCCCAGGACACAATTGGCTTTCTGAGCTGCAAGCACACAGTGTTGGCTCATGTGCAGCTTTTCATCCACCAGTACCCCCAGGTCCTTCTTGAGCAGGGCTGCTCTCGATCTGTTCATTCTCTCAGCCTGTATTAATACCAGGGTTTGTCCCAGCCCGGGTATAGGACCTTGCACTTGTCCTCATTGAACCTCATGAGGCCCACTTGAGAAACAAGGCAATGATGGATAAAGAAACAGGAGTGTTATAGGATCTAGTCAGGGGATGGTTTAATATCAAAGGTAAAATATCGAGGGAAAAACAACCTGGAAGCATAGGCTGGCCACCTGTCTAACTATTCTCCTGTGGCCATTTTCTCTGGAACCATCACACTGAATTTGGGGTTTATTGTTGGCAGGGCAGAATCCTTTTGCAGGAAGAATTGGAAGGACAAAGGAAAGACTAAGTACTGTAAGGGATCTAAGGCTAAGAAAGTAATGGATCAGAAAGGTTTCTCTTTCTTTGTTTAAAGAAAAGCTCGGTTTACCCATATTCTGTATACCAAGGAATATTTCACCTGGCATGCACAGAGCTGCAGAGTTCCTGTGTACTGCTATAAATGAAAAGATAAACATATTATCTTCTCAAAGGCACACTGAACAGCTGTGTATTGAGAATATCCATTAAACAGATATCTAAAGCAGAATTAATTTTTGTTCATTATAAATTCATAATAGGCAAGCCTGTACTTTTCATGCTGACTCTAGTTTTATGCTGTCAGAGCTTTTTAACTATGCTACATTGCCTCAGCACTTCATTTTACTGCAGACTGAATATATATTTCTCAGCTGGTTCTATAACTCTGAAAAAAATCATCCCATGGTAACAAAACAAATAAGTCTTATGGCTTTATTTTTTCCCCAAAGTAAATAAAAAAAAAACTTTTGAAGGCAGCTGGCTTTTGCAAGATTTTGTGTGTGCGTGTTTGTTCCCCATCGGTCCACTCCACCTTTCTATGGAGGAAAAAATAGGCAAAAATTTCTTCTTGTAAACAAAGATCAATCAACAAAAGGTTTTATCCTGAAAGTACTAGTCACATCATGAACATGACTGTAATATGCAAAGTCTTGAACCTGTCAAGATTTCCATGTTTCACTTTAAAGAGATCCATTAAGATTATTTTAATATTTGTTTATTTTGAGTTTTAGGGTCCCTGCTGATTGTCTACATTTCCTGTGGAGGACCCTAAGGGATATTCCTCTTCATATGTTAAGAACATTTGGTCCTTGAAATGTTCTCCGGGGTTATTCAACAAACATGTTTAAGAGCGTCACGTGCTTGAAAAAAATTATATAGCCCAAACAGCAGTGGACCATAGCCCACATCCCTTCCTTTTCTACCGCAGTGCACATGTTCACTCATGTTTGGCACATCTCTTCAAAAAAAGTCTTTGTTTATCTGGTGTGCCCCACAATGCAAACATCCAGTGACCTCGTCTGCTGCCTTGGCTTACCCCTCCGCCCCATGGTGGTCCTTGGGTGTGTTGTGTCTCAGCCCTCAATCAGCATTTAGAAACAAATTCTACTGGCCCAAGCCCCAGAGCAGCTAGGATGTAGAGCTATAGGATGAGTTAGGAGGGTTGGGGTTGTAAGATCCCACCCCAATTCAATGTGAACAATTTCATGGTTCAGTTACTCGGTCAGTCAGCTTCTCCTATCGATTTTTTTTTCTTGCATGGACATTACAGTCATGAGTCTAAAGTTTTCTATAGAAATATTCAGTTTGGAAATAGCTGCAGGGAGGCTTTGGCAGACACAAATGCACACACCCTTGCTAACAATTTTTCTTCAGAGCCCCATTGCAGAAACCAAAAATAATTAAAGGTAATTAGGGGCTGAAAAATATTGTTTCAGAAAGCAATGTGTAATGAGAGCTCAGACAGTTCAATGATTGAACTGCCTTTGTAAAGATCCAGTCTTCCCTCAGGCCTCAATCTTTTGGGTTGAATATATTTATCAGCAGCCTACCAGCACTTTCTAGGTGGCATTTGGTGCCTCTCAGAATTGGGTTTAAGAGCCATGTGTGTGGCAATGATATATTACATTTATCAAGTCAAATTACTCTTCCAGTAACGTCACAGTGACATGTGACAACACATTTCCCTGACTTCAGCATATTTAGCAATTCTGTGTGTACATTGCTGGGTTGGATAGGCTTGTCTGGTCACAGACTTTCATTTTCAAAAGTATTTCAGCTTACATATGAGAAGCAGAATCTGGATTCACAACCTTGAAAATTGCACCCATTTGAAAATAAAAAAGGTGGAGCGAGGAGTATTTCTGAATGTCTTCTGCTGTCTAGACCTTAAATGAGACTCACTTTGGTGAGTGCTTTATTTGCAACCTTCTGACCTATCTTATTGGCCAAGTAACCTTCAATTGAGCTCAGAAACTTGAGAATCTTGTGTAAGATATCTTAGATAGTTTGTTTAGATTCAACCAATCCCAAAAATAGCCTATTTTTCCTGAGATTTATATAAACCTCCATATTTTCAATAATCTTAAGTTTCCTTTCCCAGTAGAGAAAGTTGCCATGATACTTAGATATGTTTGTGTAATCAAAATTTCAACATCTTTGAGTATAGAAATTGTTTTACCACACACATCCTCTACAAAAGTGAAAAAAAGAAGTCTGTCTACAGTATATACAAGAAAGTTTCCCATGAAAGGTGAGTAACAGGAAAACAGGAAGAAGGCAATGCAGATCCATAAAGCACTTTCTACAACTAAAGTTCTAGAATAATTACAAATGATCCTTGATTACACTAAGGGGAAGTTCAAAGTGAAATGGTGGTCACTTTTGCCAAACTGAAGGAGTCAGGGAGACCAAGCAGATTTATGCAGTCACCTAAATTAGCTAAAGGAATTAAATGCAAATGTGGATTTTTCTCCCCTCCCTGCATTTATAATACTGAATAGAAAACAAGGTGGCAGTTACTTGCTATTCTGCTTAGAATGTTTTTGTCTGCTGCATGTTTTGCAAACTATATTGAACAGAGTGCATAAATATAATGACCACCAAGTAGGCATCACTCCCTTGTTTCTACCTCATATTCCCTTTGCACAGGTTTTCCTCTGAACTGCTGTCTTTTCGCCTTAAAGTAAGAGCAAGGAATACCACAAAGGCAACTTCACTTGGCCAGTGATTAATATTCAAGACTATCAAGCATGGTCTCTGAAAATACCAGTGAGATGTAAATACACTCATAAAAGAGCACGTTCTCACCTGCCTGCCCTCCAGTCTCCTGACCCTGCAGAATGGTGGTTACCACAGCTGTGAGAAGTTTGCAAGGAGATGCTTCCTTCACGTCTGACTTTATGTGTTTATTTATTTAAGTCAAACTTCCTTCAGCTGTTCCACAGCATCAGGGAAGAGAGGAAAGGTGGTCACAATAAATTAGATCTTTGCCTTGAGCAAGCATGAACCATACCTGTGTAGTTTAAGGAAAGGAATTCAGGGTGAGAGTGCACTGTACAATCAAGCCTGTCCAGGTGCCAGCATCTGAAGTGACTCATCTGTTTATCCCACTTCTCCATACAGATGCAATAAGCTGTAAAATGAAGTCTCTTATGTAAGGAAAAGGTTGTCAGAATTCTGACTTAAATATATGTGACTTCAGTTCTGCATAGCTGTGAGAAAGACCCAATCCCCTCTCTACATATAGCAGATAAAAGAGGGTGTAAATTATATACCAGCATGAAACTGAGAGGAGATCTAATAGAAAAACAATCTAATGGAAAGTTAACAATACAAAGGAGACCCCCTACTTTAGAGTACACTTTCTTTAACTCACCAGTCAGACTGAACTCCCTTCTGCTCTTTAGTATATAATTTACTGCTCCCTTATTCCTGTTTTCTGATCTTATAATATCTATCAGCCTGGGTTTAATTCTGATTTCAGCAATTCAGGTGAAAATTTAAAGCCCCCTGAAGTGCTTCTGCAAAGAGTAATGGATTTCTTGTGGATGCATAAGGTTGTATATTGAACACAGTTTTGGTAAATAGCCTATACCTGACATCCATCTGTTCTAGGATCTCAAACTGCAAGTCCTTCTCTAGAATCCATCCAGTTTCATGATTAATATTATTTTTATTATTTTTTTGTGCTAAGACCCAAAATATTCTGGGTGCTTTTCAGATCAGCAGAAGTGTTTCTCCTGTAGAATGTACAGTGTAAAGTAAAAGAGGCAGAAGATGATGCAAAGAAATATAATGCATAAACCAATGTAATAAACATAGTTTTATCAGAAGGCTATTTGCCTATTTTAATTATATATTTTAAACTCATGTATTTTAAGCTTCTTTTCTTTAGGAAATGGAGCACAGCTCTTTATCTTAGTAGTCAGCTATGCAGGGAAAGTGTGGACAGTTTTTTCGGTCTTAGTTCTTACCTTGTTAGGCATGAGTGACTCCAGTCAGGCAGTGTCCCCTATGTAGTTTCACCAAGGTCTTGAAAGGGTTGAGTTCATGTTACAGCCTTGGTATTATTTAATTAAAAAGTCAATCAACCATTAGACATACACTCATTGGAAAACAGGCTTCATTAATTCTGAAACTGATATTCATAAACAAATTGATCTTCCTTCTCTAGTTTTCTTTCCATGGATCAGTTCTTACATCCTTTTGACCATCCACACCAGTAAATCAACTTCTCATGCAATAATCCCTCCCCTCCTCCTTTTAACATATTTGAGCCTTAGTTTCAAAAACACTTTTGGATATGGTTAGTTAAATGTCAAAACTAAGGATTTGAGCACTGTAAAGAAAAGCCCTTTCTCAGCAACTCCCCATTGCAATCCTGACTGCAGATTCACAGTCTTGGTGCAGAACAGACATGCTCTGGGGCAGTTTGCTCTCTCATTTTTCAAAATGAAAATTGTGCTTTGCCTTAGCATTATAAATAGCTCTACTTGTGCAAATTTCCTTATGATAGGCAGGCCTTAGAGATAAAGACATGCAATCTCTGGACACCCTGAGAATGAGCAGGGTCCACTGAGCTGGACTGTTCTGTGTCCAGGAAAGGGACTTTCTTGATTACAGGTTTTACAGTGAGTTTATGCTGTAGACAAAGACACGAGCTCAGCATAGCCTAAGTATATTCATGTCTAGCTTGTAATAGTAAAGTTAGCAATGCAGTGCAGACTTCTACAGCAATTTGTGGATTAGAGCAGGCTGTAAATCAATCTGAGACTAGAGGAAACTGCTTGGAAACCTGGTATCAGTATTCAACTGCATTTGGTAGACCGAGCTTGGGTGTTTACAAAATCTTCCATCATGTCTTTGCCTGCAACACTGACAGATTTTAGAGTCCTTGAGCAGAAAAGTACTCAAGGAATCTCTGCAAAGTAAATTTAAAGCACATTTGGCTAATTCTGTTCTGATGTTGATTAAATAGTTCTAGAGGAGCAATTCCATGGTATATCCCTGCATGCTATAAAAACGTGTATTTCCAGATCTCAGTCATTAAGGTGTCAAAGTTAGAGGGCATTTTGTCCAGAATATGTCCCACAGGTCAGATTAAAATTGAATAGTGCTATTGATCTTCTCTCAAGCAGCTGTGTTCCACTACCAATCTGTCAGACAGTTTTCAATATTAACAATTTCTTGGCACAGCAGCCACCCATAAACTACATCTCTCTGAGGAATATCACTTTAAATTGAATAATATTTCATTCAAGTCTTCTTGAGGTAATAGTTACTAATTGTATACAAAATGAGGAACCAATAGAAAATGTTGAACCCTTCCCTCAAAAAAGAGAAAGAATTGTGGTCATGGTCAATGCATAACACTTTGTATATGCCACTCCTTCCTTCTCATGTTGTTGTACTGCTCCAGCATGGAGTCCCTCCCACAGGATACAGTTCTTTACAACTTTCTCCAGTGTGGGTCTTTCCCATAGGATGCAGCTCTTAAAAAAATTTCTCCAGTTTGGGTTCTTTTGCACAGTGGGGAGTTTTTCAGGAATGTCCCTCGTTCCTCATGAGTCACAGGTCCTGCCTGGAAACCTACTGCTACATGGAGTTCTCTCCACAGGCTACAGCTCCAGCATGGTCTCTCTGCAGGCTTCAGTTTTCTTCAAGACATCTCCACCAGCTCTGGTGTGAGGTCCTCCATGGTCACTGATGTGTTTAGCTTTGGCCAGTGGTGAGTCCATCTTAGAGCTGTCTAGAACTGGTACTGTGTGACATGGGGCAGGCAGCTCCTGGTGTCTTTTCACAGCAACCACCTCTGCAGCCCACCCACAACCAAAACCTTGCCAATACAAAAGGACAACACTACTTGTTTCTGCGAAGTAATTTAATCGGTTTGTAAAAATTTCTTCAGCTCTAATTGTGATGGTGCAAATGTTTTCAGCAGCCAAAGAAAGACGAAAGATCGATCCAGTCTGCTGCACTGCCCTTGTGAGAGGGAAAGTCAAAGAGAGAAAGATCTGTCCTACTGCAGGCTGGTGAAAAGAAATAGATGGAGTCTTCAACCTTAACTCAGAGAGATGCTTCCATGCTGCTGGAGTATTGGCTGACAGGCAGCTTGTAGAGAGGTAGCTTTCAGGCTGAAGGCAGGTAAGCAACTCCATCTGTCAAAGGAGACAAATGAGTATAGAATGGATTACAGTTAGCAGGAAACCTCACTGCTGGAAGACTCATACTTGTGCTAGATGCATGGGAGGGTGTCAGGGGTTCTCAAGCTACTGTTTGAGAATACATGCTATGTATTCAACACCAACACCAACAGGAAAGCAGAGATGGATTCCCAGAGTTGTCATCAATAGCTATGTATTCAAAAGCTATTGTAGCTCAGAGCAAGCAACAGCATCAGGTTTATTTTATATTGGTGTGGTGCAACAAGAGATTAGTGCAGGAGTGAGACGCTACCCTCTGTCCCACAGAGGTGCTATATATTGAGATTGTCAATGTATGCAAGTATCCTATTACTTTATCCCTAAAAATATAATCCTCATTTCACAGACTAACTTACAGCATGTGGTACTTTGTTTCATACTCATCAGCAGGGTAAAAAATGAGAACAATTTTTTTTTTTAGACTGGCTAAAACAGAAACCTGAGTCTTTGACAATATAAGGGGATGCTCACAGGCCCTATACCACTTTCATTTAGTTTAAAATATATGGGAGATGACTGAATATAAAGGGACTTGTACTATATATATATGCGTATGTGTGTATATATAAATATATAAAAATATAAATATCTATCTCATATAGGTGAGTGCCCCCTGTAGTAGTAGAAAGTAAATGCCACTATTAATATCTTGGTGATGATGTGAGCTGAAAGTTCATTACAAGGCTCTAGAGTGAAAATAAATTTCTCTAGTCTGCCTGCAAAGGGGACTCTGTGATATCTGCCTCATGCATAATTTATTGGAAAGCAACTACAGTCACATATATAAAGGAACATGGTCGCTAGAGATACATTCTTGTGAAATAAAGATTCACCTGATGAACACCTATTATTTATGATGGTACTATTCAGATCTTTATAACTTACTTATAACTACTGACATCTCTTTAGCAAACCCATTAGCCCTTCCAATAGCTTTTTTTAGCAGTACCTAAAAGCAATTCCTTTAAATACGCAGGTGTACTTATCAAATGTTTATTGGAGTAGGCTACTTCAGTCCTGCTCTCCACGACCACCACCTAATTGGACTACTACTCTCCTTCTCTTTTCTTCCCTTTCTTCACTTCTCCGTGCCCATGGACCAGGTCCAGGAAGCCAGAGAGTATTGGGAGTTGTAAGAGAAGCCTGAAAATTCTCCTGCATTCTGGCTCTTTGTCTGACTCTGCCTAGGAAGCAAACTTGTGAAGACCAATGCAAGTAACATCAGAGAATTAACTTGCCACAGTGAGACTAATGTGATTTGTAGCTCTGTGGCTTTAACATAACAACCCCTCAAAAGGCTTGTTTTTTCAAAGTATATCACCAGTTTTCACACCTCATGAGAAAGAAAGTACTATTCCAGCTCGGATAATCTTAAAAGTATATAGCCAAATGAAATGGAAATCCATGGAAGTATCGTTGGGCTGTCAAACTGAGTGCTTCTCAGTCCCAAGCTGGGACTATTCCTGGCACTATTCTTGCCATTGCGCAGCAGAGCCCAGATCTAAGTAGGACAAATTGTAAACTGAACTGTCTCCTTTGCAGGAATATCATCCAAGCTGAGCCTAAAAGAAACTGCAAATAAAGAAAAAAACCTTACATTGAATTCTGCATTACCTTTCTTTCTCTCCCGGGTTATTCCTTATGGATTCATTCATAATCCATCTTAATCTGCAAATTATCAAAAATTTTTATTTTTCTTCATCCTATGACATTTTGGAAGGTTTCTTTGGAAGTTTTCTGCCTTGATGTCTAAAAATCTTATAGCCTCCAGCCCCTGTCAATTCACATCTCTGTCTCTGAGTCTTTCAATGTCAAGTGTTCAGGTGCTGTGCTTCAGTTTGTAGTAATTTTTTTCCAGTTTCAACAGTGGAGATTATCTACTATCACAGTATCTGATGACTTCAATCAGCTTATTAAGCTAGTGTCTTCCTTTGGGATAATCATTTTTGAGCCAACTGAGATTAACCTCCTCCCACCTTTGACTTGGAAGTGCCATGTAAGGGCATTTTAAGCCAGTGTTGGCAGTCAGCTGGAGTTCAAAAGAAGTGGTGCACCTCTTCCCAATGTCCCTGCTTCTCTTCTACCAGAAGATGAATTCATTGTCCTGAAAGCATGGTCAAGCTATTCAAAAATATTTGTACTACTGTTGTCAATGTAATCTGAGTGTCACTTCAGTTTGGCAGTGATGACTTCCATTTTCCTGTCCTCATTCTGACTGCTCTGTCTCCACAGGTTATTGGCCTTGCATCCCTGCTCACCACTGTGGTATACGTTATCAAGGATAAACCAAGAACAGTCCTAACCATTTTCCATGTATCTATATTGCATTATTGTCCATTTCTCTTTCTGATGACCCTATCTGATAGCTGAATTATCTTCTGTTTCTTACTTTAAGATTATAAACTAAACATAACTTGTCTCCACCACCATGGCAAATTCCTGCAATATAAATATACTACCTGATTTCAGCTGTCTTTGGCCACATACAGACTTACCTGAAGTTTGTTCAGGGATGCTGATCCTGCAGCGATTCAGATCATGTATTTCTTAAAGCTTATCTCTCATAGTAACCAGAGTCCATTTGTAGGAAGAAGAAGGGACAGGATTTGGGATATATCAGAAGCATATACCCAGACTGGAGCCCCTGGTGGTCTAGTGGTTAAGGACACGGCGCTGTCACCGCCGAGGCCCGGGTTCGATTCCTGGTCAGGGCC
>JAYRBT010000001.1:89867410-89951276 GCA_036023395.1 Myiotriccus ornatus
ACGGCCTGCCCAGAGAGGTGGTGGATTCACCATCCCTGGAGGTTTTTAAACAGAGATTGGACGTGGCCCTTAGTGCCCTGATATAGTAATTGGAGTTGGATCAGGGGTTGGACTTGATGATCTTGGAGGTCTTTTCCAACCCAACCTGTTCTATGATTCTATGATTCTATGATGCTGCAGCAGCCTCAGATGACTATGCCTATGCCTATGATTGTGACTATGACTAATATGAGCTGGCCTCACTGATCAAGGATAGCTTGTCTGGCAACCAGTCATGTGTGCAAACATAAAAGCCAAGTTAGTCTTTAAGGGAATGATCTTTATTTAAATCTTGACCAAAATAAGAAATGGTCTCAGAAGTCTCCTGTGAAAAAGGGGTGGGCTTCTATTTAAAAAGAAAAACCACACCAAACCACATCTTTTTCTGAGTTTTTTTGGTCTTCCAACAGGACAGCTATCTAGTTACTATGTCTTAACTGCTACTTATGGCCTGGCTGATTGATGTACCCTACTGCCAATTTGCTTCTTTTTGAAAGGATTATTGCCTCCTCATACTTCATATTACCACCGTGCTTGCACTAGACCACAATTAAGCACGTTATCTTCCACTATTAGTCCAGTTCCTTGATGAGAATACTTCTGTCCCTGTTGCCATTACAACTGAAGCAAACTGCAAGATTCACCTGTTCAGGAGTTCTGCCTGTCTGAGGACATCTCCCACGTCAGGTCTCGTTCCAGGGATGTCTGGGTGGCAGCACACGTCTCTCCCTCCACAGCCCTTTGGTGAGTTTACTGTTTGAAAGGGAGAGAAATGGATGGTTCTCAGCATGGAAGAAGAGACTATGCTCTCTTCACTTATATAGTATTTCTTATAAAAAGTTACTTGAACCAAGAGAAGAGAGTAGGGACCACTGCTGTAACTGGTTAGATTGAGCATTTTGCTGTTGGCCTCAAGATGATCAAGAGAGGGGTTCTGTTCTCTGCAGAGAGGACAGAGAAGAGGAGATGAATTAAGGAAGGAGCTTTAGATGGAGAGTCTGTGGACAAGGCAGAGGCTTTGTGGAATATGTATGGCACTGCACTTGCATGTACTTACATGCAGATGAGTTTCACACTGTCCTTTCCTTCACCAGAGGGTGCTGTCAATTAAGCAATGCCTCAAATTTTCCTAAGGCTAGGTGGGAGCCAATGGACCACCTGGTCTACCTCCAGCCACATCAGTCATTAGCAGCATGTGAAACATGTAGCAGGCCGTGGTGATAATGTTGCTCTTCACTCTGCTAATAAGCTGATCTCACAGACAGTGACTTGAGCTGCCCAAACACATAGCTGATGAACTCTTGGCAAGGATCCCTGGATCAGACTCCATCTGTTCCTTCACAGTGGATAAATCCTGCCCAACATTAGTATCATCGCACCCTCCACATCAATTCTGCCTACAAGAATAAGGTGACGTGTTGTAATAAGAGGAAGATTCCAGACTTCTAAATAAATTTAGCACTACTTTTAGCATGGCTTTTGCCTTTCACAATCATAAATCATTGTGTCCTTCAACTCCCCTTCCTCCTCCATAACCCCGTGACATCTGTACCACCCTGCAAAAGATGTTCATCTAAGGACTGTGGCAATCAGGATAAGGTAGTCACTCTTCCAGGCTCTTGCTGATGCTTTTTCTTCTTTTTCTTCTTGCTTATGGTTCTGAGATTTTCAGATTCTCTCTTTCCAGATTTGTTTCAAACAAATTGCATCATCCTCCCATGGTGAAATGAGCAGAAGGGCAACAGAAGGCTGCAATCCTTAAATGTATGAAAGGGGCACAAGAGCTTCTGAAAAACATGGAGTTAGCAGCTTGTTGCATCCAAGTAACAAAATAGCTAGCTTGAATTCTCATTCATTTGTTATGATCAAAGTCTTTTTATGGGCAAAATGAACACAATAATTTATTGTTACTCTAATTAGCCTTAATGGTCTAGTCAAAGAATTCTCAGTCCAGTTATGATGATACCAATAATAATAGATCAAATTACATAGCATTAAATGATATACACACAAACTTTAAAATATTTACCCCTCTTTGGTATCCATCCTCCCAATCCCCAAGGGTCCTGATGCTTTTGGCTTCTGGGGATGTGCAAGCAAGTCTTTCTCCAGCTGGAATGCAACACTGATCATTTCTTCCTTCTCATCCTTGGAATGTTTGGGGTAATTTTTGCATGTTTTTCAAGAACCTTCAACCCCTTCTCATTCTCTATTGATCTGCAAGTCCATGTTATGTCCAAAGTTACTATCAATACCACAATTTACAGATGTCAGATAGAAGTCACTTCTAAAACCATGTTACCCATCTCTAAGGGCTGCACTTCTCTGATGACTAGTAACTGACCACTGGTGAGCTACTTACAGCCCTGGGATCATATCCTTTGCCTATGCTTTCAAGGCTGTCTGCTATGTCCCCAACTCTGTAGTCCTCCAAATTGTATTTATTTCTGGGAATCAAATATGACTCTGCGTAAAAGAACTATTTGTTTTCACTATTAGTAGATGATATTATAAGTATACATATAGCATAAAGTGTTATGCCAGAGATCTGTACCATGCAAAGCAAAAGCCAAAACAAAGTAAGTTATTTTAATAGTTGCTGGTTTTAGCTAAAATAAATTTCCAGGGAGGCCAAGCAAAGTGCAGACAAAGAATGAGAAGTCATGGGACCCATGTTAACAGGAAGTCTGCTCTCTGTTCCAGGCAATGGAATGCTATATTTACTGGGTTTATATGCTGTGATAGACCTTCCCAGGGTATTTCCAGAACAGGGAACTGTAAAGGATGGTCCTATAATGCAGATGAGAAATGAGTATTTAACTATGGGACAGCTGCCTAACAAAATTTGTGTAGGCTTTTAGTTCAAAGTACTAAGCATAGCTTAAGATATAGTTCAGTTCCCAGCTCAGTCACTGCTTCTTGTGAAATTTCTAAAATAGTGCTTAATATGGGCATTGTCTCAGTCTCTTATTGATAAATGAGAGGATTGGAGAGGAGTGACTGTCTCAATTATTAACAGCTAGAAGCCAAAGGAGCATGCAGAGGGTATGAATTCTTAGTGAGCTAAATATATTTCTGTGAAATTTTTGAATCTCATAGCCTACATAGGCAGGAAATATTTCTGCCCTCACCTGAACATTCTATTTTTAAATGTTATTTCTCCATTTTTGTTAGAAGTTGAACTGATTTGCTGTCAATTGGCATAAAACTAAGTGGTGTTTTGATGAGGATATTTACCCATCATTTGAACAAGGATTTTTACTGATGAAGCAGTCTTCCCATCTCCATCCCCACTCATACAAAAGAGGGATGGCACAGAAACAAGAAGATCCGCCACCCACTGAGGCACGACAGTAATGTTCCCTGACATACTGTCAGAGGGATAGGGTTGGGCACCAAGCTCAGCACTGGCCGAACAAACATCCTAAAGGGGACAGAGGTGTCATCACTTATGCTGCAGATGAGAAAATGATGTCCTGGGAACACTGTTTGTGTTTGCTTAATGCAAAAAGATGATTCCAGTATATATTTAGCATCCACTGAATTATCAGCCTGTATTTTTGTGTCCCAGCCTGTATCCCTAGAGATAGTCTTCAGTAACCAAGGGTAAAGGAATGCCTTGAACTATAGAGTATTTATTTTTAATCTACGTGTCTGTACTAGTTTTTAATACTATTGAGGTGAGAGAGGGAATGGAAGCTCGGTAATTAATTGCTAGCTCTCGTTACCTGCCTCTTGTCCTATTACTTTTGGGCATCAGGGTCTCATTCTCTTCCTGTTTGGTGAATTTTACCATTGACCCCAAAACTAGAAGTCTCCAGTTCTTATCTTGTCTGCTGTGTTAAAATACATTCCAAAGACACAGCTTGTTCCAGTACAAATAATTATTATCTAGAGTAAGCAGGGAGAAATCATGACAAACAGCTGATAAATATGGACGGTTCTACTGGTAGTCTCAGTGGAAAGAGCTTAAGGAGTGAGAAGCTGAATGTCATTACTGGCACAGGAAAAACCTCAGAGAAGGCAAATCGAGAATATAAGTGTGTCTCAGCAAGAGGTAAGAGCATAAGATTTCTTTGCAGAGAAAGAAAAAAAAAAAAAACCCATAAAATTATATCTACAGTCAGCCTCCATCTTTGGATGTTCTAAATGAAAATGGAACAAAAAGCCCATTGCACTGATACATATCCAGCTCCTGTCATAACAGCCTTGAAGGAAATCCATGGGAGAAGCATGCCAGTCCTCTGCAGAGATGCATTGCTGGGGATGAAGGAGGGAGATGGAGCCAGTGAGGATGGTGGAGCTCAAACACTGCTTTGCAGTGTCTTCTTCAATTAATTTTCTAGCCCACTAACTGTAGAATCTGGAATAATGTATCAGTGGGAATGCACATCTTCTGCAGTCTGTTCAGAAGGAGTAAATGAGCACCTTCTTCAGCTACACAGAAGGTGCTAATTTACTGTACTGCAAGGCATTTCAAAACACAGCACCTTAATTCTGCTGAAGTGACACTTCAGATCTAAGCCACGGAAATTTAAGTGTGGAGAAGAAATTTCCATCTTCTCCTATGTATGTGTTTCCTATGTAGGAAAGTCTTGGGAGAAATTTCCATTTTCTTTTACCTGTGTTTCCTGTGTAGAAAAGTCTTGGAACAACCTTCAGAAATAAACCTATTCCCTCAGCTTCTGAAGTCAAATGACTTCACACTTAGGCCTTCTTTTCTTTCTGTTTCTCCCCAATAGTTATGGGTTTTTTTCCCAAAATGTGTCACATTCTGCTTTAAACAAGTAGGATATTTACTACATCCTCCAATGAGAACATTATTTAGGCCAATAATTAAACACTTTTGAAAGTGTCACTGGTGCTTTCTTCTTTACTATTCTGATATTTGTATTTCACCATCACGATCATCTCACACAAAATTTCTGCTGACAGTTACACTAATCTTTGATTTCCCTGAGGTACCCTTAAGCAGGAGATGCACCATAAGATATCAAAACTAATACTCATGTTCATTAAAAGAAAACTAAGAGCTGGTGACATCTGCATAGCCACCCACCCACCAATCATGGTGGCTGAGTTTCAGTTACTCTGTAGACTGTAGAAAGAGCTATGCAGAATGATACTGGGGAGCTGATGGGAATGCCATACTGGTACTTCTTTTACATTTATTATTTTAATCTTCTTTTCTTCAAGATCTGGAGCTGTCAAAAATGCATTTTCAAAAAATTTTCTGACAATAATTTTGCAGAAGTTACTGTGGAGAAATTAAAAAAGAAAACGTCTTGACATTTTTATTTTGGAAAGTGTAGAGATTTCAACATTCTAAATGTTAATGTTTAATGTTGTGACTCCAAGCTGTTTTGACTTGTATATTTATATATAATTTTTAGTATACTTGATTTTGCATTTTTCATGATGCGTTTTACGTTATACATTTCAAACTCTGATGTGGAGAACATCATAGCTAAATAAAAACCCAAAACATTGCTTAAATCTTTAAGAGCAGCAGCTGCTTAAGTATTGTCTGGCACTCTACATGAGGAGAGTAGAGTGCTATTTCAGGTGCTATATGGTTAGAGTATATGAAAAATCCTCTCATAGTCAGGTCAGAGAAATTAGGTACTGTCAAAGTGTATTCCATCTACTTTTCTTTAGACCTCAAGCTTAGGAAAAGAAGAAATGCACTCCATGAAGGACTCATTCAGTCGATGGTACAGGCATTCTTTGTCATATGAGGTATGCAAGGGTATCTAAGACATCCTTATGGAGATCTGTTTCCATCTGGAGTGGCAGAGCAGACGGGACAGTCTGATCATCTCAGATAGCACTGGGCTACTGAAGTGAATCCAAGGTGTCTGATACTTTTTTGTTGAGTAGAAAAGAAGATTAAAAAAATATTGTTATCTTAGACACCCAGAATGGATTCAGCTGACTAAATTTAGATGTCTACTGCCATGTGAAACATTTTAGGGATCTCACTTGCCCTCTAGTTGTCTTTCCACTGTGGCCTGAGTTACCTCTGTGTCTTTTGTTATATCTGCTTGCTCATGAGGTTGTCTTAGATATGCCAGAACAGCTCATACGGCACAAGCTGCCTAAACTTAAGTAACAAGATCATGCCCTATAGGTGGCATTCCCTTCCAGATTAAGACGCTTAAACTTAAGTTTCTATGTGTGCACCAAATGTCCAAGTTTCCAAAGGATTCAATGCAGGCAACAGAGCCTGGACACCAATAAATCTATAAATGTAGCAGCTATGGTCACTTTTTAATCATAGAATCATTAAGGTTGGAAAAGACCTCCAAGATCATTGAATCTAACCTGGGACCTCCCATTTGACAAGGGCTGCTACTTCCCAACTGCCCAGCTCTCCCCTAGGTGTTATATCCTCACTGTCTGACCTGTGAAGATTGCTCAGATACCCCAGGGGACTTCAAATGGCACCAGATTCCACAGGGTGGGCAGTGTCTGGAGCTCTGCAATGTACATACTGGCACTGCTGACAGTACATGTAGGTACTGTGATGTGAAACTAATGACCACCCCTATAACTGGGGAAATAAAAAACATACCTTGGTCAAGTTACTCACTACTGAGTAGATAAGATGTTTAGATCTAGGTAAAAGAAACAAATAAAGGGATGTTAATTACAGCTCTTCTCAACATTTATAACATAAGAAAAAAATGCAGCAACTTTAATAATACAGAGGCAGTTATAAAAAGACATTGAATTAAGGAAAACCAGAACAATTTCAATGTATCTTGCTCTGTGAGAAACCTCAAAAATTATTTATTTTCATTTTTGCAATGAGAAATTCTAGAACATGTATTCAGCTCAGCATCTGAAAAGCCTGTGGATTTCAGGCTAGTCTTCCGGGGGTGGTCTGCCCTCTCTCTTGACAACTGCACGCCCGTTCTGAGAGCCACCTTAACACATAGCACACAGTGATGTCATTCCTAACCTGTTTTCACTGGAGACACCTTCATGAAAATCTGGACTATTCAAGTCTGAAAAATGACTTCTCAACTACTTTGACTCAGCCAGAGGCACTAGATCTTGCTTAGACTTTGCTGAATCAAGCAGGCTCTGGGCTTATACACTGTAATTTTGGATGCACACTTGTTCTCCAAAACATTTTTTCCAAAGACTGCAGTCCTGATTTTTTTTTTCAAGCTACAGCTCCTAATAAATAACCTGGCTGACTTTCTGTATGACTTTTCTTAAGGTACAGTTTGCTAGAAAAATGTATGTGTGAAATTTTGGACAGATTGCTTGAGTTTGGGGAAAACTAGTAAAGGAGAAAATCGATACTAGTTACACAAATGTTACTATGGAGAAACTCCTGTCTCTGCAACAGGCACAAGAAATGGTGGTTTGAGATCCTGAAAGAACTGCAGAAGGAGAAGCTAATGAAATGTGAATTTGGAACATTTACTCATTCTAAAGCTGCTGGAAAGAAAATGGAAGGAAAGAACTTCTATTTTACATGACCATTTGGAAACATCACTCTCCCACGAGAGAAAAGCGTATGGATCAGGCATTGTATATTCACAAAACTTTGGTTATCCAGAAAAATTACAAACATTTTTTAACTGGAGCTCTGAGGAAATTTTGGTGCAGAATGAGAAAAACCGCATGTAAAATTAATGGAAAAATGAAGATTTGTTAGATCCCATTAACCTGCTCACTGCCAGTAAGTGGTTCATACCAAAGACTTGCTGATGACTTTGGCCTCCAGTCTGGAAAATAACAAGTCAAAGAACTTTGATTATCTGCTCATTATTCCAGAAGGTAAAAAAAAAAAAAAACAATTCCTAATATATCATCTTTTTTTCCCATTTCTTAGCCCACATTTACCTTCTTTATGTATCTACTGCCTTTAAGCAGTTGCAATTTACTACGTTTCTTTCCTTCTCTTCTCTGGTTTTTCATTTTTTCATTAAATGAAATGCCTCAAATGTTCCTATATCCTGCAGTTTCTTAACCTTTCTTTCTGCTCCTAGAACTCATTGGCATCCTTCTCCTCTTAGGGTGCATGAGTTGGGCATGACAGCTTGAAGATACTGCGTGAGAGTATAAAGCTACTCATATTGTGTGCTGTGTACCAAGCACTTGCATACACAGCATCAATTTGTACTAGTATTTTTGGCTGCCATCTCTTTTCATATTCATGCATGCTGTTTTCTGTCATCTTTCTGTACCTTTCAGCATTTTTGCCTTTTAATTTTTTATTTCTTTTCATCATGTTAGGTTACTAGGGGTAATCTTCGATTGAATCTGGCTTTCAAATCTCTCTAAATGCCTTTTATTCTATCTCTACCTATCTTTATGGTAGTAAGCTAGTACTTGATTGGGTTACTATAGTACAAATTTATGTGCAGTATGACCTGCATGCTTTCAATATCGTGCTGTTTACTTTCTCAGTAATAAGGTGATCGGTTTGGGAGGAACTTCTTTTATCCAGAGTGATTTCAGATTTTTTTTCCAGATAATACCTAGTGAAATGGGATGATTAATACTAAAGTAAATTTTAAAATATCTATTGAATTCCTTCAAGCAAAGAAAATTTTCTGGCCAGTATTTCTTCTTCAGCAGTTCATTTATTGTCTAGCATGGGGATCACTGGAACCGTATTTTGATTAATTCACTGACTTTTCAAAATGTATTATTCCACAATTTATTGGAAGAAAAGCAAGAAGATCAATTAAAAAATGATGACCCACTAGTGAAGTAAAAGGGTAGAATCTGGGTTTTATGTGATTTTTCCCTTTCCCTTAATTACTAAAAGGTTCTTTTTCACATAGTATTTCCAAAAGGTATTTCTTCCTTGTCTGAAGGTCACAGTTGCATTTATTTTTATTAACTTGGTAAGTAATTTACTTTTATCCTAGTTTTACCTTACTATTTATACCTCTCAACTTACATTAACATTTTAGTTTACCTGAGACCAATTGTGAATCTACTTATGTCAAAGTGAAATATGCCACTCTTTAACTGAAATAAGATCATCTGCTTTTTTGCTTTCATTTCTGTAAATTGGTTTTATGTTGCTAGTGGAAGCAATAGACATTACTTAGTGGAGAGCACACAGGGCCAGTTACCATGGCTCAGCTGGCATGAAGTAACTTGCTTACCTGCAGTAATTCAATCATGCTCGATTATAGGGCCACATCATCAATTTCACTGCTACGACTTTTAAGAGTAGGTGACGCCTACAGCTTATGTAACTCTGGGAGGTGATTGCCATAAGATATGATCAAGATCAGCTGGACTGTATGCATTCATATTTTCAAATGTATTTGCGTAGTTTTTCTCTGAACCTAGTATTTCAAGTTTTTTGATTTATGTTCTTGCTGATGACAGGATTGATACTACTGTAAGTTATCCCAGTCGATTTTGAAATATTATTAATTTTATATCTTCCTTATTTATAAGTAGATCTGCTTTCTTCTCTCTGGTAAGCTTCCAAAAATTGTTGTACTGCTTTCCTATCTCTGGTACATAGTAACTCATTTTGGTCCTTTGCTCTCAAATATCAGTTTTCACTGCAAACTTGAAAAATTCAGCACCAATCCACTGAAAAGCTGATAACATTTTCAGGAGAGGCAAGATCCTGTTTTCAGTGACTCAGCTCCCATAGGACATCATATTATCAAAACATAAACAACAGTTATGATTAGTTGTCCAAATTCAGTTTCTTCCCTGAGATCAGGAGAGCTATGAGTCTGATCTGCTAAATTCTGATTAAGCCTTCCATTTCTATTGGTTTTCTTTGCAAAAGTAAGCAATGGTGTTGATTTTTTTTTTCATAGAATCATAGAATATCTCAAGCTGAAATAGACCCTTAAGAATCATTGAGTCCAACTCCCTGTTCCTAACAGGACTAAGCTTCTCCTGTAATTTTTTTTAGGAGTGCTCAAATACCATTCTTAAAAGAAAACCTCTAAGGGAATGCTTACCTGATGAACAGGGTGATATTCATCCTCTCATACCTGAAACGATGCTTCCTGTAAAACTGTATTGTGCTTATTTCTCTCTGCTGAGAAGGCACAAAACCTAGGCATCTGTCTCAGACTTTAATGCATTTATTGTAGGCATCCATGGAAAAGAGTGATGAATGTCAAAGAAATAGGATTCTGATAAGTTTCTGGAGAAGATCCTCTTGTGGACAGCACATCAATCCTGGAAAAAAGTAAAGAACTGGTATAAAACTGCTTCATTTTTCAGCAAAATTATTTTTAATAATGAATCTGCTCCCAGGAAAGTAGACTGACTTCTGTTTGCCTTTTGTAATCAGTTTCTTACATATGCATTTTTTGAAGGAAAATTTCCCGTTATTTTCTGAGACTTGACATGATTCTTGGCTTATTACACCTGTAACATGCCCTTCTTTTGAACTTGGATCCTATTGTCCTGGTTTTAGCTGATACAGAGTTAATTTTCTTCCTAGTAGCTGGTACAGCAGTGTGTTTTGGATTCAGTATGAATATAATGCTGATAACAGTGATGTTTTGGTCATTGCTAACTAGTGCTTACCCTAAATCAAGGACTTTTCAGTTTCCCATGCTCTGTCAGTGAAGAGCTGCACAAGTTGCCTTGAGCAAGCACAGCAGGGACAGCTGACCCAAACTGGCCAAAGGAATATTCCATACCATAGAATGTCTTGCTAAGTATACAAACTGTGGGGACTTGATCAGGAGGGGATCCCTGCTTGGGGACAGGCTGGGCATTGGTCAGTGCATGGTGATCAATTGTATTGTGCATCACTTGTGGGTTTGGGGTTTTATTTTTCTCTCTCTCTTTTCTCATTTTTTAAATTGTTATTAGTATTAATGTATTTTTACTTGCTTTCAATTATTAAACTACTGTACCTCAAACCATGAGTTTTGGGGGTTTTTACTTTTTTTTTTTTTCTAATCCTTCCCATACCACCATGGGGGACGGTGTGGGTGACAGTATTTAGTTGTGGGCTGGAATTAAACCAAGGTACGTATCTATCACAGCACAGAGGGATCCTCAGGCAAACTCATGCAATTGAAAGGATTGCATCCACTTGCTTTCTCATTACCTCTATCAAATTCATAAATTGAAAAGTAGACATCCATTGCTTGTCTTTGCTACTGACAACCTCAATACCCTCAAACTGTTCTCCTCTCACTTATCTTTTGTTGTATTTTTCCTCCACGTCCTCCCTTTCAGCTAGGCTCCAAACCATCACACTATTGCAAATGCTCCCCACCACCACCAGCTCCCCAAATGCTCCCCACCACCATCAGCTCCCCACCACTATTAGCGTGGCCCATTGTCCTAATATAATCAGATTCATATGGCTGATCTGTTACAAAGACATGTCTCACCCACCCCAATTATAAAGATTGTTTCCTAGTCTGATACCAGTCTTTTCACCCAGATTTTTGATCATGACTGAGATGGAGAGAAATTATATGCCAATCTGGCCATTGTGAATCTGATTAACCTGAGAAATATTATTTCCTATAGCCGTGATATCCCTGAGAGGGTACATAATTCTGGGGTAGCAAGTGCCACACTTGTTTCAGTACATATAGTGGCATTTGGTACCAGTGGAGGCTCAGTGAACATTCTTTTCAGCACAGGATGAGGCATGCCTCATTTAAAAAACAGCTAAGGTAGCTGACTCAGTTTTGACTAATTCTTCTCATTTTCTCCTTTTTTTGCTTGTCAATTTACCCAAGACTGAACACATCCATTTCTGTCATTCCATAGCTTAGAGTTACTGCTTTCTGCTGCCACCAGCATCCCCCGTCCCCCACCCTGTTCCCCACCCCGTTCCCCACCCCTGATGTATTTCAGTGTGAAAAGGCAACATAATCTCTCTTTGACATGGAAATTGTTCTCATAGTTATTTTTATTGATTAACTGAATAGACAATAACATGAAGCCCACATATGCCCAGCGTCTGACAATCTGTTACTATTCCAGTCACAGAAAACAGTAGCAATCTTAGATATAATTATTCCAATTACCTTATCTCCCTCTAAGGTGCACCAGAAAAAACCCTCTCATTTAAAAACCAGTGTAGGACTGGGAGGAGTTTTTTCCCTCCCTGTTAGGCACTGTGCACTACTGTGTAGGGCAATGTGCAACCTGTGTACTAAACCATTGCAAAGAAAGCTTTGCACAACACAAGTGACTCGTGCATAACTTTCAACAAATGGGTAACCTCACACAGATCCTACATGGAGTCTTTGTGATTCATGTAGGTGTTTGAATGAGTATGCCTGGAATAGAGGAGTACCCTGAGGCACTGCTCCAAGAAGTGTTTTCACATTTCTGTGCTGAGAGGGGACCTTATCTGTGTATAGAAGTATCTGAAGGCAGGGTGTCAGAAGGATGGAGTCAGGCTCTTCTCAGTGGTTACAAGCAATAGAACAAGAGACAACAGGCAGAAACGTATCCACACAAAGTTCCACTTAAATATGGGGAAGAACTTCTTTTCTGTGTGGGTGACCACACATCGGAACAGATTGCCCAGAGAGGTTGTGGAGCTTCCCTCACTGGAGATATCCAAGAACTGCCTGAATGCAATTCTGTCCAGTATGCTCTGGGATGATCCTACTTGAGCAGAGTAGCTGACCAGATGAACCACTGTTATCCCTTCTAACCTTACACATTCTGTGATTCTCTTTAAAACTTAGTGGCCCAAGTTCCAGAAGCACAGTGGGAAGAATAATTGTGATTCCTCCTACCACCCAAGGGCTAAAGAGTCAGTCTGTATCTTCCTCAGGCCATCAGGCTCTGCCTATGGTTCAGTTCCAGTTTTGTGATTATGATGACACATTCAGAAGGTGTGAATATAGTACCTATCTTCTTGGGCTTGGAATGGAGATATTCCATGTCCTGGGCATGTGCTCCAGACTGCTGAACAAAAGGTAGATGCTAAACTTACCCTGATAAAAGTACCTTATTCACAAGCAAGGTCTATCACAGAACATGATTCAGGCTGCCCACAGTATGTATATCAGGACAAGTCAATGTGGCAACTGAACCAGCATGGAGGTACTGACTGACGTGAGGCTTCTCAACAGCATGTGAGAGCAGGTGAGAGCCTGGACTGTTTGCTCAGGCTCAGAGACATAGAATGTTAAAACTGTAAATTTTAAGCAGAATTTAGCCCATACCCAACCTTTAAAAATTGAAGTAATTTTCTATATACTGTGGCTGTTATATTGCAACCTATTTCCCTTATGTTTTGTCCACCAGCTAAAGAATACATTGCATAGAAACGTGCCTCTTACTTGAAGAATAAGACTCCAGCTGCAGTCTTTGGTTAGGACTTTGTTCCAGTTCCCATATACCTTTGCTTTCAATAAATAGTGTGATTAACAGTGTGAATTTGTCAGACTTTCATTCCTGTTACTGATACTTGCAAAGTCTCTTCTCAGCTACGCAAAAGACCCCCTTTGGTATTTTGTCCCCACGAGGGTACTTATATACTGTAATCAAACCACATCTCAGTTTTCTTTTTGATAACTAAACAGATTGAGCTCTTTAAGTCCTTTATGCTAACAGATAAGGTATATTTTTCTGAGCACCCGTTGCTCCCATGTGGCACTCTCACATCTAAGGACAATACATGCCTAAAACTGACAAAGCAGCATGTTCAGAATATTTTGGGCCGTCATCTGCTTTTGCTTCTCTGTCTTCTCTTAAAAACAGGTAGGCAAATAAACAGACATTTTAAATTAAAACATACTTTGAAGTCCCTGTGTCTTCTGGCAGGCAGCAGCAAAGCTACTGCTTTGGATTTGAATGTTTTTTAAACAGTTCTACTCCTCTATCAGTCATTTCTTGTCAAATGCAATGAAAGTAAATTGTTTCAAATTTTGATTTCAGTCCATGCTGCATTCATTTGTAACACACTGCTGATGGAACGTTAGAAAATGAGCCTTTTCATTTATTTACTCCACCCTCTTCATTTCAGCACACATTGCAAGAATTTGACGGGCTGTATTCTTAAAACAGAACTTTTAAAGTGGAGCCAAGATTAGGTCATTTAAGAGCTGCTGCCATATCAGGACATTTTCCAGGTTTCTCTTCCTATTGGCATGTTTCATATCTGGGTTTTTGATTTGCTTCTGGTATTTTTATCTTTTCTTTATTATATTAGTCAGCACATTTTTGGGGTTAAGGTTCCTCTTACTTTATCCCTACATTTCCAACATCTGTTTTGAGTTGGTCTCAAATTCCTCTGTTCAACATCCTTCACTTCTTTATCTCAGAGCATAATGAATTGTGGTTTACCCTTTCCCCTCAATAATACAACCTGATCTCTACTGATGGTAAATGACAGTCATACCTTCTGTAAAGCTCCAACACCAGTCTCACTTAGAAAAGAAGTCAATTTAAAAAGACTAAAGTCTAATGCAGGTATGATTTTGCAGCCAGCTTCATTTCTGTTTCTATTTCAAACTTTCTGACAGACCATTAGCTTTGGTATTATTTGGTCAAAGAGTTTCAAGAAAAATCTGATCTACTGAGACACTAAGACAATGAAATCTAACATCAGGAGTCAAGAAAGTGAAACAAAATCATTCTTGCTAAAGTACATCTGAATGTAAAAGAAAACGTGAAGTATAACTACCACATGGTAAGTTGAAGTTGTAGGTTGGGTTTATATGTCCTGTCAGCATGGTTAAATACTCTAACCTGACCTAGAATTCCCTCTAGCCCAGTTTTCCAGTCACTGAAAGTTCTCCAAAACTGAAAATATTGCCAATACAATAAAAATATAATATATTCTCTCATTCTTGTTCTATGAGAGTAACAACAGTTGGTCTGCTTTATAATTTTTTTCCATAAGTGACAATAAAAACTTTTATTGTTTTACAGCTCATTCTGGGGTACAAGTTCCCAACTGGGGAGCCAAATAATAAAATCCTTCCATCCTAGCTTGGGGGCTCAGTTGGAAATGGCTGGGAAAGAATCCCTGGCTGTGGTTTAACATTAGACAGCTGTAGATGACCACCCTAAATAGAAAGAAGTTTAAAATACCAGTCACATTGTCCATGGAAAGATGCCGTTCACCATCCCATTTGAATCTTCATCTTGCAGAGGCATATGTTTCTGTAGACTGCAGGAAAAGAAATTGCTCCTGTCTGGTTAATTAAAATGGTTGAGGGTTCATTGGAGTTTTTTTTACAGCTGGGATAGCCATCTGAATTCCCTTTCTGTGAATCACCGGAGTTGTAAGGATGTCTTTGAGGACTGACCAGTGGCAGTGACATATATTGCGTCAGTATTGCTGCAATTTTTTTAAATGAGCAACATTTTCTGGTTAAATATAAATGTAAATATGCTGTTTCCTTTTTTGTTCTATAGATGTAAAAGAACCACTTAATTAAGCTAATTAGGATGATTAAATCCCTAGGCCATGAGTGTGCTCTCAGTTCAATTCCTTGGGAAACTGCAAGGTAACTGAAACAGGTTAACATGGTCACTATTTGGCAGAATGCTGCAGAGAAGTGAGAGCAGTGGAAAAACCTCACAGGACAGCATCTCACATGAGTAAGATTGGAATTATTTCAAGAAAAACTTCCCATAATTATCAAGCAGAGTTGATTTGCACTCATGTTTTCTTCTTGTTGTGCTTGCACATTAGTGCTTTTCCTATTATTGCTTTGGTTTGGTTTCTGTCACATCTTTTATTGTATGATGATTGCTTTTTCAATAAACCTTACTGCATGAAGGTCTGAAGCTACCAAAGCACTTACAAAAGACCACATACTACTAGGCAAACACAAGTCTACAGCAAAATATCCCTGAACTCTGGGAAGAAGTTTGTTGCATTGAGCTTTGGCAAATTACTTTACTTTCCCCTCTTCTCCCTGCTTTCACGCATGCTGCTTGGAGTCCTTGGTTTCCTGGACTATGTTACTCCATACAGCTTCTGTAAATGAGATGGAGTTTGTAGGAAAAAGAACTTCAGGCAGATTCACAATCACATTACTTCAGCATCACAGCTTGATTTACTCAGCAAATGAAATATAGTCTTCACTGGTGGTAGAAGACAAAACTTAGCTTCCACCAAAATGCCGTAATTTGCCCTAATGTTCTTTCGTCTCAGTCTTCCTAGTGATCAGTAGACTAGCCGCCAAGGATCCATGCTGTGTTGAAAGGAAGCATACAGAGTTCAAAGCACTTCAGCCTTAATGCAAAGCCCTCATTAAGAAACATGAAATGCACTATTTGATATTGTAAAGTTATGGGCAATGAGAAAAGTGAATGCAATAGCTATGAGAAATACACAGATAAAAACCCCTTGTCTTTCCGACAATCCAAATTTAAATCCTACTTTAGTCTTTGCAAGAAAGATCCTAAATATTGGTGAAAAACATGTACTTGCTTCTACAAAAGGCAGAAGGGCCAGGAAGGATATCTTTCCTAAGGTCAGATTTTGTTTTGTTTGTACAGACAGGTTTGTATCATAATCTCTATTCAGTCTTACAGATTTCCCAGGGAAATTTTCAGAAGTGGAAGGTAACTGATAGAAGAGAAACAGGTTGTATTGGCAAGGCCTGATTAAAACCACAGAAAAATGAACACACAAGAACTGACTTGTGACACTTGTATGAGAGACAGTAGCTGGGTTTCATTTTGCCTTTTGTCCTTTACCTGCTGAAAGCTTCATTAGAACATTTAAGGTGCTGCAATGTATTTCATTTCAGTGTCATATTTCATCTCTTGGTATTTATGCTAAATTATTGAAACACAGAAAAGACAGGCAACGATAAGCATGAACCTATTTCAAGTGGGTCTTGTGTATGAATTCTCCCAAAGATGTTCTCCATTAATAATTGTCCTTAGTTATCCATCCAGTACAGGACCCTTAAGTCTGATGAGCTATTGTGGCAAATGACAATCATTCAGCTTCATTTTATCTTCCTGGTTTAAATCTCTTTAACTCACTGAAAAATCGCTCCAAAGATTTTAATCATCCCCAGAATCTACATATTAGCCAAATAGCTCCATACAACCTTAACTTTGCAAAATTGAAAAATGTATTCCTAAGACTATACAATGACTTACAGTCGACTGTTTCCTTGGGTATACAATTTTTAAGCTTGGGGACATTTTTCATCAAAAAAATCCCGAACAAAAACGCAGGACAATGGATGGATTGTTGTCAGATTTTTCCTTTTTTGTGTGAATCTACAGATCTACCAGTCTCTCTCATTAAACTAATAGAATTGACACACATCTGCAGAAAAGGCACAGAATGAGTTAATGGAGAGTTTTACATTATTTCTCCAGATATCAAAACATTTAAGTCAGCTGCAATGAAACATTGTTAAATCTCGGGTCATTTGAATGTTAAAGCAAAATATTCCCTTTAGAAATTTCACAGCTATTAGCCTTGAGTTACCAGTGATGAATGTTTCTGGAGCTGTAAAATTTCTTCAGACCCAAGAGCACATTTTAGCTTAGTTTATTGTGGTCTTTTCTGTATCCTTGAAGAGGGACAATCATTACTGATTAGCTGTGCTAATGCAGTGCGGTGTAATAACTACATACACCAGTGTCCACTTTGCTCAGATCTGAATTTGAAAAAAAGTGTTATTTCATAATGCCTGATCCTGAGTGGATACCAAACTTGAGAGACTGATGAAAATAGGCCTTCAAAAGCGAATACAAGCCATCCTCAATTCTGCTTTAGCATTCAGTATGTTTGTATGGATGAACATACCGGGTCCATGGATACATTTCTCCTTTCTTGACTGCAGAATGCAAATAGCTTTTGTGTCACGGGGATTACACTAAACCTTCCAGTTGGGTTTAAACAGTAGGTAATTCCTTTACACTTTACAATTGTCATAGATGTTATTAACTGGCTGGAGAAAGGTTTTAATTCCTTTTCACATTTCCATAGTCTCTCATGGCTGGAGAAAGGTCTTTTTTCCTCTTAGAAATATATTCTTGTCTGGGCAGAGGATTACAATATTTCTCATGACATTTTATTAAGATATTTATGTTCTCACAGGTCTGCTCTAACATTCTTGATCTGTCCCACCTTTCATATCCTCACTCTACCTGGCTATTTAGACCATTTCCAACTGCAGACATTTTCTCCTCTACGGCAGTTAGCAGATAATTTCCCATCATATTAGCTAAAAATCACTACCAATTCTCCTCCTCACAACCATGTCAGCCACACTCTTCCTTGGCAAAACATAAGTTCTGGGAGCCCTTTATCCCTGTGTTGTTCAAGTGAATATACTGAGTGACAAAGTGGCTACTCTGCCGTACCTCACTCAGCCGCTTCTAATTCCCCACAGCTTTACTTAATAGCTCATCTACAATCTCTGTTGGAAGCACTGGAGTAATGGGGCATCCATGTGTCTGCCATAGCACTCTAAATCATAATGAAAAACATAATATTAATAGAAAGGGAAGTTTTTCAACTGTAATTGATTTCCATTGCAATACTTACGTGATCAAAACACAGGATGTGGTGCAAGCTTACATAAAAATTATGACCAAAGCAGAATAGAACTAACATTTCTCAGCGGAAGATAAGCCAGTAGTTCTCCAAACATAATAGCTGGTATTTTCATGTCCATGTAGGCATATGTTCCATGGACACTGACCATAGGCAGGTACTAGATACTTTTTCCTTGTTTTCTGTGGAAAGGTAAATCTAGGCAGGTTTTCTGACTTATTTATTATTTTTCTGTTGTCTAACAATGGCAATATTGTGGCTGTAATGTGATATTACTCAAATGCAGAGAATAAATGAACATGAAGAGACCATTGCAGCTCTCATCTTGCAAACAGAAGACTGGAAAAGATTAATACATTATTCAGTAGCAAGTGGTAGAATCACAGAGCTAGCAGATGTAAAAGATTCACTGTACAGGATCCTCAGCTCTTGGATATGTCATGCTCTTGAAACCCATTAAAAACATTAGTATGCAAAAATGGTGACGAAAATCTAAACAAAACTGTGCTTAAAACAAACTTGATTCAGGATTATACCTTTCTGCAGAGATTTTGTTTGTTTGTTTGTTTTAGTGGCACTTTAATACTTTCAGTATATTTAATTTAGATTTATTAAGATATTGAATTCATATAAAATAAATATAATTGAGACCATATTTCTTCCATTACAATAAACCAGAAGAAAATAAAACCAAAATATAGTCTGCTAAAATAGAACATTGCTAAAGTGGAATTATTTCATTATAGAGATTAAGATACATTTGTTAAATCACAGGGGAATGTACTTTCACATGCAGGTCCTAAATTTGCTTAGTCATGCATAGCCAAAAGTATGTGTGGGCAAATTTACACCTACAGATTGTTTAGGTAGCCCTCTGATTAGCCAGCTTCTACAGACAAAAGCATGCAGTTTGCACTAATTCACTAACTGTATAATTGTTCCCTTGAAAATTTGTCCAAGTAGCCATCAAATCATATTTGTCAGGCCTTAAATAATTCATATTTACCAACTGTTATCACATTAACAATTAACAAACGTTTGCTAAATGCAAATTATATTGTAACTTTGATTATGTATTCAAAAAAAAGTAGTTAATGGTGATGGTTGGGCAAGTTTTTTTAGCAATAAGTGAACATCCCTGGGTAAGCATGTTGCTGCTGATTTTCAGCTACCTGCTACTACTTAATTTTTAACTCTTCAAAGAGTTCTTTCTATTATTATAAGAGAGTCACTTAACATCAAGTGAGGTAGCAGATGAGTACTGAAGAATCTGAGAAGCAAATGTCCCAGAGTATGTGAGAAATGAAGGAACAGGAAGCATTGCTTATAAATGGAAAGCTAGGAATTGGAGATAATTTTGAACAGAAAGTAGCACATAACAACACAGTTAATAAGTGTATTTGAAAGTGATCATCCTTACAGTAGCATGAGCATATTGCATACAGGGGACCTCATTTTGATGCTCTTAGCCCTAAGGGAGCAGACGGTTTTGAAATGCCAGGTTTTACTTCATCCTTAATCTACAGTTGAAGGTCCTCACAAGGAAAGGCGACTCTTGTGCCACTATCCAATTCCCTCCTTGTACTGCTCCAGTACTACCCAGCACTCTCCTGAGCCACTTCAACACACTAAGTGAATTTCTGAGATGGTTTTCTGCTGGATTAGCACACATAAATTGCTCTGTATGGGAACAGACAGGACTAGAACCAACAGCGCTAGAGGAGAACTTGCAGAGCTAATAGTTAAATAGATGGAGGTCACACAACAACCTAAGCCAAATTCTCAGTTTCCACTCAAAAAGGTGTTTCTACCCTATCCCATTTCCAGTCACATATCCCCAGCACTTCACCAGTGTGAACATGAGTTATATGCTGCAGGGCTAAAACCCAATCCAACAACAGCAGCAAACAATGAATTTCCAGCCAGCTCAGCATTCTGGCGGACATTTTCTTGGAAGATAACAAAATGCTTGTAACATTGCTCCTTCTACTGTTAGTGTTAAATGTTAAGGAGGTGACAAGATGAGGTTACATAGGTTCAAAATTCAGATCTACAGTGATGAGAGCAGCCCTGTCAGCAGCAACGCAGATTTAGACTCCAATCACAAAAAAAAAAAACAAACCCAGAGTTAGGGTCAGAGGCGCCAAAGATCAAGCTTAGAATTGTAGTCACTGAAACAAAGAGTTGAACCAGGTCAAGGCCCTGGCCCAGACACAGAAGCAGTTTGGACCCCAGGCTTTCAGATTGTGCTGCTAATTTGTGCACAGTGAAAATATGGGTGTATGTGATTCACTCACTGAAAATAACTCTGCAAAACAGATTTTGCACTTAATCTGTAATAGCCTGGCTATTACAGTATCAGTCAACAGAAGAGATATTTTGCATTTCAGTTATTTGTTCCATCTTTCCAGTTTAGCCTAACAACCTGCATGAACACATGCATCATCCTCTGACCTGCGGACACAGGGAGGCAAATCACCAAGTATCAACCAGATGCTAAAATTTAGTTTCCATATGAAATTCAGATATTCCTATACTTTCTTTCATCCAGTATTATGATATGAAGTCATAAAATACTCATGAAATTAAGAAAAAAACCCAAAACTTTATTTTGAAAATATAAAATTGTAATTTGTTTCAAATGAAATTTATCAGAGTTGCTGCATCAGATGCTCTCTTTCAGCTTTGTCAAGCCATCTAGGAATGATTATGACTTATAACAAAAATCTAAACTTGAGGCCATTTAGCTTAGAAAGAGGAGCCTCAGGGAGGATGTGACAACAATTTTCAGAGATGGAAAAGCTTACTGAAAGGGTAAAGAAGAACCAGTGCTCTGTGACCATAGCAGGCAAGACAAGAAGTAGTGCACTAAAACAGCAGAAAAAACAATGTAATACCATAGGAACATGTGTCCTTTCTAGGAACAGGTTAAAAATGAACTGACTTGTTTGGGGAAGCTTGAGGTTCTTTATGAACATATGAGATGAACATCTGTCAGTAAGTATCACTGATGTGCCTATGACAAAGGGATTGCACTAGGTGAGCCAGCAAAGTCTCTTCCAGACATATGAATTTCCTCAACAGTGAACTGAACCATCTGAGCTGCTTGGTGTGCTGCAGCAATTAGTGCTCTGTGTGATAGCAGTACTCTGGACAAGGTCCCTGGTTGGCTAGCAGTGGCATCCCCATGATAGAAATCCACTGAGGGAAACACTGGGGTGGACAGCAGAGAGAAGTGTGAGGTATCCTAAATGGAATAATTCAATGAAATTACAGTCTCCATTCAAAACCAAGTAACACCCTCAGACAGTGAGTTCTCACCCAGTTTGGTCAATGCTGTGTGTCACTTTGAAAATCTAGATTTTCAGACTACTTTTTTTTTTTTTTTCTGCCACAAGGTCCAAAGGTTAAACCATTTACATTTTAATTTACCAGTATCCCACAGTAGCATCAATGGGTGCTGAGAGGTGTTTGTCCTAGCAGAAAAGTGGATAGCAACCAGAGCCTCCTACAATGCAAGGACACACACTCTGCTACTGATGCTGGTCCTGGAAGCATTCAGTTTCTGAAAGTCATTGAGAGACTGTTTTGGGAAGTGAATGGGAGTGCAGTCTTGTTTAAAAAGAGTCTTTCCAGCTGAGAGATTATGTCATTCTTGTGAAAGATGGTGTGTTGCTCTGACAACATGTACTTGCAG
The DNA here is from genome assembly GCA_036023395.1 of Myiotriccus ornatus. Classification (NCBI taxonomy): domain Eukaryota; kingdom Metazoa; phylum Chordata; class Aves; order Passeriformes; family Tyrannidae; genus Myiotriccus; species Myiotriccus ornatus. The sequence continues at coordinate 89,889,628 of JAYRBT010000001.1, forward strand.
GAATAAGCTGAGAATCATAGCAAAAGAGAGCTTATCACAGCTTCTTATCTCTGCAGAGGTGTCAATGCAGTTCAACCACAGCCTGGTTTCTCCTGCTGTTCCCAAGTTTAGGGTTCAAAGTTACAACAAAAAACACCATTGAGACTTTACGTAGTTCAGGGAGAAGAGCTTTCCAAATTTGTTATGCAGCAGATTAGCTGGTGTGTTGATTTAACTGATACAACATAGCAACTGAAATCACCATTTGCATTGGAATGCCAGTGGGATCAATCTGGGGCATGCGTTGCCTTTGGGTTTCTCTGGGAGAGAGATTTGAAAGCTCTGTGCTGCTGGGAATGCTATGGGCAATGGAAAGATGGAAAAGAAAACAAAAGCCATTTTTCTACACTTGTTATTTCCATGAATGAGGTTGGAGTGAAGAGATATGTCCTTCAGTTTTCCATCACTAAGTTTAACTAGCTGATATGAATTAAGTGATTTCCACCATTTGCTGCACTTCTTTCACTTGGAATAGGCCTCTGACTAAATCTTACCTCCACATTCATCATCTTTGAAAGAAGGTGCTTTCCTTTTAAAGGAGGTGCATTTCTTTGCTGCAGTTTGAGGGAGGAAGATCAAATAATAGAGCATGACTGTCATTCTTTCAGCTGAAAGAAGTGCCCTTGAAAGGACAAGAAGGAATATTCTTTTCATCTTCTTCAGATGTATGTAAGAAGTTTGCGATGTTCTTTTTTGTAGCATACTTGTCAATTTTGGGGGTTTTTTCTGCACAACCCTTTCCTTAGCTAACAGCAGTATTGTGTGTTTGATTGTGGTGATGCATGTCCACCCCACTAAGATTAGGGGAAATACATATCTTTATTATTTTACTTCATTCTTTCTGGCTGAGTAGACATACTCCCTTCTTCTTTCAGCATTCTCTATGTCTGTATTAAGATTTCTCATTTAGAATACATGAAGGCAGAAACTAATTGAAGGTTACAGGTAGTTTGTTCAGTGAGTAATTCCTAAAAGCCTACTAGCAGTAAAAGTGGCCCTCATTATACTAACATGAGTGTTTCAGCTAGGAGAATCTATTTCCATTTAGGAAAGATACATCTAAATCCGAATCCTCTTGGAAGCTTTCCAAAGTTTATAATGAAAATTGTGTGCAAAGACAGAAAGGAAATTGATGCCTTAGCCGAAAGTGTCCAGGAAATATGCCAACCTTTGTTGCCTTAGTTGCTGACACTTTCACAAAATCCACTTATCTAGGAGGCTGTTTCCCTGTCCTGAAACAGTTCTGCTTTTCAGAAGACTGACTTTCTATCAAGGTGGTGTTCTTTGTCCTAGAATCCCCAAGATTACCCTCAGAAATATTTTAAAGGATACAAACCCCTTATGTGCCAACAAGATTTAATGACGTGTCATGTTTGTGAGGATAGGAAAGTAGAATGGGAGTTATGGTCAGTTCATCACAGACTGGTCCTGCTGCTGCTCAGAGAGAAGAGTCCTTCCCCTGTTCCCTGTGGGGTCCCCTCAACAAGTGACAGTCCTTCAGCAGCTTCTCCAGCATGAGTCCATCCCACAGGCAACAGATCTTCACAAACTGCTGCAACATGGGTCACTTTTCCATGGGGTGCAGTCCTTCAGGCACAAGCTGGTCCAATGTGGGTCCCCCACAGGGCCAGAAGTCCTGCCAGAAAAACCTGCTCCAGCGTGGGCTCCTTTCTCCACAGGTCAGCAGGTCCCTGCCAGGACCCTGCTGCAGCATGGGCCTCCCACGGAGTCACAGCTTCCTTTGGGCATCCACCTGCTCTGGTGTGGGTCTCCTCCACAGGCTGCAGGTGGATCTCTGCACCCCCGTGGTCCTCCATGGGCTGCAGGGGCACAGCTGCTCCACCATGGTCTGCACCACGGGTTGCAGTAGCCTAAGCTCTGGCACCTGGAGCACCTCCTGCCCCTCCTTCTGCACTGACCTTGGTGTTTGCAGAGTTGGTCACATGTTCCCACTCTGCTCTTCCCTGGCTGCAGTTTCATCTGCCCAATAACTTTATTACTGTCTTTCCTGATTGGCTTGGCCTTGGCCAGTGGCAGGTCCATCCTGGAGCCAGCTAGCTTTGGTTCTATCAGACATGGGGGAAGCTTCTGGAAGCTTCTTGCAGAAGCCACCCCTGTAGCCCTCCTGCTACCAAAACCTGGCCACACAAACCCAATACACTTGCTTATAATTACAGCTATTTCAAAAAAACAGATTAAAATCACCTGTTCTTACATATTGTTGCAAATATTTTTCACAGATCTCATGTCAACATATTAATTCGATTTGCCTATTTCTGAAAGTCCATAAACTGCTTGTAGGGAGGAATAGAAATGCGTCATGACCAGTTTGATGCTGTCTGAACAAGTGTACAATAGGAGCTCTCCACTTTCAAGCTCATGGTATAATACTTACTTCATTACTTTAGGATGCCTGCTCCTTCATGCAACCACTTTCCATGAAGTGTGTCAAATTTAACTATCTTTGAGACATCTTTGTAAAAGATAATTGAAATTATGCCAGCAGATTTGAAAGATATTAGGAGACAGTAAGCAGACAAATGGATGAAGAAAATTATTCCTTAAGCCTTTTTTTCTAAGGAAATTAGGCTCAAATCAGGCTATATTCTTTAATTTGGCAGCATAAAGTTATTTTAACGTCAATAACTACTTTAGAAAAACTTGGCAAAGTCTGAAATGTCCACGTAGACTTATCTTCATGTGACAGTGTTTGGAGTCGTGACTACTGTCTATGCAAGGATTTATCTCACCGTGTGTAAAAGTTGTCATGGCAACAGTTCTCTGCAAATAATTATATAAATAATAAATGAAAGATTTTATGAGCACATGTTAGGGCTGTAGTTCTCATACAGCCATCTTTTGCTGCACAGATTGAAGAAAAGGGTCACAGAATTTTTCTTGGTGTGCATATTTACTTGCCTTGCTCAAGCAATTAGGACATTTGCTTTAGGAGGTGAATACTAAAAATTACTCATCCAGAAGATAAACACTGGTGAAACCCCATCTGAGAAATAATAAAATTTATGTTTCTTAAAGCCAGAGGTCAGAAGCACAGGTTCTGAGTCTCTCCTAAAACCATGAAGCAAATTAAAAGCTGCCTTAATAAGACTCCTGGGATTCCACCTGTACAGACAAATTCCCAGGTGCAAAACCACCAGAAAGCTGCTGTAATGTGCTTCCTTATACCCCAGACAGAGACTGTGACCATGGAAAAAGTTGCATAACTAATGTATTTGCCCTCCTTGATCTCTGGCTATCTTAATCCAGCATATGCTGGTTTAAAGCTACTATAAATTAACTCACTCCCTACCCTTTTCTGATCTTTCTTCAAGTACACATCTCTACTCTTACAAGAGGGAATCTGAGTAATCCTCCTATTTCACGTGTTCTCAGGGCCATGTCCTGTAGAGATTCTCCACACAGAGCTCTAAATGAACACATGCAAGGTTGCCTACAAAAGCACTGAGGTTGCATATTTTCATCAGAAGGTACTAAAGTCTCTTCATTCAAACTATGGGTTTTTTTGTGTGTAGGAGTGCTCTTTAAAACTGAGAAATGAAATTAGTGCTTTGGCAGGAGGGGCAGGCGGAAAACTATTGTTCATCATTTAAAACTAGTGAGGAGGAAAATGTGCATATATTTATTAGATGGGCCATAAATGATTTTCAGAAGTCTTAGTGAATCATGAGGCATTATTTTCATGTGCAGCCTGACTGGCTAACGTTATTCTATATTATCCTTAATATTTCGGGTTAATGAAAACATAAACACGAAGTTTGACTCATCAGTTCAACATTTCAGGCAATTTTTAAATATGGTTTCCCTAACTGACTCTTTAAGTCTACCTATAATTATGATAACGCCTGTTACATAAAATAGGTGGATCATATTTGTGTGTACATATATGTGTATTTATACATATATTTATATTTTATATATCTATAGTGTCTATAGAGAAAATATATAAATTGCACAATTAATAGAAACACAGATTGATCCTGTCAGGCTCAGTTATGAACATCAAATCATATTGATTAATCATATTCTGACATTTTTTAGACTCCTCTGAGTAAAAATAAAGATCTGGTTTTCAGCATGTCTTTAAGGTATAAAAAACTGCCTTTTTTTTTTTTTTTTACTAAAGCTGAAAGTGAGTTCTGAACCAGGATTTTCATCAGCACTGTCCTGAAACCAGCTCCATCTTTTTAAGCCAGGAGATCATCAGCCTAAATAGCTCCAAAACAAACTTGGCTGTCTGTCAGAAAAGCAAATCCCAAAATGCAGGAAGACTGAACTCAGCAATGTGTCTAATTTTAACACACGAAGAATGTCACTGACCTCATAATGTTAGTCTAAACAAACATATGATGGTCCTTTCAAAAATAAGCAGGAGACAGGTCCAAATTGTTAAACATTACTGCAGTAACTCTGCTGAGAAAATAGTAGATAACTGTTATTTCTAGTTCATACTTTTGAATTAAGGAGTGTAAGTGGTCAGCCAAGACATAAAATCACAGGTGACACTAGTGAAGCCTGAATTTTAAATGAACACGTATATCTGCTTAGATATGTAGCCCCCAAAGCTGTGTTCTTCCAGGTGAGCAGCATCCAAAAGTGCAAACCCTTTTAATTCATCACATTCTAATTTCTTCTTGATGATTCTCAAAACATTCCACCAGTGATGGGTGTAATTGTATTTGCTACATTTGCTATGTCATATCACAATAAGAGGCCACCCAGATCACTAAGATCCAGGAGTTCCCAAATCAAAAGATATCAAACCCTTCCTGCCCCCATGTAACAGTCTTCATCCCTTTAGAACAATGACCAGAATTTCACAGAAAACCTGTCTGCAGGATGAGAGGACTTTCAATTGAGAAATATGATGAGATTTCTGAAGAGAAAATGACCAGATGATCTTAGGGAGTGGATCATATACAGAAGGCAAAAAACACAAATCAACAATCCTTGATGCCATAATGGGCAAAAAAAATCCTTCCTGTGTTCAATAACACAATTGTTTTAGCCCTGCGTACATAAGCAGGGCATACATAAGACTTATACCACCGACCATAAGACAGTTTACTGTTGCTACAAGCAGATGCTCATGCAATGTCCCTTTGCTAGCTGTGACCAGTTTTCAGTCCTCCAAAGGAAGTAAACTATCAAATTCCTGTCCACCCTTCCTCAAAGTCAGGTTATATATCTGCAGTAAAACAAAAAAAAAAACCCAAACAAATTTCTTCCTGTGCCATGCAGATGGTCAAAAACCCTCAAATATATTTTCAGTTAAAAGTATTAGCAATATGTGGAACAAGCATACATGACCAAATCTCTTCAAACTTCACTTGCATCTACAAGCAAAGTCAGCATTGGAAATCTGACTTAATCACAGGCCCTTGGATTAAGCTTACCTTATAAGAGAAATATTATAATCCATTTTATATTTTGACCCCATTCTCTTGTAACTGGAAGCCTGCCCCAGAAATGTGATCCTTCATCTTTGCTTATCCTTTCTTAGCAAGGATCTGCTAGATCCACAGGACAGACCAATCTGGTGATCAGTGTTCAGCAAGGCACAAAGCAAACACAGCAAGTCTTGACCAAATAGTGACTTGTGTATTTTTGTACTATTCTGAACTGGCTTTTTGAGAGGTTACTGCAGCATGAAGCTGCAGCATGTTATTTCCCCAGCTCAGTCTGCTGGGCTGGCCTAGCTGGCCACTGAGACCACAATAACACATGGCAAGAAACCCTGCAGATTCTATCAGTACATTCCTTAAAAACACCACATTGTGAGCAAAAATATGTAAACTTCAGAATGAAAACCATAGAGTTTATCTTAGCATAAAAATTGCTTCCAGACCCTTTGCTGCTTTTCAAATCTCAGCAGCTCTAACCTCTGCTAAAATACTGTTGTCAAGCAGAGGTCATACCCTCTGCTAACTGACAGCTCACTTGCCCTCTGGAGAAAGGAAAACTGTGCATGCTACATGTTAGAAGGAAAACATAACATAACCTGGAGTCCAGAGTAGCTTGAATTCCATCAAGTCCACTAGGAAATAAGCTTAAATGCAATACTGAAGAGCTGACCTAGGTCTTTTGTGCTCCTTCTGACATTTTCTTAAACTGATCAAATGTCTTTACTTTTGACAGTTTATTCTGTCCAGCACTATTCCTCATCTATTGGTGGTTCATGTACCTTTGGCTCCCCAATGCAAATAAAAATCCTAATACTCTGCTTTAGGGTAGATTCATTTCCCAAAGAAGATGTCTCAAAGAGAATCTAGCACAATGAATGGCAGCATGAAATTTTTTCTTCCCTCAGATTTTCTTCTTTTTATTTGTGGTGGTCCAGCTTGGTGCTCCTTTCACAACACTGATTCCAACAACAGCCAGTTAACAACACTCATGAAACTCACATAGATCAGATAAACTTGTACAGGTCTAGATCAAATAGTAGCAGGATGTCAAACAGCATTATAAAAAAACCCAAAACAACAACAGAAAGAAGAAGAGGAAGAAAAAAAACCCAAACAAACAGAACTCCCAACAGTAGGTTTTCTTTCCCTAAGATGATGAATTCAGATTTCAAATGTATGCAGTAACCCAACAACAAACACAATTACACACTTTCATTTTACTGAATAGTAGCACATTTGGTGAATTGTTTTAAAATGTCTTTACATTTGTTCCTTCCCACATCAGATTGACCAGCAGTTGTGTTTTTCTGGTTTCCCATATGGCTGTATCTCGCACTGGGACTCTGGTCATTGCTATCCCTGATGTCTCAGAAAGGACAATAATATTGTATCTCTGAATTACAGTGGAAAACACACCCCAAATCCAGCCATTTTTTGTGATGTAATGAATGCTGCACATTTCCAATGCTGTATTTAAAAAGCAAAGACGCCTGTGGAGAATTTCCTACATTGTCTGATATTACAGACTGAGTTCTGTCCTTGAAATATTATATTTCAGAAGAGATAAAATCCAAAGGTAAGAAAATCTCGTTCTTTATAATCATTTCTACCCTCTTCTGTGGGTGTCTAAATGTCTTTTTCTGCACCCTCAGACCACTATGCGTTATTTTCAATTTTGATGCTAGTGACTGTGACCAGGTAAATACAGAATAGTGAATTTGTCAAGTGTAAAAGAGGAAAAGGATCCTCCAGCTGTGTACTTTTCATTTTATGCTTGTTGGAACTATAAACACTAAGCAGATAACCACCCTTAGGACTTACAGACCAGGCACAGGCAAATCAATGGGTTGAAAGTTGTCAAGCTACTCCAGAGTTGAAGTCACACAAAAATCTGGCTCGTGAGCTCTTCCAGAGGGAAAGCAGAACTAGAGGCACCCCTCCATCAGAACTCCATATGGAGGGGCAGCTCCAACCCTGTGCAGGGATGGTGAAATGTCACTCCCCTTCTGTGATGACTACACTGAAGCAAATCAGCTTTGGTACTCCTCCCACAGCTGGTGTTTGTGCCTTGGCTGAGGACAAGATCTCAGCCATGCTGATTTGGATTTGCTATAAATTATTTGTAGAGCTCCTTTTAATGAACAATCTCTTTTTCTTCTTCTCTCTACAACTCAGTCTTTGAGGCTTATAGAGAACTGAAGGGATATATTTGAGAGATGTTACTTTGTCTTCTTAAAACAATCCCTGCAATCATGAGCTTATTAAACAGCTGAAAATATACTCAGTGCTAAGGGCAACTCATTTGCATGAGCTGTACTAGCTAGATAACCACAGTCCTGTTTTGGGCTCTTTGTACAACCAGAGCACACTTTCCAAAAGATGTTAAGTATCCTGAAAACCAGCTGAAGAGCCAGGGATGAGCCTCATTCTGAAAAGCAGGGTTTACTTAAACTTTTATCCTGCATTTAGCACCTGTTTCTGATCTACACCTGTTTCTGGTCTTTACACTGAAATGATAGTGCATGTAATCTACAGATAGAGACTCTGAATTAGCTCTTGTCATAGCATGGAAGGTGATTTACTTGAAATGAGTCAGCACGCACTTGAAAGTCTGCAGTGCACACTGAGCCCAATACCTTTTATTCCTTAGACTTCCATGGAGTGTTTAGTCTGTGCCAGAAAGGAGGCATATGACTGACTTGAATAATACCTAGCGATAACTGGCACATCCCTGAGTTAAAGACCTGCTTGAAGAACTTCTCTTCATTGCACTTGAAAACTGCGAGGAGTGACAAAACATGTGAGCAGCAACACTGCAAGCCTCTGCTCAGTGCCAGCAGGAATCCACAAATACCCCACAGTCAGAGAGCAAAGAGTTCTCCAGAGGTGTCAGTTATGCCACTGTTGCTCCATTCTTACCACTCCTGTCTCACAAGGGGCTGCAGATTAGATGGAAAACCCTCAATCAAGGCTTCCCTCTCCTTCCCTTCCTGCTGTCAGGCTGCACAGTAAATAAAGATGCTAAGCCTGCTATTAGGCTGGACCTGCCCTTCCTTCCTTCCTGTCTCTGTGACTGGAAAGGGACTACCCACTCTTTGTGCTGCTGGGTACTCACAGTGGGGTGCTTGCTGAAGTGTAGACACATTGACTTACCTCCAGGCAGCTCAAGAAAGCTGAGACAATTTGTCCTGGCATAGGATCTGACCCTATATTTACAATTCGTGCAATCCCAAGCACTCATGAAATATTAGTTATGTGAGTTATGCCAAGAACAGAACAAAAGCTGAATAACTGGTTGAAAATATATGTAAGACAATGTGTCCCCAAAAGCTCCTGAATAAACCAAGTGTGCTTTTCATTACAATTAAATGAGAGCTAGGGCTCAGTATTATTTAAGGCAAAAAAGGGGATTTATCTGTGCAGCCTTGGAATGGGTTTTCTCTATTGTCAGGACTGGCAAGTAACAGTAGCATCTGGATGCTGATGAAGGAGAGGGGAATGCAGCTTCATTTACTTTCCTGCCAGTGGAAACACTCCTTCAAGGTGTACTGGCACAATGTGTCCTGACCCATAACCCAAATGCAAGAACCAGTGTTATTGTTAAAAACACAACTCCTGTCTCCAGCAGTAGTCTTGGGGAAACACACATTTTTAATCAGAAGAGTTGCTGACCTTTGCCCAGATCTTACCATTAAGGTTTTCCTGACCTGCTGGGGCAGATCCAATAAGGAAAAGAAAATCTTGATTTTCTTGTCAATGGATAGAAACTTTCCCTGAACATTTCCTGACTGATTCTCTCCCAGCTTGTCCTGATAGTTGGGGCCCAACTCTACAGCAGGAAGCCTGGAAACTTCAAAGCCCCCAGCAACCTGGGAAGAAAATTAAGTCAGGCAAAGGCTTCCAGATGCCGAGATTCTTAGTAGCTCTGCAGCCAGACATCTGGAAAACCCAAGCAGATCCAGGAATCTTGTCAATTATGGTTAGGATTGTTTTGACAAGGTATAGCATTTTCAGGTACTGAGACAAATTATGGATGTCTTCCCATGCAATAAGAAATTCCACTTTGCTGGATCTTGCTCTGATATAAAATTGTTTGGGGCGGTGGGGCAGGACTTTCTGGAGCTCAGGGATTCCGGGTTTTGCCTTCGTGTATCAGGCAAGAACCCAAAGTCTGCTGCCTTATACACTTCTCAGCTTCCTGAAAATTATGCAAGGTGTTAAACACTTGGTTTGTTCACCCTAGAGAAGAGGAGACTGGGGGGAGACGTCATTGCACTCTTCAGCATCTTCATGACGGGAAGCAAAGGCTCAGGTACTGATCTCTTCATTCTCATGACCAGTGACAGGACTCGAGGAAATGCACGAAGCTGAGTCAGGGGAGGTTTAGGTTGAATATTAGGAAAAAGCTTTTCATGCAGAGGGTGACTGAGCACTGGAACAGGTTGCCTGGGGAAGTGGTCACAGCACCAAGCCTGCCAGAGTTCAAGAAGCATTTGAACAATACCCTCAGCCACATGGTGTGATTCTTGGGGTGTCCTGCTCAGGACCAGGAGTTGGGCTCAATGATCCTGAAAAGGTCCCTTCCAACTCAGCATATTCTATGACTCTATGATTCTATGATTCTATGATTCTATGATTCTATGATTCTATGATTCTATGATTCTATGATTCTATGATTCTATGAACATGTCTTTGATCACTAAAACATATTAATACCCTAGTTCTAGGGACCAAAACAATTTTTCTTCAATTCAGCTCCCCTTTACACTCCTTTGTGTGTAATTATTCGGCAGCTATTTACTGACAAAGCAGAAGCTCTGTAACATAAACTGGACTTAGGTGCTAATGCATTATTTTAAAAGTATGGGTATCTGCTCATGAGAAATGAGAATATTTCCTCTTTAAACCAATGGAAAATAAGCTTTTAAAAGTTTCATACTAAATTCCTACATTTAGGCTATTCTCGGTGTTATATTCTGAAGTTGGAATGAATCCATTTTTGCTCTCCTTGAAAACACATAGCCCATGCTGACTTGCATAATGTTTAGGCAAGCCTAGTGCTCTATCCCTCGTCTGGTCTATTTGAAGAAAATCAATCAACATTCCTCTGATGAACTTTGTAGGCACTGGTGTTAGACACTCGCTTAGACTTGCCTGCTTAATGGAACAGGTTCTTATTCCATACACCTTTTTTTAAGAAATAATAAGACAACTGTGAGTTTACCAAGAAGGGGTCACAGGTGAATGACAATTACTGGGCAGGAGCAAAATCCTTCTTAGGCAGTTAGTGATTGCAGGTAGGAATTCCTTTCAAGGTTAAGCAATTGTCTTAAGCACCTACACTTGCACATACGCTGGATTAGCTATGCACCAGATAAAGAAAAGGAAACATATGCTGAAGAAAAACAAAGGAAAAAAGGAGGAGAGAGTCAGGCAAAAACTATAAGGACAGTGAATGTCACTCTGAGGTGTTTGTGAAATGACTGGGTTAAAGGCAATGCCTTAATTCATCTTTTAAATCTGTACTGAGCTACATGTCTCCTAGCTTCCCTTCCCTAGCTTTTGTCCATCTGTCCACCTTTGATTGCAACTCATGTGAGTGAGAAATCTACTTTCTTTTCTGTCTGGAAACTGCCTGGATTTAATTTAATCTCTAAAACCTCAAGTCTGGACAAAGTAAATCTATGCAGATAATACGAGGTCTCAGATCTTTTGGATGAAAAAACTCACTTGTAAATTGGCTCATTGAGACTAAACAGCAAAGTGGCTGGATGCCTGTCTGCTTGTTGTTTAGGAGTGTTTGCTGGCTCACACAGCATGGAATGTGCTGTATATGATACTATCCATGCATCTCTGCATTACTATACTTTAACAATATCTGGTAATTACATGAATTTCTGAAGGAGAAACATTTCTGCTTTGAAGTCTGAGGGAATTAATTTTGACTATATCTTTCCTTCCACTTTTCAACTGGGAAAAAAAAATAAGCAAGAAAACTCCAACCAACTCCTCAAGAAAAAATAGCCTGTGGGCAAACCCACCCCCCATGTAACATCAAAGGATGAACACTAGTTAATTTCTGCAATAAGGCAATAAGGTTAGTTTCTGCCTTTCCGTAGGTAGTGCAGTCCCCATTTCTAGTGGTCCTTTAAAACCCTCTCCTTATGCCAACCACGTTCATACCTGTCAGTTGTGCTAGAGCCCACAGGTGAAAGAAATTGTTTGGGGACAACATTCGAGCAGTGGTGCAGTCTGAGCCCATCAGCCAAGAGTGCCCACTGCTTCCAGCACAGCTCAGCTGCAGCTGGGGATTGGGACTGATTTCTCCACGACACTGAGGGTGAAGATAAATAAATCTTCAGAGATAGAGTTATCCTGTTGTATTGGTCTAACAGTTGGACTCCCTCCCTCTCACAAACCCACAGCCACTGTATTCACACACGCTGTGTGAGAGTTGATAACACAGCAGTGAGAGGCTTGTCATGTCACCTCTAACACCCACGCTTCCTATGCACTGCAATTTACTTCAATCATGACATGAGCTAAGCCACCAGTAAATGAGAAGTCTATTGTCTCAGCTGCCTCTCCCTTCTAGTGGATCTTCATAGACTTTGCGTTCGGGGAGGAAATGACAATAAAATTGTGATTTTGCTTTCAAACTGAATATGAGGGAAAGGTAATTAATATTAAGGTAGCTGCTGTTCGAAAAAGGCTATCTGTCTCTGAAACGCTATTGGGCCAGTAAGTTGCAGTCCATGAAAAGACAAAAGAGTTTGTCATCGTTAGCCAAGTCCCTTCCTAAACACCAGGAAACAGTGAATGTAGTGACCATCTGAGGAGTTTTTGCATATTGTCTTTAAGGATAATTCTGGGTGATGATCCATTAAATCCACATGAACTGAAGATGGTAGAGTTGTAACATCTTAAGTTTCTTCTAAGAGTAGAAATTGAACACTGAGATAAAGTCAGAACACGGCAATGAAAAAACAACAAAAAAAACCAAAAACAACACAACAAACCAAACCAAACCAAAAACCTAAAATGAACTGCTCTGTGTTGACTGGATTAATATCCTTTCAACACTCACAGGATTCACATACCAATGTCGCAAAATGGCAATTATGCCGTGCAGCGGTGGACTTTTCTAAAATCAATCTATTGATCTATTTATCCAACTTCAGCAAAGATTTTCATATCTTTTATTCAGTGCTCTGAGTCAAGCTTGCTCAGTGCTCTCATCATGCAGAATGGATTTCCTGGCATGGATGCATGAGAACCAGTCAAGAATAGACTGGGTGATCTTTAGATGGGTCCAGTGTCTCCAAAGCAGAACATCTAAGCACAGAGAGCACAATGCTGGAGGAGATGTCATGGGCTGGTTTGACCAGAAGTCAGTCGCAGGCCCTGTTTGAAGTCTACATCCACCTACAAGGTAATGCAGCTGAACTACTTCGGAGTGTTCAAGGCCAGGTTATGCAGGGCTTTGAGCAATCTGGCCAAGTGGAAGAGAGGTTGGAACTAGATGATCTTTAAGGCGCCTTCCAACACAAACCATTTTATGTTTCTGTGAGTAAGACAAATACACAGCATGAGAAGGTTGTAGGGTAAAGAATTGCTTAGAGAAGTCAAACCACTTGAAGTGGGACTGGGAGAAACATTGAAGGCAGAAGTGTAGGAGAAATAGAAAAAATGAAAATGGGGACATAAAATGAAAACTGTGGGAGGAGTAAAAGGCAAAAAAGGTGCACAAAAGAAAAAGGACAAGAAATCTCTATGAAGAGGTCACCTCCATCCTGTCCTCACCTACCAGCCATTCTTGATCAATATTCTGTGTCTGACAGCAGCCTAGGGCAAGGGCTTTAAGCCAAGGTGAAAGCCACTTGTAATGAGCTATTACATTGTGATACAACTAAAAGGAAGTTTCTTCTTCCCTTCAGGGAGCTATTTGCCTACAAATGGCTTGTTTTCCTTATAAATTTGATCCTAACAAGTATAACTGAATGATATTCATCTTGCTCACCTATCTGTGTCTAATGCTTTTTAGCCTTCTGCAAAGTGTTTTTCTTGAGCGATATCTGTCATGGAGTTACAGAACTGAATTATATATTCTAGTTTCAAGCACTAGTTCTTAAATGTTTCCTTTTCCAACTGAATTTTTTTTCTTTTTAGCTCCTGCATCCAACGTATCTTCCCATTTATTTTAGATGACAGTTTAATATCACCTTATACATTTCCTCTCTAGACTAGTCATAACAGTAGCTAGCCAGAAAAAAACCTCAACGTTTGCATAAGTAGTATCTGTTAAAATATTTCTCTTTTTGAAAAAAAATTAAAATTACGGTTTTTTAGCTTTCATCCTAATATCACATAGAAAATTTTCCCATCAGTAATCACTTCATTATTCTATCTGGACTACAGTTTTACCTTTTAGTGGAAGAAATGACCAAAACTGCGTAGGATATAATATGTGAAGGCAACACTGACTCACAGACTGTTTTCAAACCCTGATATATGCAGTATCTTCTAATTAATCTGGTTTTATATTGCTTCTCTGCATGAGGCTGACATTTTCTTGATATCCAAAGACATACTTTTTCCTCGTTATTTGGTTGGAAAATTAAAAGGGAAAAAAACAACCAACTAATAAAAAACTAAAACAATAACAACAAAAAAAACCCAAATCACTTAATGAAAAGTGTTGATATATCCTGTCAATATGAGTTACTTTCTACTCCAACTTGCATTTGTCACAATTTCCACTACTTTTCTAACTCTGGTGGGTCCCTGTAACTTTCATCTGAAACTCCTGCTTTGGTCATTAATAACATTGACAACACTGTCACAAGATGGTTAATTACAATCAAGGAAAGAAGATAACAGCTGTTTTAGCAGAGTGACTATAACATTGTTTATTTTAATTAAAAAGGGAGAGCTAGACTATATCTCTTACAAAGGAAAGGAAAGGTATTCTGAAGAAAAATATTAAACCAGTGGAATATGAAAGCAGGATTAGCTAGGAAAGCAAATATGTCCTATCAGGAAGTACTTTTCTCTGTGGCGGATGCAATCTGAGATGGAAAAAATGCAGAGAGACAAAATCTCTAAGCAGGTAGACTGAGGAATGTCTACAGCAAATCAGCCAGAACTGAGGTGAGAGAAACCCCTTGGTTTAAATTAAGTAGAATAAGTATGTTCTTTTCTTTCATTTCTTGACCCATGTCTTTTATAAACATTGTCAGCTGTGTTGTCAATTTTGCTGAAGTAAATCCACTCTTTCCACTCTCTCCCCCAACACTTTACCTTATCTTGGCTTGAATTAAGAGCAATTTTGGCTGACAACAAAACATTCCTTTCCTGGGGGTTTATATGAATTTACAGACCAGGGTAGTGGGACACCTTAACCAGATACCTCACTCCCCACCCCCAGCACATTTCTCAGCCTACCCAGTGGGTCAAGGACCCCCCAGCACTTAAGCCAATACGTGACTTGGTCTCATGGTGTCAGGAGAGACACTAACAGGGGTAAGCCAAGAGGCTTTTCTAGCATGCATCAAGATGTTAAGGAGTATGGCAGAATCAAGTCAGCTCTGCGTAATACCTCTGAAAACCTGAAGTGGAACATCCAGTGCCACTGTCAGTTCCTTAAATTCACATTTAAGCTCTTGAAAGAAAATACTTTAGTGCCAGAGCATCCAAATTCAGAACAGAGCACTCTCTATTTGTATCTTATTGGCAAAACATCCAGGATCTGCTCCCAGATACGCATAAGAGCCATTATAGCATTCCTTGTTACCAAAGGCACCCACAAATATTTAATGGAAGCCCACAGGGCTATAAGGAAATAGCTCTTTTTTGAGACAAAAAAACTATAAGTTGTTTATTAGGCACAGTCTTATACAGACTTGCGTTTCATATCTGTGGAAGGGACTATGCCCAGAATGTATTTGTGTTGCCCAACCTAGTTCACTGCTCCTATCAAAGTTATTAGATCTCCTTATAAACCTGCACTCACACATATCCTGAGACCATCACATCTATTGAAACACTAATTCTTACCTGCATACAGACAGACCAGGAATTTATGTTTAGACTCAAGCAGAGAATAACTCCATGTTTAGGAATAAATACAAGTTTTGGTTTTATTCCCATTTGAACAATGCGGAAAGGCAGCTGGCACACTTCTGGTCAAGTGCTACCAGGAGGTTGGTAAATCACTATCAAAATTGGACAGACTGTCAGTGGTAAGTTTCAACAATCTTCCATTTTATTTTAAAAGAAAATATTTCATTTTTTGTTGTGTCTGACCAGGTTGTATCATACAGGCTGAATAAAGATAAATCTTTGCAATACGTCAGTTTGAACAATGCTCTGAAGCCAAACATCTGGAAATTCATATTTTATCAGTGTAGCTTATGTCAGACAAGCTAATGTTGATACTTTAACTGTTCCTACCCTTTTTTCCAAGACCTGGATCATGTTATGGGAATTGCAGTGTTCATGGCAAAATGATTGATATTAAACTGCAGGAATTTTAAGCCCTTGGGGGTAATGGTATGCTTTAGTAATCTGATGCAGAACTGAACTTCATGCTTATTAAGCAAAGTGGCCATCTTAAATTGATTTCTAGAAAACATTTAGCTTCTAAAATGCTTTCTGTTACAAGAATTTTGTGGAGGGAGCACAGACTCTGCTTCTGGCATGAATTAATAGGGAATTGGTTGGTGTGTTAACAAAGGCACTCTATTTGTCCCTCCCTTTGGGCATCCCTAATACAAATGCATCATTAGCTAGACTGCCCTTTCTGACAACATGAAGAGGTTCTAACTCGAGATTATTTTGCATTGCAGTGTTACCCTTCCTTGTCTGCTGCTTTCCGGGAAGACTAATTATCTCTGATATTACATCCTGACACAGAGAAGGATGTTTTTACTGTTTCTGTTAAAGGTAGAGAACTTGATTTTCCACTGGAGAGGTGGGGAACCAGATCCCTCTCTCAGTGGCAGTCTATTCATGCATCCTGAACAAGGCTTCTACACCACATTCAATATGTCCTGCAGTTCAGTGAACACAGAGACAAATGAGAATTTCAGTAAGTCTTACAGGTAGCAAGTTAAATGATCCAAGCAAAACGCACCAGCCTTTTAGATAGGAAGATACACTTTTTCATGTAATGAATGTACCACTACTACATTCTCCACTAAGCAGAATATGATTTTCTACTAGTAATCCAATAGCCCACTCCTAAAGAACATTTTATGACTATGTATTTCTAATCTTGATCAGTGGGAAAGCCTGAGTCTTGACATAAACATAAACACTGACAATAAATTAGACACAAGCAGGGTGTAACTTTTCAAGATCCAGGCTCTGTAGACAGAAATTTAGAAATTTACAGGCTGTTTGCTGAGGCTTTGTGACTAATGGTAGCATAAAATATTTTAGTCAACAGGAAAGTGAGGACTCAGAATGACTGAGAAGTTCCGTAACTGGCTGCTCTGATTAACCGAGGGTAAATTACTGTTAATGCTGGCAATAAATGCCATTAGCAGTAATTCACTGAATAACCCTTTGTAGGCTCCAATCATGACAAAGTTTATCTAGAAACAATGACTGACTAATCTTGGCAAGCTCCAGGCTTTGCCGTGCTTCCTGATGGCTAGTTAAAGATGTTGCAGGTTGCAGTGGGCTGTGCACACTCGTGCCTTGAGAAGGATCGCAATGGCTTTCTTATTAACTATTACTCTTTCCTTCAGCTGGAATGATACCCGCAATATATATATGTTTGAAAGCAAATGATGTTCCTCTGCTGCCTCCAGTGAGATGAGTTGCTTCAGGACCTGGGGACCTGGCACTACAACAGACTTCTGTGCTTTGCTGTGAATTTGACCCTTCAGAGGAAAAACAGTATGGAGTCTAATGGAATTTTTTGGATCCCCAAAAGGGTCATCTTCTCTTCTCCTGCCTGTCCTCCCACTCCCACTCCCCCACCCCCACACGCCATGAAGTGTCGTCTTCACATTTCCACCAGTGTAACAATATACAATTTTGTCACTCTACCAACTGAGCACATCAAACTCTGACAGTGAATGGATCCATCCTATTGTTTATGTCTAATATCCCCTTATGTGAAGCACAATGGCAATGGTATTATGCTTTATTGTAATGAGGGAGACCCATTATTCTCATAAGTTATGGGGTAGGATTTATGCAGTAAAATTGCACCTTTAATTATTATATTTAACAATCCATAGGGACGTAAACTATTACAGAGGTCACTACAGTGCACAGCATCTTTACTGGAACCTCAAGTGTTTGTTTAAATTAATTTCATCTTACTTTCTCACAGCAACATGATGAAAAGGTATTATCTTCTTATATGCATACAAATTTGGGATGAATTTCATAATACTGTATTGTTTCAGCTCAGCGTGTCTGGTGCTGAATTTCAATTACAAAATGTTGCCTCACTGCTTTCCTAGTTCTGGGCGTTTCTAGCATGTATTTTGCCATGTGACTTGATACAGTTCTGGTTTTCGATGCTTTGAGATGCATGGGGATCAAATGTGCTGAACTTGACTCACTGAGTAATCCAACTTGTTTCAGATTCATTGAGGAGGGAACATGGCAATATGCACACAAACGTTATGTGACTTTTTACTTAGGGGACAAAGCTGTGTCTAACATGAGGATTTGGTCAAACGCATTTTCCCTGTGGGAAATGAGGTGATCATTTTCTCAGTCAACCTAATGAATCACTGGCTGCACACATACACACACAGACAGACAGTTCTGCTAACATGGCTCTAATAAATCAGCACATGAAACGTCAGACATTTGAGCAAGTCACTTCTAGAACTGCCAGAATATTGATCTTTCAGAATATTCAGACACTGAACAGCAGTGAGATGTCAGTTAAAGCTTCGCGATAACAGTAACAAGGAGTTTGATTGGACGAGGGAGGAGATTTGGTTCAGAGACACGAGACGGATGGATACTGTTAGCACTCTGTGCATAAATGGTGAAAAGAGAAGCAGGACTACTCAAAGAAGCACATGCAACACCAGGAAAATAACATAGTAATTATTTTAACCTATTAGACATACATTCCAGCAGAAGTAAAATGGCTTTTTATTCCCAGACTGTAGCATTGTATTCATTCATGGTCATCATATTTCCTGTTTTCACTAGAGGAGAACCAGTGTGCATGCAAGTCATTACAAATAAAACTTCAAGCTCCTAAAATACATTTATCTTGCAAAAAGCTGCTGTTAGATAGTGTAGTCTGCTATACATTAAATAGATAAAATACACTCTTAATTTGATAGTTTGCCATGTGACGCATTTTCAGTAACACATTTTCATTAAATTTTACTGTTTCCGCTATCTGAAGTAAGTGTGCAGATATCACAGAATCAGAGAATTACAGAATCAACCAGGTTGGAAAAGAACTCTGAAATCATTGAGTCCAACCCTCTACCCAACACCACCCTGTCAACTAGACCATGGTACTAAGTGCCACATCCATATATCTGATCTTCCCCTCAGAGCTGAATGACAAAAAATAACTTAGGGGGGAGGTTTATAGGTCTTGAAATGATATTTTGGAAAAGATAGTTGATAGTCCAGCTCTTTCCTCTACCAAAATCTCATTCTTTATAGGACCATTCACACGTTTGTCATATTTGCAAATCCTTTTGCCTGTCTCACTTATCAGCCCTCAAATGTTTAATGAACTTTCCTCCTCCACAGATAGCCCGGTAGTCTGCCCCACATGGCTTCACATCTTCTCTGCAACAAAGGCTTTTCATGTGACTAGCCAAATCTCTTTGTTCCTGCTCCCAAGCAATTTGGAAAGCACATTACTGTGATTCAATCATGGTTTATCACGCTCGAGTCTAACCTCAAAAAAGTATCTTATATGTCTAATGCCAATATTTTTTGGTTTACAGATGCATGTCAGATGATTTAATAGAAGAAAAGCTGCCCTTTCCTACTGTGTAAGTTCACCTCAGTATTTACACAAGTTACTATTGTATTTTAATGCTCGGCTGTAGCCAAGGAGTGGCAGCAAACTCCCAGCTAACACTCAGCTTTATAATTTTTTGGTTGTAAAAGACACCGAGTGGTTGTGTGTGTTTGCTGTGTTGGTTTTGGGGTTTTTTTTAAGGTTGTTTAAAATACCTTTTCCATTATTGTAAAGCTATGATAAAACATAAATAATAGTCAAGTAATTACAGTTCCACAGAGAAATAAGTTCTCGCAGCAAAGGTTTTACTGGAATAAGACTTTTTCCTATAAGGGTTGCTGCTAGGACTCTGACATCCTCTAAGCAAATGCGAAGAGTGAGTGGTCACAGAACCACGTGACCAAACCAACATCTCATGGCCTGGTCAGTGTTTTGGCATGGACAGTCATCAGGTAGACATGGGCAGTGAGGATGGAAAAGGTTTGCCTGCTTCTGCTCCTACAGAGCTATAAGCCCAAGAGCAATGCTATTTTGGGTTGCTTCGGTTGTCATTTAGATGTATCTTCTGGTTTATAGATTGTCTTTCTGCTGCAAGACATTAAACAACAATTTGTGTTTGGAGCAGTAACAAAAACATGTCATGGATATAAGGTGGATTCATGGGGCATTTCTAAAAATTAGGACCTGGTCTGTTTTCAGGAGGGTATTGTGTTGGTATGTAGTTTTCTGTGGTATTTCTTGATCCCTTGGTAAATGCAGTTTTAATGGAAGAAAAAAGAGAGAATAACTGAATGGAAGGCATAAAGTTTACAGTTCCTGTTTACATAAAATCCTGTTTAGAAGCATGCTAATATGTTTATCAGAAAAAGTTGCTATATTGGGTCAGAAAAATTTTAGAATGCTTCATTTAAGAATTTTTTTTTCTTCTGGGATTTTTTTCTGGAAAAAATGGAAGAGACATTTACATAAAGTGACTTTTGAATATAAGAAAATTAGAGAATCAGCGTCTTTATTTGTAAGGTCTTCTCAGTAATTATAATCACTGCAACTTTGAAAGACAGGGTTTGAGGTGTCTTTGTTTAAAAGTCAAGCAAAAATAGATTTTTGGATTTATGCATTCCTGTGCTACTCTGCTCTACTAATGTATGAGAAAAAAATTAATTACATAGGCTGAGAAATGGATTGCTTGGATATAAAGTACTATCTGAATGAAGTTAAAATTAGGGCTTTCACTCTTCATTCCCCTGAGTATTGCATGTTCAGTTACTCTTAAACCAAGTGGGTGTAAAATGTCACTGCTGCCATTGTGTATTCTGGTTAGATACACTTATTATAAATTAATTTGAGGTAGTTGCAAGCATCAGAGGATGCTTCATGTTCAGGTCCTATTAACATATATATGTATGTATATTTATTTGATGCATATTACATAAAATATTACCATGCCTCTTGTGTAAAGTATGTGCAGGAAATGGGGTGAGCTGAGGAGGTAATAAGAAATCAGGTATAGGTATTTTCAAAATCGAAAGACAAAACTGTTGTAAGCGTTGTAATGTGCTGTAATGTCCTACTTTGAAAAGAGATACTTTCCAGGTTGTTTGCCTTAAAAACAAAGCTAAGAAAGAAATTAACAGAAGTAAAATATTCCTTCTCTTGCTGAGCCTAAAAACACAGGCGACAACCTCACCCCTCATACAGTGTCCATAGCAATGTAAATTCAAAACATACCCCCGAAAAGAGAGCTGAAGCATGAAATTCAACCCTACCCCCAAAAGGAGAGCTGAAGCATGAATATGTGAATGCGCCTACTTATCTCTCATGTACAGCCACCACGGTCTTTTATTTCATGCTCAGCTAATACAAATCTGCATATCAAAGAAACTAATAAAACTTTATATACCACAGAATTTGCTTTCTTTAAAATTAACACAGTTGCCTTTTTAAAGTTTCCACTAAATCTATTAAAAGCACATAGAATGACCTCTTACAAAGAGAGCAGTTACTTGAAAAAGTAACTTAACCATGACAATACGTGGCTGTACACACTTTGGAGAAGTGTCACTTTTTCAGGCAGAAAGCATTTATCATATCAAAGCAGCTATTATCAAATAGTCTGCTATGGACCCTTTAACAAGGCAAGGGAGGGAGAAAACTTCCCACTTGCTTTTTGACAACATCTGGTTTGCAGGGGATAAAGTGCAGCTTCCCAGCCCTTAGTGTTAATATTCCTTTTTATTTTGGCAAAACCCTGCCTAGGCTGACTATAGCCCTTGCAATCTTGTCAGCAAAAAAATTTAGAAGAAAAAAGTGCTATATTTGCACAATGTGGATACTTTTTTTTCAAAATATAAACCTTTAAATTCTTCACATAATAATCTCAGGAGGCAGACTGATACAGAGAGAAATAAATGAGCAACTCCACTTGACACTGAAGTCCAAGCCTCACCCTCCTTGATTCCTAACCCTTTTTTTTCATGGAGCTCAGTGTAGTTATCTGCATGCCTCCTAACTGGGAGTGAAATACTGCTAAACTAAACTGCCCCATTCATTTCCCCTACTTGCTGTTTCTATATCTACTTTACAAACGTGGAATGCACTGCGCAAGAGATACTCCATACAGACATGTCAGTGGCGATTTCTGAGCTGTTTGGGGCTTTCCTTTGAGTTTCTATATTTGCCTGGTGGACCTTGTCATGTTGCCTCCTCCGGAAAAGGAAGCTCTCGGTGAAGGTGGTTGTCCCTGATCACTTCACATTGCTGCAGAGGTTTGGTAGTTTCCTCACTGAAGAAAATGCATAACTCTTTCAAAGGCCACGTGGGGTAGACTTGGTGACTTCTCTAAGGACTGCTTTGGAGAACTAAGTGTAAGCTACATGAGCATTACATGGTACTCAATTAACTCTCAAGTAAATTTTCCTCTCTATTTTTCTTTATGTACACTGTGCTCTGTGGATGGCTGTTATGGGGGGGCATCAGTGCTCCTCTCTGAATGAGGAAGAAGCACTGCCACTCAGAGAGGTTCTAAGCACTCATCTGGAAGCTGGTGATGGCCAGCTCCGTACTGGGATGACATCTTCCAGGACAAGAGCAAATGGGGGATATTAGTAACATGTTCAGAGCCATCTTAAGGACTGAGGTCTTGGGCCATCCGTATTGCAAAGCAGCACTCAAAAGATACCACTTTGGCTTCCACAGGATTGCTGTGTGGGGTCACAGCTGACAGGGGTCTGTCACGGAGGACTCAACAGTATGTATGCAGCAATACCAGACACTGTCCATGCTTGTGCATCTGCCAAGAGCATCCCTGTGACATTCCTGCTACCGCTTGAAGGGGATCTGCATACACTGATAGACCATTTGACATGTCAAATGTAGATATAAAAGCATTTTCTGCTAAAGAAAAATGAGACAGAATAGGGAACACACTCCTGAATTCTTACTTCAGTCTATGCAAATGTGTTTAGCAATAAATAGACACAATCAGAGATGCTCAGCCTGTAACATCCCATCCTTTTTTGTCAGGTCCTTCAGAGCTAACAGCTGGATTCCTGAATATGTATGGATGGATTTTTGGTAAAGGTTGGACTTCAGTGGGTTTTCAATTGGCCATGAGAATGTTCTTAAGTTTATATTAACTTCAGTTTGCTACACCGTGGTAGAGGAGGTGTTAAATCTTTGAGATGACCAGTGACAGAATCCACATGATTGAGTTTGATGTTCTCTGCAAAGAGTTAAATACCAAAGCCACAGACTTGTAATGTCAATGTACTGACAAGAAGAAAACCTATTTGCATATATTAGTTGAAAGACTGAGACCAAAAATCAGCAAGTACCAGACAAGTTGTGATGCAGTTAGGATCAGGTTAGTTTACAGTCTGTCTACCATTTGCTGCACTGGTTTCACCCAAATAATGTTAAGCCATCCAAAGGAGGGATGTCTTCACACGTCCATTGATTGTTTTTTCCAATGTCCCAGTTCATCCAGGACAAGTTTATCTAAGATGTCACAGAAGACTGAAGTTATTGCTATACCAGAAATGTTTTTGTCCAGTTAGCTATCAGATGACATAAATTAGGAGTTCTTTTACAAATTACTAGGGCAACGAAACTCTGGGAAGTGCAGCATCTAGGCCAAACCTAGACTTCAGGCTCTCTGCAGGCTGGGCTGTTTCCTTACCTCTTCTATCTCGTATCCCCCCCTCTCTGAGGTGCAGGGAAAGCTCACAGACTGTCCCAAAGTGCTGCCTTCTGCTGCTTCAACCAAGCACCCTCTGTGGTGTTGTCCATCAAGAAACTACTTCAGCTCCTCTTTGCTTGGAAAAACTATCTCTTTGCAGTACTTCAGTAGAGATTATTATAGTAACATTAAGAAGTGCGGTAGATTTCTTTTCAAACTGTAGCAACTTGAAAATTCAAGATTCCTGGTACAGAAAACATCATAACTTCAGCTTCTTTAGCCACTAGATCAATTTTCCATTTAATGTGGAATAACTTATGCCACTTGATGATCTCCAGGGACCTTTTCATAATAAACCACTTGACAAGTGAGGCAAGTAAGGTTTGCAAGATTTATAATTGATCACTGGTGCTATTGTAGACATGATGGAAATACCATATATAACATAAATACTTTTTAGTAAGAAAATATTATTGCTTCATAATCAGGTGTAGGTGTTAGTCTCTGATTTGGCATCTCTTTGGCATAATGAGCCTATGGCTCTGCATCTACAGAATACAAAAATAATGATGTTTTTATAAGGGTTCCAGACATCTTGCCTGTATATGAAATGTAAATACTGTATTCAATCTGTAGCCCTTGAAATTGGGTGTGAAGGAGGGAGTCTGTTTGGGCCTAAACACAGGCAAAGCTTTATTTGTGGGCTATATTCCTATGGAAGTGCAGCTGTTCAAATGCTCTTAATACCCAACAAAGACTGCATTGTTCTGTAAATGCAGTTGCTGGAGTTGGTGGGGCTCTGGCCAGCTGTAGGTGGGACGACTGCAACAGCAAGAGCCTGTCACTCATCAGCCTAGTAAACGATGCCTGGTGGCTTCTCACAGCGATGACAGACTGTGTCTGGCTGGGTCTGTGAAAAACAGGGCAAGAAATACCTTGCCCAGACACAGTGTGTGGTGTGGGCCTGCACTTGCACTTGTGCAGTCGGCAGAAGAAAGCTTTCTATGATTAGCATATGTGACTAGTGTGGCCTTTGAGGCCAGAAGGACAAGTACAAGGTATAGTCCATCTTGCTATGTTTGTATTCATGTATCAATTCCACAAAACAAACCACAGGAAGGAAAACTTGTGGTAGGAGTCTCAATCTAGCTGGCAAACCCTGGTCCCTGAGAGGCTGTTCTCTCTGGAGAATTGCCTACGGGCATATATACAGACAACAGGACAGACAGAAAATGTCGTCTGTTGCATATCATTTCACCATAAAATTTGTAATCATGCAGTATTTTCTGAATGATTCAATTGTCACTAAAATGCAACAATACTGTGTGGTGACACTGCTATAACCACCAAAAATTTTACTAAAGAACTATCAATCCTCCTAAGGGCTAGTACTAATAAAGGGCAATTATTAGGTTATTGCAAAATGCTAACAAGGATTTCTTGCCCATTTATTGTAAATACTCAGCATTTTCTGAGAAATAATATCAGGCTAGATGGGTCACTAATAGAATCTCTGGTGATAAGAGTCATGTACCTACACAAAAAAACAAAAAAACAAAAAAAAACAAAAAAAAGACAAAAAAAAAAGACATTGTGAGTAATGCAGGCTAACACAACCCCTCTGTCTTTCTTCCAGGAGTAGTTAGACTTCAACTGGAGTTTTGAATCTGCTACTGTATTTGAAGTAATTAATTTATTCTTTGAGTTCAGTTGGCTCATACTGTCACTTTGAGGTCCTGAGTGCAACCCCTATTTGCAACCCGAACAAACCTGGTACCAAATTTGCAACATGAGAAAAAAATTACAGTAGGAGAGGAGTAGAGGAGAGAGAAGCAAATTAATTGGATTCCACTCTTTAAATTGATAACACTTACAGATCTTGTGCAAACGATTGCTTGAATATGATGCCCTCTTCAGTACTTCATGTGCAAGTTCCCCTGGGGATTGACTTGCTACGGCCAAGGGTAGAGAGGGTGTCTCCCCTTCTGGCTGCTGCTATCCCCGTATCATATCCAGAGGCTAAGCCACATGACTCAGCTCCCTCCCTCCTATTTTTATTTCTCTCTTTCTGATCATATTTTCATTATAGAAAATGACAAGAGAACACTGCAAGGTCAGTCCTCTCTGCTGACGTTCGTTGCAACACCTATAGGGATGGAAATACAGAATAAAGTCTAGTTTTTCAGTTTTCCATATCTCCTCTTAGTTTCAGTCAAGATTAGCCATAACATCTTTAATCATATCAAGGCACAAAGTTGAACTTACGTGCTGGTGTTTTAAATATATTTAAGGCTTATTTTACTAGTTTGGACTGCCTGTGGTTTTGTAAATTCCTTAGCTCTTTTGATTGACAAATCTGTAGATAAACCAACTGGTCTTAAACTGTTCTCTGCTAGGATGCCTCATGTTTTTTAGAAACAGTGTGATAAACCCTGTGAAACTCACAACGTATATCTCTTTTTTTTTTGAGCTGAAATTAGATTTAGTGGCTTCAAATTTATGAGTTCGGAGCAATATGACCTAGCTATTATAAAACAAAATGACAGATATGAGAAACAAGATTATTCATGTGCAAACATAAATTAATAGGACTAAAATTTCAATGGGCTTATGAATAAAAGTGTTTCCCTGAATTTCTTGAAGTTTCGTCTCAGCCGTTACTTTGTTCAGCATTAAGACCACCTCTGTTCACCTGCAGCATACCCTGACTTTTTTTCATATTAGGTTGACTCAATCTCTCTATAGCATTTTTATCCTCTTCCAAAGTGACATCCTGCCCCTGCTGCAACCAGTGAGATTTTTGACATTATTTCTAAGAGTCTTGATTTTCATTCCCTGCATATACCAAAACTGTGCTGGTGAGTTGGTGTCAGCAGGGAAACAATTCACTGAAGAAAGGCATCTCTGTGAAACTTCAGCAGTGGTCCTGGCTGAAAGCACTGTCACTGAGCTGGGGCATGCTTAGCCATGATGCAAAAACAAGTGACTTCTGAGTGCTCCATGGTGTCTGTGTCTGCTGAGACCAACCAGAGCACCTGCTACATCCATGAGCTCCTTCAGCCACTACCAGCCAGCTGAGCAACCAAAGGGTTGCCCTTTCCTCCCTCGCTGCTCACCGACCTCACTCTCTCTCACCCTTCAGCAAGAACAAGGGCAGGGCACCACAATAAGAATCTGCTCTAGGTTCAGTGAGTTTTAATCCAGAGCTGGCTGTCTGTTCTGCTGTACTTTGCAGCCAACAAAAACAGACTAGCTGGGGACACGACAAAGAAGTGGGCTTGGGAGACTGTGGAGCAAGAGGAGTGTGTGTGGAAGGGAGGATTTCTCCTTTCTGCAGCACATCACTCATGCCACCTGAAAACATGCAATGACAGTGGGAAGAAATTCCTGCTGATTCACAGTACATCTAAAATATTACACCTAAGCAAGACAAACTGATTCCAATCTTTTATTATTTTACATCAGAGAGTGTTTTATTTATGAAAGGAATGTATAAATTAAAAGCTAAAAAAAACCAAACCATTACCACACCTTTATGCAAGCTTGCTTTAACTTTGAGATTTTGTTCCTCAGACTTCCTAGATAAGTCAATTAAAGTCAACTATCAGATAAAGATTTAAGTATTCTTTATGCAGGCCTGTGCCATGAGGAACCTGGAACAACAGTGTAGCTGCATTGCCATGACCACAGTTCTGCAATCAGACACCACTGTGGTTCTGTGTAAGAGCTTACCCAAGTGGACCTGTTTGCAGAATTAAGACCTAAATTTACCCCTTCGAGTCTGTAGCAGTGGTCAAACCATGTTTCTCTGAATTTTCTGATTAAGTAAGAATGTTTTTGCTTTAGGTTGATTATAAAATTTATTGCAAAAATCATTTTCCTCTCATGAAAAGTCAAGGTTATACTGATCATGCAGTTGTATACTAAGTTTTTTTGGTTTATTGCTTTCAGGTTTTGGGGTTTTTTTGTCCTTTCCAGTTTGTTCTTTCAGGTTTTCAAGGGCTTTTATTTTCTCAAAGTTCTGGAGAGTGGTTAGTTTGTCGCCTTCAGGTAAGCAGAGAAAAGTGCATTAGGCTCATGGAGAGACTGATGTTCTCTCACCAGGTCTCATATGGGTGTCTCCTATATGGTGGTATTTTGGTCTAACTGCTATTAGGTTTTAAGGTTTTAATTAAAAATTATCTCTGATAAGGAGAGGGGCACACCCAAGACCTGCAGCAAATGTGCCTGGGATCAGAAGTCATTGCACTGTGTTGCTAAAGGGTAGAGCAGGTAACACAAAGTGAGATGGGCAGGAGGGAGGCAGCTTGTCTTCTGCTTGTCAAAAAACTCTCTGCAGATGGATTCCTTTGGGAATAAAGAAGTTGCAAAGAAATAGGTTTTCCAAGAAAAGAGTCACTTTTTCCAAGCAGACAGAAGCTGAACTAGTTTCCTGATGGACACCACCACAGAGGGTATTTTGCTGAAGCAGCAGAAAGCAGCACTGTGGGATGTTCTGCGAGCTCTCCCTGCATCTCAGAGAGGGGAAGGTATGCGATAGCAGAGGTGAGGAAGCAGCCCAGCCTGCAGAGACTCTGGGAAGTGCAGTGTCTGGGCCAAACATGGGCTCCACCCCCTCATTCTGGAGACAGAAACCATGACCGTGATGACTGGTGGTGTAATCTCCTCTCAGGTGGAAAAGGATGAAGTTTCAGACTGCCCCGTTACATCCTATATGTATTGGATATAATAAGGGGAATTTTATTTGATACATGGACAATATTTTTTATTATTGTTGGCTTTCCAGATTAATTCCACATCCCATTCCATTCTTCAACTTCAATAATGTTTTCTTTGTTTTATAGACTTGGTGCTTTTACAGACTAAACTTGATGTTTGCTTGGAGGAAGTATTACATGATGAAAGTATTTAGTTTCTCAGGGACCTGGCTGAAATATCAATCTAATACTCTTTGTTATTAATACAAGAAAGAATCCCTAGAAAATTAAATAGGCCTTTTTTTCTTGCCACTAGTATCTGGAAAAAAAAAAGAGTTACAAAAGGGTTGTTCTTCTCATTCATTTCCCAATGGAAAGATACTTCATTACTGCTTTTGTTAACATAATTATCATCATACAACCTGAATAATTACAACAGTATACTTCAGCAAACTACAAATACTGAAAGGACTTATATGTAAAAAATCTAGAGAGCATTTTTTCCTTTGCATAATGTGAAAGAAAGTTACATTGAATGACATCTGTTTACTTTTCCAATCCAGCTTCTATCAGTGTACTAAAAAAGCTAGAGAAGTTGCTTCACAAATATTTTTCTCAGCCAATCACCCAAGTGTCATAAAATGAGCCAATCATAAAATGACAAGTCTGCATGAGGTTCATTACCCAATCCACCAATTTTTCACAAGAATCAGCTTATTTATAGGCTGGTGCAGCATATCAGCAGCCAAGAGTATGCATGCAGTAGTATTAAACTACTTTTACAGAAAAAAACCACCATTTTGTGTCACATTAGTGAGATTCCGTTGAGTGTGTTCCTGACAAATGGCTCCCCTGCAGTTTTCTCAGCATTTAGTTTCCAGACAAGACCCATTTATTGCTTCATTTATTGATATGCAACACAAGTTATAGAAAAAGTATCATACCAGTGAATCTAAAGCAGTAATTCACACTGTTCTTAGAGACATGATGTCTGGAGAGTCTAAAACTAAACTAACTCCAGGAGATGTTTATGAGTATTGTGAATGAAGGATTAAAAAAACCAACACCCAAGAGTGATAACTTGATGATGGGATTTTAATTTAATTTGAAGTAATGCAACCAAACTGCATGAGGGGAAGGAATGGAGGGAACAATCAAGTCTCTTAACCAACACTATTTTATCCTGCCATTAAATTGTATAATTACCCAGTATTTGACCAGATGGTAAGTCATTTCTAAAGTCAGACCAGGTGTTCAAGATGCAGAGATAATCACAAAGCTGATGACTGTGGTGAAACTAATTAAAAAGTGTGTTGCAGTGGCACAGTGGTGCTCCGGAGAGAGAGTGACCAAAAATAACACAGTAGAAAAATTCTGAAATACTACAAAAACGGATGTTGGAAAATAATAAACAAAACCAAACAGAATTTAATTCATTTAAGTTATCAAGTTCAGAGGAGCACTCTAATAAACTATTAGACAATATAACCCATTGGGGCCTTTCTGAGATTTTGTTGCTGTTTTCTAACAAAAATAGGAAGACAGAAGTGAAAGATAGAACTAATAAAGACGAAAACTGTCAACCTGATCAGAAGGGCAAAATACAGGCACAGATGCACATCAAAATGAAATACGGGCACAGAAAGTCCTTTACATGCAGATGAATGCTGATTACATGGCCACAGCTGGAAATTATAGAAAGCTTTATTCATTAAAGACTGACTATCTTCAATTAGGCTTTACTTTCATGACAAAACAACAGAGTAGCAAAGAAATGAATTGCCATGCTGTGCCTGCAGCTCCCACGAACACGCTGCCCTGTACCCAGCACGCTTCTGCTTAATAGACTCCTTCACCTTTCTGGGACCAAAAATCAATTCAGACGTGAGGGAAAATGCATTTAGCTGGAGGGGGATATTGGGGCGTGAGGGGGAAAGCAAACTTTAAAAAAAACCCCAATACCTAAACACCCCACAATACAATGAGAGAAATCAAAATGTCTTACTGCCAGCTTGGTGCACTCTGGTCTACCCTGCCAGCTCTGTACTCTGTGGTCATCTCTGGCAGTCTGCTCTAAAAATGTCAGTGCGAATGCTCATGCTGTGCCCATGGCCCTGAGGAGACCACTAATAGGCTTCGTGCTATGTCCATACATGAAGCCTGATGCTAAGGGGTCCTGGCCACAAGTAAAAGCTGAGACCTATTAAAGACATCTCTCCGTGAGGTTTTTCAGCAGCTGGACATCTCTGGCGGAAGGATTGTTCCTCTCTATGCCCTTGCAAGCCGCACTAAAGCGTGGGACAGCCAGAAGGATGGGGATTGAAACATCCACGGGCTGATCAGAGTTTATAAGTTTCCATCTTCAGTGAGCAATTTGCCATTAAAGAACGATGAAAATTATGTGCACGCCTTCACCCTGTGCTGCCCCATTGTGCTGATGATGTATTTTGGCACAGTTGCTTTTGCCAGCAATAGCAATTAGGATTCAGAGTCACTCTGTTCCTTGGCTTTTATCTCTGGGGGAAGTTTCAGCTGTGTGAGCTGACCACACTTTGTGCAAGGATGCTAATAGCCTTTGCAGTCTCATCCAGCCCTCCATCATTAGTGAGAGCTTCTCCTTTTCAGTTGTCTTTTCTTGCAGAAAGCTGGAGATTTCTTGGTGCAGAGGCGTTATGATTTGAAATAGGAATAGGTAGCAGATGAAGTTGATAAGTCTGTTGGTAATCTGATTAATTCTACCTGTAAGAATTTTCCTCTCACAATAACATATTGTTGGCCTCCCTCTTGATTAAGGCTAAAGACTGCAGGACCTTGCAGCTGCAATCTAAAGTTTCTTCATACCTTGTCCAGGAAGCAAAAGGGGTCAGTAAGTATATTAATGGCTGTGGAGAATTGATATCAGTCACTGATGTCCAGACTGTTAAAACATTATCTCCCTATTCGTTTTATCAGTTCTCTAGCTAGCTCAAAAACAGAAGATTTCTTTCTAATCTATTTCTCTTTTTTTTTCCTTTTTTTTTTTTTTGACCCCATGTGTTGGAACTTTTCAGTCAACTTTGTTTGTGACATGAATATTGGGAGTACATTTCTCTCACTGGAATGAGAAAAATAAAGACCCATAATTGGAAACAGGAGTGCAGACTCCTGATAATGGTGCAAGTCTATGGAAAAGAGT
This sequence comes from Myiotriccus ornatus, assembly GCA_036023395.1. Lineage (NCBI taxonomy): Eukaryota > Metazoa > Chordata > Aves > Passeriformes > Tyrannidae > Myiotriccus > Myiotriccus ornatus. The sequence continues at coordinate 89,921,105 of JAYRBT010000001.1, forward strand.
TTACCCAGTTGAAAATACAGCTGCATTCATTCCAGCAGTGCTTCCTCACCACAGAACATGCACTGCAGGGTATGAGGCTTTTCAACTATTTTTAACCTCTTAGGCAACTGGTATTCTAGTATAAATGTCTCAAGGCATTTCATATTTGGTGCTTTGAAGTTTCTAATGCATATTTTTCTAGGGAGGAATGTGAGCAAGTAGCCCATAGACTGGAGCTTCTGTGGAAGCTGGTGCAGGCACAGTCTCTTTTACTATTATGGTTATTTTTAACCAGTGCATAATCTCCTGCACCAGCTGTTGTTTCTGGCTATCTTCTTGCTGCCATACTTGCCCTATGTTTAAACAAGCAGGGAGTTTCCGTTTTTTTTGGAATCAATCAAATAAAGATAGGTTAAAGGAACTTGGAAATAAGAGCTTGTAGATGAATTCAATAAGAACACCACAGGATTGATGTAAACACACTGTTAAGAGAGGGAAGAAGTTTTCTGATAAACTACAGATTTTTTAATTAGAGCCTGCATACTTGGTCCTCTGTCCGAGTTTTCAGTGACCTGCAGAGATCTTTCAGGACTGTGCGATCAAATGTTTAGCATTCAGTAGGCCTTGCCACCTGCTCACCTTGGCACACAGAATTGAGGGAAAGGCCCTTTTTCCCCCTGGCCCTGCCATACAGTGATCTCTGCTGGTTAATGGCAGGTGACATTCCACAAAAGGAAGGAAAAGTGTAGGAGCTCTTCCTGTTGCCTTTCACAGCCAGATTCAGCCTCAGATGGGCTTTGGCTTTCCAAACCCCACCCCTGCGTAAGGACCCTGGAAGCATTCCTCATCCTGGGTGTTTGGCTGGAGGGGCTCATGGCCAGCTCAGAGCTGGTATAACCAAGGAAAGTCCTCATCCCATTTTGACAGTGTATGTTATCTCTCCTTGGTTTTTTTTTCCCTGCTTCCACTTTCTGTACACTTTGGTTCTGTGTCCATGTTACGTCAGGATCTCTTTGTTTGTCTGCCAGGTCTACTGCCACCATTCTACATCAGAATAGAACATAGTCAGAAACTGAGGAGGTGATCCTTGAAAATCAACCAGCTCTCCTGGATCTCTCTTCTGTTCAGGCCCATAACCCATGGGACTCTTCCAAACAAACTTTTGAACAGGCAAAAGACTATCCCAAACAGGGAATATAGAGGTTCTAAGAAATCTCTACAGTCTTTAGGGTTATTGCATGACAGACATGAGGTCCTCAGACAGTCACTCTACTTAAAGTATCCTTAAGAGTCATCTGGCCCTGAGCTCACAGGCATGGTTTTGAGATAACACTTCAGTGATGACTTTTCATCATTTGCCTCAGTGTCTGCTTTGCATTTCCCCTTTCAAAATAAACAACTAAATGAAATTCGTATTTGAACAATACAACAAACTTTTTCCCCTATCACAAAAACTAGAAGCTCTGTGCTGCTCCCATGAAGGTTTCACAAACATTCAGCCACACTAGCATTGTGAATGGCTTCAGTCCTGCAAACATGTTTAGATATGACAATCCTGTGGTATTTAAAATTTAATGCATGCTCAAGGACCTCAAAAATCAGGCTCCAAATGAGATTAGGCTCAGTCCAAGTAGATATAAACTACTGTCGTGTTTACATATGTTAATTCTGTCACAGAATGGCAACGACCCTCTCAGTAATAACTACACTCATGCTAATAAAACCAAGGTGTCTAGAGAGGATAATTACTCTATGACCTTGCTGCTTTACAGTGAATGACCTTATAAGACTGGGGAGTAGAGGTGGCTGAAAGTGTTCTGATAGAATATTTTTCCATTGAAGAATGATTCCAGAACTGGGACATTGCACAAGAACATATTTATTGTCCTGAAGATTTTGACACAAATCATTGGTGTTTGAATAATTCTGCAGTTCATAGCTTAATGTGATCACAAATATCTGTTTGCACTAGTGTATCAGGATTTGAAATGCATAAGGTACAATATAAAGTTCAAAGCAAGAAACTAAGTATGAAGTCTTTCAATAAATTCATGTCAATGTTTTTCACTCTTTTTAATTTGCTCCATGAAGTTTTTTTACTTTTCATTCACAATATGAAGAAGGAATGATAGGTACAATGTTTCTGATTTTTTAATTAAAGGTACTAAAAGGAGTGTATTACTAAAGCAAAAGGCAGTTCACTTCATAGGAAAAAAAGGCATTGAGTTAATTATTTTGGACTTCTTTTCAATTTATATAGTTAAGGCACTGAGATGATAGCAATGTTCTCATGGTTTGGGAAGAAATACCTGCATTCTGCAGAGAAAACAGATGTTTCTTCAAACTGAAGATAATCAGCATATTTACATACACACTTTTATGTTTAACTGCCAATTTCTGTTTCCCAGTTAAAGTGGTTTATTTGACTGTTATCTTTAGCTAATTGGTACTTATTTTAGGGAGCAATAGCAGAGTAGATTTCATGGGAAAGTAAACTCATTGGCTTCAAGTAGGGTGAATAGCTTGATGGCTGAAAGAGAATTGCCCCAGATAATGAATTCCTGTGTGTTTTGTAATGTAACCTAATGCCTCAAGCAGCTACTAAACTCCCAGATGGCCCAGCAGAAGCACATACTCATCAGGTGACATATTAGCCAATTTAAAAGATAATTAGTAAGCACCCCTCTTTCTGTATTCTTTAAGCATTAGGAAGATTCACATTCCACTCTTTCATGTATTAGCCTCCAATTCAAAACATATGGAGCAATTCCCTTTTTTTTCTTAGAGGTGCTGCTCTCCTGCTGCTCCCACTGACTTCAGCACATACTTATTTGCTAAAGATGCTGTTGTGCATTTTTGCTTTTTTTTTTCCAAACCTCTTTGCTGTCTGGGTATTTGCTATTGCAGATGCCTCTTCCAGGTTTCAGTGTAGGGGTAATTTATTTTTATCTTTCCTATACCAACAGCCCTGATGCTTTACTTCACCAAGAGGGAAATGCTTCAGTTACAGGATGATGTCAGTGATGTGTATGTGTTGACAATAGGACAGGCAAAAAGTTTGGTAAAATTATTCACCAGAAACAGGAGGTAGATGAGGAATGTGCAGGAAACAGGTCCAGAGTCCGATGTGATTCTGAACCATAGTATGGACCTGCCTCCTCTGGGTTTCCGTCTCTTTAGACAAGCATTAAAAACTTTAAATTATTAACCCCAACAGAGTGTGTAAATGTGTATATAGTTGAGTCTAGCTCTCCCTTCAGATTTAGAGTGGACAGGCTCTGAGCTAAAGGGCACAGTTTTCTATTCTGGCATTCCATAGATCAGTAGATTCCTCTCCCTATAACATTCCAGCTTGATTTCCTTCCCCAAGCAGCAAACAGTGAAAAGTGTGAAGTCTTGGGCCAAGTCTATGGGAGACATGTGCTGGGACCTGACCCGTCACCATCTATATTTCAGATAAATTGGCCTGGATCTGTTTTGCATGCCTCAGGTGCTCACCCTGCAGTTAATTTCTCCACAGAATATCCTCCATTCTAGCATGTGTTTATAACTTGAAGGGATTTTAGTATACATATGTATACTTGAACAGATGAGTCAGCATATATAGAATAGTTGCGTGTACTGGACTCAGCTGTCTGTCAAATAATCTGTTTAAATCTTTTGATCACAGTTGTTCTTTCCTCCATTTTTTTATCCAATTGCTTTTCAGTCGTAAATTTCAGGGGTTTTGTGTTTGCTCATACCTCAGTCTCCGTTTTCTACCATTAAAATCTTGACATGACAATTTATATAGGTATTACAAATAAGGAATTCCGTTTGAATAAATTGTCATGCACCTACCTGTTAGTTTCATATAAGTGCTTAAGCAGCAGTGGAAAGTAGCAAAAGCCTGAGCCTACTTCTAGATTTGTCATTATTTTATGTTAATCCTTTATATATAATTTGGGCAAACCCTCAGACCTCTCCACCCATTTGCTCTGTAGCATGTGGTTCCTGCCAAGTTCAGTGATGTATAGGAAGGGCAGATGGTAATCCCACTCTTCTCCCCACACTCAGGGCCTGGGGCTTTTGTTGCACTTCTTGAAGATTTGGTCTCCACCCGAGGCAAGGATGAAACTGGAGGGGGGTATTTTTCCAGGCTGGCACAGGGATGGCATCCAGCTGATCGTCCTGGGTGTTTCCAAGGTTTGCCATTGTTTCTCTCCTTTTTTATATTGCGTATGTTGATCTATAGCAATTCCTTCTCAGCTCTCAAAGCTGCTCTTCTCCAACAGCCAGTAGCTGTCTGTGATGGAGCTGTTTACAGATGTGCAGCCTCTGTTTACAACCTGTGCCCTAACTTTCAAGTCATTTGCTGTTATTCCACACTTAAACCACACTCCAAACATAAGGACTTCTGGTGCCAAACTCCATTTCACACAACAGACTCCACAGTGAAATGGTAACAAGCCTGGCAGGACAGGACGAGGGCCTGGCAGTGTAAGGCAGAGTTAGAAAAAGGCTGCTGGGTTTCCTACCTCTCATAAATGCTTATAAAGAGTAAGGAGAATTTTCCGTCACAGTGATGTACCAATTATATCTGCCCTTTACAAACTCTTCATTCTGTTGCTGCTCATTTTGCTGCTGACATGGAGTGGCTCTTTTTTCCCAGTAGAAAAAGTAGGAAAAATGGTAAAAAACTCCCTTCCCTATCTTCAGAAGGACCAAACTTGTTCAACCCTAGTAAATTGCAATGTATTAGAAGGGAGCTACCACTGAAATTTCTATCTCTGTGTCTTCTGCTGGAATAGCTACCATCTCAAATCACATAGGCATCTCATGTGGATCGCAGGAATAGGGATAAATATCTGGATTTCATAAATTGCTGCTTCTGCGCTTCTTCAAATTACGGACAACCATATAGACTTCTGTGAAACGTTGGGAAAAAAAGCTCTGAGACTTAGAGGTAAAATTTGTTACAGCTGTGAATGAATACAAAGCCAAGTGTTAAAAACTTGAAGAAGAGATTAAATGTGTAAACAAGAGGAATTTTAGAGACAGCAACAGAAGTCTGAACCATAAAATTTAGGAATATTATGTAAAAGTATTGTTCTGAAATAGGAACTTATATGTTTCTATGGACACGACAAAATTGAAACCATACTTAGTCTTGTTGACAGACTAGCAATGTTGCCTACTGAAAGTATATTGTTTATAAAAACTAGTTTACACTAAGAGTATTATGTCTATGAAACTCTAATGATCACAAGTCAATGGCTTAAATTTTGGAAATAAAATTTTAACTGTGTTGGAGAGCACATAATAATTATTTGACTTACAATTTGCAACAAAATTTTAAAGAGGTTTATTCTTAGATATCTGTAACTCAGATTCAGTGTGAAGAGTTTTATAGAAGTTTTCTCTGACCTTAATATCTTCAGGTATCTGCCAGCTAAATTTACTTCAAAGAGCAAAATTATCTCTCCCTGAAACCAACAGAGACACTTGTACTGACTTCAGTAGGAGCTGCATCAGGCACTGGTGACCAGCTCTAAAGTTCAAAGACATTTCAACAATTTTCAGCTAGGGAAAAGGTGTTCATCGGGACACAGCTGTAAATTCATTTACATCTGATTGATGAATAATGAATAATTCTATAATATATAATTTGCACTACAGTATTTATGAATATGTGTGGAAGGAACTTATAAAGCATGCAGTAATGCAGTTCCCAGAAGTAATTTTCAGTGCGTCTCAAAAAGTAAGTTGAGAGATGTTTAGGGAGGTTTTGGGGTAATACTCTGAAATACCTGTACAAAATACTCTTTTAACATGGCAACTATTATGCATAACTTGTAGGCAATCATAGAATCATAAAATAGTTTGAGTTGGAAAGGACATTGAAGATCACCTAGTTCCAACTCCCCTGTCATGGACAAGGATACCTTCAACTAGACCAGGTTGCTCAAAGCTCCATCCAACCTGGCCTTGAACACCTCCAGAGATGGAGCATCCATAGCTGCTCTGAGCAACTTGTTCCAGTGCCTTACCACCCTCACAGTAAATTCCTAATAAGTTCCTAATACCTTATCTAAATCTCTCTTCTTTCAATTTAAAGCCTTTCCCCCTCATCCCATCATTACATACCCTTGTAAAAAGTCCCTCTCCAGCTCTCATTTGCTCCCTTTAGGGACTGGAAGGTGCCATAAGGCTGAACTCTCTCAGCTGTAATCATAGGAGAGGTACTCCAACCCTCTGGATCATCTTCACGGCCCTCCTCTAGACGCCCTCCAACAAATCCATGTTATGACAGGGCCGACAGAGCTGGATGCAGTACTCCAGGTGAAGTCTCACCAGAGTGGAGTAGAGGGGCAGAATCATCTCCCCAGGACACAGTTGACTTTCTAGGCTGCAAGCCCACATTGCTGGGTCATGTTGAGCCTCTTGTCAACCAACACTGCAAGTCTCCCTCCTCAGGGCTGCTCTTGATCCATTCTCTGACCAGCCTGTCTTTGTGCTTTGGATTGCCCTGACCCAGGTACAGGCCTTATTGAACTTCATGAGGTTCTCATGGTCGCACCTGCCAAGATCCCTCTGGATGCCCTCCCTTTCATCCAGTATGTTGACAACACCACTCAGCTTAGTGTCATTGTCAAACTGAGGGTGCACTCAATCCCACTGTCCATGTTGCTGGTTCCAGTTATGACCTCTGAGGAATGCCACTTGGCACCAGTCTGCACTTGGACATCAAGTTATTAAATACAACTCTTTGTGTGACCGTCTGGCCTATTCCTTATCTACGGAGTGGTCTATCCATCAAATCTGTGTCTCTCCAGCTCAGAGACAGGGATGTTGTGCAGTGTTGAAGCCATGTTGGCTGTTACAAATCGCCTCCATATTTTTCATGTGCATATAATTATATTCATTAAATTAATCGATGAAAGCTTATATATTGCAGGATTCTCCTCCTACTCATCGTTCCTATGAATTTTAAATCACATTCAGTATAGTGTGGCTCCACAAAGAAGACAGTATCCTTAATCTTCAGATGAACTACAAGCCTGTGACTTCATTAATCAGAAGATGAGTTCTTTTAAACATGTTTTAAATCTTTGAAAAAGAAAAGAAAAACTACACATTTTAGTTAGAGTAAATGTGAGGTTTATTCCCTAGAACTCCTACAATGAAGAAACAGAAACATTTTGCACACTCCTACATAACAAAACTATTTAGAAAGAAAAAGGGATGTAATTTTGCATCCTGGCTCTAATTTAAGATTTAAAAGTTAGAGATGCTTTCAACTCAGGACAATCCAAGAGCTTTAATAGTTTTGATTTTGAGCAAATGTAAGGGAAAGGCATTTTTATTCCAAATCTTAGATAAAGGCAAGGTTGGGCTTGATTCTGTTGTTTATTGACAAAACATAGCATTTCTTCATGTTCTTCTGCTGTTACTTTATGGCTGCAACTAATGATTTATGTCATGGAAGATTAGCTGAGTTTCTATACAGGACTGTGTTGAACTGAGACTAGATATGAAAAGGTGATACTTAGGCAAAATTTTCTGCATTTTGCAAGGCAACAAGGCCCTTCATGTTCCAGAACTGAGTTGTAATTATAACTGTAGGTTCATATTCAAGTCAAATGATTCAGTATGAAGTACTTAAATTTTGAAGAGACTATACACTGAGGTTCCATTACTCAGTCCTGCTTCCCTCTCCCTACACAGGAGTGCTTTACAGCTATTTTATTATGATTTTCCATTATGAGTGGTGGTTTTCTGGTCTCCTTTCCCTTTTCCTCATAACCCCTGAATGTATTGCTTTGTTCAGACATAAAAAAGCTGAAAGTATTATAATAAAATTGCTTAAAAGCATTGGAAAGAAGTACTGGAGCACAGGACTTTGCATTTCAGATCGTAAACCCAACACAAATAATTTAGTTCAAACTGGGAGGACTGTAACTCACTGTTCACCAGAGGGGCCTGCTGCTGATCCATATTTTATGGAATGTACATTTTTAATGAATAAAGAACAGCTTTCCATTTTGAAATTGAATGAAATACTGATTGTTCTGTAATTTAAAAAGAAAAAGGAAACATCTTACTGCTCCTGGGTGCAATGGCAGACTTGATTGCTCATCTTCCTCATAGGTCAGTTCTATTACCTCATTTTTCCCCCTCCCCCAAAAAACATGACGCAGCCCTCATTTTTCCCTTCTCTTCCCTCTTAATCCCCCCTCTCCCTACCCCTTTTCCACTGGTACCATTCCAAGATTATTGCTCCTTCCCCCTGAACTGCCCACAGTTGCCCACAGTACTCCCCAGTGGGGTCCTGCCACCACATCCACAGTGGTGGAATAGATTTTCCATCTCACCACCCAAAAGCGCCAGCCATGTCCTGGGATGCATCAGGCACAGCATCACCAGCCGGTTGAGGGAGGGGATTGTCCCGCTCTGCTCTGCACTGGTGCAGCCTCACCTCGAGCACTGTGTACCGTTTTGGGCACCATAATACAAGAAAGATATTAAGCTATTAGAGAGCGTCCAAAGGAGGGCAATGAAGATGGTGAAGGGCCTTGAGGGGAAGCCGTATGAAGAGTGGCTGAGGGCACTTGGCCTGTTCAGCCTGGAGAAGAAGAGCCTGATGGGACACCTCATCACATTTTACAGCTTCCTCACAAGGGGAAGATGAGGGGCAGGCACTGATGACTCATGACAGGACGCAAGGGAATGGCATGAAACTGAGGATAAGGTTTTTCACCCAGAGGATGGCTGGGCACTGGAACAGGTTCCCCAGGGAATTGGTCACAGCACCAAGCCTTCCAGAGTTCAAGAAGTGTTTGGATGATACTCTCAGGCACATGGTGTCACTCTTGGACTCAGTGATCCTTGTGGGTCCCTTTCAACTCAGGATATTCTAAGATTCTATGACTTGGCCATCTGTGCTGGATATCTCTACAGTTTCACTCTCTGAACAGGGACATTATTGAGAAACCAGAATCTCTTTCTGTAAATCCTCGTGCCCTTCTTTGCCCAGACCCCTTCGGACAGGACAGTCTAAAGAGATGATTTTTACCCTGGGGCTGGAACAAGTGTGGTTTGTGCTGCAAACTTCATCTGTCATTATGCGTTTATTTTGATTTAAGGTAGCTACTCCACTGTTCTCAGATTGCCTTTCGTTCTTATAAAGGGGGGCTGTAGATTGATGGCATTGGCAAAACAACAGAAAGAAAGGCAAACTGCAGATGCCAGCTCCCTGCCTGGCCTGAAGAGAAACTTTCTCCTTTCAAAAGCACTGTACAAATGCTCAGTCATCCATTCCCTAGCAGGAATAAGGGAGAAATTATCCTAGCATTTGGCACATTTCCAGCATATTACAAAGATCCATATACTATACATAGTGGCACTGCACTTTGTATATTTTGATTCCAAAATGTTTCTGTGAAAGCCTCAGCTGGGTCTCTTTTTTTGGTCACGGGCCCTTGCAAAAGGGCAGGGGAGGATTTAGAAGGCCGGTTAGAAAGGAGGCTTTTTGCAGAGGAAAACCTTTCCGAGGGGCTAAAACCAGACGAAACAAAACTCTAAGCTGCTACTCTGCCTCCCTCTAGTGAAGCAGCAGCACCCGGGAAAGGAAGCGACTGCCTCCTTCTGCCCCACTTCTCTGCATCTTCAGGCATTCATCCACCGACCACAGCCGGTTTTCTTTTCTTTTTTAGCCTCATTGCACAAACTGCCATACTCTTCCTCAGAAACAAACAAACAAACAAACCAAAGACCTGCACAGCAGACAAAACTTTTGTATATGGATTTTGCTCTGTTGTTCTTCTTATACCCTTTTCTTTCAGCTCACAGAAGGAGGGATGACTAAGCCTTTCCTGGTGATTGCAAAACTCCAGGTGTTTGAAAAAGAAAAATCACTCCATAGTCAGTTCTGCTAACAAAATGTAAGCAAGATGAATGAATTAATAATTCTGATGACAGAATCTAGGCAGCTGTTATCACTCCTGTATTAAGTCTGACTAGTAAATGGGATATGGTTATTCCACTTTAAAGACTATCTCGGGGGATGTTTAAGTCAGGTGTCATCTGCATCTCAATTATTTTTGCTTAACAGAAAGTAGCAGTATGGAGTCCAACAGCCAATTCAATTATTTACATCCTCCTGACACGATCTTCTAGTGAAAAAGCATGTCAAAAATAGTAATTCAGGTTACATGTTATAAGCCTTCTCTTTGAAATGCAGACAGTGTGTGTATATGGTCATGCAGCACCCTAAAACAGATTATTGTAGTCCTACTGGTTTAAAGCCAAGCTTACTTTAAAATTAGCTTCATATCTGACGAGCAAGTACAGATCATGAGGTGTTTTCCATCCTGCACCCATAAAACACTCATTATTCTCCAGGTCCATATTCTTTTCTGACTGCAAAGTCAAAAGTAGTATCTGACTTCTTGCATTTGGTGAACGTTCTTGCTGAAGCAGGAAAGTAAGAAGCCAGCTTGCAAACTCCCCAGCTGTTGCAAGGCCCAGATACCTGTTTTGGACTGATCCTTCCTTCATGCAGTGAGTTGCCAATTGTTCACTCTAAGGAACATGCCAGTCAATCACATTTCAACACTGAGGAAATTTGGTTCTGTCTTTACATCCTAAAAAAGAGAAGTATTTTTCTAAGACAATAATTTGAAATCAAGAGGGAACACTTAACCATTTCCACAAGGTGGTTTTTCTCTTTCCCATCAAATGTGTGATTTATATATAGCAAGTGAGAAAGTGAGTCCCAAGACGGCGACAAGAGAAGACTAATGCTACTTTTACATTATGGTAACCTGTAGCAAGGATCCATTTAATCCTGGGAATTTGCTGAGCTTTTTCAGTTGTACATTTATTCAGCTACAGATTGATTTAAAAATATATTATCTGGATCTTTCAAGGACAAGTGGTGCTTCTAATCAGTTCCCCCACAAAATTAAATACTGTTTACACACTACAACTGCAAACATCCTAGACTTCTGGAGATTTGTATTTCACATATCTCTGTTGTGTTTTTTCTTCTGGTGTTGCTACAGCATTGTAGAAGCAGAAGATTCAACTGCCCACATTAGTAATTTATTTTTTTTATTGTTTTTTTATGCTTTGTGTATGTCTGGTATGGACTAGATTTGTTAGAAATATGCTCACTAATTGGTGTTACCAGTTTCCTCTGCTGCAGAGTGTTCTGCAAGAATGTACGTTTTAGAGAGAAAAAGGAAATTAATTACTTCCTTGCAGTCTGTACAAAGTTTTCAGATATATTCTACTTTACATCCTTTTCAATATCCCACAGGAGGCAAGAAACTGGGTAAAGAATCAGTGAAAATTATGTTATTAACTGCAATACTGCATGTTACATATATTGTGTTTGCATAAAATGTATATAGACAGAGTTTCAAATACATGTAACTGCTTGGCTCCTCTTTCTTCCAGAACCCCAGCAGGGCAGCAGATTCCTGCAGATGGTTTCATCAGTGTCATAGTATGGCTTGGAGCAAGCTCAAAACACAAGTATGTGGCAGCGCCTGCCCCAGAATATCAAAAGTGAAGGACACAAATATAAATAAAAATCACAGAGATGTAAAATGGAGCTACTTGGACATCCAAATTGTGTCAATAGACGAGGTCATTAGTCAAGTCAGGTGGGACCTGTAGAAAGTTCAACCATCTGTAGTGGTATTTTGGACAGTGCTTGAAAGGAGACAGAAAATCACTAATTTATTACCTGTGTTTCTAATTTCAGCTTCTAAAAGTGATGATTTCCTGGGGTTTGTGGCACTTGACTAATAAACACTGTGTCTCATTTTTCCATTCTGGGGCACTGGGTTAGCTCTGACTCACAAGAAAAAAATCCTTCTATTAGGTAATGAACATTGTAACCTGCAAATCTCAGCGCCTCTTAGTCACAAGGAAAATGTCTCCTTAAAAGCTGTATTATTTATTTCAGCAACCACCAGTAGAATAGACAGGACAGCAGGTTTCAATTGTAATATATCTGAGCTGATTGCTTTTATGTTTGTGGCTAATTAGGAAATCTGGAAACCTCTGATGCTAATCTATTAACCTCGAGAGAAAATCACTGCAGGAGAAGACATTACAGTAATGAAACCCCCTTTGCATGCAACACTGATTGCTGACGGGTATGGACAGCAGTCAGACCTGTGCTGCCAGTCTCTCTCTGCCTCGGGAAGGTAAACACACAGAATCGAAGACGGAAACCTTATCCATTTCTTTTTCAGAAGCAATTGGCTTAATTGTTTGGCCGGCAGATGGAACCCTCCTACTTCTTATTCTCCTACAGCTTCACTCGAAATCAAGAGAAAGGCAGCCCCAATCCTTTTGTCGGCTCGGCTTTCCCGGTGGGGCAGCCCAGGCACCCCATTGCCCTGCTTGCTCTCCTCATCTCTGTTTTCATTGTCACTGCCCCCAGGAGGTGTATAGGACCTTTCAAAAAAAAAAAAGCGGAGATAAACTTGTTTCCGGTGGGCTGCGTTTCATTGCCTGACCACAAATGAAACCCTGAAATACTCAGAAAATAGAAAAAGCCTTTAAGCTTTTCTGACAAATGTATGTTAGTTTTCCCCCATAAGGGGAACTACAAGAAAGCTGGTGTGGGACTTTTAGGGAGAAGGGGTAGTAGCTTTAAACTGGAAGAGGATAAGTTTATATTAGCTATAAGGAAGAGATTCAAAGGAATATTTAGCTTTTGCTAAATATTAAAGCTTTAGCCTTTAAAGCCTGAGCATGCAACCCCTTTCACACAGAGATCCTTATTTAAGCACAGCTTTAGGCTAGTGATTTTTCAATATTGTTTCCTTACTACTACTTTGGTTTGTCACTCTCTTTTTCCATGTTTCACACAGGAATTGACTTACTTTTCTCCCTTTGAATGCATCACATTATCAGAATATTCATTCTCCTTGTCACTATAAAAATATTTGATTGGTTAATATAAAATAATAATCAGTTCTTTCCCTTGCTGATTTCTCCTTTCAATTAATTGTTAATTGTTACCTCTGTTTAGCCCTGTCTTTAGTAAAAGTGAATTATTTTTCTCATTTTAAAGGTTTAATATAAATCAGTCTCACCTCTGGAGTCATTCTAGCCATGTGTAACCAGCAAGGACTAGAGCAGTGGAGTCATGTCTGAAGAATGTTCCTGCTTCTCAGTTGATATATGTCCTCACATCCCCCCTGTTCCCTCCATCCAGCTGCACGTTCTACCAGCCTTTTCTTCTTAAGCGATACTGCATTGCAAATGCTTATCTCTACATCCTCTCTGCTTTTAGCACTACTGCTCAAGAGATTTTTCTTTGCCATTGACATGTGTCAGCTTATTCTTTCTCCAGATGGATTAACTTCATGTTTCCAAGTTCAGCATCACTCCTACCCCAAGAGCACTTGCAATCGCTCCCTAGTCTCCTTTCTGTGAACCTCTATCACTCCTAAGGGCTTCACTGTTTAACACTCCCACTTCTCTTTTTATGCTTAACTTTCTTCTCTGAGATGGATCTGTCTTTTCCTGGCTTGCCTCAAAAGAATAGATAATGCAAGGAATGAGAGACATAAGTTTTAAGATCTCTGGAATTTTTGCTTCATTAGCCATTATTCTTCAAGAGCTAAGAGTTTATTTTCAGATATTAAAGTTCTGATTGCCTCCACAACTGCACTAAACACATACAAAATAGAAGTATACTTTACATAGTCTTACATCAAAATTCTTGTTTTCTCCTTAAATATGTTTTTTTTCTACTTTGTCACTGCAAATTACTTTGTTTTATTATTGTAGGCTATTGTTTATAACTTGCTAAAATGTATCTATATTTTCTCCTAAAACAAACAGAATAGACATCTCAGCTAACCTCATACTATTCTGACAATCTGCCCTTTTTTTATTTCCCCAATTTTTTAAAAAACTTTGAAATCTGAAAGAATAATGCTATATGTTCATCATTTGGTGAGGAAAAGGTTACAGATAAGATTTTTCTCTTCCAGTCTCTGTTGTCTTTTAATTGACCAATGGCTGGACCTAAATTCTCACTGTATTTCAAGAGAGACTTAAGAAACTCATGTTAACAATATTACTTAAGTGAAAAGGGTTGTTTTGGTTTTTTTTAAATGTACATTCATGTTTATATATTCAGTGAAATGTGATGTGTACTCCTTGAAAAAAATATATTCAACACATGCAAGAGTTGTTTCATCATTCATCTGAAATTATTAAATTCTGGGGAGCTGGAAATCCTCCACTATCCTGTATACCAAATGACTTCAAGTCTCTGAGCACAATCGTAGCCAGGTCTCTTGCCTTCTTGGCTTCCAGCTGTTTGTTGATGCAGCCAGCTCTGACCCTTTATCAGTTTTATTTCCTTTGATATTTCTGTGAGTTTTCAACTTCTAGAATGTCTCTAACTGGCAGCATCAGAAATGGGACACCTGTATTTGTTCATATAACAAGCCTAGCACGAGTGGCAGCATCGGTGCTGCTCTGATGCTGGCTCTGTTACAGAAAAATAGATCCAGTGTCCCTCTCTTCTATGGCAACACATAAATCATCTCACCCCAACAGGGAGATGCACCATGTAAACAAACAAAAAAAGAAACAGAGCCCACTACTACAATAGAAAACACATATCCTTAGAATACGTCATTAAATAATGATGTCTCTGCTGTAGGTGAAGTCCCTTACCAGAGAAAGGGAAAGCCTCACATGACTGAGATGGCAGGCACATAATTTTTGTTATGAGCACAAGAATAAGATACACTCCGTGAAGTGATATATTGATTTGTAATATGTCGTTTCTGTTGTGGTAACTGCTTGTGTTTACCACAAGATAATTGAGAGGCAGCTTATCCTTAATGAAACTTAGATAAAGCTGCCCAGTGTTTACAAATGAAGCAGGATATGCCAACAGGCAGTAACAATAGAATAGCCAATGGCAAATCCACTCCCTTCTGAATGTGGTGGCCATCCCTGTAAAGATCTTCTGAGGTATGTACGAAGTCCTTGAGGATTACAATGCATGAGAGTCTAACCTGAACTGGAAGTAAGTGTTAACTTCACTCTAACCAGGTTGCTTGCACTATCCATAATGGTAACCATGTTCTAAGCTTCATATCAAGAAGCCACAAATTTTTTGCATGTTTCTATTTAAAGATGAGCATGGTAAAAGTTCAACAAGAGCTGCCTATGTGAAAAACCCTACAATTTTTATATATGTCACAATTCTGATCTTTCCAATAGTCTCCTCTTTTTTTCCCATAAGAAAGATACAAAACAGCATGCCTGTATGACCTTTTTATCCTGATACCAGATGGGATAAAGGGCTTAAAAACCTAGTTCTATTTTTTTACAGTCTTCTTCTAAATAAAAGGCCTGAGGAAGAATTAAACACTGTATTTCTCTGCTCTGTGCTCTTTGCTCTCCTTGAAGGAGCCAAGGAATAGAAGCCATGTCAGCATATCTCTGATCTATAGTAAGAGAACTAAAGACTGAACTTTCCATCCATGCCTCCTTTCACCCAAATGGGGAAAGGAAGCTTTGTTTCTACCAAATGCTGAGGAGAGGTGGCAAGTGTTTTGTTTCCCCACCGGCTCTGTTGGAGGTTGTCACTGTGTGACACTGCAAGAACAGCTCCCCTCCCCTGAGCTCTGGGTGCTGCTTGGTGAGTAATTATCTTCTCTAATTCCAGGATTTTCACACTCCAGCAAATATAGTACACTTGACTGTAATCTTTACTAGTCTCAAATGGCTCTTCTCACATGAAATGTCTGGAGTCACATTATCTTTAAACTGCTTCTTTCTTACTCTACTCCTAGAGGAGTTTGAGATGCAGATGGATGTAGCTTTGCTTTGTGTTCCTCAGTAAGGGACCCACTGTGACCCCTGGCTCAACTCTATAGATGCAGATGACCTCTGCAGACATTATCCTGCAACACCACTTCCAAATAATAGAGTACACAAAACCCTTTCCAACCTGTTGGATTCACAGAAATCTTCTTTGGGGTCAGAAATGCAAACCAGAAGCAGGATGAAAGGATCTGTGATAGTATATCTTGTTGCATCTGCTTGCTTCCAGTGCCTCCAGTACCTCACTGCTGCACCATGTAGGGCCTTACCTGCAAGTATTTGTGGCAAATGGAATTATCTCAGAGATTGTATGGAAATATAGTAATTTGCAACCACAGTATAACTCCCCAAAAGTATGCTTGAAACACAGAAATATTTTTAAATAAAATGGACAGACATAAAAGTAGTTATAGCAGTACAATCCTTTCACTCCTCCTCTGCTTCAACTAAATTTCACTACCTCAAAGTCAACATCAAATGACTTATTACTCAGTTCTGTTACTGCAGGAGACTGGCATTTCTAAAAACACCAAAAAAATCAATGCTCTTTTTTAAAAACACTACAACATCAGGATTCTTGAGCCAAAACTTGACTCTTTGTCATGAACAGAATACCTAATAGACTGGACAACAGGGTATTTTTTCAGAAAAAAAGTTTTGTAAGAAACATGAACAAACGAAACATTCTGCAAAGCAAAATGCCATTGACTGCTTAGATAGACAAGGCCAGGCTGGATGGGGCTTTGAGCAACCTATTCTAGTGGAAGGTGTCCCAACCCATGGCAGGGGGATTGGAATTAGATGATCTTTTCAGTCCCTTCCAACCAAAACCATTCTGTGATTCTGGCCTTCTACCCACAGGAAAAAAAAATGATTAAAATAACTTTGCCTTCCTGTGCAAAATAAAAGCTGAAGAAATCCCCAGGTACCTACAAGAAAACTTTTTTTCCTGAAATTTTGGCCATTGTAAAAGCAGCAGAATTATCCCCCTGGAGTCTAGAACATACCTACATTCACTGAGCTGGGAACTAATCACAACTCTCTTAGCATCTTCCCACCTCCATTAATATAAAAGAGATATATAATCAGATCCAGTGTCACACACTAAACACTTCTGCTTCTCACAATCTCCAAGGTCTCCATTGGGAATTTATTTTAGGATACTGACACATTAATTCTCACCTGTGATGAGCATTGCATGTCCCCAGCAGAAAAGCAGCAAGGATTTCTGGGGAGACGAGATCACACCTATTAACAGTCAGGCAGGTCCCTAATAGGGTGCCAGTAGATAAAGTATTTTGGCAGCCTACTTGGGGAAACAGGTGGTAGAAAAGTGATGGGGAGCTCTTCTGTTTGAGGCAACAGTGGGTTAAATGAGGGAAAGCCATTTAAGGCAGACGAAATGAGGGCAGAGGGAAGCTGTCCTGCCTGGCACAGGAAATTAAAACTGGGAGCATATGGCTGTAGGGGCACAGGGAATGAGTGACAGGTGGGTAGGGAAGTCACCCTCCCAACAAATTCTTCTTTGTGCCTCCATTCCTGTGCTGCCGGGCAGAGCTTTCCCTGACAATTCCTATTACCACCAGGTGATTTATAGTCGTCTCTCTCTCAGATGAACCAAAACATGTCTCTTCTGATGGACTGTGTTCAACAAAGCATGAGGTTTTACAATACAGTTGCTATGTGTTATCCCACACAGCAAATGTGAGAATATTTATATGTTTTTTTAATACAACAAATATATTTCCCCAGATGCTCTTGACTGAACATATTGCTAATGGGAGTGTGTTCAGCTTTGCAGAATAAAATGCCTTCGGAAAAAAAAAAGAAAATATTAAAAAGCTCAGGACTCAAAGGTGATTTTTTAAAAGTAAAACAAACTTTCATCTGCATTTATGATCCTTTCTTCTCAGAAGTGCTCTAAAATCTACATTACAATATTTCTTATTAACTCCTTCTTAAACATGGCATTAGCCAAAGACCCATTAGATGATGGGTCACACCAGCTGTATAGGTTTAGCACGGCAATGGGAAGCAAGCAGTGGCATACTGTGTAAGCAGGAATTCTGTATCGTAGGGGTTGAATATAAGCCCTTCTAGTGGATGGAAAGCTAAGTTCAAATATTAAAAAAACACAAGTTCTAACACCAATGTGTTGGATGAAAACTTTGCTCAACTTATTTCAAAGGTTATATGAGTATTCTGCTTAAATTTCTAGAAGAGCATTTCCAGTTGTACAGCTTGTTTACTTAGAAGTGTTAAATGATGCCAGGAAGTTAGACCATTTATTGTGAGATGCATCTCATTATAACGCTTTCTTCTATTGGAATTATAATTATTCCTGGGTATATAACTTGATGCATGTTCCTATTGATTCTCAGTCTCTCCAAAATGAAGGAAGCATATTTCATCATGAAGAACAGAATATCTCAAAGAACTTGAGAATCACCAAGTATGTCGTAAACACTTTAGAGCAAATGCTTTCTTGGCAGTTCATTTAAGAAATGAGCCTCTTTCACATTTCTATGTGATTGAACAATTATAACTTGTCAATTTTTTTCACGATTCACAGTTACTTGAGCCTTCCTGACATAATCACCAGGTAAGGGTTGGTTTTTTCTGTATTTTGTAATGTGTGTTCTCAACATGCAGACAACTTCTCCCATGGTTCACAACTGTATCACAGAATTAAATCTAAAGGACACATATTTTTTTCTCTTGTGCTCAGCCCACTAAATCCCTTTTCCATGATTTCTTAGTTTGGTGAAATGAGACTACTCCTACTTAACTTCTTGTGAGATCTGTAATACTTTCAAGGCCTAGAGAGTATATCTAAAATAAAAACATCTAGCTACCAAATATAAATTAGCAGCTTTTTTGAAATGTATGTATGTGCTACTAAAGAATATCCTTCTCAAGCATTTGATAGGAAGTGCAGCAAATATGCATGCATGGTATTTTATGGCTCTTAACAAATGGTTTTAAATAGAAAAGAGCTTATAATGTCTCAGGTTTTGAGGTAATGTTCTTTTAATTAACTTCTCTACTGAGCTATCTTGCAGCAACTTCCATGCTTCACTGAAAACAATAGGAAAATTGACACTGAATTTAGTAGAGAAACTACATCTATCCTTACTTTTTAGCTGTATATACTGAGAAACACAAAATACATTTTAAAAAGGTTTAGGCACAAAACTGTGAGGAATATAAAGGTCAGGTTGGATGGGGCCCTGAGCAGCCTGGTCTTGTGAAAAGTGTCCCTGCCCATGGCAGAGGCATTGGAAATAGAGGATCTATAAGGTCCCTTTCAACCCAAACCATTTTGTGGTTCTACAAACTTTTAAACTATGGATACCAGGAACTCAATATCAAAGAGCATTTTTTAAGGTTTCCTAATCAATACAGTGATCAGCTGGTATTAAATTTCACCAGATCTATGTATTAAATATCCTCTGAAAAAAGTAGATCTAAGAGGTATTTAAACATATTTGAAGAGATTTTTTTAAAATTTGTTGTTGTTCTTAAGAGAAATTCCCTCTAATTTAGAAGCTTAAGGCCAAACCAGAATGGAAAACAGTTTAAATGGCATCTTGGAGTGTCTTCTTGTAAATATTTATTTACAACTAAGAATACACTGTGATCTTCATATGCTTTCTTCCACTGCTGGGTGCTTGCTCCTGAAACTTTCACGTGCTGCAGGAAAGTTTGTATTTCCCAGGCTATGTTCATATCTTGAACAGAAAAAGGTTTTCAACTCCATACTTTATTTTCATATCTTCACCAGTACTAAACTGAGTACAAAGAACCCAAACTTCAGGTAATGTATGTCAACAAAGTACCATGAACGTCATGGAAGCACGCTAATTCAGAGAAGTGGAAGACCTAGTCTTAAACTGTAATTGAATGGGGGAAAAGGGGTCTGCTGAGATTTACAAGTCTTGCAGAGAGGAATAGGATTACTGATTTTGTTTAGTGCTTTAGTATTTCATAGCCAGGAATGAAAGTCCTTCTATAAACAAATCTATTTGAAATTAAGTCGTGATTAATATCTCCAGTACAAATTTATTTGCATCTCATATTTTGAGAGTGATGATCATTTGTGTTACTGCCACAGTCTCTATTTGCTCAACTGATTGCTTTGTTATTGTTTTTCTGTCTGCTCATCTAAACAAGTGAAATGATCTTGTCCTTTTCTCTTTCCTGCCTGTTTTCTCAGATCATTTAACAATGAGCTACACTTTCCATGTAGCCCTTTGTGATGGAAAAGGGGAAAAAGTATAGGGGTAGAGACAGAGAACTGAAGTCAGTGTCAGATTCATACAAAGTAATTTCCTTGCTGGCATTGACTTCACTTTCCAAAAACCTTTTTTTTTCCAAAAGTTATTGTGTTGGAGGTTACACGCATTTCATTTTTTTTCCATGGAGTCATACTTCAATGGTTCAGTACCAAAATCTAGTTTTATCTGAATCTGGAAATGCTGAGATTGTGTTTCTCTTTGGAATAAAAGAAAGAAAGAAAGAAAGAAACAAACAAACAAACAAACAAACAAAGATAAAGCAAAACCATATTTTTATTGTAGTTATCTTTAAAATGTACAGAAAGATACAAAAAAGTAAAAATAAAAATAAAAACATTTAATTCCCACTTCTTTGACCCTTTTAAAAAATATTATTTACAATTGTATTGCCACCTTATTACTGAATAACCAAAATTGTTTGCAATAGACTTTACCGAGGGCCCTCTTGAACTCTGCTGCTGGGTGTGTGCTGGACTGTAGTCCAGATCTCATCCCTCCTCAGGTGGCTCTCATCATTTGGTATCACCTCCAGATACCACAGGTTGGGATGATGGGTGCAGTAGTTGCTCTTTAGGCCTCCTACTCATGGAAAAAAATGGGTAGGGGATTGGCATGAGCATGGCACCAACTATCAAGGCATGCTATGTCTGCTTTTTATCTAGCCTAAAAGCATATGGGAGTGAAGCCAGAACAAGAGTCTGTCTGAGGAGAGATTCCTTCCCATCACCATGACCCACGATGGCACTCATGCATCAACCCTGACCCAAGGGAGCACGCTCACCATCTGACACGAGGCATGAGCCCCACAGGCTTAAACAAATAATAAGTAACCAGTGATAACATGTTGGTCTGTACATTATCTACATGCAACACATGATGTAATCGATTCTACACCAACAATTTTTTTTCTTTACCTAGAAAGATTTTGGTAGTGGATGGGCAATCAAAACCTGATGACATTTGAAAAGCTGATGATTGCATCAGAGAAACCGCCCTCTGAAAGTTATAGCAATTACATGGCCTCCTTTCTGGCATACAAAGAGTTCAGAAAACAGCTTTGAGCTCTTGGATCTCACTGTAATTTACTGAGATAATTTTTCATTCACTCCATAATTTGGATGGAGAGGCACTGAGAGAAGGTGAAAAGAAGTCCATACCACATAATTCTGGCAGTAAGTGAAGATGCCTATAGAAAGAGCTTAAAAATGTAAAATTTCCCAGCAGCACAAGGAAAACAGAGATCTCAGTAGATGCTCCAGCTCCAGTCCAGTCTCTCTTCCTTGGCTGCATATATACTCTAGGGAAAACTCAACTTTTGTCTCAAGTAGGTGTATCAGATGCCTAAAATTGGATAGCATATTTTCAGCTTTTACCTCCAGTCTTTATCAGTCAGCCACCACACTGGATGAGTTTAGAGTATCCTTCCTATTTCCTGAAGCAGAACTGTTTCTTCAGCTATCTGCAGACCCAAGAGGACAATATTGTGTTCATTTTTTCTGCATTTGATTTTCATTGGACTGATAGGAAGAGCAGGTTTTATTCAAAGTAGACTCCTAATACAGAAGAGGGAGTTTTATATACTTTTCCTTTAATCACCTGATCCTGTAATGCAAACTTTATCTCCATCTTTTCACTCTACTTTTCTGTATCAATACCTAAATTAAAAATAAAATAAAATAAAATTAAAAAAGGCACTTGAATTGAAACATACTTTCCAGCTTTCAGTGTCTCTTGAGTAATTTCAATTATTTTGGTTGAAATTTTTAGTGGGAGGGATGTTGAAAAATGAAATAAACTAGTGAAGTATAACCAGCATCCAAGATAGTGAGGAGAATGTGAAGCTAAATTAGTTACGGTCTCATATAAAATACTCTTGGCAGAGGCTTATATTTGAGGTATAAAATGCATACGGAGCAAGTTTAATCTGTGGACTTTTGTCATTAGGTTGTATTTCAGTATGAGTGGAAGTATTTGAACAAGTCAGATACTATCTATCATCTGACGGGCAAATGAGGTGTTGTGTGGAGCTTCCCAGCAGCCGCCCCGCCCCTAGATATGTAATCCTCCCAAAGACACTGGCATTTCTTGATACTTGCCTGGTTGTTTGCACACTACTTAGTGTCAGTGTTTGAGGGGTCTGTCTGGATAAAAACAGGCATCTGGAGTGGATATGTCTCCTTCTAAAGCAGTTACCCCCGTGTTCCTTTTTAACCACTGGTAAAAAAATAAGACCAAAATTTGCCTTGCCCTTAGCAGATGTCTCCAAATATTCAGGAGACCTGCACCTTTCACTTCAGGTGAACACACACTTCAGTGACCATGAAGAGAGTCTGGAGTGACTAGTTCACATGAAGATGTCTATGATGTAGTTGTCTGAAGTTAGGTAAGAAAGTTCCTTTTTTCTTTTTTCTTTTTTTTTATTTTTTTAACATTGTGACACTTGAAACACAGACACTATGTACTGCCGCCACAGTACCTGGTTTTGGTATAAACTTTCAACTCACTTAATGGAAAATTTAATTATTTCCCAAGTCATTCTGGACTCAGATCAGAATAGCAAGGAAATTAATGCCATTGACAGAATGTTTGTGTTTTATTTGGGGCTTTTTTAATGAATGCAGTGTCACATACCACATATGCTTTCACAATTCGGTTGTGTAGGAATCTATCCCACTTCCCAGGGAGACTTTCCGATATTGTTCTTCTCCACAGAAAGGGAAGAAGAGAACAAAATAGTCAGTTAATTTGACTGTAGCTGTCTAGTTCATAATAACTTATAATAACTCTAGTCCATGTTACCTAAAAAGTGAGAGGGCCAAAACTAATATTGCTTAGACCATTATTTTCAAATATGGGTACCTCACTGTGTTTTAAGAGTATCTGAAATATGCCTGACATTATCTTAAAAAACCAAAACCAAATCAAACAAAAAAAACCAAACAAAAAAACCCCACAAAATCCCAAACAAACAAAACAAACAAACAAACAAACAAACAAAAACTCCAAGGGAAAATAAAATCCTTACATCAAAGAGTTAACAGTGTCAAAGTAGTTTATATAGCTGACAAACCATGATTTACTTCATTTTTCATTGCAATGTGTTTACTAAGGTCTTGGAACTTACGAGACCTTCACACACTGTAATCTTTCTCTCCTTGCTCCCAACGCACTGGTTATCTGGGTCACTGAAGCTGATCTATGGCGCCAGTGACAGGCTCTGCTGCAGGTTAAGATGTGTTTCAGGCAATCAGTCCTTCGGGAGGCTTTAGACACTCGCACGGGTGGGTGGGTGGGTGTCTCGGGTGCCTCTGAACACCACCCGCCACCGCGGCTTCTGTCCATGGTGCTGATCACCCAGGGCGCCGGACTGGTTCCTGTTTCATAAACGGGGTGGGGAGAAGTAAAAATAATAGTTTTACTAGAAATCCAATGAAACTTTGGGGTTCAAAATGCGTAAGTTAATTTAATTAATCTATATTCATTCTTATATTATAAATTTAAGAATTTACAATTACTACACCACCTTATTATTGTGATAGTATAAATACCAACATAATTCCTTGTGCCAGTTTATGTGTCTTGGGATTACAGCACAAACCAGTCTATACATTACAAAAATACGTTAAAAAATCAGAGAAATTTATAATCAAAGAAAGTATAAGCCTCTGGCTATTTTTTTTTTTTCCATGTGTTGATATTTTTAATTACTCTAAGCAGAGAAGGAGAGCCTGGTTAAACCAGTATATAACCATAAGTACTGTTTAAGCCCATGTATAAGCATAAACCCGATATACTGAAGAAATAAGTCAGAGTCAGGGGGCCAATAGGAAGGGCTACTGAGTTTATGAATAACCTCTCGTTTGTTGAGGTAAGCTTCATTATTTTTATATATAAATCCCTTTCTTTTATATTGTTTGAAAATTCCTCCAGGTTTGCTATCTTTTACTAAAGCACACAAGGTCTTTTTCTTGTTCTCATTACATCTAACAGCTGCAGGATGGATAGCCTGTATACCACAGAGTGTGTAATAAATAATGAATCACTTTGAAGCATTGTTTTCATGAAAAGTCACATACAAATATGATGTTTACTTGTAATTTGTTTAAGTTATAAAAACACTAGCTGAGAGGGTGACTTCCCAATAAATCTGCTAGAGTGCTGGGTAATGGAGCCTAGCTTCCTTTCTTTTCTTATTTTTCAATTTTTCACCTCAGCTAATTTATGAACCCTTTCCAAAATTATTCTCTAAAGCACATTTTTAGCAAAGTCCCCAGGTAAAACGCATCTATGGAAATGTCACCAGGTTTTCTTCAATTTCAATGAACAGCTTTAAGTTCAATGAAAAACAAATTATAGAAAAGCTTCAGCTTTCATGCTATTTACATTTGCTCCCCAAATGTGTTAAAGCACTAATACCTTAAGGATGAGTTCACAAATGTGAGCTCAGTTATTTACATTTTTTCATAAATAAAGCAATAGAAGTAATTGTTCTAATTAAAAATTTAATTAACCAAAACTGCTAAAGAAGGTTGTTGTAACAGTGTTAGTTTCACCAGTGCTTTAGTAACAATGATGAATTTTAAACTACATACTTATGCTTCTTACTTATCCACAAACTAGGTTAACAACCATATGCAAGCTTCCTTCTTCCTTGACCTGCTATGACCCAGACCTGTAGGAACCACAGATCTTGAAAGGTCACCTGCTCCATTCCTTGAGTACGTCGAGATTAGCAACAGACAGCAATTATGACTATGAAGTCTGGGGGGCGGTTGACACACAGAGAACCTACAATGCCTTGCAAACAGCACCAAGGGCCCAAGAATTAGCTGTAGGTACAAGGTGTTCTGGTCAACACTGGCCATTCCAATCTCAAACTCTACTTTCAAAATCCTTCCCATTGTGATCAGATGCAAATGAACAAAAAACCCCAACACCCACAACAAAAAAAAAAAACCACACATTTCTTTCACATTCCTCAAAGGATATATATTCACTGTGATACTATCTTCCCACACTAATTATAAGCATTGTTTACGAATTCCTGGTAACAATAGATCTGCTTATAAAATTGCCTCTTATCAGTTGACACAGATAAGAAGAATTACTTCGAAGGGGATAAAATCAGAATAATTTTGCCATTTGCTTTCAGTTTGGCTGCAAATGTTATTTCAAGTTGTCTGACTTAACAGTAGTGAAATAATACATTTTCCATTTTTATTTAGACAGATTATTTAATTTGAAAATGCCAAATTGCATTTCTCGTAGATCACTTATAAATTAAATCACAGAATTCAGAAACAGCTCTTAAATGTGCCCTGATGGCTGTATGCAGCTTGTTGGCTGCTGAGGACCTAACACTTTTTTTCTTTTGAGTATTACTGACTTTTACAGTAAGGATTTCTATTTCAGTTCTCTTCCATTCATCCACGTGCTTTGTCTTGTGTGTGCTCTTTAAGTTATCAGTAAGTAGATGCAGACTTTAATTTTCCTGAACGGATGGAATGGTGAAGCAAGAGAACTGAAATAGGCATTTGAAGAGATATTGGGCAACTTTAAAGATAGAATTTAAAATCTCTGCAGAATACAGGTCTCATGATTACTCTGAAAGCTTTAGAAGTGTGAACAAGCATGGAAATACCGTTGTTTAATGGGTTACTACCTGTCAGTGACTGACCACCTTCATATGCATAATTTTTGTTGTCTAACTTGTGAAAAGAATCATGCTAGTTTAAATCACATTTTATGTGACTTTCACAACAAGCCAAGTGGATGTAGATTTTAATTACATTTCTGTAACTATTATAGTTCATAGGACATCTATAAACTATGTTGGCAAGGGGTCTGTTAGAAACTAGTTTAAAGCTGACACATGTTTCTTCTTTCTCAAGATTTCAACTTTTTCATTATTACAGACCATTCATATAGTAACAGATGAATTCATTACCCAAATAGGGTCATCTGACTTATGCTGTATGGACATTTCAGCTATTAATTAAGTAAGTAAGTAAGTAAAATTTTAGAAAAGGTTTGATTTATCTAAGAGTAAAATCCTCACATAATCCAATCAATTTTTCAGCTTTTTTCCTTGAGAAATCACAGATTCTTTAGCCAAAGTGTATGGACATGAGTGAAGAGAAACAGCAACAGGTTTTGATACATCAGTTTGCCCAATGCCACAGGGAAAATTAATTTATATTGTTTAGGATCTGTTACTGATAGTGATGCCTGGAAGGCCAGTTTTTCGCATTGCCCTCACTAGATATTTCTAAGGAAATTGCCATGGTTAAATCATAATGGGATTTTCTTCAAATTTTTTTTGTTAGTTCTTACTTGGTCAAAATTATGCATTGAAAACTATCAGAAGGTTTATTTAACCATGTTTGTGATAAGAACATGAGTACCATACCTATTAATAATAGTAAGATAAAGTTCATATAGTATCTCTGAATCATAGTTAACAAAATACAATTTCTGTGTGGTTTTGTTTAGTGCTTAAGATTTTTATTATTTTTTTTGCTTGTTTTTAATTCAGTTTGCTTTCTGATTTCTTAGTAGAATGTAGTATCCATGGAACTATAAAAGTTATATTATTCATCTGAAGTTCATCATGAGAAAAGACCAGTCATCAGAGGCTTTACCAAAATTCTTCACCAGTTTTAAGACTGAAGTCTGAGCAAAGATTGAAACAGCATTGTGCTGAGTGGTGTGGGTTTTTGGTGAAGGTACAGA
Organism: Myiotriccus ornatus; assembly: GCA_036023395.1. NCBI lineage: Eukaryota > Metazoa > Chordata > Aves > Passeriformes > Tyrannidae > Myiotriccus > Myiotriccus ornatus. Next base: position 89,947,972 of record JAYRBT010000001.1, read on the forward strand.
AGCATGTTTTTCTAAACCCTCCTGAATCTGCCGTTGTAAAAAAATCTCTTCCATGATATCACCAGAAAAAAATCCTTCATAAACTAAATTTGAAAACTGAAAAGTTCTTGAAATGCTTTCTCAATTTCTAAATTTTTTTTTTTCCCCAATACAGCAACAGAAAACTGTCTAGTAAATAGTGGACCATTTGAATCCAGACAGATTAACATCAAGCCATCATGACTGGCACTGCAGGGCCAAGTGGAAGAATGTAAACAGCAGAGCGGAAATTAAACTAATCTGCTGTTGTAGTATTTTCTTGCACCCCTTTCAGTTCAGTCCCAAACTGACAAGCCAACTTCACTGTGGTTTAATAATGTTAATATAATCAGTAATGGCTCCAAAATTGGTTTAGAAATTGCTCTCCCTCCTTTGCTTTCTCTCTTTGTTCTATGCTCTCTTTTATGATATGGCACTTGAATGTCTCCAAGGTTTGCAAACAGATCTGTGGTCCACCCCTGCATCAGTTCCCTCATGACTTCATGACTTGATTCGCTGGGGTGAGGCTCTGGAACCCTCCATTCACCACACTTCTCTTTCAGCTTTGGCTTATATTTGGTTTTCGGTGTGGATGGAAAGTACAATTGTGGTTTCAAGATCATAATGCCCATATAGTCGTGCTCATTGCTTTCTTGGGTATGTGACTGGTCTTTGAAACACAGTAAGCTGTCATGCAACATGAATGCTAGAAATGCCAGCCTAGCTGACGGTGTTTCTATGCCAACTGTCCACCAGTTCAAAGGCCCTTTGCTGTAAGCTTGATAAATGGTGAGTCTCCATTCAGACAGATTTATTGCTCAGGGAGAGATTTCCCCAGAAATCCAATAAGCACTTCAATCAGCTTGATCTCATTTAGTTCAAGGCATTCAAAGAAGGGTGGATCCCTGGTTCACCTATTCCCCTTTACTGATCCTAATTCACAGTCTTTAAAAAAAAAAAAATTATAACAAGCATTACTTACAAGTAGATTGTCAAATAGCTCTATTGCATTATTTCTTATATTAAGAATCTCTAATCTGTATTACTGTCTTATTTTGTTACAGTTACTTTGCTTACTTCTCATGTTATTCAGTGATGCTGATCAACAATGCAGAAAAACCTAAAGGACAAATCAGGGTTTTCACTTTACAATATGTTTGCATAGCACTTATTGCAATGGAGCTTTAATGTCACTGGCTTCTGGCAACAACTATCAATATTAATATTCAAGTTCCTTACAGTTCACCATAAAGCAGTTCTTTGATCTGATTCACTATTATTTACACTGAAGTAAAACAGGAATAATGCAGAGAATAAAAAAAAAAAAAATTAAAAAAAAATTTAAAAATGCTCTATTTTTTCTTTCAGTCCCTTAATTTCAATTTTTTATGACAGCTTTCTTGCAACAGGTGTTCAAAAGCTAGTTCAGTTCAGGTTGCCTGAAATTTCACATAATAAAATGCTTACTTTTAATTGCATACAACTTTGCCAGGCACCAGGCTACAGGCTGAAATTTTTCATGCTAGATGTCTGACTTAGATTGAATATTGATTTTCTTTTCTTCAGAATTTCAGGAGTGGGGAGGGGGGGAAAGGAAAGAAAAAACCCCAACTAGTTGCTTCTTAGATCTGCATAAAGCAGCAACAGAAATTGACTGGAGCTCTATTGTAAATATATAAAAATATATAAAGCTGTACAAAAATGCCACCTATTCCCTTATGTGCTCTGTAGATAAAATTATCTGTATTTGTGAAGCACTAATACTTTGCACCACAAAAACACACAGAGAAAATCACCAGTTTTGTTTTCATTGTGAAGTTTGAATACGTGTAGCCCTAAGGCCACATGATTAATGAGGAATATAAATAGAAAGAGTGAAGATTAACTCTTATTGAAGAGATGGGCATTCCAAGGAAAAATTAGCATGTGATCATACAGGTAAAGACTCAAAAAGTACATGGATAAGAAGAGTGTATTAAGATTTCACACACAGTCTCAACTCTGCTTTTGTTATGGTTTTAAGCACTAGAGATTCTTATAATTCTTCGTTGGTTTGTTTTGGACTTTTGTTTGTTTTATACCACAAACTTACAGAAAGTTAGTAAAGCAAAATATTAAAAAATATGTCACATGTAGCATTTGCCACAATAGGAAAAAAAGAGCTGTTTCTTTGACACTTTGTCCAGTTTACTATCAAATGAGTCACATCAGTGATATACACCATCTGGAACCCTAAAAGCTCAGAACTGAAGCATTATTTTTCTGATCAAATATGTCTTCCAAAAGAGTTCTCATCTGGATGGGGTTTTTTGAGCTGTTGAGCATCACTCATTTCTTTGGGGACTCCATGGTTAATAGAGAAATTGCAGAAGGAATCTAAGATGGATACTACCTCAAAAACTACAAACTGATCAAGATGCCCTTTTTTAGAATAATTCCACCATAAACCTTTCTGTAGCATCAGTCTTGGGAAAGCTTTTAGTATAAGCCTTAAACTAACCTGTAATAAAAGCTTTTTTGTTAAGGGAGCACACATCAAAACCCTGGGTTTGTTTTTGTTGTTGTGGTGGTGGTTGGTTGGTTGTTTTTCTCCGTAAGAAAGCTACTGTGATTTTAAGTAACTCTGTAATGCAATCTCATAAAATGCATAATTACACCACGAAAATTTTAAACAGAGAAATCTATGAGTAAGTAGGATTTTACCTTAAAGGTGTATATATAGCATATAGATATTTATTGCTTAGATATTCTACATCATGACTTAAATTTGTGTTTAATACTGTGAATTACAGTCCTTCACATAAATGTTCATTGGAATTAGGCTTCATTGTGTCCTTCACATTTCCTATTGTTCAAACTCCTCTGAGAGATCAATTAGCAGGAGGCGTTAAAAAAAAAAAAAAAAGAAACTGGATGACAGTTTGGGCTACCTGTCCCTAAACAAATATTTTTATCAACTCCATGAGTTTTATCCAGGGTGACCTTTTTCTAAGTAAAGTCTCAGTGATGAACCTAGGTTTAGAAATGCAAAAATATTTACTGTTACTCAGAGGGAGTCCAAATAACCATATGTAGGCTCAATAAATTTTTGGAAATACTGTAATATATTTGCTTTAAAGACCGGTACTGTACACAAGCTGATTTCCACTCTTTGCACAAAACACTCCTCGATAACAGTATAAAGAAACGTGACTAATGCAGACACCCATACCAGCTTTCATAGAATCATAGAATGGTTTGGTTAGAAGGGACCTTAAAGATCATCCAGTTTCAATCCCCCTGCCATG